>OX454525.1:160334568-161534568 GCA_949715645.1 Portevinia maculata | reverse complement strand
GATTTGTCTTCCGTAAATGTATCATCCTCCCAGAATGATCTGATGGGGATGGTGATTTGGAAGTTCGTTCCGAACTGTAATTGGGGAATAGTGTAGTCTATGTTTCTTGGTAGAGACCCAAATGAGTCCAGAATAATTGAGTGGTCAATTCTTATTGATCCACTGTGTGGTATTTTTTAAGCGGACTTGAGCTACCTGAGCCTCAACCGATTAGACTCACCAGTTAGCGCGGCATTTGGCTATCTGCCTCCAATGGCACACACTTCCACTTGTGAGCACCACCTATGGCAAGGTCTTCTCTACTTCAGTTTCCCAATACTGGAGTACAATACTATGCTGGCCGGAGCATGGAATTCGCTTTACATTCCATCCCCAACGCTCCATTCCGCAGTTGTTTGAGCAGATCGATGTCGCCGTACAGATCATATAGCTCGTCGCTGACCGTCTCCTCTAAACCGCATCAACGCAAACAGTGCCGAATATCTTATAAGCAATTTTTCTCTCGAACAGAGCAAGGATATCTTCATCCGCCTTCGAAAGAGGCGACACTTCAAATATGTCAAAAAGCACTGAAATTATAAAGGTCTTGCACAAAGTTGTCCCTATCGATTGGGAAGAGTTCTTTTTCGCCTAATTTTGTATGAGATGTCGTTTATAGAAGAACGAGGTAGATAAAGTTCATTACTTAATTTGCGCTGTCTATTGTGGCATTGTCTTATCCGGCAATGGGTGTCCCTTCTTGTTGGCAGCATGAACTTAGTTTTGCACTCGTTAACCGATAAACCCGAATTTCACTCTGTGTCTATACTGGCAAATGCACCGGCGGTAGCTTGCTGCTTTCTACCAATTACTTCAATATCCTCGGCTAATAATATCACTGCCGCAAAAATAAACAGCACTTGTCGTTAAAAAGGACTAAGGGGAAACCACATCTAGGCCAATTTAACTATTCATATAAACCTAGCGACACGTCTTGAAACTGTCCTGCAATTGTGCATGTAGGAGACACGTGGGTGGACAGGAATGAAGATCAGCGGTATCGTAAAAGGATGATCAAATGATTACCAATTATGGCGAACCCAACAGGTTGGAGGTTTATGAGTCTTTAATCCTGAACATAGCCTCGCCGTTAAGTACAGATTTTTAAAAGATCTGACCTTGTAAGTTTCGCACAATTCCTTCAAGTTGATGTAAAGAAGTCAGATGTCAGCGCGTCGTCTTATCAAAATGCCTTTTTTTTTTGATACAGCCTTTGCCTTGATACAGCAGCGTTTTTGGACTTAAGTTTACATGTCGCAATCATCAATTCATTTTTTCGGTTAACGGAAGTCTTGGCTGTCATCGTCCAGATTGATGGTCATTAGACGACAAGGTATGTTTCCGCTACATCCCCTTTTCATAGTAAACTTCATCAAACTTTTCGAGATCTTTATGGAGAGGTGATCTCGCAAAAATCCCTGCTTTTATTAAAGCTACAATGGTAAGGCGGCCTTTGCCTTTGAAGTACGAACTGAAGTACGTCAGGGTTGCAAACTTTGTGCCCTTTGTTTCACTTAAACTAAAGGGAACGCTTACCATTTGTACAACATTAAGTTTGTATGTCATCTCATCAGTGTATTCGTCTTCGTGTACAACTCCAACTCGTCCAGGTCTTAAGGCCTTCGGGTAATTTTTGTAGAGGTATCCAGTAAGTTTTGGAAAAAGATGGGAGACATCGGGTACAAATAGCTCATGGTTCTCATCTCCAAACTGATGATAGGCAATCCAAGGCCTAACCAGTGGAGGGAAAGTTTTCTTCTTCCTTTGTACAAAGGCAAAGGCGATACGCGAGACTGTGACAATTACCGTTCAATCAAGTTGATATCCCACACGAGATTTTCGCGGATTAGGTCTTTCTGGAGACCAGTTTGGTTTTGTCGCAGGTGAATCAACCACCGATGCATTCCAAAGTATAAGGATAATGATGTGAAAAACATCGCGATTCCTTAAAGGATTTGCATATGGTGTTGGTTGATTTTGAAAAGGCATTTGATAGGCAACCAAGCTATCTGTTATGGGTGGGGCTTAGAATGGAAGGAGTTCCAGAAACCTACGCACAGATGATCATGGACATGTATGAGGGAGTAAGGACAAGAATAAGATGCCCAGTTGTCGTCACCGAGGAGTTCGCAATCGAAGTCTGTGAACGCCAGGAATCATCTTAAGTCCCTTGATATTTATTACAGTCCTTGATTATCTGCTTGAAGGAAAAGTGGCGGACCCCAAAGTGCATCAGTTATTCTTTCCTGAAGATGGAGCCATCATAAGCGAGGATCAAACGTCCCTGCAACGAGCACTTGATGTATGGGTGGAATTTTTGGAGCGGAATGGGTATCGTATAAGTCCGAAGAAAACAGGAGACTTGTACTGCCCGTTCTCTGATCTACTCCGACCTATTCCAGACATTTATATGAATGGAGTAGTGATTCCCAAGTGCGAAAATATCTTGGATCAAAAATATCGAAGCCAGCTGTGATGACGATACTAAGCATCGCGTAAGTGATGGTTGGGTGAAGTGGCGGGAAAATTCAGCCATCTTCTGTTTTCGAAAAATGCCCGATAAGTTAAAAGGAAATCTCTACACCGAAGTTGTTCGCCCAGTGCTTACACACGCTTCACAATATTGGACAGCGTACAGCGAAATTAACTACAGCTGAGATGAAGATGCTTCGCATGACAGCAGGAGAAACAAAGATTGATCGAATAAGAAGTCCCAAGATCCAAGAAATCCTTCACGTTAAAGAACCAATCTCGAAAAAATGGAGCGCGTCCGGCTCACTTGGTACTGTCATGTTCAAAGGAGAGGTCCTGCGAACCCTATCAAAAAGGCAATATCAATCTACGAATACAAACGCGAAAGAGAGGCAGGCCTAAAAACTCCTGGATCACACAAATGCAGTAACACGAGCATTTTATTGGCCTCGGCGACAAAGTGAGTCAGAATCGAGAGCCCTGGCGCTATTTGCTGAGGTCGAACCGACGAATCCCACAGGCCGACCACTAGGGATGCTGTTAGGGTTATGATCCCTTTGATCCTAATCATAGCCTGTTCGCCATTAAAGGACGAAGGGCATCGGAAGTAGGAATCAACGGATCGTCTTTCCTTCGGGCAGTTTGCGCCAATATGGCCGCAAGTTGTTGTTTGCCTCCCGTCGCGTGCGGACGCGTTGCCTTTTTATACCCTATTCTAAGGGTATATTAATTTCGACGCATAGTTTGTAACATACCTTAATATTGCCCGTAGACCCCTTAAAGTTACTATATTTATGATCAGCATCGATAGTAATGTCGATCTAGCCATGTCCGTCCGTCCGTCCGTCCGTCCGTCCATCTGTCGCCAAAAATTAGGCCTTTAAACTGGACCTAGAGAGCTGAAATTTTAACCATATACTCTCTAGGGTCCCGAAATAATCAAGTTTACGAATTTTTGAAATCCGCCCACAGACACGCCCACAAACTCAAAAAAAACAAAATTTTGGAAAAAATCGAATTTTGAGCTAGAAAGCTGAAATTTTGTATATATGATCTATGACTCCTAAAACTGCTCGGGATAAAAAAAATTTCAAAATCCGCCCACTGACACGCCCACAAATAAATAAAACAATTTTTTTATACCCTATTCCAAGGGTATATTAATTTTTGAAAATTCAAAGTTTAAGCTAGGGAGCTGAAATTTATAATATATACTCTCTAGGGGCCCTTTATTCTCATGTGTTATTTTTTTTTTAAATCCGCCTACTGACACGCCCACAATTAAATAAAACAATTTTATTGAAACACCTAAGTTTGAGCTAGGGAGCGTTTTTTTTGATAAAATCCTTTAAATGTTATATAACAAAATATGTAGAGCGTTCTTAACAATTCAACCATACTTAGACTTTTGTCACGCCCACTTATGAGGGATAGGAATAAGAATAGGATATCCAACAGTTCGCCCAAGCGGACTGTAGCCCGTCCCTATGTTTTAAATGCAGTTTCGGTGCCGCTAAACCGACAAACATAATACCTACCGGCTCGTCAATACGTTTCACAAAAAAAAAAATACAAAATCGCGTGTGTGTGAAAAAAGAAAAAAAAATCCACATAGAGCCAATGCCGGTGGCCGGTGGCAGTGATAACGAAAAAAGCGAAAAAAAGCAACAGCGTAGGGTTTTCCTTCCGTCCCCCATCCCACTTTATCACTGTTGCTCTTTCTTGACTATTGCATGTGTCGTTCGATTATCGTTTGTGCACTTGCAATACTTGGGTAAAGGCAGCATCGGACGAATAGCGGGTCGTGAGTTGTTGATTTTGTTGGTGGACCAAAACAAATTACTGTACGGGCATAACACCTCTGGTAAATTGTTTTGGAAATCTAACGTATATTTTCAATTCACGGCCTATGCTTAGTTAGCGTCGGAGTTGTCTTTTATGTTTGTATTTTGTAATGTGTAGGAATTTCGTTGTGGACGTCAGCAACATTCGTGGGTTGAGAAAAATTTTTTTTTATTATACGCCCATGTTTTTCACAACAAACCAGCTGTTTTGGCACTTAGTGAAACCCAGGTTAGCGTTGGCTCTGATTTAACAGAGTTTAGCCTACCTGGGTACATCTTAGTGTTATTATTCTTTCCCCATCGCGGTATCGCCGTTTATATACGTAGTGACGTAGCCTACCAACTTGAGCCTCAATATGGCCAATGTGCCAACCCAGAATTTAATTTCATTTGGCTAAAATTCCATGTCCGTAGGCAATTAATCCACTACTGTTTTATTTACAGAAGCCCCAACTTGGACAGACATTCAACTTATAATGAGTTTGATGCCCTGTCTGATTCTATTACAAGAATTGTGACCCTTCATCCTCGTTCTGAAATCGTTATTGCGGGCGATTTCAATATACACAATTCAAGCTGGCTTCGACATTCTGGTCAGACAACACCCTAAGGAAGGTACGCCGAGATCTTCGCTGAGGTAAATAACCTGACTTAGCTTGTAAATGAGCCGACACGAATACCGGACATTAGCAGCCAAACTGCCAACACATTGGACTTGTTTCATACCTCTCACGCCGACAAATACGCGTTGAACGTAATATCGCCTCTAGGTTCGTCAGACCATTGTATCATATCAGCAAATTTCTCGTATTCCAACCACATAGTTAGAGAACAAACTCCTAAAAGAACCGTATGGCAGTACGAGAAAGCCAATTGGGAAAAACTAAACGGTTTCTTTAAGAGTTTTAACTGGTCGCTGTGCTTCCTCGACAGCGACGTGGATGCTGCTGCTGATATGGTCACAAACATAATTCACCTGGGTATGAAGTCTTTTCTCCCTAACAGGATTAAAAGTATCAAACCCAACCCGTGGTGTGACTCGAGCTGCAAAGAGGCTATCAGGTTAAAAGAGGTAAGTTTTCGGCTATTCAAAGCCAACCCATCTGAGGAAAGCCGTAAAAAGTTTAAACGAGCCAGAAATGACTGCAATGCCCACATTAATCGTGTCAAATTCTCCTATGAACAAAAGTTGAGGCAAAAAATACTACAAAGTCCCACTGGTAGTAAAAACTTTTGGTCATTTGTTAAAAACATCAAGAATTCGGCCTCGTCATCTATCCCGTCACTCATTTACAACGACATTCCAGCTGTCAGCTCTACAGATAAGGCCAATCTGCTTGCTGCTCACTTTGCAGTCAGCTCAACGCTCCCAGATTGTGCTTTGTCTCCCCCTGTACTCGAGCGCGTAGAATTCTCCATGGGACCAATCCACTTTCGCACTCGTACAGTGGCTAGAGTACTTCAAGGTCTTGACGTTCACAAATCCGCTGGTCCAGATGGTATTTCCCCTATCGTTCTGAAGAGGTGTTCTTCTTCGCTGGCAAAACCATTGCGTAAGCTTTTCCATCTGTCCTATTCTTCAGGACTCTTTCCAGGAAGATGGAAAACAGCATTTGTCCAGCCTGTACCAAAAAAAGGCGAATCTTCTTCTCCCTCCTCCTACCGACCAATTGCACTTACGTCCCTTCTTTCTAAGGTCATGGAAACGCTGACAAACCGTCAGCTAATGAAATATCTTGAATCGCGAAAACTTCTTAATGACCGGCAGTTTGGTTTTCGCAGCAACAGGTCCACTGGTGATTTGATGACATATCTAACCGAAAAGTGGAACCAATCTCTTCACCGAGGTGGTGAAAGTAAAATTGTTGCGGTTGATATTTCAAAGGCATTTGACAGAGTTTGGCATCAAGCTCTCTTGCCGAAAATGCACGCATTTTGGAATCGATGATAATCTTCTTCAATGGATTAGAAATTACCTTTCGGACCGTTCAATTCAAGTTGTTTTGGACGGCTTCAAGTCTGCAACTCACCAAATAAATGCTGGTGTCCCCCAAGGCTCTGTTCTGTCCCCGACTCTCTTTCTCATTTTTATAAATGATCTACTGTCTGTTACTTCAAATCCAATCCATTCCTTTGCTGATGACAGTACCCTCAGCTTCTTATATTCGTTTCTTGGGTCACGCCCCTCATCTTCGGGTGTGGAACTGGAACGGCAACGTATGTTAAGCTCATTAAATTCCGATCTTAACAGCATAACTCAGTGGGGTAAAACCAATAGAGTGGAATTTAATGCTTCCAAAACCCAATGCTGTCTCCTGTCATTAAAGCAAAACCCACAACCACTGCCATTATCTATGAATGACAATTGCATCGCTGAAACCGAAAGACTTTCCATTCTCGGTATGTGTTTTAATGACAACCTTCGTTGGAATGACCACATATTCGGTGTCGCCAAGAATGCCGCGAAATGTCTAGGCTTCCTTAAGCGTTGTAAGAAATATTTCACCCCTTCTGATCTGGCTACAATTTATAAGGCGTTTATTCGCCCGAAACTCGAGTACAACGCTCATATCTGGTCCGGTGCAACAATAACTTATTTGGAGCTACTTGACAGGATCCAATAACGCGCGATAAAACTCATTGGCGACCGAGACATCGCGAGATCGATTGACTCTCTTAGTCATCGTCGTAATATCTCCTGCCTTTCGTTGTTTTATCGTTATTTCCACCATAAGTGCTCAAACGAAATAGCCAGTGGCATTCCTCCCCTTGAACATTTCAACCGCAATACCCGTCATGCAAGGAATGCTCATCAGTTCACCCTCAAGCCTGTGTTCGGACGTACAGTGAAGTTCAAAGAATCTTTCCTCAGCCGTACAACACGAATGTGGAATGCTCTTCCCCGCTCCATTTTTCCAACACATTATAACCTACAGACATTCAAAACCAACGTGCATCGGCATCTCTCCTTTTCGTCTCACCCTAATTTCCTTAACGGCCGCGGCTGTGTAGCTAATACATTATAAGGGTCCCAACAAATCCCTTTAGTGCGCGCTTATTATAAAAAAAAAAAGTGGAGCAATTGAAGTATCTACGAGTAATTGTGCCGACAGTTGAAATGGCTGTGGCCATTTTTGTGACACATTTACTTGCATTTATAGTACAAAATGCAACATTTTTCATCACAGCAAAGAGATTGTTGGCTTAGCTGACGGAATGGAATTCTTCTAGAAGAAGTTTCTTCAGCGCCGCCCAGCGCACTCGGACTGTTAGCAGCAAAATCTTTGCAGTTCCCTGCATAAGCCAGCGGCCAATATTTAAAACGCTCATCGCCTACTAAGAAGAAAACACCATCCATTGCGGACGCTGTACGAGTTGTCGCCGGAGAAAAAAGAGGTGGCATTATCGATGTCGGAAAAGTCGGTTCGTCGTCCAGGTTAATGGACTGTCTTTATCTCTGCCAGTTAATTTTTTAAGTGCAGCTTTTTTCTTCCGTCTTATAAATCGTTTGAATTCCTTCTGCTCTCCGACTTCCAAATCGGAATTCGGATCTTCTGAAGCGTTGGAAATTTTCCGGTGCGAGGCGCCTTCCCAACAAATGTCACCTGCAATAGGAGGAACGGACGCAGTATTACCCAAGAGGGTCTGAAAACCATGGGTGCTTGCTTTGGAAATGGTTGTGTCACAATTTTTAACGGCGCTTTCACAAAGCGACATAAGACCATACAAATTTGAGACATAAGACCATGTGTTATTTTTTTTTATTTTTCCAATAACAAGATCCAGTTTTTACCGTTGGAAATATGATTATGAATTACCCTGACCACTGGTAATTGCATGTAACAAATTTGCGGGCTTCACATTCGTATATCGTGACTCGGACAGAACGTGGTTTTTAAGATGGAAAATTCTATTGATTCAATTTACAGTTTCGAATATTGCGAAGGTCTTAGGAGAGGCGCTAACCTACTTTATATTCCGGAGATTAAGCATCTATATAAATTTAAATACAACTCAAAATTATGGAAGCGTTACGTATGCTATAATAAAACGTGTAGTGCTAGTGCAGTTGTAGACTTTCAAAATCAGAATCCGGTCCGAATCCCTAAATCTAGTGGCACGCATAACCATACAAACAACGAAAATCTAAGGAAAAATATTAAAGACATTTTTTAAATAAAAGTAGAATGTGCAAATGTCTCACTAAAAAGAAGTGGCATTCGCGAAGTATTTAATGAAGTGTGCGCAAGGGATAGGTACTGAAAATCCTTCACAGGTAAGATCCGAATGTGGCGTTAAAATAGGTACTTCTCATAAAACCTGTTTCTAAAATACAGCTAATTTATTATCAGGTTCCATTTGGTAAATTACGGAGGCAGCTCATCCGGATACGGAATGAATCGTTTCCAAAAGCTCCCGTTAATGCGAAAGAGGTATCGGACTTATTTAAAACCGAAACTGTAATGGGTAAGTTTGGTATGTCGCGATATCAAAAAGCGGAATCTTTTTATAGAAATACTGTCATTGAAAAAGGTTTTTGCTATACAGTGTTTTTATCGCCAACAATCCCAACAGCCATTCAAAATTTGCCTAAAGAATCCTCTCTAAACTATCTTTAAATTTGGCACTTTTAGTGTTGTGCCATCTTGCGGTTACAAGCAACTACTGATTTTACATTTGTCACATAACAATCATGTGAGTAAACACTATTTATTTGTGTTGTGAAAGTTTATTTCAGTTTTTGAGCATTAGATAAAGTAATAGTGAGAAAATTCGCGCGAATTTGATGGTATGATATTTTACTTGCAGGTTTACCCTTTTATTTACGTCATAAGTCGGAGGTCGCTTATCTTCATGTATTTCAATACATTGAAACCAATTTGTTCAAATTTGAACCGAATTCGTTTGTAACGGATTACGAAAAGGCAATGAGAAACAGCTTACAAAACGTTTTTCCAAGGGTAAAGTGTACAGCATGCTGGTTTCACTTTTGTCAAGCTGTTAGGAAAAAAGCGTCAAAGTTACCAGCATTTATGACTTCTTTGCATAAAAACAAAGAAGCGAATAGACGATTTCGCAAATTTTTAGTTCTTCCGCTCATGAGACCTGAAGATATACAGTCAGCTTTTGAGTTTCTGAATGGAGAAGCAAATAGCGCACCATTTAAAAAAATGGACAGAGCATTTTTAAGGACTTTCTGATTTATTTCAATAGACAATGGATAGAGAAGGTAAACATATTTTTTTGTTTTTCTAAGGGAAATATTTTCTATACTAATGCATATATCTTTAACGTTAGGCAAAAAGGTCTTAAGTCAAAAAATTGCGTTTTGGATTTTTGATTGGGTTTAACTCTTTCGTTTGGTATTAACGACTTAAGTTTAGCACAACTGCTTCCCATCGTAATAATTAATTTAATCCCGATTTGCAAATAATTAAAATAGTTTAAATTTGGTTTAACGAAGAACTGCAGTTTCTGACTTAAGACCTTTTTGCCTAACGTTTAAGATATATAAAAAACATATTTACTTCAGGAAACTCCTTCAGTCTTCTCCGTGTTTAATGCACCGATGAGAACTGCAAGTGCACTTGAAGGCTTTAATAGCCGTCTCAGCGGGAGGCTTTCCAAACACGGAAGTTTCTTTAAGTTGCTTGATATTTTGTTGGACGAGGATCAAGTTAAGTCGAGAGATTTAATAATGTCCTTAGATGGCACATATGACATCTTTGAACCTCCAAAAAAAGAAATTTAAAGACAAAGGAGCTCAAATTGAAATAGCCTTGGGAAAACTAAGCAAACAAATAATTTCGATCAACGATTTTCTCAACCAACGAACACAACAATCTGCTTACAGAAGAAGCTGCGAAATTACATCACTGCTAAGAAGATGAAGAAGAAAAAGGTCAAGATTCTTCTGAACATCAATATTTAAATGCAGATGAAGCACCAGTTCTTTGCGTTATTTGCTGCGAAAATACCCGCACCATTCTCTTTCATTTCATTTCATTTCATTTATTTCATTTATTTGAAGGTTAGTACATATACAATAGGATCTTAAATTTAAGTGCAGAAGCAAGTGCTTATTCAACTTTAATATTAATTACGTAGCTTAACAAAAGAAAATAATTTTTAACATGATGTATTTGGGAAAGCTTAATTTTGTGTGAAAACCCATTTTTTTTTTTTTTTTTTTTATTTAAAGCTATTTAAAATACTTAGAAACTAACTAGGTAAAAGCTCACCTATAAGAGGATTATCAGAAAATGAACATCTATCAAAAAACTTGTTTTGTTTGCCATGGAGTTTACTTTATCTACGACGAGATCAACATTTGACATGTTATGCAAGTCAGAGGTGGAGAAATACCACGGTAAATCGAAAATCATTTTCTGAATTTTGTTTTGCATAATTTGTAATTTTTTTATATGCGTGTATGCGCACTTATTCCAAACAGGGGCACCATAGACCATAGCGGCCTGAAATATAACTGAACAATAGGAGCTTATTTGCCAAGCTTAGTGTAGACCTTCGGTTTATAAAAGGGTATAGAATTTTAATCATAATACCAGTTTTGTGTACCACATTACCTATGTGATTGTTATATGTGAGGGTTTTGTCTAAGGCGATGCCAAGGTATTTAACCCTTTCTGACCAAGGGATACTGCAAACGTTTAAATGAAGTGGATTGGTAGGTAAAAATCTAGGATGTCTTCTACGTGTAAAAACATATTTTGTGTTTTAGATTCGTTTATTTTTATTTTCCATTTATGAAAATAGGAACTAAGGGTGTGCAAGCCATCTTGTAGAATCGAACAAATATCAAGAGGAAGTTCATTCGAACAGTATATGGCGGTGTCATCAGCAAACATTGACGAGAAACAGTTGTTCAAAATGGGAAAGTCTGCCAAGTATAAATTGTAAAGAATCGGAGCAAGTACCGATCCTTGGGGTACACCCGCCGTAATCAGTTGGTCATTTGAAGTAAAAGAATTTACGTGAACTCTAAAACTACGATCCTTCAAAAAGTTTCGAATTAGTGCCGTTAGGGCCAAGGGAAAATTAGAGTTTAGCATTTTGTGAATTAGGGCATCATGCCAGACAGAGTCGAAAGCAGATTCGATGTCAAGTAAGACAAGTCCAGTCGATTTTTTCGTACTGAAGTTCGATTTTATATGTCTAGTGATTCTTAAAATTGAATGATAGGTATTATGTCCGAATCTAAAACCGAATTGTTGGTTTGGTAACAGTGAATTTTCATCGATGAAATTTATTAATTTTCTTTTAATAATTTTTTCAAAAATCTTTGCAAGATTACTTAAAAGACTTATAGGACGGTAGCTGGAGGGATCATCAGGGGGCTTTCGAGGTTTTGGGATTGGGATTAGTTTTGCAACTTTCCAAGCCTGAGGAAAGTATTGCAACTTTAGACAGGAGTTGATTATTAAAGTTAGATAATTAAGACTTGTTCTGGGAAGGTTAACTAGACATAGGTTTGAAATGCCATCAGGTCCAGGAGCCTTTCCGACACGAGATAATTTTATTATGCTTTTTATTTCATTAGCTTGGACATACCAATCAGAGGGAAAATCTTCCACAGGTAAATTTAGACGGTTTATTGAGGCTTCGACTAAATTAGTTGTGACTAGGTTGCTAAGGTTTGATGAAATTCTAGAATTTGACGCAAATTGTCTAGAAAAAGCTTCCGCTTTTTCACTACATGTAGTGTATTTAACATCGTTTTGTTTGATGACCGGAATAGGTGTTCGCTTATTGTTAACTACTCTCGTGACATTCCAAAATGGTTTTGAACATTTGTCCATGCCTTGAAGAAGCCTGCTCCATTTTTGGTTCCTATGCTTTTCAATGAATAAATCTATAAGCTTATTTAGATACCTTAGTTGAAGTTTGTAAATTGGCAGTCTATAGCGCAACCAGTTCCTACGGGCTTTGTTTCGCCTCGAGATAGTCTCGAGAATATACGAGTATGTTGGTAATTTTGATTTAACCGTGGCAGGGGGAAGACGGGGTACTGCGGCTTCCACGCTTTCTTTGATAACATTTGTAAGTTTAGTAATCATAGTATCAATATCAGAATTTTGTTGTATTTCTGAAGGTGGTAGTTCAGATAAACTTCTTAGTTTGGTGTCGACGGTATTTTTAAATGTTGATTTGTTCATAGCTTTGTAGTTGTATTTAATGCTTTCTTTTAGAATTGCGTTGGTAAGAAGATCGAGACATACTGGTAGATGGTCAGATGACAAATCATTAATCACTTGAGGTTGAGATATAAAATTGGGGGAGTTTGTTAGAAAGAAGTCAATAATCGAAGTGTTTGTCCTTCGTTTTTAGGGATATAAGTAGGATCAGAAGGATACAGCAGTGAAAAAGGATAGTTTGAATGTAATTCATGTAAGATATTTCCCCATCTATTAGAGCGGAGGCAACCCCAAGATTGGTGCCGGCAATTAAAATCACCACCTACAATGAATCGACCAGATAGACGAGTCAATTTTATAAAATCATTTCTCAGATGGTATTTAGTCCGATTACCTTGGGCAAGACCTGGGAAATATGCACACACTATCTTATACGATTGATTATTACCGGTGATAAAGTCAACCCCTATTGCTTCAATAACTTTTGTCTCTATTGAAGGTAAAAACTTTATTTTTATATCTTTTCTTATTACAATAGCTATTCCGCCCCCTCTATCACTATGCCTGTCTAGTCGATAGCATAGATAGTTTTGATGGGAAAATGAATAGTTATGTTTAAGCCAGGTTTCAGTAACCAGAGCTATGTCAATTTTGTTTCGGATCATGAAAGAAAAAAATTCCATGCTTTTTCTCCTTACACCCCTAGCATTCCAAGTTATTAGTTTTATATTACTTTGATCCATAGTTTAGGTATTTTAAGGCAAGTTCAGTAATAACATTGAACTGCTCAAATTTATCCTTACATAATCTTAATTTAGAGACTAAATCGTTAGTAAGCATTTGAATTTCATTAAAAGAGAACATATTAGAAGTACTATCTACAGTGTTGGTATTTATAATAACATTTCTAGAAGTGCTACTCATTGGATCTGACCAAACATTCTCACGTTGATGTTGTTTATGGTTAACATGATTGACTTTTCGCAATGGTGGAAAATCTATCACACTTCTGACAAAATCTTGATGAATAGTATTCCTCAATGGGGCTGCCGTTGACGTTTTTTGCCGAAACTCCATATAGCTTCGACGACTAGGGCACAGCGAGTTTGTTGATTGGTGGTCACCACCGCAATTTGCACATTTGTTGTCTTTCTTAGAAGTGCATGCTGAAGTCGGATGCCTCGCCCCGTGCCCGTACATCTGGCAATTGTAACATTAGGTTACTTTTCTAGGAAGCCTTCTCTGAAAGCTCCAGCGCACAATTGTTTTGTTTATGACTCCAAAACGATCACGCAGCTCTTGCATGGTTATGCTACCTTTCTCAAGATACAAAATGAAAAACGTATGTTCAATTGAATTTAATTGACGACACACCATTGATTGATGTCAAACATCAATGCACTTGACACCAGATGTTAATAGATGAGTTTTAATTACATTTAGATCAGCTTTTTCGAGTCCAGTCAACACCACTTTGAATGACACTTCCGATCTCACGCTGTGTGTATAATACTCGCATTTCTCAGCTGTCAGAACTGTACATATTTTTTTATTAATGTCGATGTTCGGTGACAAGATTTTAATGCCAATTGACATGCGTTTAATTACGTAGTCGTCAATTGAGTTTGCACTCAAAATTTTGTGAATATTTACACTGCTGTATTTTAGGACATTAATAGGTGGTGGCTTAGGGTTTGGTATTTTTTTATTTGAATTCTCGGCATGCTCGACCATGCCTTCTGCTTGACATTTTTCATCAGCATCAATAAGGGCTTGTAGGGGTAAGAAGGGATTTTCTCTACGAGGTTTGCTGTTATCAGCGCAGTTGCTGCTAGTTGACGGTTGTTTTTTGGACTTTGACATGGATGTGAGTTTATTAGCTCGCGGAATTACGTTCATTTTATGAGGTTTTTTATTCTCAATTAAACTACTATCTGACTCATCCGAGTCAACATCGTTAAAAACGGAATCACGGTTACGCTTTATTTTAAGTCGATTTAACACGATAAAGCTAGAAAAACAAGACTAATCTTCTACGGAGAAACACGTGTGTATGCTACAAGAGAGTAGGCGCGACTGACAAGCACCATTCTCTTGCAGCCACGTAATCACTTCAAATTGTGTTTAAATTGTTTTACAAGGCTGTCGGAGAACTATATAAAGAACAACAATTCAATTCTATGCCCAATTTGTAGACAAATTGTCGCAAATAGTACAACTATATTCTGTTAAGAGTTTAAACATTTTTTTTCACCTGATTTAACATAAGAAAAAAATACAGAAAAATAAATATTTACAATTCTTATAATAACGTTGAGCTTTTCAAACTCCTTAATAATTTCGAGCTTCTAAAGATGAAATTTTATCAGGTAAGGGCTAAAAATCCATTTGAAAGTGACATAAAGCCATAATGGTCTTCTGTCGCTTTGTGAAAGCGACATAAGGCCATATTTCAAAATATGGCTTTACGACACTTTGTGAAAGCGTCATAAGGCCATATTTTGAAATATGGCCTTGTGTCACATGGCCGTATGTCACGGCACCGTTTATAAAGTACCTAGCCCACGTCTGATTTTGCAATGACATAATATTTATTAACTTTGTGTAATTAAAAAACTCTAAGCTGCTTTTACAAAAAAAAAAAACTCTGATTCGCCACTAACAGACGAGTTCTTCCACTGAGTGTAAAACAATCGAACCAACTCTAACAAAATTGAGAATCCTTTAATAATGGCTAATAAAGGGTCTTTCATTAGCCACTTGACAACTTCAAAGTTCAATTTCAGTGTGAACGCACCCTTAAACCGATTACCGAACTGTCAATGTCAAAATATTCAGTAAAATCAACGTTTTCATCATGGTAAAGTACACGAAGGAACAGAATTTACAAACAATTAAAATTTAGTACCGAAATTCCGAGTCGGTGGTCGCAACTTTAAGAGCGTTAACGCCAATTTTCGGCCGTAATTCTCGTTCCAGTAGACAGGCAGTTCATAGTGTAGTGCAAACATTTGAGTCAGTATATTCGCTGCTTGATGTTGCCGTGCCAGTGAGACTACGTTTTGCCCGAAGTGTGGATAATATTACTGGGGGCCTCTCCCAGACCACATTATGGCGAATTTTTCGTAAGGATCTTGGCCTACACCCTTACAAAAGAACAAAAAGCCACTTGATCATATGAAGCGACGTACGTTCTCGAATTAGGCTCTTGACATGATAAAAAAAAATGAAGAATTTCATCGCAAAATCATCTTCCGCGTTGAAGCGCTTGTTTAAACGGCTTCGTCAATAAGCAAAATAATGCATTACTCGACAGGTGAGAACCCTCATGTGCTTCATAAAACAGCACTTCATCCCCAAAAAGTCAATCTTTGATGTAGTGTTCATGCTGGTGGAGTCATTGTGATTCCAACACGACGGTGCCAAAAGCCACATAGCGGGCGCAACAATCGTTGAATTATTGAAGTATCAGTTCGGTGAACGTGCTTTCTCGAGAAACGGACTTGTCTATTGCCGGCTTTTTTTATGGGGCTACATTAAATTATTGGTCTATGCCAACCAACAACCCGGCGACGTTACAAGATCTCAGAGCTAATATTGAACGAGAAATAGTGGCCGTATTGGTCGAAATGTGCGGCCGAGTCCGTTCAACGCATCGACCGACGTTCCCGCGGGGGACATATGAATGAAGTCGAATTCTATTCATAAATGTTTTGATAGTAATTCAAGCCAATATTTTTTTTAGATATCTCAAGTAGGTTGCATTTTATTTAAAAAGGAAGTTATCAAGTCCTTAATGAAAGACCCTTTACTTATTCTAAGTTGGCTGCATTCGCCTCTTCAGTTAAGCCACACTCTTGACAGTACAAACATTTTCGTGAATATATAATCTACCATAGAATAAATGAATATTGTAGCTTTTCAATTTTGAAAAGCGCCTGCAGAATTGGTAAATTGTAAATTGGTAAACAACAATGTTTGTTCGGTCTTAATTAATTGAAATATATAAAGTTAATCAAAAATATCTTTCTATTAAACTCGGCAAAATTGGCACACAAGACAACTGTTGAAATATGTATATAAATGATCCCAAATCTATACTTATAACTATTTCTTCTTGTTCACATTTGTTTGCAACGGTAACTCTTGGATATAAATTAAATAAATGGATTGTTTGGAATTCAAACAAATGTAATATAATTATGTACTCGTACATTGAATTCGAATTTTGAGTTGTCAAATAAACTGCTAGCCGAAAAGTCGTGTTCTCTTTTACTTATCCCTAACAACAACCAGGATATCAGTGTAGTTTCATTAAGTTGGTTGGTTTGGTTGGTTTAAGTGGCTGTAATTCCCGTCATCTGACGAGGGAAAACACAAATAGCGCATTGAGCGCCGTTTTGATACCACAACTAACGGAACCTAAAATTAAAGGGCGAGATGGATACTAAGAGGGCTCAAAACCAGGTGCAGGGAAATAAGTCCACGGGAACTAAGTCCACTGAGGGACTTAGTTCCCACTTAGTGGGAAATAAAACCACTTTCGCGAAGTGGACTTAGTTCCCATGTAAGGTGGGAAATAAAATCCCAAAACTCTGAGTGGTTTTAGTTCCCTTTTAACGTGAAGTAAATTCTCACTGTCGACTAAGAACAAAATAAAATTAAAGAGTCAAGGTACTTTGCAATTTGTATTAACAAAATAGAAATTAACTGCTAACTGAGACAGAGTAATATAGGTACTGTGACCTCGCACCTACTCCAAATCAAACAGTGACCCCAAGCAGGGGGGTTGCAGGGGGGCAGCATGGCCCCCCATATGCATTGCACTGTTTATGAGATTAGTTACGAAATCGCAAGTAGATTCCATAAATAGTGTAATGCATATGGGGGAGCATGCTGCCCCCCTGCTTGGGTTCACTGTTTGATTTGGAGTAGGTGCAAGGTCCGGTTTTGATACTTTGGCTTTATGTCACCATGATAAGCTTAAGATTTTGCTTAAAGAGTGTGATAACTAACTGCACTTTACAGTTTTTTGTTTAATTGTAAATGTTGGATGTTGGATGTTAGTTCCCTGTTCTTATATTTGAATGTGGACTAAGTTCCCATAAAAAAATGGACTTAGTTCCCACTTAACATGGGAACTAAGTCCACTTCGCGAAAGTGGTTTTATTTCCCACTAAGTGGGAACTAAGTCCCTCAGTGGACTTAGTTCCCGTGGACTTATTTCCCTGCACCTCAAAACCATCCTGTGGAGTTGAGGAAAGGATGGTATGAATGGCCGAAAGGTCATTGTAAAAGGGAAGACCAAGTGCGCTGCGTCTGGTTTTGGCTAAAGCCGGACACTCACAGAGAAGATGGAACACCGTTTCACTCTTTTCTGTGTCAGAGCAGCTGCGGCAGTGGGTGTTATGAGGGATGCCAATCTTGGCTGCGTGAGTGCCTAAAGGCCAATGGCCCGTACTGATTGCCGTTAGTCTGGCGACATCTACACGCGTTCTGGCTAAGAGGTTTTTTGTTCTGGCATCATCGTAGGTTGGCCAGATCTTTCTTGAAATGACACAGTTCGAACGATTCGTCCATCTAGTCTCAGCCCCTGAGATGAAGTGCAGGAGGATTTCTCTCTTTATATATCCCAGCGGAAGGAAAACTTCCTCCGCATGTGATATGCACAGAGCAGAGCCACGTCTGGCGAGTTCATCGGCTCTCTCATTTCCTTCAATGTTCCTATGGCCGGGAACCCAGACGAGAGTGATATCTAGCCGATGACAAGCCTTATTCAGCGTATTCCTGCATTCCACCACAAGCTTTGACGTAGACTTAGTTGAACTAACAGCCTTAATCGCGGCCTGACTGTCGACGAAGATGCCTATTTTTTTCTGTGTGTCAATATGTTGAGAAGCAGTCTACATGCCTCCTTAATTGCAAGTACTTATGCTTGAAAGACGCTGGCTGCCTTGGGAAGGCGAAGGGTTTTAGAGATATCTATAGCTCTGTAGAAAAAATGTCAGCTCCTACTCCACAGTTCATCTTGGAACCATCTGTGAAGATGGGTATGTCGAATTCATTTACAACCGCATTTTCTTTCCATTCTGATCTAGAGGAGTATCTCACAGAGAAGCTTTTATGGAAGTTGAGTTTGGGTGTAATGTAGTCTGTACCTATTAGACCTATGCCGTCGGGAAGAGAATGAAGGAGGCTAGTATGGCCGTATGGCCTTTCCGACCAACATTTAGATTCCTTCAATCTAACAGCACTACACGCTGCAATGTTTTTGATATACAGATCCACTGGCAGAAAAGTTTAGAATCACATTGAGCGCCTTGGTCGGACTTGATCGAAGGGCTCCAGTGATTCCAATTCCAGCTGTTCTTTGGATTTTGCTTAATTTAGTGACGTTGTAAGCTTTACCTAAAGCGGGCCACCATACCAGTGATCCGTAGGTGAGGATGGGACGTACCACCGCTGTGTACATCCAACGAACCATCTTTGGTTGAACTTCTTGCCGAAAGTTTTGCTACATGCGTAGAAAGCAACGCTTGCCTTCCGCACTCGGTGTTCGATGTTGAACTTCCAGTTGAGTTTGGGGTCAAGCATGACTCCAAGGTATTTTGCGCTGGTGGATAAAGGAAGATTTTGATTATTTAAGCGGGGAAGTGAGAAGGTTGGTATTTTGGTTTTGGTGGTGAAAAGCATCAGTTCAGTTTTGCTTGGGTTAACGCATAGGCCACAACTTGTAGCCCACCCGCTAATCTTACCCAGTGCTCTTTCCATGATTTCACTTATCACGGTCGGAAACATTCCTCATACTAGAACAACCACGTCATCCGCATACCCAACGACTTTGATGCCCTCCCCGTCGAGACTTCACAGGATTTTGTTAAGAACTATAATCCATAAGAGAGGCGAGATCACCCCACCTTGAGGTGTTCCTCTGCTTACTGATTTGGTTAGAAGGCTATTGCCTAGTTTTGCTTGAATGATCCTCGTTTTGAGCATGGAAATGATCCAAGAAGTGACGAAGTCCTCTACGCCTAGTTCTAGGAGAGATTCCTGGATCGATTCAGTGTGGACGTTGTTAAACGCGCCCTCTATATCTAAGAAGGTGGCTAAGGTATATTGGTGATGGAAGAGTTACCTTTCGACTGTACGCACTACTTCATGAAGAGCGGTCTCCGTCGACCTGCCCTTGAGGTATGCGTGCTGTGAATTGCATAAGAGAGACCTTTCAAGGCCTGTTCTTATGTGAAGGTCAAGTACACGTTCTAGAGTTTTGAGTATGAAAGAGGTTAAGCTAATAGGACGGAAGTCCTTCGCGGATCCGTGACCTCTTTTACCGACTTTCGGTATGAAAACTACTCGGACATACTTCCAAGACTGAGGTATGTGATTTAGTAGGATACTGCTTCTGTAAATTTCAACTAGTAGGGGCACAACTATCTTGTCTTGTTTTTGAAGTATGATGGGGAGAATGCCATCCTGCCCTGGCTGTGAATGGCCCAGAGAATCTTTTCCTTGGTTATAATGCGCTCAATCTCCTCCTGGTGAGAGGGGAGCTCCCCCCGCAATTGGGGCGGAAGTACGCAGTAGTCAGTGCAACCAGGAAAGTGTGTGTGAAGTAGAAGCTCCAAGGATTCGTCATTGGATTCCGTCCAGGTTCCGTCCGTTCTCTTGATAAAAGATGGACTGGAGTGTCCTTTGGATATAATCTTACTGAGTCTTGCAGATTCCTTAAGAGAATCGATGGATTGGCAGTATTCAGACCATGCTTGTGTCTTAGCTGATCTGATAGATTTTTTGTAGAACTTTAGGCAATCCTTGTAGGGTTGCCAAAACTTTTTCCTATAGCAGATGTTGAAAATGTCCCTAGTCAGCCTTCTCAGGATAGTTAGGTCGCCATTCCACCACGGCGGTAAGGTTTTTTTGCTATATTTAACGGGACACGATGCCTTAAAAGCTGTATTCATAGCTTTACCTAGTGCAAACGTAATTGTGTCCAGTTCTGCACCTGATTCATTTTTCGGTGTGGTAGATTAGGAAGTTTAGAATTCAATACTTGACCGAATTTCTTTCAGTCAATTCTTTTTGGATTTCTGTACGGAGTAGGAGTATCTACCTTGATACTCAGATTGAAGAGTATCCACTCGTGGTCCGAGAAGGATTTTAAGTTGGAGACTCTCCAATTCTCAACCCTGAAGATGTTTGTTTGTTTTGAGTGTAATGTCTAACACCTCTCCCCAGCCGTTATGAGTTTCCGTACTTGGAAATATAAAGGTAGGGGTGTTACCTATATTACATACACATAGATCTGTAGTTAAAAGAAAATCAAATAGAGACTCACCTCGTTCATTTATTTCTTTGCTGCCCCAAAGATTATGTCGAGCATTAGCGTTACAGCCTATGAGCAGACTGCCTTGCCTCGCTTGTATCTCTGCTGTGAGTTGCTGCACTTCTTCTGGCGGGGATGGTTTATCGTGCGGATGATATGAATGTAGTTTGGCCCTGGGTGTGTTCAAGCTTAACGACGGTTAGATCACCCGAGCTGAAGTTGGGACATAAGAAAGCGTTAATGTATTTTTTAGCTAAAATGCATGTTCTTGGCTTACCGACGTCTTTTTTGTAAAAAAGGTTGTAGTTGCTGTCTGATAGGCCCATTATGGTAGTCTTCCTGACCCAGGGCTCTTGAATGATGCCGATGTGAATGTCTTCCTCTCTGAGGCATTATGCATTAAGTGCATACGGTCTAATATCGCAAGATACCTTGACGTATGGTTACTTCTTTTATATATCGTTTGCATTAACACCAACAAAACAATCAAAATTTAAGCAGCATTAGATGATTTCCTAGGGACGCAATGGCACACAATTTAATTAACAATACAATCTCGCTCATATCAATCAACACGTTCTAGGTATTCTTTAAGTGTTTGTATCCTTATCTCTCTGGCTTCTATAGCCGAGCAAATTTCCCTGTACTATTGCTATTATCAATCATATTATATGCTAGATCCCTATTTTCATTTAAATGCTTTTCAGTCTACCAAAAACAATTTCTATGTCATCGCCTTACGTCACAGCTGCAAATATCTTTATGTCACATTCACAGCTCGCAGCTCTTAAAGTTGTCAAAGATATAAACAAACAAACACACGCTCACTTAGACGTCGCAAAAACACACGTCACAATCCAGCTTAAGGTGTCTTCTCATTGAAAAATTGAATTTCCGTCCATGAATGTGTTTTCAGGAAAAGGAGGAGTCTTATCAACACGTCTTAACGCGGCGGGAGGTGTAAATTTAAATGCATAAAACAACATCTCCTGGTGCACGTACTACAAATGCAACATCCATCCATTCACATCCGCATCCAACCATTGTTCGCACGAAATTGAGTGAATAAATAAATAAATAAATAAATAACAGATATTCTGCACGTACGTGTCCTTTATCTGTATTCAGAAAGAGAAATAGTTTTACTACGAATGATGGAATTCCACACTGCACGAGAAGATGTTGTAAGGACCAATCAGAGAGGGAAAAGTACACCACTGGAGTGCAATTTCTTGAGACATCAAATGATAGATAGAACGATACGTTATCAATCTTGTATGAAATGTTTTATTCTGTTTGAAATGTATTTTCTTTTGCTATGGCATTTCCATAGATAATGTGAGAACAGAGTGCGGTGTACATCCTGGACATTTATTTTTAAGATCATGTGACATTTTTTTTCGAACTTTCACCTATCGTATCCTTACTCCATCTTCATTGCCGCAAATAGCGCTAAAGAAAGATTCATCACTTTATTTCTTTTCCATTATATGCGCTGAATCTGTTATAATGACAATGTGTGATAAAGGTGACGGAACAAATAGTTTGCCGTGTGGAGGAGATAAAAGTATTCGATTTGAGATACTTGGAAAAATAATTGCGAAGATTACATATCTATTAGTCATTTCGACTGGAAATTATTTGATATGGTACAGAAGATGGATTTATTCTTAGTGATTTTCTTTTTGACTACTTCAAGCAAAGCATCGCTTATTCTGCTACTAGACACGCATTTCCCAGTAAGCTACCCTGACCATGCTAGAGGTTATTCTAAAAATGTGTATAGATCTGGTCCATATTCCTTTGATATGGACGGAGGTTAAAGCGGTTTTCAAACACAAGGCTGGTTAAAGTTCTCAAGTATGTAAGTTCGAAAAAAGTATCTACCATCATTCCTTCAAGAACTGATCGGTACCCATTTGCGCACAAACATTGATATGGAATTTCTGTCTGCGATAGAAATGACCCTGCAGTCTTTGGTACGTACCATCGAGTATTTTCTCCACCATAAGGAGTACACGATGTTTGTATTTTTTAACATAGATGGCGCTTTTAATGATGTCAACACATGGGTGTGATATGCGGCAGAAAAACTGTAAGTAAGAAACCCCGCAAGGTGAGTTCCTACACCCTTGTCTGGAGTTTAGTGGTGAACGTTAACGAGCTGCTGACTTGCCTGGAAGGGGTGGACTGCAGAGTGATTGCTTAAACCTTCTCAGGAGAGCATCTCAATACAATAACTTACCAAGCCAACAAAATGGGCCCATGTGGGTTTGCCGGGTGAAATTCTGCGAAAGTGACAGGTTTCTGAGACAGCCGTAGATTTTCCCAATAACTGTCAGATTATGATTGATGTTGTGCTGAACTAAGGACTTGACAACTTCTTTTCTAAATAAAATGCAAACTACTTGAGATATCTCAAAAAAAAATTTATTGGCTTGAATTACTATCAAAACATTTATGAATGGAATGCGAGATGCGACTTCGTTCATATGTCCACCACGGGAACTAATGCAGCGGTCAATACGTTGAACCCCATTTTCAATGGCTCGCCCGAGTTACGAAATCTAATTTTTAAAGTTGAAATAAAAGAACATCATTTCTTTTTCAAATAAAATTTTTTATTCTTTTTAATGATGCTTTCTTTTGGCAATCAACTTAAAGACTAAAATCATAGCAAAAGGAAAATAACTATTACAAAGCTTTTATCGTGGTGACGCTGCTTCTGCATGATCGTGCTCTCCTTTTCGGGTGTTTCATATCGTCGCATACCCAACATGATGATGAACTGCTGCTAATGCTGGCCTTACACAAATGATATGTGCAGAGAGAGAGTAGTGGTATATTTGTTTATGCACCAGAGCCGCTAATCAGGCCAGGCCGAATTAATCCAACCCAAGCCACGCTTTGGTAGTATGCTATTTTTGTTGTTGTTGATTGTCGTAGACATTGCTACAGTTGGTAACATGGCTGTTGCTATGCCATCTCTATTATGTCGTTACATGGCGTAACTCCCGCACGTTTCGACCGATATACCGCCGCTATTTCTCGTTCAATATTGGCTCTGAGCTCCTCTAATGTCGCCGTCTTGTTGGCATTGACCAATGTTATAAAAAAAAAGTCTAGAGGCGTTAAATTACACGATCTCGGCGGCCAATAGACGGGTCCGTTTCTCGATATAACACGTTCACCGAACTGAGACTTGAATACCTCGTTTGTTGCACCCGCTGTGTGGCTTGTGGCACAAACTTGTTGGAACCACATAATATCACGGATGTCTAATTCATGCAATTGCTCAAAGAAATAACATTCCAACATGTCTCTGTAGCGAATACCATTTACTGTAAAGTGACGGTCATTTTCATCGACGAAAAAAAAAATCAGCCCAATGACGCCGCCGGCATGAAAACCGCATCAAATAGTGACTTTTTGCGGATGAAGTGCTGTTTCATAAAGCACATGAGGGTTCTCACCCGTCCAGTAACGCATATTTTGCTTATTGACGAAGCCGTTTAACCAAAAATGCGCCTCATCGCTGAAGATGATTTTGCGATGAATTCTTGAGAACGCCGTGAAATTGCCTCTACGGCAGCAATATTCTTTACACTTCGCGGAAAACGTAGTCTCACTGGCACGGCAAAATCAAGCAGCAAGTTTTCTGACTCAAATTTTTTCACAAGACTATGAATTTGCTTGTCTACTGGGACGATAATTACGGCAAAAAATTGGGGTTAACTCGCTCTTAAAGTTGCCACCACCGACTCGGAATTTCGGCAGTAAATTTTAATTGTTTGTAAACGTTGTTCCTTCGTGTACTATGTACTTCACCATGATAAAAATGTTGCTTTTACTGAATATTTTGACATTGACAATTCAGTATTCGGTTTAAGTTTGAAGTTGTCAAGTCGCTAATGAAAGGTCCTCCACCGAGAGTTTTTGGCTCCAGGAAATAACCCCCCAAATGAAAAATTAAGGAACTCCCCAAAATTGGGGACTTATTCCATGGGTTTTTGAGGACTTATTTCATACTTCAAATTGGGGGGTTATTTCATAGTGAAATAAGTCCCCAAATTCAACTATGAAATAAGTCCCTCAATTTTGCAATAAGGTCAAGTACTAAAATAAAATCTCGCACTTACTCCAAACCAAACAGTGACCCAAGTAGGGTGGATAAGAATCGACGAATTTGCTATGAATACCTACCGACAGCAGCTAGATTATCGGGATTTCGAAATGCAAAAAAAAATAATGAAAGAAAACGCAGCGAATCAACCAACACTTAAATTTATTACCAGCAAAATATTACGTTTAGCACAACAACAATTATACTATTGTTTTTCTTTGAAAGCGGCACAAGAAATTTGGTGTACAAGAACATTGAGTCAGAGAATTCATGGGACAATATTTGATTAATACTTTAACAATAAATTAATTAACAATTTAAGCTTGATATGATACAAACAATATTACAGCCGATCATAATAAATCTAGACAAATGGTATTTCTAAACATAGGGGTTTATGGGATTAGTTGCGAACCCATAAACAGTGCAATGCATATGGTGGGTGGCATGCTGCTTGGGGTCACTGTTTCTTTTGGAGTAGGTGCGAGGTTTTATTTTACCACTTGGAAATATTTCATACTTATTTGGGGACTTATTTCATCCTCGATTTGGGGAGTTAGTTAATTTTTCATTTGGGGGGTTATTTCGTTGGGGGGTTTTTTCTGGAGCCAGAGTTTTTACTTGCTTGACAAATTGAATTGGAAAATTTCAAAAAAAGGTTTTTAATAACAATTATAAAGAGCAGTGGGCCTAAGATGAATCCTTGGGAGACACTAATTGAAGTTGCTAAAAGTTCGGATAGGACATAATTGATTAAAACTGCTTTAGATAAGATGTGACTGAATAAAATTCGCTGCAGAAGACGAAAGCCTAAATAGTGTCATAAATTTTGCACCAAAAGCCTATGGTGAACAGTGTCAAATGCCTTGGAAAAGTCAAGTAGAATCAGAAAAAGGAATAGTTTTTTTACAGAGCCATTTATAATCTGCTGAAGTACAACTGTGATGCAACCTAAAGCCCGACTGATATACGTAGAGCAGATTGTTTCGACGAAGATAGGCGGTCAACTGATAGTGAACACATTTTTCTAGGACTTAAGATAGATATAGTAGTATTGCGATGGGTCGATATTCGTTGGTTGCTTTCTTTTTAACGATTGGAATTATCTTAGCAGCTTTGCAGGACATTGGAAAAGTGTATGTTGTCAAAATAATATTAAATATATAAATAGTTTATATGGGTCAATATTGGAGGAATATATAACAGAATCATTTTTATGAAGTAAAGACGGATTCCATCAACACCAACAGCTTTGCATTTAATTTTAAGGAAGGCTCTAACAACATCTGTTTGCTCAAATCTGCAAAATTCAAAGGAGCCATTGATACGATTAACTGAGATGGGTTGGTGCTTGTGGGTTGTATTTTGACGAAATCACGATTTAGCTGGTTTGGATCAACTTTATCCATCCCTGAATCCATTTTACTGCAAATACCTTATCGCCGTAAATTTTTTCGTAGAAGTTTGCCAGGAAGTTTATGATTAAAATGCTCATGGAAATAATTTCCTTGGCTTGCTTTATTTTTAAGCTAAGAACATATCTTGGGGATTAAGATTAACAAATACAAGAGGAAGGGAACTCCTTGAATATATAAAAAAAAAGGTGTGAGCAACGCTGCACTCACGGTATAGTTGATGTGTAAACATGTAGGCACAGTTGCGCGTTAGCTACGTAATTTGTTATCTAGCTAACGCCACAACTAAGTAACTAACGTAGTTAAATTAGCTGCGCTAAAAATGCAATCGATTTGGTGGTTAGTAGCTATTAGTTGCAGGTTGTGTAACCTTTCTCCGACTTTTAAGGACCTTTTTTGTTGTTGCAAGGACCTCTTAGTCAAATAACATTGAACGCAGATATACCGTGCGGATTCTAATGACATTTTGGAAAAATATCCTGTTTTCGACTATTAAGGACCTTTTTTGTTGTTGCAAGGACCTCTTAGTCAAATAACATTGAGCAGAGATATACCGTGTGGATTCTAATGGCATTTTGGAAAAATATCCTTTCTTCGACTTTTAAGGACCTTTTTTGTTGTTGCAAGGACCTCTTAGTCAAATAACATTGAACACAGATATACCGGGTAGATTGTAACGGCATTTTGGAAAAATATCCTTTCTTCGACTTTTAAGGACCTTTTTTGTTGTTGCAAGGACCTCTTAGTCAAATAACATTGAGCAGAGATATACCGTGTGGATTCTAATGGCATTTTGGAAAAATATCCTTTCTTCGACTTTTAAGGACCTTTTTTGTTGTTGCAAGGACCTCTTAGTCAAATAACATTGAACACAGATATACCGGGTGAATTCTAACGGTATTTTGGAAAAATATCCTTTCTTCGACTTTTAAGGACCTTTTTTGTTGTTGCAAGGACCTCTTAGTCAAATAAAATTGAACACAGATATACCGTGTGGATTCCAACGGTATTTTGGAAAAATATCCTTTCTTCGACTTTAAAGGACCTTTTTTGTTGTTGCAAGGACCTCTTAGTCAAATAACATTGAACACAGATATACCGTGTGGATTCTAAAGGCATTTTGGAAAAATATCCTTTCTTCGACTTTTAAGGACCTTTTTTGTTGTTGCAAGGACCTCTTAGTCAAATAACATTGAACACAGATATACCGGGTAGATTGTAACGGCATTTTGGAAAAATATCCTTTCTTCGACTTTTAAGGACCTTTTTTGTTGTTGCAAGGACCTCTTAGTCAAATAACATTGAGCAGAGATATACCGTGTGGATTCTAATGGCATTTTGGAAAAATATCCTTTCTTCGACTTTTAAGGACCTTTTTTGTTGTTGCAAGGACCTCTTAGTCAAATAACATTGAACACAGATATACCGGGTAGATTGTAACGGCATTTTGGAAAAATATCCTTTCTTCGACTTTTAAGGACCTTTTTTGTTGTTGCAAGGACCTCTTAGTCAAATAACATTGAGCAGAGATATACCGTGTGGATTCTAATGGCATTTTGGAAACATATCCTTTCTTCGACTTTTAAGGACCTTTTTTGTTGTTGCAAGGACCTCTTAGTCAAATAACATTGAACACAGATATACCGGGTGAATTCTAACGGTATTTTGGAAAAATATCCTTTCTTCGACTTTTAAGGACCTTTTTTGTTGTTGCAAGGACCTCTTAGTCAAATAAAATTGAACACAGATATACCGTGTGGATTCCAACGGTATTTTGGAAAAATATCCTTTCTTCGACTTTTAAGGACCTTTTTTGTTGTTGCAAGGACCTCTTAGTCAAATAACATTGAACACAGATATACCGTGTGGATTCTAAAGGCATTTTGGAAAAATAACCTTTCTTCGACTTTTAAGGACCCTTTTTGTTGTTGCAAGGACATCTTAGTCAAATAACATTGAACACAGATATACCGTGTGGATTCTAACGGCATTTTGGAAAAATATCCTTTCTTCGACTTTTAAGGACCTTTTTTGTTGTTGCAAGGACCTCTTAGTCAAATAACATTGAACACAGATATACCGTGTGGATTCTAACGGCATTTTGGAAAAATATCCTTTCTTCGACTTTTAAGGACCTTTTTTGTTGTTGCAAGGACCTCTTAGTCAAATAACATTGAACACAGATATACCGTGTGGATTCTAACGGAATTTTGGAAAAATAACCTTTCTTCGACTTTTAAGGACCCTTTTTGTTGTTGCAAGGACATCTTAGTCAAATAACATTGAACACAGATATACCGTGTGGATTCTAACGGCATTTTGGAAAAATATCCTTTCTTCGACTTTTAAGGACCTTTTTTGTTGTTGCAAGGACCTCTTAGTCAAATAACATTGAACACAGATATACCGTGTGGATTTTAAAGGCATTTTGGAAAAATAACCTTTCTTCGACTTTTAAGGACCCTTTTTGTTGTTGCAAGGACATCTTAGTCAAATAACATTGAACACAGATATAACGTGTGGATTCTAACGGCATTTTGGAAAAATATCCTTTCTTCGACTTTTAAGGACCTTTTTTGTTGTTGCAAGGACCTCTAAGTCAAATAACATTGAACACAGATATACCGTGTGGATTCTAACGGCATTTTGGAAAAATATCCTTTCTTCGACTTTTAAGGACCTTTTTTGTTGTTGCAAGGACCTCTTAGTAAAATAACATTGAACACAGATATACCGTGTGGATTCTAACGGCATTTTGGAAATAAATCCTTTCTTCGACTTTTAAGGACCATTTTTGTTGTTGCAAGGACCTCTTAGTCAAATAACATTGAACACAGATATACCGCGTGGATTCTAACGGCATTTTGGAAAAATATCCTTTCTTCGACTTTTAAGGACTTTTTTTGTTGTTGCAAGGACCTCTTAGTCAAATAGCATTGAACATAGATATACCGTGTGGATTCTAACGGCATTTTAGAAAAATATCCTTTCTTCGATCCAAGGACCACTTGGTAAATAACCTTATTACAACTAAAAGTGTCATTCTTAAATCGGCCATCGGTTACCGAAGTATAATCGATATTTTTCCTCTTACCTCCAACTGATGTACAACAAACTTCAAGCTATACAACCTCAATATTATTCAAAACAAATCTACTTTCACAAAACTTTCCGGTGTTTCGTAATTACATAATAATCTCTATTCTCAAACGGTTCTTCATCTACGTACTAACCGCGCCAAACGTCGTTTAATTGCGGTGATCTGTCGAGCAGCGATTAACTCACGTGGTAATGAAAATTAATGGGAAAATCTGACGATGACGAAATCTGACGATGACAAAATCTGATGGTGACGCTAGATATTTCCAACTAGCCCCTACCGAGAAAAAATATATTTATACATCAACGAAAGCAAAAATGTTTACACATTAAAAATTCAATGTTAACTACCATTCAACGGGAAATCCTACTTACTGGCCCACAGATAGGAACAAAATCACGGATGTTGTCGACTTCTTCTTAACTAAGAATATTTCCTCAAATACGAGTACTACCCAAGTTAAGGAAGGGCCAGATCTTGTTTCAGATCACTTATCTGTGCTGCTAACACTTGGTAATAAAATTATAATGAAGGAACACAACCCACGTCTAGTAAACAAACTAACTGATTGGACATATTTCAGATATTTAATAGATGAACGCATCGAACTATCCACAACAATTAATACAATAGAGCTCTCTCTTAGAAAGTGAAGTACAGTCCTTCACCCTAGCTATACAAAAGGCTGCATGGGCTGCAACGCCTGAAATAAATAGTAAAGTAAAAAGAAACGTGTATCCCAAAGAAATTTGCGACATTATATCAGAAAAGAGAGGAGCTCGCAAACGATGGCAACTGTCAAGAGCTCCAAGTGATAAAAGTAGACCTAAGAGCTTAAACAATAAGCTCAGAAAAAGGATAGCAGAATTTAAAAATGCATCGGTGGAAACATACCTTACAAATCTGACAAACGATGCTAGTACAGAATACTCACTGTGGAAGGTTACAAAAAAAATTAAAAGACCAACGGCATACATTCCGCCAGTGAAAAACAGCAGTGATAACTGGGCTAAAACAAACAAACAAAAGGTGGATCTATTTGCGGAACATTTTGAAAACGTCTTCAAGCCATACGACGATAATGATACTTCACAACAAACGGAAGAAATGTGCGAAGACGAGAGATCGATTCCAGCAGTAACCTCTAGGGAAATAGCCAAAGAAATATGAGAAAAGATCAACCCGAAAAAAGCCCCGGGATTTGATCTAATAACGGGTGAAATTCTGAAAAAACTGCCTTAGAATGGTATGAAAAAAATAGCGCAGATAATAAATGCTGCGTTCAGACTAAGGTATGTTCCGCGCATGTGGAAGGTTGCGGAAGTTATCATGGTACCTAAGCCGGAAAAATTGCCCAATGAACTAACGTCATATCGGCCGATATCATTGCTGCCAATGCTGTCTAAGCTATTCGAAAAAATGCTCCTAAAACGACTCCATCCGATTGTAGAAGAAAAGACACTGATCCCAAACCATCAGTTTAGATTCAGAAATAAATACTCAACAATAGATCAGGTCCACAGAATAACTGATATAATAGAAAAAGCTTTAGAAGGAAAACAAATATGCTCTGCCATCTTCCTTGATGTAACACAGGCTTTTGATAAAGTCTGGCACAAAGGATTAATCCGTAAGCTACAAAAAGATCTTCCAAAAGAGTACCATGAAATACTAGAGTCGTATATAATGTAACGATTATTTAGAATTAAGCAAGAGAATGAGTACTCCGAATTGAAACACATCAAAGCTGGAGTACCTCAAGGTAGTGTTTTGGGACCAGTACTGTTCCTCCTATACACGAACGACCTACCACAAAATAACGAAACTACTGTTGCCACTTTTGCAGATGATACTGCTGTACTTGCAGTAGGAAAAACCACACAGGAAGTTACACAAAAACTGCAAAGGACAGTAAATGATATATCCAAATGGACCAAAAAATGGCAAATAAAATTAAATGAACTAAAGTCGATTCATATTAACCTTACGAATAAAAATGTACAACACATACCTGTGTACATAAATAATAAAGTAGTTGTGCTGTTAACAACGACTGGACTGGGAAAATTAAAAAATTTGAGGTACAATACAAAACTTTTTCGGATCACATGCCAATCGTGGTTGAAGTTGATGGTGAAACACCCTCATATCACAAAAACCTGCCCCTGCTACCAAGACTTAAATGGAAATCCGAAAAAACAAATACCTACCACAGGTTATTAGACAGCTTGCTCTCAGCAAATAATTCGATACCTGAAGAAACAGAAACACTCGCAAACCAAATAACTTGTTATATAAGAAGTGCTGCATCAAACAACATTTCAAATATAAGGTCACCATTTAAACAAAAATTTTTTGATAGAGAATGCATAAATGCTAGGAAGAAATCATTTGTCATTTTGCGTGTCTGGAAAACTTGTAATGACTCTTATGTTAAAAAGTGGTATAACCAAGTGAATACCCACTACAAAAATCTATGCCTAGCTAAGAAAACTGACTTCGATAATCAGCAAGCTCTCTTACTTAGTCAAACCAAGTCTTCGAAGGACTTCTGGAGAATAGCAAGGGAGATTAATGGTACAGTTTATCAAATAGGTACAGGAGTATCTGCTGATGATCTATCCATATATTTTAAACATCTTCTACTGGATAACTCAAACCTTTCTTTCTCGTATGCGGACCCCCTCATTTTCGACGATTCCCTAGATGGTGAGGTAACAACTGACGAAATTAATGCTGTTATCATGAAATCCAAAAATGGAAAGGCGCCAGGCGAAGATGGGATTCCGTACGAATTCTACAAAAATGCTAGTCCAACCTTAATCAACTATTTGAAAGTTCTCTTCAACAGTGTGTTCTCGAGTGCAGACATCCCTTCATCGTTTAAGAAGTCCGTAATATTCCCCATCCACAAAAAGGGTTCGCTGGAAAACGTATAAAAATTACAGGTGAATCTCATTCATGAATGTGTCAGCCAAGATATTTTGTGGCATACTTGTAGGACGATTAGAAAAATGGGTAGATGAAAAAAATATTCTGACAGAGCGTCAAGCTGGATTCAGAAAAAACTTTTCAACCGTTGACCAAATATTCACATTATCTGCGATTATAAGAGCCTTTCAAGCCAGAAACAAGAAAATGTATAGCTTTTTTGTAGATTTCAAGGCAGCTTTTGATCTTGTTAGCCGAAGCGCACTCTTCTATAAACTGTCTCAGTTGGGTATCTCTACAAAATTTCTTAAGACCATTAAAAAAATGTATGCCGAAACAAGTGCAGCAGTCTGAGATGGAAAGGATTTCTCAGAATGGTTTAAAACACAGACTGGCAAGGATGTCCTCTTAGTGCATTATTGTTTTCTCTATTTATAAACGACATAGAAAAAGATTTGCCTGATGGAGTACGAATTGCTAATACCGTGGTCAATGTCTTGTTATATGCCGATGATCTTGTTCTACTCTGTGAATCTCCTGAAAATCTCCAATTGATGATAAATCGTCTAGCCAGCTACTGCAAATAATGGGGACTAACCATCAACACCGAAAAATCTAAAATTATGGTCTTTTCCCGTTCACCACGAGTGCAAAGTGGAAATAGATGGTTTTATAATGGAAGCCGATTAGAGATTGTGAAGGAACTCAAATATTTAGGAGTGAAACTGAACCCAACCCTAGAATTTGGTAAACATCTAACGGATAAAGCCAAGTCTTCCCAAAGCTTAGTGAATCTATCATGGAAAAATGTTTTTGCAAACAAGCGGATTCTCCTCTCAACGCAATACAGAATATTTGATTCAGTTGTTAAATCAACTCTTTGTTACGCCTCTCAAGTTTGGGGATCAGACGAGTACGAAGTAATCGAGAAATTCCACAGGAACTTCTTGAAAAAATTATTCAACTTACCAATGAAATCGCCGAACTACACAATCTATTTGGAAACGGGTCTTCCAATGCTTTTTACAAGCACTCTCAAATCGCAAGCGGATTACATCATTAAAATAGGTTCGTATCCAGACGCCCGAATAACCAAAAAAATGCTATCTTATGAATTCAGAAACAAGGACTGGTGGGCGTTAAGATGGTTAAGAATTGGAAACGCGTGTGGAGAAACTATTTCATTCGATCTAAACAACCTGGACAACTTAAAGAACCAACTTTATCGAATAATAAATAAAAATGAAGATGCTATTCGTGTGCGATTTATAGAGAAAGCTCGTGAATCAGATAGCAGAGTATTGTATTCTCACCTGAACTTCAATCTAAAGGATAAGAACTATTTCAATGACTCACTCAACTATAGTGAAATATCTCTTATTTTCAAAGCAAGGTGTGAGTTGATTGGTTTAAATGGCAGCCCATATAATGGAAGCTTCAACCAGTTTTGTAATATTTGCAACTTAAAAGCGAAAGAAGACTGCTTTCACATTATTAGTGTTTGTCCAATCTACAAACCACAGAGACTAGCTTACTTCGGAAAAAAATTCCTTACCATGCAGGAGACAATACAAATTCTGAACGATTGTGATTGGAAAAAGTTATTTTATTATATTAAATCCATCTACAAATACAGGTTGCTATTAATAACAGAGTATTATGATTGATTAAGTTTTTTAAAAAAATAACTATATTGTTAAAGTTACAAATGTAGGTACATGTATAAGCATGTTGCTAACCAAGCTGACGGCTAAGCCATAGCTTTAAAATTCATTCTAACTTGTAACTTATGTAATAAGAAAATATTAAATAAATGAATTTCTTACTTACTTACTTACTTACTTACTTAAAGTAGTTCTGCATTCGAACTCAGCTAAGTATTTAGGTTTGACTTTGGACGCAAGTTGCGTTGGAAAACACGTGTCAAAAAAAACGAGATGACCTAAATATACGATACAATAAAATGTATTGGCTCATAGGGAGGAAATCATGCCTCTCAATCTACAACAAACTGCTTCTCTACAAGCAAATATTAAAACCAATTTGAATAAATCTTCAAAGCATACAATGCTTTCAAAACAAAGTATTACGCAATATTGTTAATGCGCCGTGGTACATACGTAATGCTGATCTACATAGGGATCTAAAAATTGAAATGGTAGAGGACGAGGTGCGGAAGGTCGCAAGAAGACATGAAGTTAGGCTTCGCAACAATGCTAATTTAGAAGTAGTTCAACTACTTAATAACAACAATTTAGTTAGAAGATTACGTAGAGTTAAACCTTTTGAACTAGTTAATTAGGTAAGAAATATATGTGATACAACATAATCACACGAACAAAGTAATAATGAATTTAGAAAAAAGGTAACATACCAAAGTTAGTTCCTAAAAATAGTACATAAGTACATAAGCAAATGTTAAAACAAAATTGCTGATTAGTCCTTAGACTAGGTGCGATTACTGGAAGGATGGTAACATCATGCCTTCCCTGGGTGTTGTGTTTTGAGTGGGTGATTCAAGTCCCACACTATCGCAAAGCTTGCAAGCGATGTCTTTAATTTTTTAATACACTATCAGCTCTGTGTCGTGGAGTGCTTAAAGCAAGCAACTATCACGAGCAGAAATTTCCGGCACAAAAAGTGCTCTCACAGGCTCATCATTTAGTGCAGGTGATAGTAAGGACAGAACAATTAAAAATACAATAATTATGTACCTACAAAATACTAACACAGACACAAAATAATGCAAACAATTTAAGACATAAAAGCATTATTACGCAAAATATTTTTTAGCTTAATTTTACTAACATGCAAGTCAATCACATGATCATTTAGATTATAGATTCTACTCATGCGACTAATAGGCTCATGCGTCCCATAATTCGTTCTATGATGGGGGCTAAACAATAATTCAACACTGCGCAAATTATGGGCACCACCACGAAAATTAAAGCCAATAGACGACAGCAAGTCAGGTGCATCTATTTGACCGGATATAAGCTGCTGTAAAAAAATGATATCGCTATTAAGCCTTCGTTGAGACAGGGGTAACATTTGAAGAAGCTTGATACGTTGACTGTAGGGAAGTGCAAATCGAATAAATTTACGTTGAATGGCCTCTATTCGATTTGAATGAATGTTGTAGAACGGTGTCCAAACTTGAGAGGCATACTCTAGAATCGGACGGACGAAACAACTGTACAATGACATAGAAACGTAGGGGTCATTAAATTCTTTGGCCCACCTTTTTACGAAGCCCAGCAAAGAATTTGATTTATTAATAATAGAATTAATATGCCTAGCAAAAACCAGTTTGGGGTCGAAATAAACCCCAAGATCCTTACAAGTTGCACAGTATGTTGGCAACCAGTTAGCACACTGAAGGTCCCGTTCAAGAAAATCAACATTTACATGTCTCAAGTCCCTACACGAATATTTCAAGGGTTCTGTGCAGGTGGAGACAAAGTCAAAACATGCAAATATAAGAACATGTTTGGAAAAGACGGGGCTGAAACTTGACTGTAGAAAGCGTTATGAATATCGCTTGACGTAAATAAAACCAGGAGAGTACTACTTGAATGATTTCACTCATCCGCGTCCGAGCTTTGATGTGTTCAGTTAGAGAAATCGAGATTGCATGATCCAGAATATTACAGTTTTCCGATTTGATGAGGTATTATTTTCTAGCAAGTAATAAAGTTGGGAAACATCAATTTTCTTGTGTGGCCAATAGACGACGCCTAGTAGGCGTTTCCGTCTTTCGCTCATTAACTCAAGGAAGCAATAATCAATGGGGGCTATTAGGAGGAGAGGTTGGGAGTAGCTTAACAGGTAACGCCTTACGCATGTAAATGGCAACTCCAGCACCGATTCTATTTTGCCTAATCAAGAAAAATTATATATCCTGGCATTGATTAGACGCAATCAGATATTTTAGGATCAATCTATGTTTCCGAAACACAAACAATATCTACATCAGAACCAACAAACAGACCTCTGAATTCGTCAAATTTATATTTAGATAAACTTGGGCATTTATGTGGCATACACTTAGAGTGCTTGGCTCATTTCAAACACTTAGCTTACAGTGATGATGTTTTGGCATGTACTTGCTGACCGTGCATGTTTGACCCGAATGAACCAAGTTCTACACACATTTAACTATTGTGCACAAAATATAATACAGGGCCTAATAAAACACGTATAAAGTAGGATCTGTGAAACTTAATTCGACTCAATTCTATTTCAATTCCAAAACCTACCTCGAATTTGAATTCAGTGTTAACAGTGCCTTATTCTGATTCACAACATAGATACACTGTTTTGAACATGAGCCCAGCTTATCTAATTTCATCGTTGCGACACTCTCCTGATTTATTCCAGCAGTCAGTGCTGTCTATTCTCTGTTGTCTGGTTGGTTCGGAAATAGGGAATATCATTGTGATCCTTCCTCCTGAACAAATTATGTATGTTCGACCCGTTTGAGAGATGAAATAATTGTTCGCGCTGTCTAGTAAATAAATTGAATTTATTAATTCATTGTAATACATTTCGTTAGAAAACTTAAATAATTGTTTTTAATACAGCTCACGGCAAAGAAAAAGAACAAATGCATTAAGGAAGAAGAAGAAGAATACTAGTTTAACCGACTAAGCTTGTTTTCTTCAGAACTGTGCTGCACTTAACCTCACGGCTTACAAAAAAAAAAAACCGGGAAACCAATATACATATGCCAATTTTATATATTTTTTTTTATTTTTATTGAGCTTGAAGTTGGCTGCCGTGGGTGGTTGACGCCAGTGAATTTGCCCCAATCGAAGTGTTTGGTAACACTCTGGTTACAATCATCGCCAAACCGACGTACCACCAAGGGAGCTAGCTTCGCTATGGGCCAAGTAAAAACACCAGTCGCTGTTTGTATAACAGTGCTCCTACAATGCCCATCTTTTCCCGTCATATGCTTAATGATTCTCGCTTACGGCCAAAACGTCTCGGTTGACTTTCGTCGACGACAATCACGACGTCTTCTTCTTCAAGGTTCTTTGTTGGTTTAAACCATTTCGTCCTTTTCGTCAAAGTTGGCAAATAAGCAAGAACCCACTTTCTCCAGAACTGGGTCGCATACTGCTCTTAACTCTTCTGACGCTCCTCTGAAATTAGTACCATTATCCGTTATTGTTTCGACAGGTGTTCCTCATCGGGATATAAATCTCCTCAGCGTGAATAAGGGCACCAGTGATTACGAATAACTCTTATGGTTAGGAATGTCAACACTACTCCCCATTGTTTTCCGTGTGGCGTCCTACTGTGACATAGGTTAGGTTAGGTTTACGGGCTGATGGAACAGAACGAGTCTGTTACACCACACTTAGGTCCATGTGGTCCCATTGTGATACCCTTTGTTGGGAGTGTTGGCCTAGCTGTTCTGGCCTTTGTCCTTCGTCCTTGGTTTTCTTCCTACTCCAGTTTGTCCAGCCATTTGGATGTCCTTATAAACCTGTAAAGATTTGATAGTGAGACATCAGAAAGTTCTTGAATGTCTTGGAAGAAGTATCTTCCAAGTGTTCTATTCCTCAGGTGACACAGGCTTGGACAGTGACAGAGAAAGTGAGGTGTGTCCTCATGAGTTTCCTCATCATCGCAGCCTCTGCAGATGTCGTCATCCTTGAGATTTAGTTTCATTGTGTGATTCCTTAGCAGGTAGTGGCCAGTAAGAGTACCGATCAACTTTGACAGCGATGTCCTGTCGTAACGTAAAAGTTTGTTGGTTCGGCCCTTATTGTATTTTGGCCACAGCTTGCGAGATATGTCACAAGTGGTAAGTGACAACCACCTGTTGTTGGCTTTCATTCGTGTTTTATATTCCACTCGTTCTCTGAGGTTACAGAGTGGTGGTTTAACCGACTGAAGTGCCTGTTTATGGTCCATCTCGGACCCCTTTCTTGCCAGTTCGTCAGCTCGCTCGTTGCCGGATATGTCCTTGTGTGCAGGGACCCAGCAGAGACTCGTTTTGTGCTTTGTGCCAAGAGCTTTGAGCTCCTCGCGGCAACGACGAACAAGCAAGGACTTTATTTCTGTAGCTGACACCGCTTTAATGGCCGCTTGACTATCAATAAAAATGGTAATATAACTGTGTGGTATCGCCATCATTGATACTATGCTTGCGACTTCAGTGATTGCTAGGACTTCTGCTTGGAATACACTACAGTGATCAGGTAATCTAATCGATCTGTTAATGTGTAGTTCCTCTGAGAATAGTCCAGCACCCGTTCCACAGTCCATCTTAGATCCGTCTGTAAAGATGGATATCGATTTCCTTTTCATGGGTTCGTTTGCATACCATTCCTCCTTGCTCGGAAATGAACAAGAGAATGGGTTTTCGAAATCTAAATAAGAAGACATGTAGTCGGATATGACGTTGTTCCCTATGTACTTGTTCAGAATCAGTGCATGTCCAAAATGACTCGGGTTCCAGCTGTTTGTTTGGCTGATCTTCAAGGCACTTTTTGCAGCCGATTCCTGCATGTATAGATCCAATGGTGGCAGATTGAGAATGGCTTCCAAGCCAGCGGTTGGGGTTCTTCTCTTTGCTCCGGTTGTGCCTATACATGCTAGTCTTTGTATTTTTGCCATCACCTTGAGATTGGTTGCCTTGTCTGTGGCTTGCCACCAGACTAGGCTGCCGTATGTGAGTATTGGTCGCACAACTGCCGTATACATCCACAGGATAATTTTTGGGTTTAGACCCCATTTTTTGCCGAAGATACGGTTGCATGCGTAGAAAGCGTTGGCCGCTTTCCTAACTCTATCATCGACATTTGGCTTCCAACTTAGCTTCCTGTCGAGGATAATTCCTAGATATTTCGCACTCTCCGCCACCTTCAAGAGTATTCCCTCAATTTCTGGTGGTTTGAATTCTGGTATTCTTCTTTTATTAGTGAACAACACCATTTCAGTCTTTTGTGGATTGATCCCAAGACCGCATTGTATTGTCCACGTAGTGAGTGTCCGCAGGGAGTTTTCTAACAGTTCGCTCAGAGTTTATAGGAATTTTCCTGTCGCAAGCAGTACTACGTTGTCCGCGTATGCAATTGCTTTGACCCCTCTGTTTTTGAACTTTAGGAGTATTTCGTTGACAACAAGGACCCAGAGTAAGGGGGACATAACTCCACCTTGTGGTGTGCCACGCCACGACTCTTAGGCCGTTATCGCCTAGTGTTGCATTGATGTATCTTCCATTGAGCAGGCTCATAATCACCTTTTTTTTTTTTTTTTTTTTTCAAAAAGGAAATCCAAATCCCAGAGCACTCAGACTCGGTAACGGTCCATTGTACTACGAGGCAGAAATCCTCACCTTAGTGAGAGACTGATCGACATTGGAGTTGTGTAATGCTCTTTCCACAGATCGCGTTTCCACATTGTTGAATGCTCCTTCAATGTCTAAAAACGCTGCAAGTGTGTATTCTTAGTCCTTGAGAGACTTTTCTATAGTGCTGACGACGTCGTGTAGCGCAGTTTCCACTCCTTTGCCTTTAATGTAAGCGTGTTGGTTGAGCGCTATAGTGGAGTCGACTGCGAATATGGATGTTCAGTAGATTTTCAAACGTTTTTAGGATGCAAGATGTCAGACTTATCGGTCTGAAGTCCTTGGCATAGATGTGGCTAGGTTTTCCTGCCTTGGGAATGAATACCACCTTCACTTCCCGCCAGGCTGTAGGAATGTAGCCGCACTCCAGACTTCGTGTAAAAAGTCGTTTGAGAATCGGTATGATGACGGTCTTTGCCTTCTGGAGCATAATAGGAAAAATCCCATCTCTCCCAGGTGATTTGAAGGGAGATAGTGTATCAATTGCCCAGTTAAGCTTTTCATCGGTTATTACTCCTTCTGGAACCACTGAAACAGTTGTAGGAGTAATATCCGACTCTAAGTTATTACCTAGACTCGGGTCACTCCCTGGAAAGTGAGTCTGTAATAAGAGCTCGAGGGTTTCTGTGCAGGACTGTGTCCAGTTTCCGCAATTGTCCTTAATAAAACCTGGAACACAGGGTTGTTTGGACAAAATTTTCCTAAGCCTGGCAGATTCCGTCGTGCTCTCAATGTTACTGCAGAATGTATGCCAAGCCGTGCGTTTAGCACTTACTATGGAGCTCTTGAATTTCCTGTGACTGGCCTTGTACAGGTCCCAGTCCGTTGGGGAATTGGAGGCTTTCGCCGCATTAAATAGAGCTCTAGTTTTTGTCCTAATTTTAGACAAGTCCTTTGTCCACCATGGATGCTTTGTATTCTTTATTGTCCGTAAAGGACAGGCTTTATCGTACGCATTTGTCAGAATTTTGTTTAAGCATTCTGTAACCGCGTCGATTTCATCTGGTGTGACCAGTGTCTGTCGTTCAAGTTTCCTACTATTTTTTCCTATTTCTTTGAGGAATATATCCCAGTTTGTCAATCTAGGATTCCTGAATTTCCTTATTGGGCCTATTTTCTCGTCGATTAGGAACTCTATAATCCTGTGGTCTGAAAAGGATGCTTCTGTAGAAACTTTCCATTCTCGCACATTCATAGTTTGTGAGTTGTTACAGAGTGTAACATCTAGAACCTCACGTCTATTCCTAGTTACGAAGGTTGGTTCATTGTCACTATTGGCTATCAATATATTGTGTTCAATAATAAATTCAAAAAGGGACTCACCTCTCACATTTGTGTCGGTGCTACCCCATTGAGCATGATGGGAGTTGGCGTCGCATCCTAGGATGAAATCCCATTTTTCACGCTCAGCTTTCTCAACCAGTTAGATCGGACGGCGGACTTCCTGGAGAGTCGTGTGGCATATATATTGACGCGAGTATCAGCGGGCTTCTACCTGCTCGCTCCCATATGAATACTGTCTGGTCTGTATTGCTGTAGCTAGATAAGAGAAATAGATTAATCTGTTTTCTAGCGACAATACATGTGCGTTTCTTACTGTGATCTGGTGTGTTGGTGTTGTAGACGACCAGATCCTTATAGTTCAGCCCTTTTATCTCACCCCGGATGATCCAGGGTTCTTGAACCAGGGCGACGTACTGTGACATACAGCCGCCCAATGTAATCCATACCTACATAGGAAAATGGTGCTGTAAATGCCTTCAGCCTAGCTGCTGAAAGTTCTCCCATCATCGGGATAATTATCATGTTTTTTGCATTTCTGACAGTTATTTTTTATTTTCAGAAACACACTTAAACTTGGAATGTAATATTTTTGTCGTATCTATTGTTTCATTGTGCTGATGGTGGTATCGTATATGGAACTCAGTAATTACTGGGTTTGTAATTGGATGACCTTTAGGCAATACTATCGGTCTTTTCATGTTGAATGGAATATTTTCTACTGCATCAATTCGTCCTCGTACCCTTATAATGGCATCCTCATCCAAATATGATGATATCTTGTATGTATAACGGACTGCGTCTATGTGCCACTACTTCAGTTTTTTCTCTCTTCACCCTTTCAAACAAAGCCTTTTCTTCTGCGAACGATTCCGATTGACACAATCTATACAAATATTTTTCCGCTGTGATGGTTTCATCCGGCTCTAAAGGTTGTCTGTTAGAAGTATTTTGAAGTTCAAGCTTGACCGTTCTACAAAACCGAATCACATACGCTGTTACGTGAATTGACTTATTCCACCTTGAGAAATTTGAGTACCAATGCTTTGCGCCTTCGTTTTTTAGTATAATATGTACTAGATGTGTCATAACCTCTTCTTGAGTAGAAAGATTTTCTATTGAAAGGAAAGGTCAGTCAGATTCTGGTAAGCCTAGGAACGGTGGGCCGCAAAGCACCCTGAAAGAACTTTGAAAGTCTGGATTGGCCATCCACTTCGTAGCATCGTCGGTTACATTATGCCTGCTCTGCACCCACATCCAATCTCTTACAATCGTTTTTTCTAAAATTTCGCTTACCCTCGCTGCAACGAATTGTTTATACTTCCGTTCCTTGGAATTTATCCACGCCAAAACAGTTTTCGAATCGGTCCAAACACGAGTAGTCGATATTTTTATCGAGTGACCTTCAACAATTGATCGCAACAGTCTTACACCTAGAATAGCAGCCTCTAAGTCAATTCTTGGTATAGATATTCCCTTTAAAGGAGTTACTTTGGTCTTCGCCCCAATTAATGCGACCTCCGTGTGATTGTTTGCCGAAACACGAAAATATGCTATCGCTGCATATGCAGCTTTACCAGCATCTACGAAGAATTTTTTTTTTAAACTCCTGAAAGAAATACGGTACGTCGACCTGGACAGATCTATTGTACCATAGGTCACAGAAAATTTTAGGCTAGTGCGTTTTCGACTTTTCTAGAAAAGGTAATAATGCTTCTAGCAGGGGACCTCTTCAAATCTTCGTTACTTAGGACTTCTTTGAAGAAGATCCTTTTTTTGATACCACAGAGGGATGGGCATTCGCATAAAATGTGCTCCGTGGTTTCGTCGTCCTCGAATCACAGCCTGCACTCTGGAGAGTCGGCTAGTTTCATTTTGTTGAGGTGGTATCGTAAACCGTTGTGACCTGTGGGGTACCCTTATAGGTTTTTGATATCATGCCTGCCTGGGTTAAGGATCCTGCTGGCATTGTTTTTGAAGGGCTGGATTGCTCGTTTGGCCTGTCTTAGACCTGGAGTGTTTTCGCAGTATGAGATACATTTTGAGTGTTCCCAGCTGTTTATAGCTAAGTTGGTAGCTGATTTAGGTGTGTAGCAGAAGGGTTCAGGTCCTGTGAAAGGGGTTTCTGAACCGCCTCTGGCTAGCTCGTCAGCTTTTTTTTTCCTCCAAAACCCCCATGACCAGGAATCCACCAGAGTTTGGTTTTGTTTCTGTGGCTGACTAGCTGGAGTATTGAAGCAGTGTAAAACTGATTTGTAGTTAATTGTGTGTGAGCTAAGGGCTTTTGTAGCTGCTTGAATATCCGTGTATATATGGATGTGAACGCCTTCGATACCAGTGCTGAAAATGTGGTTTGCGCATTCTTGAATGGTGAGATACGAAGACATTTAGTTTTTTTTTTCTGGTTTGCGAGACTTTCTACACTGGAGCACTCAGACTCAATGCTGGTCCATTGTACTACCAGGAGGAAGGAGCTTAGAGATATTTTCACCACGCTGTTTAACAATGCGCTGAATAATGCACATTATCCGGCGCATTGGAAGGTAGCTGTGGTACACCCTATCCCGAAAAAATGTAAAGATAGGACGAACCCTGCCAATCTCCGGTCAATTAGCTTACTTCCGAATATTAGCAAGGTCTTTGAAAAGGTTGTCAATAGAGCCCTGTTAAATTGGGTCGAGGACAATAACATAATTCCGGACAACCAGTTTGGTTTCAGGGCGAGGCATGACACTATTCATGCCGCGTCGAAACTGGTTTCCGACATTCAGTGGAATAAATGCAAGAACCAATGCACGGGTGCTTGTCTGGTTGATTTTGAGAAGGCTTTCGACACCGTATGGTTAGAGGGACTTTTCTACAAGTTGACCAGGCGAGGGATGCACAAACCTTTGCTATATGTAATTTATAATATGCTTATGGGAGAGAAGTTCGTTGTCAAATGTGGCAATGTGACTTCGAGCAGAGTCTTTGAAATTAAAAACGGTTTACAGCATTTAACATTTACACGAGTGATCTGGTGGGTTCACTCAGCCATGCTATAGCGTATGCCGACGATTTGGTGGCATACAGATCAGGTCCTAAAATCGAGGTCATTAATATCCTTTTGCAGCGTGACTTCGATCAAATTAAGCGATATTGCGACGACTGGAAGTTGAAAATCAACTTTCAGAAGACGGAAACAATCTTGTTCAGAACTCCATTGGCTGGGGCCTCTAGGGATACCAGAAAAAACTGGAAAAAATTGGCCATTATTGGACAAAATGGGCAGCCATTGGCGGTGAGAAGCGCAGTTAGATATCTAGGTATCTGGCTTGACCAGTATCTATATTTCGACAGACATATAGTTGCTTGTCTTGCTGGGGCCAAGAAGGCTTATGCTCTAACAAGGAGACTGTTTCATAGCAGTCAACTTGACTCCAGAGTGAAGGTCATTTGCTACGTGGCCCTTATAAGGCCGATCATCGCTTATGGTTGTCCATTATGGTTTAATATAGCGCCTAGCTATATGGAAAAGATTCGGGTTTTGGAGAGACAATGTATTAGGACCTGTCTCCGGTTGTTCCGAACGCCTGAATCCAACTATATAAAATACTATCCCAACAAGGTCCTATACGATGGGGCTCAGTTGAATAGGATTGACAATTTTCTCATTAAGGTGACTCGAAGGCACGTTGCAAGGGCGATGGCCAGCGACAATAGTCTGATCTTTGGGGCTTACTACCCCAATGAAATGTACATAGAGAGTACACTCCGGTCTGGCTTTATCCCGCCAGAGGCATTTATCCATATTGATGCAAAAGGGCTGGTACAGACGAGGGATGGTATCCCGGTATTATACCACCGCTACCGCAGTGCGAGAGATAAGCGGCTCATCCGCGGCGAGGACGTCGCCAATGCCCATGAGTTCCTCCGTTTTAGTACCGCAATAGCGGAGAGGGATAAATTCGATACAGAAAAGCAATTTGCCGAATTTTGGTGGCTTTTTGAGGGTGGAGGGTTCAACATGCCCTCGCAAGACGGTGCGTTACTCTAGGTAACATCCTCTTAGTTTGTAAGATAGACTACGTTAGCTAGGGCGTTTCTGGGAGGGGCCGGGCTCGCCAACTTGTGGTGGTGCTTCCGGGAGGTGATTGATTCTGTAAGGCATCAGTCAGCTCACGACGGCGCGTGTGCACGTTGACGACTGCCAGGCGCTCGGAAAGTAATTGGGATTTTGACCACTTGTTTCGTAATGCAACGAGTGCTCAGAATCCTAATTATAGTTAGAATATGTTAATTAGTTTAAGTAAGTAGAGTAGGTAGTTTGTAATTTGTTTTTTTATATAAAAATATAAAATTTGATAAAGATGCCGAGTTTTCTTAAAAATTTTCTCGATGAAAACATAATATGTAAGATTAGTTCGTAAAATAGTTTTTAGGCCGAAAGGTAATAATTATAAGATAGAGTTAAGTTTAGGGCGTCCGCATAAGGATCAATATTCTAGAATAAGTATCCTGTTAATTTTAAGTTAGATTTAATCATTTTTGTCTAGTATGTAAGTTGATATAAGCTAATAATTAATAAAAAGGAAGGAGCTTAGGTTTACAGCACTCACCATATATATATTAGGCATTAACGACCCATACAGGGCCTAAAACCTAGCTTTTCCAACCACTTTCTTTGCGAAGTGGTAGCGACCTACAATTTTACGCCGATTCCGAACGGCAAATTTGAGAAGCTTCTCATGACAATTGATACTCTTGGATGTTTGTCAGACTTTCGCAAGAGGTGGGGCAGTGGTAAAAACTATAGATTTTATTTATTTACGATTTCCCATTACTGTACCTTTTACAACGCCGGCAATCTCCAGTCGTGTATTCCTCCGGATTTGAATTTACACTTGCGGGACAGTCCAGAACGTTTAATGGGTGCCATGAAATGACGCCGAGTGAAAAGCCGAGATAAATTCCAAAATTCGGCGTTATTTTACTTTATGAAAGCGAAATAACGCCGAACTTCCATGTTCGGTCTTATTTCACTTTGCCAAAGTAAAATAAAGCCGAATTGGATTTGTTTCGCTTTTAATTTATTTATACAATCAGATAAAGATTCCATACTGTTTTCAGGTTTGCACCCCTGAAAACCTCGCACCTGCTCCAAATCAAACAGTGACCCCAAGCAGGGGGGGTTGGCATTGCACTGTTTATGGGATGAGTTGCGAAATCTCAAGTAGAATAAAGTCGATCTCCGAAATCTTATTCGATATTATTACTCTTTTGTACTACTACATAATTGGAAATAAAGTCGAGATTAGAAAATGGTCCAACTTATGGAAATAAAGTCGATCGACATTATTTCCATTTACTTTATTTCACGGCACCTGTTTAATGTGTAGCTAAGCTCACGTGAATGGTAAAATTTCCTAGATGTGATTTCTCTTCCCATTCGCCTTTTACGACAAGTGCTGTTTTTGATGCAAGCTGCAGGAATATTCGTAACCTGTCCCCTCACGGGTAGGGTAACCTTGTTAACAATAACATTCAATTTAAAAAAAAATCCATGAAGAAAGATGAAGACAAATAATTAGGATGCCCAAAGTCATGTAAACACAAAACAGCACTTCGATACCGAAAGACATAGTCATGCCCTTCAACTTCCCATTGACTTTTATAGTCTAATGATTAATGGGTGTTGAATTTCGCCGTCACCTTTCACAACGGCACAAAATCGAAGGCTACCCCATTAAAAGAATTCTTTCCTGTCATCTTATCTGACGTCAGACTAACGAATACATATTTTTACTTTCGCAGCATCATAACTGATTCAGCACGTAATATAAAATAATAACCTCGTTGTGTGTATGAGGATGTTCCAGAAGTGAAAGGTTAAAGAAAAGTGTTATCCTCAAAGGCAACAAATGAAACTATATTTCATGTACATAAATAACCCTCGCGGTGCAGTATTTCTCCCAGATGCTAGAAGACCTTCCCGAAGGAAGTTCCCAAAGTTATCATGCAAACTAAGAAGATTTAGTACGGAAAAGAGACATTAACTAAACTTTGTTGTCATTGTCAGAACCCTCACGCTATAAATTGAAGTGCAGCCAACTATAGTTGAATCGTGCCAGACAAAGACAAAGTTTATTGCCTAGACAATTCAGCTGGCACGCTCTAACGTCAGAATTTGATTTATGAAGAGATTATCATTTTATTTAATTAAATTACATTCTGCAGTTAACGGTCGCCTGCAAACTTTTCAATTATCTACAAGAAGTGTCTCCAATAACTGTGACAAATCCGAGACAGCAACTTGTGATAATTTATGATCCACTATCACTTAACCTCTGGCTGCAGCACAACCAGCTACTGTGGCCAAACTGCAACATAAGCATGCCACCCAACTTATATCCACTAAATTAAAAGTTACTGCGCCCTGATCCCCAGCTTCACACACACTGCACAGCCATTATATGGAGCTACGAAATTTTTAATGCAAATTTTTAGAGCTTCACCAACTGTCCCCACTCATTTAGCTACACAAATTGCCTGCATAAAACGGGCTAAAAGTCGGCTTGATAATGAATTCTAATTGCGTCGACTTGCTCCTGCCAAATCGGGACGTAAGTGAGATGGTGGTTTTTTGGCAGATTATTTGCCGTACGTGACGATTGTAATCCATTAAGCACGAAGTTTGAGTATTAGTATGAGATAATTGCAAAATGAAAATGAGCTGTCAGTAACGAAGAATAAATTGGATTTATCCTGGCCAAAAATGATTTACCAATTTGTTTGCACATAATCAGAAATTTGAGTATTTTTATGGGCACTGGGATTAGAATATAATGTTAAATCGAATTATTACGGAGCTTATCCATCAACCTTATTTGGTCCTTGCATAAGAGGGGGTTTTTGTTAGAAGGGATTTCTCAGAAAGCTAATAGTTATTCTGACAGCTGACACCGTCTTCATATGCAGTATTTTTTGCCACCATGCAAAGACTTACGCCCAAGCAGCGTTTACCGAATCCGAAATCAGTGTTCAGTAAAAAATGGTTTACGGTGAATTTAATCATCCAATCGAGTCCACTATTCCCAACACAATTGAGCAATTTCGCATGACATTTACTCTTTTGGACAGATAAAAATGTCGGTGTTGAGGAAGATAATTTTTTTTCTTGATGACGAAGTTACGATCAGAATTAAAAGGGGCCCTATAACTTTCCTTCAAGTTCACTTATACACCACAAAGCATTTAAAAATAAATTGTGTCTGTCAGTAGTAAGGTATTAGTATCACATCTCTGTGCAAGCTGTGCTAAATATAGTAAATAATATCTATATAGTGACGATTCATTGTTGTTCGTGCTAAATGAACTTATTAATTGAAAACAATTGACCTTTGCTATGTTCCCAAAGCATGGCGTGAGGTGAGGGTAATATTTATCCCTAAAGCAGGGAAAGCTACCCACACCACAGCAAAGGACTACAGACCTATTAGTCTGTCATCATTCATGCTAAAAATACTGGAAAGACTAATTGATGTGCATGTCAGAGAAGCGATCAGCGATAATTACCTTTCCAAATCGCAGCACGCATACAACAAAGGTAGATCTGTAGACACCGCACTACATAAAGTAGTTTCCGTGGTGGAAAGATCCCTGGAATTCAAGGAATTTACTTTGAGTGCGCTCCTAGACATAGAGGGAGCCTTCAATAATATCGAGGCTGACGCAATTCTGCGCGGCCTTAGAAGGGCCCGGGTCAATAACAGTCTATGTGAATGGATTGGACTAATGCTAGGCACACGACGAATCAAGTCCTATCTAGGAGACGTTTGTATAGAACGGAAAGTCAGCAGAGGTACCCCACAAGGAGGCGTCCTCTCTCCGCTCATATGGATCCTAGTCATGGACGAACTCTTAAAAATACTAGAACGGGAAGGCTTTATCGTGAGCGCTTATGCCGACGATGTAGCAATCCTGGTCCCGGGTAAATTCATCCCAGTCCTCAGTGAGCGACTCAGCTATGCACTCCTACTGGTCAGCAAATGGGTTGCGGAAAAAGGACTCGGAGTAAACCCAGACAAGACAGAAATCCTGCTGTTCACAAGGAAAAGGGCAATACCGGCCTTTCAACTACCAAGGATGAATTGAGTGCACCTGCAAGTATCCAAGACGGCAAGATACTTGGGGGTTATACTAGATTCCAAACTCAACTGGAAGGAAAATATAGAAGACCGGGTGAAAAAGGCATACGTGGCACTTTATGCCTGCAGAAGAACATTCGGCAACACATGGGGATTTAAACCACATGTGGTACACTGGCTGTACACAGCGGTGGTAAGACCCATTCTAACATATGGCGCAGCTGTATGGTGGAAGGCTACTGAGAAGAAATGCCATCTCTCAAGCCTTACTAAGATACAAAGGACGGCTTGCATTGGGATAACAGGGTCACTAAGGACCACACCCACTGCAGCCATGGAGGTAATACTTAACCTCACATACCCTGGATATACACTGCAGCAGCATAGCGGTTAAAACGGCCGTTAGACTCAGGGAGTCGGGACTATGGTCTTTCAGGCCCTACGGACACGCATCGGTCGAGGCAAGATGGAGAGCCTCGAAAGAAACAAAATCCACTGACTACCTACCACACACCTTCGCCTTCAAAAAGGGATTCGTTACCAGAATCCCAGAAAGAAGCGAATGGATCAATAGAACAGTCACGGAAGAAGGCGAAATAGCTATCTATACCGACGGATCCAAAATGGATGCGGGTACAGGTGCAGGCATCTTCTGTGAGACTCTGGGCCTGGGTATGTCCTTCAGAATCAACGATGAATGCAGCGTCTTTCAGGCAGAGACAGCTGCAATCACTCAAGCCGCTAAGGAGGTGAAGAGGCGTAAACTGGCCGATAAGCAGATCACCATATACTCTGACAGCCAAGCGGCCATAATGGCCATTGAGTCAGCAGTTGTCAAATCAAGGACGGTGTTACAGTGCAGAAAACACCTAGACGAGATATCAACCGTAAACTCGGTGACCCTATGCTGGGTACCGGGGCACAAGGACATCTCGGGCAACGAAGAAGCAGACAAGCTGGCAAGATGCGGATCGGAAATGAATGCATCTCTGGCTCTGAAATCTTTACAAACTCCGCTCAGTACACTGTCACGGAAAATTGACGCCGAATCCATGAGTAGAACAAACCTACGTTGGACCAGCCTTGAAACATGCAGACACACGAGTGAGCTTTGGCCAGCGGTAAGCAAAAGGAAATCTAAGGCCGTAATCGGGCTGAACCGCAGAGACATACGCACACTGACAGGGGTCCTTACAGGACACTGCGTGGTGGGCCTATACGCGGAGCGGCTGGGCATAGCGCACAACGATTACTGCAGGAGCTGTAGAGACGTCGAAGAGACAGAATCTATTCGTCACCTATTATGTGAATGCCCTGCCCTTAGTACTAAGAGATTCAAGATTCTTGGCAGCTACTTTTTTGAGGAGCTGGAGGATCTGACCGACATTGAGCTTAACAAACTCCTGAGATTTACATATAGATCCGGGTGGTTCTAATAAAGCGGATCACTGAGCTGTTTAACAGCGGCATATCTTTTGTATTTGCAGGTTCAAAATTTTGGAAACCCCAACAGCAATGGACACAATGGACCCAAACAGATGGTCTAAGTGAGCCGTGACAACAGTCACAAGGGCATCCATCTACCTACCTACCTACCTATAGCTAAGCCAACCAACTTCTATACTTGGTGGTGAAATCTGTCTAATTCATTGACAGGACGTGGGTTCTCTTCTTGCCCTATCAGTCTCTCTACATTATGCCCATTTAGCAGCTGTTGGCAATGCTACTTAAATACATCTACTATTCCCTGCGCTTCGGTGACTAGATTTCCGTCGCTGTTTCGAATAGCCTGCGTTCCGGTCTTAAAGCCAGCACCCAGTTGCTTTGCTTTCTTGTAAAATCTCCAGAATTTGTTTCGATCGCGAGACTTTTCGATTTCCTTGAGGTGGGAGACTGCGTGCGCCCTCTTCTTTCTACGCAGGAATCTTCTTCTTCTCCCTTCTCTTGGTTCGATACTCCTCCCTCGCTGCACTTGTTTTACGCTGCAGCGTTTTTAAATGTACATCTTCTGTCACCTTCTTCCGAGAAGCACATACATCATCATACCTTGGAAACCTAGTCACCGTATTACGAGCTGCTGCAAGGTCTATTAGTGTCTAGCCGTTATCTGTTGTCGTATCGTGAAGGATGTGCTTACTAACTTATCCGCCAAAGATGTTTTCCTTACCGACTTTGGCATTTAAATCCCCGATCACAACGTTGACATCGTGCTGCGGACAGACTCCTTAGGCTCCGTCCAGGAGATCATAGAACTTCTCCTTGAAGGGATCTACAGCCTCGTCGGTAGGGGCGTGTGCACATATTACTTTTTTTTTGTATTGGGAATTCGCTGGAAGTAAAAAATCATCGATAGTACGCGAGGGATGCTTCTGCAATAGTGATGGACTCTAACTCATCTAAAAAAAACTCCCGGGGGACTGACATTCGCCATCCCGAATGAGATTGCACCTAGTCGACGACTAATCGGCAATTTGTTTTTGAACTATTTGTTGAATTTAAGAGATAAATCCGCCGTCTGTCGGATTTCTAAACTTTATTTTTGTTTGAATGCAATACCTGATTTCTTAGCCCTAGCTAACTCTTATACATCAAGACCCGTCTCAATCTCCTTGATTGCATTGTCATTATTTAAAAGTTCTGTCATTACTGTGTTTACGTGGTTAAGAAGCCTACTTCTATGCCTTTGAGCAACTTTCTTAACTTCATCTTCAACCATTTCAACATTTAGATCTTTATGCAGATCGGCATTGCGTATTTACCAAGGTGCATTAACTATGTTCCTTAGTACCTTATTTTGGAAAACCTGAATTGTTTGTAAATTTGTCTGGCATGTGCATGCCCACAACTGGAGCCCGTAGGTCCATACTAGTTTCAGAACTTACGTGTATAGCAATAACTTATTGTAGTTAGACAGGGATGAGTATCTCCCAATAAGCCAATACATTTTACTGTATCGCATGTTCAACTCATCTTTTTTTTTGCACCTTCCAACGCAGTTTAGCGTCTTCCAACGCAGTCTAGAGTCATGCCTAAATATTTGGCTGTGTTTGAATATTGCACTATTTTTCATTTCATTCATTTATTTTAGCATAATAACGTTACACAGTAAGATACAAAATCTTTCTAAATTGCGTAAGTTCCAAAGGTACATTTTACTATTTGTTACGTTACTACTATCTATTTACAACAATAACAACAGTTAAAATTTAGAAATATTGTTCATAATTCATCATTAAAAAAAAAAAAAAAAAAAGATGTAAAAAACTGAATTTAGGAAAAAAAAGTTAAGTAAAAACAAAGAAAAATAAAGAGAAAAAGAGAAAAAATTCAAAGAAAAAAGAAAATAACAAATCATCATCATCAAAGTGTTTCTAAGTATTGCTCACGCTTCGTTTTGAACTGGGTTGTACAGCTTAGCATTCCGATAGATCGGGGAAGGGAGTTCCACAGCCAAATCGCATGGGTGAAAAATTGGCGTTCCGATACTAAATAAGTGTAGCGCATAGGTAAGAGGTCACAGCTTCTGACAGATCGCGGGAATCTTAACTTATTATAGAGGTAGGAAGGTTGACGCGTTTGCATTATACCATGTAGTAATGTTAATGTTCTTAGCTTGAAGAGGTTTTCAATGGTAAGTCCGTATATTGATTTTAAGAAATTGGATATGTGGTCGAACCTCCTAATCCCATAGATATAGCGCGCGATGCTATTATAAGCAACCTTAAGCTTACGTTTATGCTCGTAATCACAATTTGCAAAAAGCTCACACCCATATAATAAAATCGGAACTAGTAAGGTTTTTGCAAGAATCATTCTCGTTTAAATGGGGGTGATTTTTTGTGTAGCCCAAAGTATACGAAGGCCACCATATAATCTACCAACAGTTATGTGGAAATTCCAAGTTAGCGTTTTATTAAATACTAAGCCAAGGTTATTCGCAGAATCTACATACTCAATGGGTGTATTGTTGAGACATATTTTGGGGAAATACGATGTATCTACTGGCTTCCTGGATATTACTAGGCATTTCGTCTTTAATGGGTTAAGACAAAGGCCATTTGATCGAGCCCAGCACACAATCCTATGTAGATCAATTCAATTTCAATTTCAATTTCAATTTTATTCCAATGTACAAATAAGACTCAGTCTTTTGTAGTACTTTACAATACGGATAATTATAGATAATAATAATAAATCAATCTTAAAGCTAATTTTGAGAAATCCTGGCAACAAGTTACGATTACCCACCGAAGTTCGTTTGTCCAAAAGGTGAAAACTCAACGCGAAGTTTAAATTACAATTTTATTTACTTTTATTAGTCAAAACCGTAACAACAATTCGGGTCGAAGTCTAATTCTTGACTAACTCGACTTTAGATAATTCAATAGAAAAGAGAGAGAAAATGAGAAAACCTTTTACATAATGAGTATATGATTATACATTGAAGCGAATTAGTAACTCTTTAAATGATATTTTCAACATCCTCCGGGCCGCCAGAGATATTTATTTCCAGGGGATATAAGAGCTGGATCGCTCGTCTCATCTTCGTGCCGTCTGCAAAACGAACCTCTGCCGCTCGCACCTTATTGTCTCGTCCGGGAAAAGTACATTCCACCACAGCCATCTTCCAGTGCAACCGGGATCTCGCACTATCAGATACGAGAATTACATCACCCACTTTAACTTCCTTTGAGAACCTTTTGTTTGTATGATGAACAGATCTTAAAAGGCGAAGATATTCAGTACTCCATCTACGGAACAAAAAGGATACATGCTGCATTCTAGATTTCCATTTTTGTCGCAATTCGATGTCATCAACAATTTTTTTTTCAGCTAAACCTAAGCCATAGTGCCCTGAAAGAAAATGATTTGGGGTTAGCGGAGTTAAATCTAAAGGATCATCGCTAATGTATGTCAAGGGACGCATGTTGATGACAAATTCTGCTTCAGCTAGCAAAGTACATAATTCTTCGTTGTTTATCTTCGCTTTCCAAATTGTAACCTTCAAGACGTCTTTTACACTTTTGACCAGCCTCTCCCAAAATCCGCCCCACCAGGGTGCTCTCTCCACGCTGAACCGCCAAACAATCGAACGATTGCTGAGGAAACCGTAAAATATTTCACTATCCAGAATATTACCTACACAAGCTAAATCCTTTGAAGCCCTTTTGAACGTTTTCGCATTATCTGAATATATCACCTTCGGTACTCCCCTCCTGGCAATGAATCTGCGGATGGACAGCAGACAACTCTCTGTTGTTAAATTAGGAACGAGCTCCAAATGCACAGCCCGAATTACAGCACAGGTATAAAGCATAATATAAACTTTACTAGATTTTTCGTTCTCTACTGTGTAAAGAGGGCCGGCAAAATCAACACCCACTGTTTCAAAAGGTCTTGAAGCCAACATCCTTTCTCTTGGCAACGGAGCAAATGGATTTGAACCTGCTTTACCCTTAAGTTTTATACACAGTTTGCATTTTCGTATGACCTTTTTAATTACTTGGCGTCCTCCTACTAACCAGTATTTTTCTCTTAACCGCACCATGACAGTATTAACTCCACCATGCAATGTCATTTCATGAAGATAGGAAACTAATAGATTCGTAATAGGACTCGACCTTGGAATAATAATCGGGCTGATTACATCAAAAGATTCTTCTGATTTCTGCAAGCGGCTTCCAACGCGCAACAGTCCCTCTTGATCTAAGAAAGGGTTGAGTGATAAAAGACAAGAATTTTTTTTAATAGATTTGTTTCGTTTAAAGGTGTGAATCTCATCGCCGAAGCACATCAGTTGATAATGTTTTATCCAAAATATCGCTGCAGTTTCCAATTCTGGTGCAGTCAAATATTTATGTGGAAACCTTTGGGAGCGCATATAATTTACTGCTCGAAGAATTACAGCTGTTACACGCAGTAATTTTTTCCACTCACTGAAAGACTCAACGGATAGTAGTGGTTCCTCAACAACAGTATAGGCCCCGTCTTCCTCAATTACAGCAGCAGAAATGAGGACAGCTGTTTCAGCAGCGATTTTGTTTTCAGGCCAATTGATTTCGGGTCCTCTAAGCCAATCCGGTCCATTTCTCCAGTCAGAAGCATTTTCAAATTCATCCATGGATATACCCCTGGTCAATAAATCAGCTGGATTTTGCCTTCCTGGACAATGTCTCCACTCCTTAATCTCAGTTTGCTCCTTAATCTCTTTGACTCTGTTATAAACGTAAGGAACCCATTTCTTAACATCACCGCTAATCCAATGGATAGCTATCTGCGAATCCGTCCATAAGGTATACTTATCAACTGGTAAAGATATCTTTTGGAAATAAGCTTTAAGCCTAGCCGCAAGTAACGCAGCAGTAAGCTCCAGTTTGGGTAAGCTAAGATGATCAGATTTCGGTTCCTTCAATGGTGCCACTCGTGACTTGGCGCACACAAAATTAACATCTACCGACCCTATATCACTCGTCGTCCAAATATACGCAACAGCTCCAAAGGCCTTTTGGCTGGCATCAGCAAAGATATGCACCTCCGCGGAACGAGATTCGGGTCCAATTCCCAACCAACGGGGTATACACATTTCCCCAATTCGATTTAAATCCTTCAAACAAACGCACCATTCCGTAGCAAGTTCAACGGAGAGTGCTTCATCCCATCCCAATTTTTGACGCCATAAAGATTGAAATAGTATTTTTAATCGCACAACGATAGGCGTCAAATACCCTAATGGGTCAAATATACTTGCAATTACCTTCAATACGTTTCTTTTCGTGGGTGAAGCCATTTCTTGGAGAAAGCTCTCCTTCACATTTATCGAAATTTCATCAGAGAAGACATTCCATTTAAGTCCAAGAACTAGTTGATCAGCATCTGTGACTGTAAACGGTATAGAATTTCTAACATCGGCATCATTACAGACCCATTTACGTAAATTCATATGCGCACTTTGCATAATTTCAACGGCTTCTTTATAAAATAGTATCGTCTGAAATCGGTCATTCATGCTACACACCAAATCATCTACGTAAAATGAGTCCAATAATACAGCACAGGTCCTTGGATATTTATGCATCTGATTAACTAAATGCTTCTGTATTGTGGCTGAAAGCAAAAAGGGACTACATGTAACGCCGAATGTCACCCTCGTCATACGATACTCCACTAAAGCAGGAAATTCAGTTGTCGAATCAAGTTTTCTTGCAAACCAAAGAAATCTATGGCTGTCACGATCCTCCTTTGCTAATGAAATTTGTAGGAAGGCTTTCTCAATGTCTGCTATAATTGCAATCTTACCCAGTCTAAATCGCAGAAGGATCTTAAATATTTCTGGGAGGAGATTCGACCCCGTCCAGATACAGTCATTCAGTGAGAAGCTTCCTGCAGCATGGGACGAAGCATCAAAAACAATGCGAAGCTTCGTTGTTGATTTATCTGGGCGGTAAACAGGACGGTGTGGCATGTAGTAAATCCTTTTACCCGGTACCTCTGGAACCAGCTCAGCAATTCCGGCAGCAATAAATTCCTGAACAGCTGCATCATATTCAAACAGCTTTGGTGGATCTCTTGAAAGTCGTTTAGCGAGTGCTCACGGTATAAGTGCTTCATATCTTCCTGGAGTTTTCTTAATGCAGCGCTCTTTATATTTATCAGCAAATGCCTCGACTTCTATTTTTTCTGGTTGGATTCCTATGAGTTCGAGATCCCACATTTTTTCCACTGCAATGTTGGAAAAGACAGAAGCAAATTCTAACTCTGATTTTGGGGAACTTAGCGATTTCTGACCATGAATAGTCCAGCCAAAAATAGTTGAAACCGCTGCTAGCCGGGTAGCTATTTTCTTGATTTTATTTTCATTGACAACTGCCCAATAATAATCGGCTCCAATCATCACACCAAGTCCATCTTCTTGGAAACGCCCATTTGGATTCGAGTCAGCTAAATTGATATCACTGTATTCAAATTCGTTCATTTCTGGTGCCATTAAACAATCAAGACAAATCTCTGGCACAACTACGGCCCGTATATGCACACTTTTACAATCGAATTGGCTTAGAATTGTTAATTCAACTAAATTAAATCTTTTTGGGGTGGGAAACTCCGAATTGCCGAAAGGGATAATCGGTAAAGTTATATTTCCAACGCTTTTTAATTTTAGTTTGTCCACGACACTTTGCGTTACGTACGATCGTTGACTCCCGCCATCAATAATGACTCTAACAAATAGTTTATTATTATTGGATGGAGATGGCAGAAGAACACGCGCGGTCTGCAAGAATATATTTTTTGTATTTCGCTCACTTGGTATGAATAAATTTATCGCTTTCTCGCCGATAGAATTGTCGCTTTGTATTTTGCTCGTATTATTACACACAACGGTGGCATGCGTTTTCTTGCAGAAGTTACACGAAATTTTTACCCGACAGAATTTTACCGTATGTCCCTTACGGGTACACCGAAAGCAGCGACCCTCTTTTTTCAGTATATTCTTTTTATCCTCGATTGGACGATCACAACTACATTCTTCCGTTGAATGTTGAGTTGATTTGCAAAATACGCATGGCAGTATGGTAGTGAGCAGTCCAGCTGCTGTAGACATATCGCTATATTTATGTACTTGTGATTTTGTTGTTTTTCCAACAGTTGATCGCTCAATAGACTCTACTTCTTGCTTGAGAAAAAGCAATATATTCTTTACCTGCTTATCACCATCAAATGAAAGATTAGAGTCACTGTCTGTTTCAGGTTCACAGTCCACATCGCCTTTTGATTTTTGTAAACGGTGGTACTGTATGCGTAATTCATTTGGCATGCATCTGAGCAAAATTGACTTCAGCATTATATAATAATGCGACGGTGGAATGCCCAATGCTGTTAATGAGCGGCTAGAAGAGATGACGACATTATACAGTTGACGGAGTGCGACGGAATCTGTTTTATTATATACTGGAGCAAGAGTCATTAACTGTTGCATCAGACGATCTACAAGTTTTTCGTTATCTCCATACTCTTCTTGCAGCAGGGATATAGCTCCGTCATAGCAGGCGTCAGAAGGGGTAAATCCCGCTATAGACTTTGCTGCTTCTCCTTTTAGCACGGATTGGAGGTAATTGAATTTTTCGATGCCTGTTAACGAATTGTTTTCATGGATTGTGGATTTAAAATTTTCCCAAAATGGTATCCACTCTTGGAATTCTCCCGAAAAGGTTTTAAGCTGCAACTTAGGCAATTTAAAATGATTTGACCGCGTTGCATTAAAACTCAGCTCATCCGGAATAGTCTTGATGCTAGGGTTATTACGCTCCGTTACCTTGGCCAATCTTACCTCTAGACGAGTTATCGTTCCCACTGCCAGATCTTCGTATTCCGCAATTTTTTCTGGATTTTTATCCTCTAACTCTTTCTCAACAATAATTTTATTGATGGAACAGAGATTCACATGAGCGTTCCGCAATCGTTGTAAGTAGGAGGATAATTCCTCTTCTAAAACTTCCATTTTAAGAGAATCTTCACTGATTCGCGAATCTGGTGTTAGTAAAAATTCGGTGGATTCTTTCACGATTTTGGTAATTTGGCTACGATAGCCTGCGCGCACTTGTAGATCCATTTCTCAAGGACGTAAATCCCGGGTTTCGGCACCAATTTGAGAAATCCTGGCAACAAGTTACGATTACCCACCGAAGTTCGTTTGTCCAAAAGGTGAAAACTCAACGCGAAGTTTAAATTACAATTTTATTTACTTTTATTAGTCAAAACCGTAACAACAATTCGGGTCGAAGTCTAATTCTTGACTAACTCGACTTTAGATAATTCAATAGAAAAGAGAGAGAAAATGAGAAAACCTTTTACATAATGAGTATATGATTATACATTGAAGCGAATTAGTAACTCTTTAAATGATATTTTCAACACTAATCTCACACTATATAATTTTTTTTTTTTTTTTTTTTTTTGGAATTTACAACACGTTATGTACATAATTCATAATGATAATAATACATACATCAATCTTACACCTAATATTACTACAACAATTTTTTTTTTTTTTTTTTTTTTTTTTTTTTTTTATCGAAAGAAAGAAAAGATTGCAGTTTTAAAGTATGCTGTACCAATTATTCTTTTGATTGAGGAAGGAAGGGAGTTCCATAGCCTGGTTGCATGAACAAGGAAAAGTCCTGAAGAATTCAAGTAGTTGAAAGCCGGTACTATAAGATTAGTAGTTCTAAGAGATTGAGCGAATTGCAGTTTATCAAAAACGTAATGAGGCGCTTTATTTTGCATGATTTTGTGCAAAAATATACAGCATCTTGCATCAAGAAACTGCTGTAGCGAGCATCCACGGACCAGTTGATGGTAATGTGAGATGTGTTGGTATCGTCGGAGGCCATACACGTATCTTACCATGTCATTAAAAGCTACAAGGATTTTATGTTGGGAGTGCGAGTCAGGCTTACAATAGACCACATTTGCAAAGTCAATTATAGGTACTAATAAGGTTTTTATGAGTCGTAGTTTGGTATTAACTGGTGTTATATCGGCAAATCGCCAGAGTCTACGTAATCCAGAATAGATTCTTCCCACTATGTAGTTAGTGTGATTAACAGCTGAGAGTGACCGATTAATTTTAAGACCTAGACTGGTGACACATTCAACAAACTGTAGCTGGAGTTGGGAGAGAAAAACTGGAGGCAGGAGTGAAGTGTCAATGTGCTTTTTGGAAATAGCAATAAGTTGAGACTTACCCGGATTCAATGTCAGACCATTATCAATGGACCACTTGGAAATTGCCGTAAGATCTTCATTAATCCTACAAATTAGATCCTCCTGTAAGCCAATCGGACGGGACAAGTATATTTGTACATCATCAGCATATAGGTGCAGCGATACATTTGAACAAACATTCGGGAGATCATTTATAAATGTGCAGAATAGTAATGGTCCTAATATTGAACCTTGTGGAATACCCATAAGTAAGTTTGATGGCGCTGATTCTGCTTGGCCAATCTTGACCTTTTGGCAGCGATTGCACAGATAACTCCTAACCAGACGCACAGCTCTATCATGAAAGCCAAAATAGTATTTCAGTTTTTGACAGAGAGTTTCATGGTTAACTCTGTCAAAAGCCTTTGAGAAATCCAACAGACAGAGAACAGTAACGTTATTCAGGTCATATTCACACCTAATATCATCAAGGACTTTGATCAATGCAGTTTGGCAGCTGTGATTCGCACGGAAACCAGACTGAAGGAACTCATTCACTTCGCAAGCCCCATTTTCGACAAGTCCTAATGGAAAACTTTTTCGCACCTGGACATCATCAGCATACAATTGAGCGGTTTAGTGAACACGAGGGAAGGTCATTGATGTACATTGAAAAAAACAATGGGCCCAAGATCGATCGCTGTGGAACACCTCTGCTCAAGGGAAGAAATTCAGAAACAGAATTGTTTGCGACAACAGCTTGATATCTGCCATTTATTAGAGGAGGGAAGGGAAGTAAAGTTTACTACATTGTTGTTAATGTAGACTGGAATGTGTGGTACGTTTTTATACGTAAAATTAATATGGACTGACTTAAGGTCATTTAATCTAATCTGCCATTTATTAGTCCATTCTGAAATATTGTTTATTGCTGTTTGAAGCAAGCTTTTTTGTTGCTATTTCGACAGTTGCTCCCAATGCAAGGACAGCTGTGTCATCTGCAAAAGTAGCTATGGTGGTTTCTTCACTTTCAGGCAGATCGGTAGTGAAAAGTAGGTATAGAACTGGACCTATCGCACTGCATTGCGGTACACCACCTTTAATCTCTCTTACTGTTCTTACTGTTGAGTACACTGCATCTTGTTTAATTCTGAAGAATCTATCTGATAAGACTCCAGAATGGTCGTATACTGCTTCGGCAGTGGTTTTGTAATTTATGTATCAGTCCCTTGTGCCATACTTTATCGAAAGCTTGTGCTATATCAAGAAATACTGTAGAGCACATATTTTCCTCTTCAAATACTTTTTCGATTCTATCTGTGATTCTATGCACCTGATGGTAGAGTGCTTATTTGTAAATCCAAATTGGTGAATTGGGACCAGCGATTTATCATCTAAAATTTTTTTAGACGTTTTACCAGCACTTTTTCGAATAACTTGGACAACATTGGTAGAATAGATATTGGCCGATATGAGGTAACTTCGGTAGGTGGTTTGCCTGGTTTAGGTATCATTATTACCTCCGCGACTTTCCACATGCTTGGCACATATCTTAATTTAAATGCAGCATTAATAATCTGCGCTAGTTTTTTTTTAACATTTTCGTGGAAATTGCTTCAAAATTTCTCCTGTAATCAAATCAAACCTTGGGGCCTTTTTTATATTTATGTTTTCTTTAATTTCTTTTTCAAGTTCTTTAGCTGTTACCGGCCGAATAGGTCTATCTTCTTCGCACCTTATTTAAAGTCCTTGATAACCTTTATCTTCATAAGGTTTGAATACGTCTTCAAGATACTCAGCGAAAGTGTTTGCTTTCTCTTAGCTGCTTTTCGCCAAGTTACCATCTCTGGTTTTAACTGTCGGAATGTGAGCTATTGGCCTGTTCATTTTCTTTGTTGCCTTCCAGAGCGAGTAGTCGGTACTAGCACCATTTGTAAGACTTGTGAGGTAAGTTTTCAAAGACTCATTATTGAATTCTCTTACAGATTTTCTGAGCTTATAATTTAAGTTGTTCAGTGTGGTCTTGTCGCTTCGCGCCCTTGTATGTTGTCAGCTTTTTCTAGCTTTCCTCTTTTCTGTAATAATTTCACATATTGCGGGAGGATAAGAGTTTTGTTTGATCTTTTTTGTTGTTTTGGGAGTGATCTTCTGTTTGAATAGCTGGTGATAGTTGGATATTTTCTTCCAACTTCTGTCTGAAGTAGTTCCAATCAGTCAGTCTATTTACTAGTTTTGGGCTATGGTCTTTTATTATTATTTTATCGCTAAGTGTTAAGAGTATAGAGGAATGATCTGATTGAAGATCAGGTCCTTCCTCTGTGCTTATTTGATTTGAAGATATATTTTTGCATAGGAAGAAGTCAACAAGATCTGGGGTTTTATCCCTATCTGTTGGCCAATAGATAGGTTTTCCCGTTGAGTGATATTTGGCGCCATCTTATTTAATTGCTTCATATAGTTCTCTGCCTCTAGTATTAGTTAATCTAGATCCCCAATACTTATTTTTGGCGTTAAAATCCCCTCCTGCAATTAATCAATTGTGAAATTTGCGGAAAAGACTTTTAAAATCATTTTTCTTTAGTCTAAAGCTAGGAGAGCAGTATACTGCAGCAACAGATATTTGTCCACTGCTCGTTTCTACACTTATGGAAATTCCTTGGATATCACATGATTGTAATTTTGCTTCTATATGGTGTTTTATTATATTCTTTATTGACGCTTAACTTTTGAAATGTAGCTTTGATGCCGATCACAGCCAGGCGATCACTTATCGGCTGGAAATCTATTACTTTTGTCCTAAGCCGATTTCCCACTAGGAATCCGCACCCTGACATATGCAATCTTTTATGGCAGCTATAATAAATGTCGTAATTTTTCCTTTTCATCATACCTGATCCTATCCGTCGTATCTCCTGGATCGCGGAGACGAGAGTCAGGACGAACAATTTTGCCGTTGCGATACCTATAACCTGTGCATATTACAAATTACGAGAACAACGACATGAAAAAGGGTACCTCCAAATGCAAAAAAGACACAATTTCCATCATTTTGACCTGTATCTACCTTCACGTTTAATGGCAAATGTCAGAAATCAAGTGAAATGATCAAAGATTTGTTAGAATATTGACGAAGAATTTTATACTCGTGTTCCGAGAAGGCAAATAAGACATGCTTCTGTTCCTATAAGCCCTGCAAGTGCCGTGTATATTTTGTGATATTTTTAAATTCAAACAACTCAATTTTTCTTTTAATTTTAACAACTTGTTTGTACTTCCAAATACTTGAAAATAAAATCACTTTATTAAAAATCGAAGTAACTTAAAAGTATTCAACCTTGGTTTCTTCTCTGTCGCTCGCCTTCCATTTTTACTTAACGACAGCTAAAAGGGTGTTGTTATGCTTACGATACCTGCGACCGAACTCTTAACTTGTAATTGCTTTTTGGCTGTAACGATAGTCAGACAACGAGAATCTTATTTCGACCCAGAAATTGTAGGATTGCATCTTTTGAATGATTTCGACATGTAGATGTCGGCTCCTGTTATTGGCCAATGTCAAAACTTTCAACAAGTGCTCATTGCAGGGACGTTTGATCCTCGCTTCTGATGGCTCCATCGTTGAATGACTGAATAACTTTATTTCTAACTATTATCTATTATCAAGGACTGTAATAAATATCAATGGACTTAAGACGCTTCCCTGGTGTACACCGACTTTGATTGCGAATCCCTCGGTGACGCCAATGGGGCAACTTACTCTTGGCTTTACGCCCTCATACATGTCCATGATCACCTGTACGTAGGTTTCAGGAACTTCTCGCATTCTTAGCACCACCCATAACAGAATTCTTGGTTGTCTATCAAAGGCCTTTTCAAAATCAACCAACACCATATACAAATCCTTTAAGGATTTTCCATCATGATCCTTACACTTTGGAATGCATCGGTGTTTGATTTACCTGCGACAAACCCGCACTGGTCTTCAGATAGTCGTATTATTTTTCGCATTCGGCTATCTAATTCGCTCAACGATCTTCAGCTTGATTGAACGGTAATTGTCACAGTCTCGTGTATCGCCTTTTCCTTTGTACAAAGGAAGATGAAAACTTTCCCTCCACTGGCATTGAATCGCCTCTCATCAGTTTGGAGATGAGAGTCCTGAGCGATTTGGACCCGAAGTCTCCCATATTTTTCCAGAACTCGTAGGGTAGGTATGTCGTCTAGCCCAACTGTTTTTTAGGAGTTTTCGACCACCTTCCTTACTTCTTCGAAAGTAATGTCGTGCACTTCTTCATTGTTAGAAACGGCTCTGGGAAAATATATCTGAAGAAATTGTTCATTTAGAACAATCTACAAAGGATGTTTTGGAAATTAGCAGTGGTTGAAGAAGTATTTCCTGGACGTGATGGAAAGGTTCGTGCTTGCCAAATCCGCTTAGCCAATGGAACGAGGCTACGACGGCCAGTACAGTTACTGTATTCTCTTGAAATTGTATAACTTTATATATGCGGTGCGGAGGATGTTGAATTTTGTATATAACTTAATTTCTCTTTAATGGTTTCGTTTTGAAAGAAACGCTTGAGTTAAGCACAGGATCTATATCAACACCAATTTCATCAGTGTAAGTGTACCACAAAACACCCAATACCTTCTGACGATCAGGTGGTACTTCGCTAAAAGAATCTCTAAGATTCTGGTGATTAGTATTCCACTTTCGCAATTTCATCGAAGCTCCGTCCATTATGCTTTTTGATTGGGAATATACTTTACTTGCAAAGTTCTCTTCGTCGACACTCATCACAAAATCATCGACGTAATAGCTTTTCTATAAAACTTGGCACACCTCTGGAAACTTGTGACGTTCTGACTGCAAATGCTTTTTCAAGGTAGCGGCAAGTATAAATGGACTCGATGTTACCCCAAACGTCAAACGATTCATTCTTAAAACTGCCGGTGCAGGAAGATTACAGGTGTCCGTAATCTCTTCTTTGAACCAAATGAAGCGATGGCTCTGGCGTTCTTCCTCCTTCAGAGATATTTGGAGAAACGCCTTTTCGATGTCTGCTACCAAGGCGATCAAACCCATTCTGAAATTAAGAAGAATCATTAATAAGTCCGGTAGTAAATTAGAACCAGATTTCAAACAATCGTTAAGCGATGCGCAATTTTCAGCATGGGCTGAAGCGTCGAAAACTATTCGAAGCTTTGAAGTCTCCTTGTCTTCTCGATATACACCGCGATTAGGCATGTAATACGTTCGAAAGTTTTCGTCGTCGCCGTTGTTTTGCACCAACTCAGCTACTCCACATTGAAGAAGTTCCCTTATTGCTCTGTCATACTTTAAGAGATCTGCAGGCGTTCTCAAGAGTCGTTTGACCAAATTTTGAAATCGTAAGAATGCACCTGTGCGATTATTTTCCAAAACACTGTATTCGTCCTTCCAGGGCGGACTGATCTCATACCGCGTGGAACTTTTGGCAATGCATTGGTTAATGTACTCCTCCGTGAAGCAGTCTAATTCACTTTTGATGGGTTTTATACCAATCAATTCAAGATCCCAAAACGGTTTTTCCTCTAAAGCGCTAACTTGTAACACATTAGCATACGATGACGGAACGCTGAAAAAAACTATTATGAGCGGGTCCTTGCAAAGTCCAACCGAACAATGTTTCAATTGCCCTTAAGCCCTCGTCAATGCAAATAGTGTTTTCCGAAATAACGCGCCAGTAATTATCTGCACCTATTATAACAGAAATGCCGTCATCTGGTTGACAATCAAACGGACGTCCGTCGGCTAAGATGAGGTTATAGTTTTCTACACATTTTTCCAAAGGCACGCTTCAGACATCTAAGCAAATTGTCGGCACAACGATAGCGTTTAATTTTAACATTTTTTCGCTATATTGACTTTTTAAGTACAATTCTACAATATTATAATTTTTATCCGGCGTAGATAGGGTTTTATCACTTAATAAAAAATATAAAATAATAAAAGTCATTTGACTCCCGCCATCTATAATTAGTCAGTCGTATATAAATGCTCAACCCTTCATTCCTATTTAAAGCGAAAACCGAAGTCGTTTGCAAAAAAACATTAGTTGGATTCTCTTTTTTTATAGCTGCGTATAAATTAACAGCTTTGGAAGTGTTACCATTTGAACCACGGTTCGCGTTTGCTAATTGTTGTTGGCGAATAGTCTGGATCGCACATCGACTTGGCATGCCATCCCCCGCACGCGCTGCTCTTGATTTGTCTCATAAAACATTTGTTTGCTGAGTGCCCTTTAGAAGTGCATCGAAAGCATCGACCATCCCGTTTGAGCAGGTTCTTTCGCTGTCCGATGGTAAATTCATTATCACACTCTTTTGTGAAATGCGAAACTGACTTACAAAAAAAACATGACGGTTGCGGCTTAGATGTTGTGAGTAGTCCAGCTGCAGTTGAAATTAATTTCGTTTGCTTTCTATTATTGCTGGTCACCTTGTCTTCTGCCGAGTTTTCGAGAGCTACAATTTCTCTCTTAATAAATTTAAGAAGACCCGTAAGCTGTTTATCGCCGTCTAGAACAAAGGAGCACTCGCTTTCTGATGAAACATTATTACCCGTTTCTGCAGCTGAATCACGTATATTTTCACGAGAATCTTCACTATGATACCGGAAATAATTAGCGCGTAGTTCGTTTGGGAGGCTGCTCAATAATTTAGATTTCAGCATAATCGAATAATTACCCGAAGTAATACAGAGCGCGGTCAGCGATCGTATGGCATATGTCACGGTATTATAAATATTTCTTAAGCCCCGAATGTCGTCTTTGGAGCTTAAGAGCGAAAGGACATAAGTGCATTCATATTTTTATCGATTAATTTATCAGCGTTCCCGAATTCTTCTTGAAGTAAGGCTAGGGCACCATCATAACAATTACCACTCGGGGTAAATCCGGCGGCCTTCCCCTTTACAGTAGACTGAAGGTAATTGAATTTATCAGCCCCAGACAAGGAATCGCTTTCGTGTACCGCCATCCTGAACTGCTCCCAGAACGGAAGCCATTCTTTAAAATCCCCCGAAATTGTTTTGAGAGGCAGCTTAGGCAGCCGAACCCCATTAACATGATCGCGTGAGAATGTGGCGGTAGTAGCGTTAGTTGCGTTATGTGGTGACGAGCCGGGCGGATCTCTCATACGATTTAACCGTTGTAAACGTTGATTTAGTCGCGCGTTAACGGACGTGGCTTTATCCTCATATTCGACAGTTAACTCCATGTCTTTTAAAACATTTTCAGGACTACCACTTGCAACAAATTCAGTATTAGCTTTGATTAGCCCTTCATGAGCAACCTTTAAGCGGTTAAGAAACACCAAAAGTTCTTCTTCTATAATTTCCCAATTTTCCTCATTCGCGGAATTGGGATTTGACTCAGGAGTCCGTAAGTAATCATCATCAGCACTATTGACTACACGACTTACTTGTCCTCTATATGCTGCGCGACTTGAATTCTCCATATCGGCGATGTTAAATCAACTTTAAACCTATTTGATTAACAATGCAAGATTTATTTTAATTATATTAGGATGGTAACTTACTCGAATGGCGGTTCAATCACAAGTAAAGTTAAAGAACATTAAATTGTTTTACTATGCTTTGACTACAATAGTATACAGGAATAATAGAGTAGAGAGAGAAAGTTATATAAGTTGAATGCAAGTAAGAAATGTAAAAGAGTTTCGTTAAGTTAATTACACTGCGAGAAATTAAGTTATATACAAAATTCAACAGTCCTTCACAATAATCGTGTCACTTAGCACTACTTTAGCTTCATCTGTCCACCACCATGTTTCTTTGTATTCTTTCGAAGCCCCTAGCAGTGATTTGGCTTTATCCATACAAGGTCCTTGTAGGGAATCCTCAACGTGATGGAGATAATTTTACATATCCAATAAATGCTCCGCCTTTCTCTTTGTTCAGATTGTAGCGTTTGATTCTCACACACACTTTTGTTTGTTTTGTTGTGTTCATCCTCGCCGCCATACAAATTTTTGTCAGGAGGAGGCGGTGTTGCGGGGCGATTGCCTCTCCCGGGATCATTGTGCAATCTTTAACCCGAGGTTTCATGAAACGTGCTACCAAATGGTAATCAATCTGGGTTTCATTTCATCGGCTTTGTTTAACGAACATGGTATTAAGAACGATAAGACTGTATGACTTGCACATGCTTAGCGGTATTTATAGATATGTCCGTCCACATCACCGCCAACAAACAAAAGTTCTTCGTCCGTCAAAAGATCATTGGACTTTAAAATGGTCAAAACGCTGCCAGTAGCTCTGCCGCAAGGATGATACCGATTCCGTTCTTACTATGTTCCGTCCCATAGTACAACATCTTGGAAACTCTTGTCCTTACGTCCATGAAACTCGCCCGATTTGCGTTGTTTCTCGATTTCGTTTCCTGGAAACATAAGATATCACCTCGCCTTCTAACCATAATCTCTTCGAGCTCGTAGCTACTATCACTCATACTTCCAACGTTCCAACTCGCGACGCTTAGGTTTCGCCGGAGCTTAAGCTAACTTTGCTATCACCCGGAAACCGAATAACTCTGACCCGAGCATTTCTGCTCTTCCCAGGATTAGTACCAGGAGAAGTACTACCTGGCCGGGTAGTGCGTTTCCTATTAGCGTACATTTCCATAGGTCCTTAGTTTAAACGAGTTGGACACGTGCGTGTTCCTATTATTTCTTGTTTGATCTTTCTTTAACACCGGTGATCTTCGGTCGTGTCAACCCACGGATTTGCATGCACATTTGTGGGACGGCTTTAAGATGTTAAATATGTTGTTAGGCTAACATTGGGAAAAAAGAAAATACAAATCTATAAATCAATTCCAGTACAAAATTGTTAAGCATTTTGGTGCGGTTTTTATACCGGTGGCGTCATTTTGCCGTTGAAAATGACCGTCACGTCACGACTTATTGGAACGTTATTTCTTTGAGCAATTGCATGAATTGGACATCAGTAAATTGTGGTTCCTACAAGACGGCGCCACAAACCACACAGCGGGTGCAACAATCGAGTAATTGAAGTGTCACTTCGGTAAACGTGTTATCTCGAGAAACGGACCGGTCTATTGGCCGCCGAGGTCGTGTGATTTAACGCCTCTAGACTTTTTTGTATGGGGCTACATTAAATCATTAGTCTATGCCAGTGATTCCCAAAGTGGTCCAGGTGCACCCCCAGGAGTCATGTATACTGAACCATACCGTACAGCCTACATGGAAACAACGAGAGTATACATGTTCTTTCTCACAAGTTCCGTTGACCTTGGGAAATTCAAAGATGATCAAAATCATAACACATATGAGTACATGACCGGCTATTAACGGGTTTGCAATTTACTAGACACTGTACAGGTCTTTCATCGTTCTTGCTGTGATTACTGTTATCTATTCTATTGTTAAGCTTATATTAAGTAGACATTGTATAATTGACTTTCATTCTGATCTTAGCGTTCATACAATAAAGAACCATAAAATAGAAAGCGACGTTTTTATTTCATTTGTGTACATAGCTTAGTGTTCGGCTACTGACGGGATTTCATTAAATCCATAACTCAGGGGTCCACGGGAGACTCGACGGGAGTCTACGTTGGCATGAAAAAAGGGGGTTCACCACTTGTAAGTGGGGGTCCACGAAAATTTATCTGGTTTCGATAGTAAAAAAAATTATTTAAGTTAGACTGGCATATGGATCAGATAGCCTGTTTATTTAGCATTAATTCCCTTTTTTAAAACCCCCCTTAATTTTTTTGAGTAGCGTATTTTAAGAAGATCAGCGACTGTTACTTGTAAAAACTTGCATATTCGATGTTCAGTGCAACGCGTGTCGAGACTTGCAAAGCATCGCCCGCAACGCTTGTTCAGACGTGCAAAGGTATGAAATATAGCTTGAACCAAATTACTTGGCCAACGGTCGGTTGTGCAGACAGAGGATTTAAGGGAACAGAAATGGTGCGGAAGAGACTTAATGTGTGAAGGTTATCTCATAAATTTTACAATGCCTAACTCAACTTTGTTTTTCTTTTTTATATATATAAAAATAGAACTCAACTTTGTTTTTCTTTTATATAATATATAAATAGAACAAACCAAAACATAAATCATTTAAATACGTAGGATGCATCATAAAATAATTTCTCCCTGATGCTAAAATTTCATTCTTAAAAACTACTAGGTAAAAAAATTATTTAAACCTGTAAACACTTATCCATTAATGTTTTTCCAAAAACCCACAGGTAAAAAAATATATATAAAAATAAAAAACACGTCGCCCCAGGTACTGGTCCTAGACCACAAACTATTAAAACATAAAAACATAGAATGAAACTCAAGTCCTAAGTCACAGGTAGCTATATGCTTAACCACATTGCATTGTGCAAAAGATTAATTTTTTTATAATAAGTGCGCCAAAATTCGTCAAAATTTAAGAGACCTGCGCAGTAGATTGGCCAAGTTAGTTCGTGCTATACGACTTGTGTGAGTGAATCGATGCCAGTGTTTGCCAGTGCCGGAAAAGTAATAAATAAATCATTAAAATCGCGGAGTTTTGATGTCAAATATTCTTTAAAAGTAGGTTTTTGGTCTCGAATTAACAGAAACATTTGGTTTTCTTCCATCACAGGCAGACAAACGATTGCCCATATGCCTTTTATTCAACAAAGTTTTGAGCAATTACTCTATGAAACCATCGAAGCTCGAAAATCATCTAAGAAGATGTCATCCTGATAAAACAGGCAAAGATTTGAAATATTTTCAAACATTGAAGGAAAAATATGAAAAGAACCCCACCATGCAAAGTAACGATGATGGCTTGCGGGCATCTTACAATATCTCATTGCTTATAGCGAAATCCGGAAAACCGCAAACCATCTTAGAACAGTTAATTTTACCCGCTGTTGAAGAGGTTTTAAAAAGTGTTCTGCACAAACCTCCATGTGACGTACTACAAAGAATTCCTTGAGTAATACTGTAAAACGACGCATTGATGAAATGAGCTCTGATCTTGAAAGCTTCTTGTGAAATTATCTGCGCAAACAACTCATTTTTCTATTCAACTGGACGAGTCAACTTTACCTGGTAATGAAGCATTAATATTGGCATTTGTTCGATTTGTTATGGTCGAAGAAATCCATGAAGAGCTGCTATTCGCGAAAACTTTGGAGATGGAGACTAAGGGCGAATCAATATATAATGTCCTGAGTGATTTTTTTAAGGAAAAATCGATTTCATTTACAAACATCATTTCAGTGGCAGCAGATAGAGCTCCTGTCATGTTCGGGCGACATCGCGAGCTTATAAACCATCTTAAAAGAATTATACCAGAAGTAACTGCAATTCACTGTGTCATCCACCGACAACACCTGGTAGCGAAAAATTTGAGTGATAGATTGCACCAATCGCTTCAAAGTGTGATTAAGCAGTTAACAAAATAAGAAGCAATGCGTTGAATACCCGATTATTTGCACAATTGTGCGACGAAAATGATGAACACTTCCAACGATTGCTCTTACATACCGAAGTACGCTGGTTGTCGAAAGGTGCATGTTTAACGAGATTTTACTCACTTTTTGAATCAGTTTTAGAGTTTCTGGAAAGTAAATATCCAGATTTAAAAGAAATCCTGATCAAATTGAAAGCAGACATCGCGTATTTGCCAGATCTGTTCCAAAAATTCAATGACATTAAATGCAGTTACAAGGGGACAGCTTAAATTTAATTAAAACAAAGAGTGTAATTTCGGCTTTTCTTGGAAAATTAAAATTTATGAAGCAAAATATTAGTCGACGCGAATTCTCCCAGTCTCCAAACTTATCACAGGCAGAATGTCTTGATGAGGATATTCAGACTTACGTTCAGCATTTAAATGCCCTGCATGATGACTTTAAAAATAGATTTGAAGATATTCTCACGATGGAAATACCGCAATGGATCATAAATCCATTTGATGAAACGGAAGTGTCGAATGTGGTATTACAAGAGGAGCTACTCGAGCGTTTGATAGCGTTTCCGTCGTCATACCTTGTCGTAAAACCAGAACGGGGGAGATTTGCGGTTATTCCTTACAAAACTGAAGCCAAATATTAATAATTTTCTGTCAATCCATCAAGTACATCCCTCCCATTAAAATCATGACTTTTTTTTATTGTTTTTGCATTGTTGAAGCTACGATACGAATCGTATTATTTTAATAAATAGAACATAAGAACATAGGGACGGGCTACAGTCCGCTTGGGCGAACTGTTGAATACCCTATTCTTATTCCTATCCCTCATAAGTGGGCGTGACAAAAGTCTAAGTATGGTTGAATTGTTAAGAACGCTCTACATATTTTGTTATATAACATTTAAAGGATTTTACAAAAAAAAACGCTCCCTAGCTCAAACTTGGGTGTTTCAATAAAATTGTTTTATTTAAATGTGGGCGTGTCAGTAGGCGGATTTAAAAAAAATTAACACATGAGAATAAAGGGCCCCTAGAGAGTATATATTATAAATTTCAGCTCCCTAGCTCAAACTTTGAATTTTCAAAAAAAAAAAAAAATAATTGTGGGCGTTTCAGTGGGCGGATTTTGAAAATATTTACACATGAGCATAAAGGGCCCATAGAGAGTATATATTATAAATTTCAGCTCCCTAGCTCAAACTTTGGATTTTCAAAAATTAATATACCCTTGGAATAGAGTATAAAAAAATTGTTTTATTTATTTGTGGGCGTGTCAGCGGGCGGATTTTGAAATTTTCTTATCCCGAGCAGTTTTAGGAGTCATAGATCATATATACAAAATTTCAGCTTTCTAGCTCAAAATTCGATTTTTTCCAAAATTTTGTTTTTTTTGAGTTTGTGGGCGTGTCTGTGGGCGGATTTCAAAAATTCGTAAACTTGATTATTTCGGGACCCTAGAGAGTATATGGTTAAAATTTCAGCTCTCTAGGTCCAGTTTAAAGGCCTAATTTTTGCCGACGGACGGACGGACGGACGGACGGACGGACATGGCTAGATCGACATTACTATCGATGCTGATCATAAATATAGTAACTTTTAGGGGTCTACGGGCAATATTAAGGTATGTTACAAACTATGCGTCAAAATTAATATACCCCTAGAATAGGGTATAAAAATATACTTTTTTTTCTTTTTATTTTTACCGCTCCAAATTTGGGGTTGGAACTCAGCCGCGACGCACATTTACATATTAAAAATGTAGCAGCAGTGGGTCCACCGAAACCAGGTTAATTTTGAAAGTGGTCTACGAGAAAAAAAAAAGTTTGGGAACCTCTGGTCTATGCCAATAAGCCAGCGATGTTGAGGAGCTCAGAGCCAATATTGAACGAGAAATAGCGGCCGTATCGGTCGAAATGTGCAGTCAAGTCATCGAAAATTGGGTTCAACGTATCGGCCGCTGCTACGTTCCCGTGGTGGACATATGAACGAAGTCGAATTTCATTCATAAATGTTTTGCTAATAATTCAAGCCAATACATTTTGTTTGAGATATCTCAAGCAATTTGCATTTTATTTAAAGAAGAAGTTGTCAAGTCCTGAATGAAAGACCCTTTACACATACAAACTTTATATATAGAAAACAAAAATAATGATAATTATGTATCGCAAGCAGACACAAAAAATACAAATAACTAGAGACACTACCGCATTATTGCGCAAAATATTTTTAAGGTTAACGTTCCTAATATGCAAGTCAATTACATGGTCATTTAAAATATAGATTCTGCTCATGCAACTATTAGTTGGCCTATTCCTGTCATAATTCATTCTATGATGAGTGCTTAACAAGTTATAGGATTCACTACGGAAATTAAAGCCAATAGAAAAGAGCAAATCAGGGGTATTTATGTGTATGACCGGAAATAAGCTACCGTAAAAAACGATATCCTTATTGGACCTTCGTTGAGAAAGGGGTTTCATTTAACCCTTCAATGCATGATTTTTTTTTTTGCCGCGAAAAAAATTTATTTAATGTAAGAAAAATATCCGGTTAACCGATTTTCCTGAAAATCGAATTTTCTGTATGATGCATATCTGCAACGCCATGCATAAGCGGTATGTAATTTATGAAAACAAAATGACACGAAAAAGTTGTTCTTGGAACTTATTTTTATTTTTTCAAATAAATAACTTAAAAACAACAATTGAACAAATTGTGTAAGCAATACGATAAATATAATTCATATTAATTGAAACTAATAGGAACATAAAAAATCACATAACTGCGTACTCATTGTATAAAATTCAGTTCAAGCTCTTTGGCAACTATTACTAATATATGTACAGTCCCTGGCCAATTTATTAGACGCACTGTAAAGTTTTATGTACTTTGTTAGTACTTGTTTATTTTCGCGTATCAATTGGTTAGCACTGTAGTGCAACATGTTAAAAATAAATACAAAATGGAATCATATACAAAATCTCCTAAATAAAAACACATTATATGTACGTTTAAATATAACAATATTGCATATAAACTCGTGCAACACATAAAAATATTAAAAAACTGCATTGCGTCTAATAATTTGGCCAGGGACTGTACGTTAAAAAAATGAATAAATATTAAAATGTGTTTAAAATTGAAAGAAAGGGACAAAATAATAGAAAAAAGGAAATTAGATTGGTATAGCTAATAATGTACATTAAAAATTATTTATGAAACTCTTTAAAACAATTATTCGTTTTATTAAAACACAGGGCAGTGAAACATTTTTCACATTGTATGTATGTGAATCCAATAAAATTTGGAAGCTTGCATCTTAATCTTTTGTCCATATCACCAACATAAGAATACAGATTCCCAAAAACTTTCTTATGTGGGTATTTGAAAAAAGGACGTTCTGGAGTAACTTCCATAGAATATAATGTTTGACTGTGCTACTATTTTGTCAATAATTTCGCTTGAAAAAAGGTAGTCAAAGTAGCTGAGTGGTGTCGAAATTTGCAAAACACCATTAGGAAAAGTAGTGCTTCCACAAAATGAACTGAACCCTGTATCGAATTCAGAAGTACTACGCTTCGAAAGATTTTTTTTGTATTTCTCCTTCAGTTCGCTTAATTCTCTTTTAAAATCTCTTGGAGAGCACATGGCTTCCACTTCCGGTTTATTGCTCAATATGTGAAGTCGTAAACTGTCAAGCTCCCCCAATTCAATATTTACGTCTTCTTCTAAGACATCTCTTCTGGTGTTAGATACAAAATCGTCTACATCCAACGTGTGCTGAAGAAGACCACAATTTTCAAATTCATCCTCGCTATCCACCCATTCATCAATAATTTTTTCAAGTTCTTTCACTGACAAGATTCTCTCCATGCTGAAAAGCGAAAAAAAAACTTCTAAATACTGATACTGTTTCCCATGTCCAAGGACATGATAAACACACCCTAAATGCATGGTGTTGCAGATATGCATCATAGGCAAAATATGAACAAAATATCTGTTCTTTGCAAAATTTTAAAATTATTTTTGCACATATATTAGAAGGAACATATAAAAAACAATAAAAAATATACTTACTTGCATTAAAACACTTTAAAATTTTTATTTACATATATTAAAATACACCTCTTCTATCGACTACGAGAGCACGTGGTCTTGTGACTTCAAGTTCTATTTGAGTGCATTTATACACTTACCATCACGTTTGTAAAAATAAAACATCATTGCGGAACTAAATGGAAGCGGAAAACCGAACAAATCGAAGAGATATCGGCTGTCAGTGTCTTATGACAGCTTTTTTAAAAGTATGATGCAGATATGCTACAGTATGCATTGAAGGGTTAAAGAAGCTGGAAACGTTGACTGAACGGAATAAGATTAAATGGATCATCCTATGGAAGTCCTCTTACGGCAAATCGAATACATTTTTTTGTTGAATAGCCTGGATTCAATTGGAATAAATGCTGTCGGTGTCCGAATTTGTGAAGCGTACTCTAGATTAGGACGAACAAAGAAATTGAACAATGATAGAGAAACGTAAGGGTCATCAAATTCTTTAGACCACATTTTACCCAGCATAGAATTGTACTTATGTATATATGATGTACAATAAAACTGATATGCTTTAGCTTTGTAAAATCCAGTTTGGAAATAAAATAAATCCCAAGATCCTTAAAACTGTCAACATCACAATGAGTATTTTCAGATAATGAATATTGAAAGGTGAAAGAGATATTTTTTTTAGAAAATGTCATATGTTGACATTTAGTTGGGTTCTGGACCGTTTTAAGCACACCCAGTGCTAAAGCTATTAATGTCGGTTGGAAGAAGAATTCTGTCTTGCTGATTAGTGACGGATTTAAATAAATATTTGATATGAATCAACCAATTTTATGAAACCTGTTGGGAGACTAAGCCCTCGGCTTAAATTTGATTACTTCGTGAGACAGCTGGAAAGCGTGACCAGTACTGCCGTCTTAGAATTTGAAAAAACAGCAGATCTCGTATTTAGGGGTGAAAATAACAGTAGATTTTGAACTTACATAAATATTTGTTTTCCGTGTAATTTGAAACAAAAAAAAACCTTGATAATAATGTAGCATAAGAACACCCTCTTCTTTCTTTTGAATATCTTTGCACAGGGAATGTCGCTCCTGACCACACTTGCAAGTTCTATGTGCAAATACTTAGAGTTCATCTACGTTACTTAACATTTCCTAACAACTTAAAAACTATGTAACATTCTGCATTTGAATGTGGGAAACGCAGTGCCAACATTTTATTTTAGTCATCTTATATGTACTTTTAAAGAGGAAAACATGCTTCTAATCTTTCAAATTTGTTAAAAGACTCCCATAGCACCAATCTCAAGGAAAATTAACAGCGTCTGATACTGTCATGTTCGAATGAGAGATCCTACAAACCCTTCAAAAGGCTATATTAATCAAAATTCCTAAACAATCGGACGGCACTCCTAGAAAATCCTGGATCACACTAATGCAATAACACTAGCATTTGGCTGGTCTCAGTTACGAAGTGATACAAAATTCGGAGACCTGCCGATACTTTATGAGGTCAAACCGCCGAACCCGACTTGCGGACCAGTAGGGGTGCAATGAATCGGGAGGGTTATAATGCCTCTTTGAATTTTGCCCGTTCTTCAGCTCTAATCGTTTTGTATACAATATGATGAGCCTTTAACTATTACATACTTGGTTTCTTAAGATAATTTAAATGTTTTGCTGCATTAACATGAAGGCTACTCTAAATGTCAGGATCTAAAAGAATGTATAAGACCAAATCCCGAATCATGCTCCCGAATATCTTTAACGCTAAAAGATCAGATTCTCTTAGATATATAAGCCAGTAAGCCAATTAAAAAAAAACACCGAAATATTTACACAAATATTCAATTTCTTTGGTATCACAGGGCAAAGGTCACGCAGTGAGCGACGAGCGACTGAGCGATTAAGCGACGCAAAAAAATTAGAACATATGAAATCGTAGGACTTTTAAATTATTTTTTTATTGGTTATTAAATATCAACTTACATACATACGAGACAAAAATTACTAAATCTGACTTAAAATTAACAGGATACTTATTCTAGATTGTTGGTAACTACTCGTATATCTTATAATTATTGCCTTTCGGCCTAAAGACTATGTTAGGAACTAATCTTTCATATTATGTTTTCATTAAGAAAATGGTAACAAAATTCGGCATCTTTATTAAATTTTATATTTTTATATAAAACCAAATTACAAACTATCTACTCTACTTACTTAAACTACTTAACATATTCTAACTATAATTAGGAATCTGAGCACTCGTTGCATTACGCAACAAGTAGTAAAAATCCCAATTGCTTTCCGAGCGCCTGGCAGTCGTCAATGTCGCCGCCGTGAACCGACTGAAGCCTTACAGCCTTGTGAGCTCGACCTTTCTCAGAAACGCCCTACCTAACTTAATCTAACTTATACACTCAGAGGATGTTTCCTAAATTAACCCTCCGTCATGGGAGGACATTTGGACCCCTCCCCCCTCAACAACCCGCCAAAATTCGGAGAATTGTTTTTCCGCATCGAATTTATACCTCTGCATGATTGCGGTACTAAAACTCATGAGCATTTGCGACGTTCCCGTCGCGGATGACCCGCTTATCTATCGCTCTGCGGTACCGGTGGTATAATACCGGGATACATTCTCTCGTCTGTAGCAACCATTTCGCATCAATATGGATAAATGCCTCAGGCGGGATAAAGCCAGACCGGAGCGTACTCTCCATGAACATTTTATTGGGGCAGCCCCAAAGCTCAGGCTATTGTCGCCGGCCATTGCCCTTGCAACGTGCCTTCGCGTCACCTTAATGAGGAAATTTGCAATCCTATTCAAATGAGCCCCATCGTATAGGATTTTGTTGCGATAGTCTTTTGTATAGTTGGATACAGGCGTTCGGAACAACCGGAGACAGTCCCTAAGACATTTTCTCTCCAAAACCCGAATCTTTTCCATATACCACAATGGACAACCATAAGCCATGATAGGCCTCATCAGAGCCAATTTGACTGCTTTGAAACAGTCTCCTTGTCAGAGCTTTCGCCTTCTTGGCCCCAGCAAGACAAGCAACTATATATCAATCGAAATCTGGATACTTTTCAAGACAGATACTCAGATATCTAAATGCGCTTCTCACCGCCAATGGATGCCCATTTTATAAAATAATGGTCAATTTCTTTCAGGTTTTTACTGGTAGCTTTAGAGGCCCAGCCAATGTTGTACTGAACAAGATTGTTTACGTCTTTTCAACTTCCAGTCGTCGCAATATCCCTTAATTTGATTGAAGTCACGCTGCAAAAGAATGTTATTGGCCTCGATTTAAGGACCTGATCTGTATGCCACTAAATCGTCGTCATACGAGTTGTAGGCACGTAACCGCTGAGCGATCATGTTAAGCAACAGAGCTAAGTAGGTCTGCAATTAATTTTTCAAAAAGTAAGATGGTGTAGAAAAAAACTGGAAAATTTTGTTTTCAGCTGTCCAAATTGCTGTCCTTTTTACTGACATCAAAAGTTTTACCAAAATCGGTCTGGATATTTGCGACGGCTTTTATATAAATGATTAAATTCACAATAATCTAACCTTTTTGGCTTTTTGATATCTCGCGGTTACCACAATTCACATTATGACATTACTTTTGCCTTACCTTGTAAAATTTATGAATCCCATATCTCGGAAAATTCGTTTGAACTCTTTCGAATCTAAGTTTGTGAATGGCATATTAAAAATTCCAACTAATTAATGCAATATTCTTAATACGGTCTGATCAACGGGCAGTAGAAAACTGTAAGGTACAGTTACTATTACGCATAATAAAGCCCATTATCTGGCTACAATTTATAAGGCGTTTATTCCCCCGAAACTCGAGTACAACGCTCATATCTGGTCTGGTGCACCAATAACTTATTTAGAGCTACTTGACAGGATCCAAAAACGCGCGTTAAAACTCATATGCGACCGAGACTTCGCGAGATCGATTGACTCACTTAGTCATCGTCGCAATGTCTCCTGTCTTTCGTTATTTTATCGCTATTTCCACTGTAAGTGCTCTAACGAAATAGCCAGTTGCATTCCACCTCTTGAACATTTCAACCGCAATACCTACCCGCCATGCAAGGAATGATCATCAGTTCACCCTCAAGCCTGTATTCGGACGTACAGTCCAACAAAGAGTCTTTCCTCAGCCGTACAACACGAATGTGGAATACTCTTCCACGCTCAATTTTTCCTTTACATTATAACCTACAAACATTCAAAACCAACGTGCATCGGCAACTCTCCTTTTCTTCTAATCCTAATTTCCCTAACGCCCGCGCTGTGTAGCCAATACGTAATACGGGTACCAAAAAATCCCTTTAGTGCGCGTAATTTATAAAAAAAAAAAAATATAGATGTTTACTTGGCAATGGCACAATCATAATGCAAATTGAAATTTCATTTGTTGTCAAACATTACACCAAGATCCTTCACTTCTTCGAAGACTTAAATTAACCCACAGCTTCCATCATCAAAATAAGATAAAACAGTAACAGTACCTTTACACCGAAACGAAATTCGTCATTACAGCTAAATTCAACATTTTACCCGAAATTTTGCCAGCATTTCGAAATTTTGAGTTCTGTCTCCGCATTTGGAAGTTTGTCAAATCGAAGAAACCATTTAAGAATCTCCGCACGTAATTCAGCGGCCTGAATAAAAACGAATCGGAAAGTAAACAGCCGCAAAAATATTTATTCAAATAAAAGCAAAGATGGACCAAGAAATATGTAAAAAAAAAACATAGGGACGGGCTACAGTCCGCTTAGGCGAACTGTTGGATACCCTATTCTTATTCTTATCAGACACCTAGATAGTCTATATTACAAATATCAGCTCCGTAGCTCAAACTTTGCTTTTTTTTTTAAAAAAAAGTGGGCGTGTCAGTTGGCGGATTTTGAAAATATTTTCAAATGAGCAGAAAGGGCCCCTAGAGAGTATATATTATAAATTTCAGCTCCCTAGCTCAAACTTTGACTTTTCAATAAAATTGTTTTCATTAATTGTGGGCGTATCAGTGGGAGGATTTTAGAAATTTTATTTCCCGATCAGTTTTTGGATTCATAGATCATATATAAACAATTTCAGCTTTCTAGCTCAAAATTTGATTTTTTCGATAAAACTGTCTTTTTTTTTTTTTTTTTTTTTTTTTTTTTTTTTTTGAGTTTGTGGTTGTGTCTGTGGGCGGATTTCAAAAATTCTTAAACTTGATTATTTCGGGACCCTATAGGTTATATGGTTAAAATTTCAGCTCTGGTCCAGTTTAAAGGCCTAATTTTTGCCGACAGACGAACGGACGGACGGACATGGCTAGATCGACATTACTATCGATGCTGATCATAAATATAGTAACTTTTAGGGGTCTTTTTTTTGAGTTTGTGGTCGTGTCTGTGGGCGGATTTCAAAAATTCTTAAACTTGATTATTTCGGGACCCTATAGGTTATATGGTTAAAATTTCAGCTCTGGTCCAGTTTAAAGGCCTAATTTTTGCCGACAGACGAACGGACGGACGGACATGGCTAGATCGACATTACTATCGATGCTGATCATAAATATAGTAACTTTTAGGGGTCTTTTTTTTGAGTTTGTGGTCGTGTCTGTGGGCGGATTTCAAAAATTCTTAAACTTGATTATTTCGGGACCCTATTGGTTATTTGGTTAAAATTTCAGCTCTGGTCCAGTTTAAAGGCCTAATTTTTGCCGACAGACGAACGGACGGACGGACATGGCTAGATCGACATTACTATCGATCATAAATATAGTAACTTTTAGGGGTCTACGGGCAATATTAAGGTATGGTACAAACTATGCGTCAAAATTAATATAGGTACCCTTAGAATAGGGTATAAAAATGAGAAAGTTAGCAGGCACGGTTCAATTGACATTTGTGTGATAACACACTTACAGTAAAGCTGCCAAGTTTTCCATTAATTCACATTGACCTAGCTCCCGTGTTCCCTCAATTCACTTAGAATGGTTGCATGAATAACGGTATCTTATGATTGCAGATTGCACAGTGGTGTTTCACGGTTTTCAACAACCGATCATCCGACTCCTTATTCTGTAGAGCTGGTCTACTTTTCATTCTTCTTAAAGTTAATTTTATTGGAAAATAATTGTTTTGACCGCACCTGTCATATAAAATGTTCTCCGTTCGGTGGGAACAATGAAATAAAATTTCGAACTTGTGTCGCGAAATGTTGAATATCGGGTCGGTCTAAACGTTATATAAGATCTAAATTAAAGTTTTAACAAATTTGCGAAAAGTAGTAAATTTTTTTAAATTTTCTTTGCGCTTAGGTGGTTGGGTTGATGAAGAAGCTAGAAAGTCGAGGACGTCTTTGTTTTCCTCATCACCGCAGCCTCTGGATAGGCGTTTCACGTTATGGTAAATTGTGTCCAGGAAGTATTCCCAACATCGAAACAGACACCGTTTCACTAGCTTCATTTTTATTTCGACAGCGGAGATTGCTTTTATTGCTTGTGATCAGGGAGACGAAATGATTTTGTTTACTTCAATATTTTAAAAAAACACTGTAGTTCCAACGCCTACGTTAATTTGACGGAGTTATATTCAACTACGTGTTCATTTAAAACCTATTCTTAAAAATGCAGGAGAATAGTTTATGGAAGTCAAGGCGCGGCAGCATACAATCGAAGGATACAGCCTTGTTTCGAATCTTCGTCTTCCAGGAATTCAGCTAGCTCATTCGCGCTTTCCATAGCAGATTCTTGCATATAATAGGTCTAAAGGTAACAAGTTGAGCATTATTTCCAGTCCCGCCGTTGGGGTGCACTGGTCGTGCCCACACTCGTTTTCTTTTAGACTTTTGTCATGTTGCCTATAGCTGGGTAACCTTATGGATGGATTGCCACCAAGCCAGTTCAACAAATGTTAATATAGGTCTTAAGGTACGATTACACGGTAATTTTTTCGAGTCATTTAAATGACGCTGTGACGTAAAAATCACGTCACAAAGCCGTCATTTTAATGTCGTTCCGTCTGATGGCCATTTTTGGAACGATATTTCAGGTGTCATGTAAATGACTCGGAAAATGGCGAAGAAAATGAATGATGAAAAAATGGCCGTATGATCGCCTACGCAAATGAAAAATGACACAGCATTTATATGATATCTGTGCTTTCATTTGGTGTTTGTTGCATGTGTCTGGCTGATATTTCGGTACAAATTACTATGGGTGAAATGGAATGCGACCCGTTGCCGTCAAGTGCCGACAATGTGGACTATTCTGTTAACTATCGACATGGCTAGATCGACATTACTATCGATGCTGATCATAAATATAGTAACTTTTAGGGGTCTTTTTTTTGAGTTTGTGGTCGTGTCTGTGGGCGGATTTCAAAAATTCTTAAACTTGATTATTTCGGGACCCTATTGGTTATTTGGTTAAAATTTCAGCTCTGGTCCAGTTTAAATGCCTAATTTTTGCCGACAGACGAACGGACGGACGGACATGGCTAGATCGACATTACTATCGATCATAAATATAGTAACTTTTAGGGGTCTACGGGCAATATTAAGGTATGGTACAAACTATGCGTCAAAATTAATATAGGTACCCTTAGAATAGGGTATAAAAATGAGAAAGTTAGCAGGCACGGTTCAATTGACATTTGTGTGATAACACACTTACAGTAAAGCTGCCAAGTTTTCCATTAATTCACATTGACCTAGCTCCCGTGTTCCCTCAATTCACTTAGAATGGTTGCATGAATAACGGTATCTTATGATTGCAGATTGCACAGTGGTGTTTCACGGTTTTCAACAACCGATCATCCGACTCCTTATTCTGTAGAGCTGGTCTACTTTTCATTCTTCTTAAAGTTAATTTTATTGGAAAATAATTGTTTTGACCGCACCTGTCATATAAAATGTTCTCCGTTCGGTGGGAACAATGAAATAAAATTTCGAACTTGTGTCGCGAAATGTTGAATATCGGATCGGTCTAAACGTTATATAAGATCTAAATTAAAGTTTTAACAAATTTGCGAAAAGTAGTAAATTTTTTAAATTTTCTTTGCGCTTAGGTGGTTGGGTTGATGAAGAAGCTAGAAAGTCGAGGACGTCTTTGTTTTCCTCATCACCGCAGCCTCTGGATAGGCGTTTCACGTTATGGTAAATTGTGTCCATGAAGTATTCCCAACATCGAAACAGACACCGTTTCACTAGCTTCATTTTTATTTCGACAGCAGAGATTGCTTTTATTGCTTGTGATCAGGGAGACGAAATGATTTTGTTTACTTCAATATTTTAAAAAAACACTGTAGTTCCAACGCCTACGTTAATTTGACGGAGTTATATTCAACTACGTGTTCATTTAAAACCTATTCTTAAAAATGCAGGAGAATAGTTTATGGAAGTCAAGGCGCGGCAGCATACAATCGAAGGATACAGCCTTGTTTCGAATCTTCGTCTTCCAGGAATTCAGCTAGCTCATTCGCGCTTTCCATAGCAGATTCTTGCATATAATAGGTCTAAAGGTAACAAGTTGAGCATTATTTCCAGTCCCGCCGTTGGGGTGCACTGGTCGTGCCCACACTCGTTTTCTTTTAGACTTTTGTCATGTTGCCTATAGCTGGGTAACCTTATGGATGGATTGCCACCAAGCCAGTTCAACAAATGTTAATATAGGTCTTAAGGTACGATTACACGGTAATTTTTTCGAGTCATTTAAATGACGCTGTGACGTAAAAATCACGTCACAAAGCCGTCATTTTAATGTCGTTCCGTCTGATGGCCATTTTTGGAACGATATTTCAGGTGTCATGTAAATGACTCGGAAAATGGCGAAGAAAATGAATGATGAAAAAATGGCCGTATGATCGCCTACGCAAATGAAAAATGACACAGCATTTATATGATATCTGTGCTTTCATTTGGTGTTTGTTGCATGTGTCTGGCTGATATTTCGGTACAAATTACTATGGGTGAAATGGAATGCGACCCGTTGCCGTCAAGTGCCGACAATGTGGACTATTCTGTTAACTATCGTGTGAGTTTGGATACCCAAAGTACAACAAAGACGAGCAAATTAGGCAAAACGCAGAAAAAAGGAGTAAATAGGGATAGGAAAATTGGCTATTCGTGGAGCGACGAATTGTGGCGGTGCAAAAGCAACGGGCGCTTTGGGATAGCTCAGTTCCAGAATACAAACTTCAACATGTATTTGTATTTTTTGTATTTTTTGTATTTTTTATTTTATTCAACAATAGCCTTGAGATGGACATCTCATTTATGGCCATTAAAATTTACAATATTTCATTATATATATATTTATGTACATGCCAAATTCAAAAGTAGTATCTTAACATACAAGCATATTCAAAATAATACAAATGTTATTTATAAGATAATATCTTAAACTATAAAAGAAAAATATGAAAAAGAAAATAAAAATAAAAATCAGTTTACAAAAATGGAGTGAAAACGCATAGCTGCAACAGGGTTCTGAATGTGGTCCTTTAAAGAGCGGACAAAGTCATTTAAATTGTTTATGATTTTAATTTGAGTCGGTAATATATTCCAGATCCTGGCACTTAGAGGGAAGAAAGATCTACGTGTTTGTAATGTTGAAGTTCTTAATGTGTTTAAGTTTGACGTTCTCAATGATGCAGAAAATTGTATTTTCTCGTACAAATAAGTCGGAGTTCGACAATGTAACAACCTATACATAAATTTGCACATTTCTATAACAAACTCGGACATGATTGGGACTTCAAAAATGCAGTTAGATAAATGAGAAACATGATCAAACCTTCTTAGGCAATGTATAAATCGAACACAGGAGTTGAAAGCTACATTTAGTTTTTGCCTGCTTATTGAGTCCATTCCAGCATACAAAGGTGCCCCGTATGTTATAATTGGTGCTAATAAAGTTTTGACCAGAGTTAGCCGCGTGGACTTAGGTATATAAGCTGATATTCTCCAGAGACGCCTAAGACCACCATAAATTCCAGCAATTACTTTATTCACATGTTCATTCCATGTTAGATTTTTGTTGAAAATAAAACCTAAATTTTTAACTTTGGACTTGTACGGAATGACATGTGTATCCATAATAACTTCTGGGAAATAGGATTCATCTAGAGATACCTTATATATAATTATACTTTGCGATTTCTTTGGGTTCAAAGTTAGGTTGTTAGCTATTGCCCATTCATGTATAATGCATAAATCTTCATTAATTTTCACGACGGCATCTTCCATGAGTCCCAAAGGGAATGAAAAATAGATCTGTAAATCGTCTGCGTATAGATGGTATGAGGAATATTTGACTACATCTACTATGTCGTCAATAAACATACTGAACAGCAGAGGACCTAATATAGATCCCTGAGCAACTCCCCTTTTCAGATCAACAAAATCAGACGTAATGGATCCAACTACAATGGCTTGTTTACGGCCATCCAGAAAGCTGTTCATTAGACTTAGGGCACTTGAAGAAAAACAAAATTTATGGCTCAATTTACTAAGTAAAATTTCATGATCTACTGAATTAAAAGCGTTGGTGAAATCGAGCAATGTCAAAATTGATACTTTATCTTGATCCATTGCGATCCGTATATCATCATGTACTTTTAATATTGCCGATACACAACTGTGCTTTTTGCGAAAACCTGACTGGAGGGGAGACAATAAATTAAACGACTCCAAATAGTAATTTACCTGATTGAACATCAATTTTTCCAGACCCTTTGACAAAAAAGGTAAAATACTAATCGGGCGGTAGTTCGAAAAATCATTATTATCCGATGTACATTTTAGAATGGGTAAAATTTTTGCCATCTTCCAGACAGTAGGAAAAACAGACTTCGTTAGGCAGTCGTTATAAATATTAGTGATAGTCGGAATGATTACCGGAAGTATTAATTTGATAAATTTTGGTGATATGCTGTCTAGACCTATCGCATTTGATTGTATTGAATAAAGAGATTCAAAACATTCATTCATTGTAACGCAGCCAAATGAGAAATTCCCATTTGAGTTTCTATAGACACTAGTGCGAGCAAGGCTGTTAGAGTCCGACAGGGCAAAGCTTTTATTTAGATTGTTTGCAAAATCAAGATCATTAATATTTACTGGCTTAGCTCTGCCGTTCGCAACTAGTCTTTTTAAATTATTCCATAGAATATTAGTTGAGTTCTTAGAGGCATCTAATAGATTGAGATAGAATTCTTTTTTGGCATTTCTTATGGCTTTGACGACCTTGTTACGGCATCTTTTATATCGTTCCCAGTTGCATAATTGTCTATTGGTTTTGTAAACATTGTATAAAAAATTTCGCTCGCTAATTAGATCTTTTATGTTACTGGTGAGCCATCGACAACGATTGTCAGGGATATATCTTTTTAATGGGGCATACTTATCAAATAAATATTTCAGTAGATTTGTTAAGTATTCCACCTTAAAATCAACTGAGTTAACATTTCTGAAAAGCAGCCAGTCAATATTTGACATTTCACTTAAAAGTTCATCCCAATTTATATTTTTGAAGTCCCTTATAAAGCAGGACTCCCCTTGGCTTACACCATCAACTTCAACATTAAAGATTAGATAGGTTAAGTCGTGGTCAGCATCACCATGCATTTGATCAAAGAAAGAAACTTTGTTTTTATTTGACACTATAAATAAATCTATAGTTGTAGCACTATGACTTGTAAAATGTGTAGGAACAAAGCTTACGATTTCTAAGCCATGAGATTCAAACAATTTTTTTTAGATAGTTTGACGTAGCGGTTGTGCGACAGACGTCAATATTGAGATCTCCACACATTATCATGTTTTCGTAAACTGCATTGTGCTTCAGTATAAATGTTTCGAATTCCACAAACGGGAAACTACCCGGATGTCTGTATATCGCATTAAGTAAAACCTTTTCGAATGGAAGATTTATCTCGATAAGTAAGCACTGGATATCCTCATGTTTCAAGTAATCTAAGCACCGTGCAGGTATACCTGTTCGTATGTAAACTATTACACCGCACGAGCGACCATGTCCATCCAACCTAAATATACGATAGCCATTAAAATGAATCATCGAGTCATCAACTCTATTATTTAACCATGTTTCTGACAAACAAATAATATCCGTCCTTGCAGATTGAAAAATAGATCTTATTTCATCAATTTTAGGAAGCAGACTACGCACATTCATGTGACAAATATTCAATCCATTGGAACGAGACGAGAAAACATTCAACAATACACTACCAAGATCTGCTTCACCTGTACCAGTTAACAAAGAACTATTACGACTGCTCATACAATAATAATTTATTGAAGAAGCTGAAAAACTCAATAAAAACCACAAACAGAGAGAAACAGATATGCATTTTCACTACAATAAGAAAATCGTTACAAATATTTATATACATTTCAGATATATGTAAAATAAATACAGATTAGTTTGAATAAGATATGAGAGTGTTTATTTATTTACTATGTTATGTTATCGCTATGTTTTGCTTTGTTGATTCTTGTTAATGCGGTTGATGACATTAGCATTTGCATTTGGAGCAGCAGGCAGGCAGGTTAAATCTTCCAAACAATTGACTTTGATGTAACGATCATTAGGCTAAATCTTGATGGCAACAATGCCGTTAAATGATTGCACTGAGCGTAGCTTTTTATCTTCTCTTAATTTCATTGCAGCCTTGCGGATTTGCAGTGCATTATTAGCGAGACACTCGAAGGCTCCGATAGCTCTATTGGAGGTAAATCCAATTTTATCCAGTGTAACTGGAGTGGCAGCAAAAAAACATTTGAGAAACGTATATCTCTCACGTGGATTATTCAGTTTTACAATGACCGGAGCGCTGACTTTCTTTGTTGATGTTGTGGCGTTGTTGTTGTGACCTTTCCTTGAATTGTTTAGACGAAAGATGTCAACAGAGAGTGCCGTGTGGTTTATTTGCATGCAGATTTTATTGAAAATATCTTTTAAATTTTCGTTTAGAGTTTCAGGTATTCCAGTTATTATGATTTCACCTTTCCGCAATTCATTTTCAAGTTTGTTAAGTCTGTTATTTACAGTTTTTGTATCATCTTGATACTGGTTGACGGACACTTTCTCATTTATTTTATTTTCCAATTCACTCAGATCACTTTTGAAACTATTTATAAAACTATCGACTTTTTTATGCAACTTTTCAAGATTGTTATTGGTTTGAGTTTTAAAGTCGAGCATATCTTTTCGCATGCCACTCATTTGGCTATCCACTGTCATTTGTAATTTGGCAATCATTCTGGCTAAATCAGCATTGGAATTTGACATTGCTAATTTGATTCGAGCTTAATGCAAATTATTATAAGTTTCGGCTTAAGTGATATTTCCGATCAGTAGACTTTTATAGTATAAACAACTTTAAGCAGAAAAACACTTGGTAAATTATTAATTTGATGAATAAATTTAATTAAATTGCCGGAGCTCAAAAAAACACGTGCACTACTCGAAGTTTGACATTTGACAACTAAACTCACATGTCAAAACCGATTCTTGGGCAATTGTTGTACTAGAGCTGGCCATCGACGCAGTTGATTTAACCGAAGACAGAAAGAGGTGGAATAGCATGCGCAGCAACTTCAAGGCGTTCGTGACGAAACTGCGCAAGACAAAGTCCGGTCAAGGTGCAATCGATGCAGGTGATGTAAAATATCCACATTTAAATTACTTTATTCGTGGTGATTAACAAATTATGGAGCGGCGTACACGCCAGCATCACTTTTTTTGTTTTTTCGGCATCCAGGTTGATTGCCTGTCGAAGGACACGAAAACGCGCTGACTGCTTTTAAGTCTTTTGAATGCTTTAAGTCTTTTGACTGTTTTTAAGTCGGTCGACTGCTTTATGTCTTCTATAATATTGGATTCTTACAAGTCCCTATTTTATATATGCTATGCATGTATATGTATATATGTTATTTTACTGAGAGGTCCTTGCAACAATAAAAAAGGTCCTTCAAACCTGGAAAAAGGATATTTTTCCAAAAAGTTATTAGAAACCACACGGTATAATTGTGTTGAACGTTATTACCAGTCGTGCTTCCGCTGAAACGCTCTCTCGCAAAATTGTGTTCTGTTTTTCGATGTGTCGCTTCACCAACCTCAACAGATAATCGAATTGATTGGCTGACATACGAAGGACATTGCGATATAGTTCAGGTTCTTCTTCGCGCAATTCGAGCAGTAATCCAGCACAAAATCCACTCTTCTCGCGACGGCTCAACCACTTCTTTTGCCAAATACTCCGCTTTCGTCGCGTTGGCTCGTAATCAAGGTCATCTTCACTGCTTTCCAGCACACACGCTGTCAAATACGCCGTCTCCGCAATTTCCACCATCATCGCAAAAGTTCTTTTTGACATCTTTTATTTAGATGAGAGAAAAACACTAAATGACAGAAGCTATAATTTTCTCATCGGTCATTACGAAATCGAAATAATAGGAAAGGTGTCTTGATGTAGCAAGTCATTACCATGTGATCGTCATTTTTTTGCTCTTCATTTAATGACATCCCAACGGAAAATTCTAAATGACTCGCAGTGTACGTCATTTGATTTTGGGACAAAAATGACGATGATAGTCATTTCGTGCGATCGCCATTTTTTCTCAAATGACCAATGACGAATCGTAGCTTGAATGTCTCTCTAATGCAACATTTTTTCCTGACGTCACATCGTCATTTAAATGACTCGAAAAAATTACCGTGTAATCGTACCTTTACGAACGTCGTGTTCATCCATGAAATAATCTTGGGGTTAGGACCCCAGTATTTACAGAATATTTGGTTACATGTCTAAAATATGATTGCGGCTGACTTAACACGAAAGGAAGCCTAAAAGCCGACATTTTCGCGAATTCTCTGTGCTCCGTCAGACTGTAAACAAAGTAGTTTCTATTTCAAACTACGAAAGTCAGCCCCTAAACAAATGATATTACAACTCCCTCTGCATTTCTGGTTGCGGCTTTTACCCAAAGCCTTCTTGCCATGAAGCTACTCGTATAATAATAATTTCAAATTGTGATGGTTCCAAGAACAAAATAAAGTGCCAAAAGTATAATTCATACGCCGCCCCACAAACAAATTGAAAAGACTCTTTTTCCTCACATTTGTCTAATTAAAAATGTCCGTTGAAAAGACTTTTTGGTCGCCTTTAGCCATTTTAAATTGTTAGTAAAAAGAAACTCTATTAATTGCTCAGATTGAAGGTGCAAGCACTAATTACATGAAGCCAGGTGGAATATCCTACCACGTAAATACCTTAGGCAAACAAGAAAGAAACATGTTCAAATAACCACCCTTGTTCGCCGCAGACTTTCCATAGATGTGGAATAATAAACAAGGAATAAAAGCCCACCTAAAACACAAGTTAGGGAGGAAACTCGTCTATCCTTTCTCCTAATTGGGGAATTAATTTTCCTATAAGCACTCCTCTTGAGACAAACAGAGAGAAGGAGTGAATATAAAGCGGAAACATTTAGTACACCAATTTGTATGATTCTAGCCACCGAATCACCCATCATCACCCCAATTTAATTGGATTTTTATTTAAATTTATCTGTCGTGATCCTAGTCGCTTAAAAACGTATCCATTCATCTAACAGACTACTTTTCTTCTTCTTTTTTTGTTGCAGGTTTATCGAAACGCCCCTTGGGACCGCCACACCGTAAGAGTAGTTTACCAAAGCACACCGAAGTGAAAAGACGCTTCCTAGAGATATGTGATACAACGTTCTCGGACGAGGTGAAGGCTGCACTACGTCTGCCCTCTTTCGATTCGTACGACTGGAGTGATGCCGATGTTATTAATTTAATGCAAACCATGTTCATCGAATTGGGATTCACTTATAAGTTCCACATACCGATGGATACGTTGCGTGAATGGCTATATGAGGTCTATAAGCACTACAATGAGGTTCCGTTCCATAATTTTCGGCACTGCTTTTGTGTTGCCCAAATGGTAAGTTAAAATGAAAATCAAATAAATATTTTGTATCTCAAAGCATTTTAACTTCGGCTATTTTTTGTCAGAATACAATGAATGCCAACGGCAATTTTTAATGTGAATCGATTTTTATCAAAACAATCATAATATCCTCTCCTATCCTGGATCAGAACGCGAATGAACTTATTTTACTATGCAAATTTACCTTCTGACTGAACTGATTTTTGGTTTGCTTAACATGTGGAATTAACTGGGTAGTTGTTGTTTCTCATTAAGTATAATTAAGCGAGAAAGTACTTTCAGGAATCGATGGTGAAAGTGGCGTGATAATGGGTTTTTGACCTCTCATGTGGAAGAGAGATGTTGTTCATAGCGGCGGCCATTTTGTGTGTGCCTTTTGACTATGTGTACATGTCAAAAAAGGGGTGGCAACGGTGTAGAGGTTAGTGTGTTGGCTTGTGACCCGTGCGGTTCTGGTTCAATCCCCATGGGGAAATACAACATCCATTAATGGAGAGAAACGATTGACACCTTGTTTTCTCCAACCTCTACACCAAAAAGAGGATTTCTGCCTAGTTGTACAACGGACCATTATCGAGTCTGAGTGCTCTGGGATTTGGATTTCTTTTTCTGCTAGTGCAGAAGGTAGCACCTAATATGAAAAACTTAACTTCATTTCGCATGCCAATTGCCCATATCTTTTTGATCGAAACAAAGTGTGGCATTTCTTTTTCGTTTTTTGGACAACATCCACATGTTGGTAGAGCTTATAGAGTTCGCGAGTGCATCTTCTCCTCCATTCCACATTTTCTTTCGAAAGAAGCCAATATAAGCTATCCTTTTTTGCTTGTCGTCCTGCACTCGGTGCCATAAAGTAGAACTGGGAGTATCAGTGTTTTGTAGAGCTTACACTTGGTCTTTCGGGTTAGAAGTTCTGAATCGTTTACAGGGCCTAAAACCTAGCTTCTCCAACAATTTGCTTGTGCGAAGTGGAAGGGCTCTACAATCTAAAGCCAAATTCGAACGGCAAATTTAAGAAGCTTGAATGTTTGTCAGACGTTCGCAAGAGGTCGGGCGGTGGAAAAATCAGATGTTACTTGAGACCTTTAGATTAGTAGTCCAACACACTGACCTCCGCCCAACTACGCCCACAACTGATTTGTTTTGCCAAATCGAAATAGTAATGGTTTCCAACACATATCTACTAAGGTGGAGTTCGTGGACCTGATGTTTACCCAGATGTAGGTGAACTCGCTTGCTACCTAACAGTTGCTGCTATCAACAGTGACGTTTTGTCCTAGTCGGTGGGAAGATTATTGTGCCTTGTCCTCGTTAGTTTCAAGCCCAATCAATTTGGTTTGCTCTTTAAAAAGAAGATAATGTTTATATCCTCCGCGTACCCTAGTAGCTGGACAGATGTGTTGAGATAGTGCCATTCGTGCTCACACCTCCCTTGCGCACTATGTTCTCCAGAACAAGATTGAAGAGGTCATGTTAAAGCGCATGTTCTTGCTAAAATCCGGTTCAAATTTGGAATAATTCGAAAGAGCTTATTCGCAATTGTATGTTGCACCGCGAATTAAGTCTTAAGCTTAAGGGATTTTTTAATACCCTTATAATGTAATAGCTATACACCGCGTGCGATAAGGAAATTAGGGTTAGAAGATAGATACTCGTACGATAGCACACATTGAAAATAGTCAATTATCAATTGTCGATTGACACTCGCAATAGGGGTGAGAGATGCCGATGCACATTGGTTTTAAACGTTTGTAGATTATAATGTGTAGGAAATATGGAGCCTCTTCTATACTGCGTGATGGAACCGGTTTTTCATTGACTGCCAATTTAGCAGCTGCTTGATATACTGCTTAAACATATTCCATGCCACTCGGTATCTAGAATTTCGCTGTTTCTGAAAGTCTGCTTTACGATTTTAAGTCCAGCAGCCAGTTGCTGTTTTATAAATTCTCCTAATGTTGTTTCGATCCTGAGAATTCCGTGTCCTTCAGCTAGGAGACTGCGTAAACTCTCTGACATCTACTGGCACGATGATGATTTACGTCGAGGAATTTGCAGATATGCCATATGCACCTTCTTTCACAATGTTGAAATCATAACATTCCATCGGGTATTTTTCTGGGCTGGCTGGTTATCTACCGTGGTTTCGGCTACCTCATTGATTGTCACGATGCGACCTATACACATTGTTGGCGTTCATAGGTGCCGGTCGAGTGCCCAGAGCATATGCTTTCACTCAGACGTTTTCTTAAGACTCAGGTTTATTCAGGTGTGCTAATTTCTTCTTTCGGACAGTTGAGAGCTTCTTTTTGTTGGATCGTCGATATCTAAGTAAAGCCTCAAGAAAACGGTCAGAGCAGTAGCTCATCGGAATGCGTGCACGCTTAAGATGTTAGATGTGTGCGAGCATCGATTAGCTTATGATCGATTTCTTGTAAGGGTTGGTGCTAGTCGTCTAGCAATAAAGAAAATCAAAAAATTGCAAATACTCGTAGCATGCACATGTTGAAATCGTATAAAAAAGGCAGGGGCAAACAAATGCACCACTACCAGCATTTGATTGGTTTCAGTTACGAAGTGATCCGAAATCGGATTGCCTGCCAATATTCATTGAGATCGAACCGCCGAACCCCACACGCGGAACATTACGGATGTAGTTAAGTGGGAGAGTAAGGATCTATTTCATTATGATCATGGCTTCGCTGTTAAGTAGGAAGAAGAAGAAGATTACGTTTTTGGGGAAGGTATTGATTTGATATTACGTTAAACTTTAGTGTTGGTAGGGTCTATAATGATAAGGGTAAGGTTAGTGTTTCTAGAAAGTATTCATACATTTATTAATCGCCCTCCTCGCAAACAGGACCGAATATCGGGACCGTTATTTTAAGATGTTGAAGGAGTTTTTCTTACCCAGAACTTTGCCGAAGAAGTATTTGTTTCAACAGTATTTGGTTCCAGCAAGAGCACACATAGGCAGACCGGTTATGGCGGAACTCCAACAAAAATTCGCAAACAAATTAATATCCAGAAACTCCACTTTCCGCTTGCCCCAAGGTCACCTGACCTGACTGCACCAGATTTTTTTTATAGGGTTATGTCAAGCAAGACGTGTACAAAACGAAACCAAGGAATTTGGCTGAATTGAAGGAGTCCCTTAAAACAATAATTGAGGCGAACCCGACTTCGACCCTTCAGGCCGCAATGAATAATTTTCTGATCAGGTGTCGCATATGCGTGGATGAGCATGGAGGTAATTTACGATCTATCATCTTCAAAAACAATTAGTTATATAAAATAAAATTAAATTTTCTATACAATAAAAAAATCCATTAGCAGGTTAAGCGATTCTTCTCTAGAAGTGGTCCTGGAGCCGTCTTCATTCTTCAAACAGCTAGGCATAACTGGGTTGGTTTAGAGGATTTTTCTTAGCCTTGATGCCCCGGATGCAGGGTTACCGATGGGCGACATTTCTGCTCTCGGGACGCATGGCGACGACATTTCAAAATAAGTGCTTTTTGGACCCTTTTCTCAAAAACGGGCGACAATTGGACGCATTTTCATATAAATCTTAATCTTAATAAATTTCAGATTGAATTTTTAAATTACAAAACAAAAATTTTCAATCCCAAAACAAATTACACATTTTTCTTCCCAACAGAATTCTATGAATGCGTGTTGCATAATTGTCGTACCAAAAGAAATACAAAAATTTAAAAAAAAATTAATCCCTACCGCGAGACAGGAACCTTTCATTCCATACGTCAACAAAACTGAAACTGAAAACATGAACTTTTTTTAGTTATATTTTGCTGCTACAACTTTAAGTTTTGTGGTTAATTTGTTTAAGTTTCTTTTAATAAGAAAATAAACAGTTTTTTTACGTTTTTGCTAGTAACTAACTTGAAGTCTCTGTTATTAACAAATCAAGTGATATTTTTTTACTTTTGTACTGTAAATTTATGTTTCTCTCATTAGAGAAATGAACTGCTCCTCTTATCTGAATTTGATTTAACCAAAAAATTGAATTGTGATTTTTTTTAGGAATTGTTTTGTTTATGTTAAATTATATCCTTACCTACATATGTTTATTTTTTTTTTTAATAAAATGAAAACAATATAAAAAAACATGTACAGTCCCTGGCCAAATTATTAGACTAGGTTCTCTGTACTTTGTTTGTACTTGTTTACGTTCGCGTATCAATTGGTTAACACTGTAATGCAACACGTCAAAAATAAATATTTACAAAATCTCCTAAATAAAACCCATTATATGTACGTTTAAATATAAAAATATTGCATATAAACTCGTGCAACACATAAAAATATTAAAAAAATTACAGTGCGTCTAATAATTTGGCCAGGGACTGTATACATTTTGTTGATTTTTTCTTGTGGAAGCCGAATCGGTTTCAGCTTTTGTGAATTTGGCTTGGTTAAACAATTTCCTACAACTGCTTCTTAGAGTTCCTAATTCTGAAGTCCATCAATACGGCTTCTTTTTGCCTCTTGGCAGAGTCAGTGCCTTATTGATTTTTTTTTATTTTTTTTTCTAAAAAAAGGAAATCCAAATCCCAGAGCACTCAGACTCGGTAACGGTCCATTGTACTACCAGGCAGAAATCCTTCTTTTGGTGTAGAGGCATGAGATTGGGTGGCGTATGTTGTTGTTCCCCATGGGGATTGAACCTGCACCGCACGGGTCACAAGCCAACACACTAACCTCTGCACCGTCGCCACCCATCGACCGAGTGATACTTTACTCTAAGGAAAAAAGCCATTATTGCATCTTGAACCTTGCTCAGATAATGGTTAAATCCCTCCTTTGGCGCAATGAAATTTGACCCAAATGCAAAATGACTCCAACAAAATGAAATCAGACCCCAAAGTACGAGTAATGCAAAATCAACCCAATCGGACTGCAAAGACGCAGGGTTCATAACATGCGCTAAAAAAAATGTCTTCAATGCAATTATAGTTGGTTTTGGATGCAACAGCAAATGAGACATATTTTATTTTAAAGTTGCACACCTTTAGGCGCAAGTTTTGTGAAGAGTTAGAGATTTTATGAAACAAGTTTATTTTTATATAAATTATTACGAAAAATAAAATGAAAAAAAAACCACATCGTAAACGAACATTCATTTTATTATCCACTTAAATTATGATTCCAAATTTTCTTTTTTATAAGGTATCTTTTTTATAAGGTATCGTCGGTCACTGGCAACACAGATCCTGTAAGAAAGAAGAGATAGAGGAAAGCGGTGAGCGGATATAGTATTTCAAATATTCCTTTTCCCACAACCAAGCAACTGATAACATTTTGCAAACTAAGAAAAACAAGCAGGTATAACTACGGAGCTCGTACTCAATACAACGGCGGAACCACGAAACCTCACCACACACACCTTCGCATTCCTTGCTTAGGGGAACCGGCGAGCGCTTCGAACACACGGCCGTGAACTACAATATCAAATCGAATCATCAGGCTGAACCAGCAGGCTATCTGTATCCCACACACGCAGAAAATCATGTTTGACTGGCGGTCGCCTCACGCACCATCAGACTTTCCTGTCTTCAGGGGAAACCGGCTTATCAATACCAACCAACTCGCACACAAGCGGGAAAAGGGATACAGCACCGCCACACACAACCCATCATCGCGCCGTACCTTTTTTTACAATTATAAATACTAAATGCACTAAAATACTCTTATGGGATGATCAGGCGGAACCAGCAGGCTATCTGTTCCCACACACGCACAAACTCATGTTTCACTGGCGGTCACCTCACACACCATCAGACTTTCTTGTCTTCAGGGGAAACTGGCTTATCAAAACCATCCAACTCACACAAGCGGGAAAAGGGATACAGCGCCGCCACACACAACCCGTCATCGATACCTTTTATTTTACGTTAGGAACACTAAACAAACATCAGATAACAAACGATCCGATTTATTATTATTTATTTCTATATCTCAGCACATTAAAGAAATTATGAAAACTACAGATAGCTAACGATCTGTTTTCTAAAATACCATGCAAGCTACTCGTATATTACCAACTGACTCAGTGAATTACTCACCCCTCTTAACTTTGTTCTTTTTCCCAGTTTAGTTTTAAGTACTGAATTATTTACTTTCACTAATTCACTTTTCAATTAACCACGTCCACTTGTGTGGAAAGACACTCACAGACTGGTTAATCCTTTCCTTCCGACAACTCAACGATCATGCAAATAGGGGATGTTGCCAGAAGGACTACTTCGAAATACATACTACATCTAGTAAAAATATAAATATTGCCAGGACAACATTCTCTGTCCTGCTTACCAATGTCTTTTACATAAATTAGTACCCATCATTACTTTTTTTATCGTTCAGTCGTTGTTCTATTTTAAGAATGAAACGTTGCATAAATGTTTTCCAAAAGTATTGGCTCGAGTGAATTTAAATTAAAAATCAATGACCACCCACAAATAAACAACTAAGCAATATGATGCTAGGTGCAATCAAATTCACTGTAAGCAGCACAGCACTCTTCTGAAACACCCTACTTTATCTCAACAATGTAGTTTCAATAGAACAAAAGTAGAACAAAATAAAAATGAACCCAAGAACACAAAATATGTTACAAGGACATTATGACATTAATTTCACATACCATTCACCCAGCTAAGCACGTAACCCCAAAAGAGATAGGTAGATCGTAGATGTCCTTGCATCTTGTATATATGTTTTTATGTACTTTGTTGTTGATTTTTGTATTCTTGTCTCATTTCTATTCATAAGACAGAGTCTCTCTCCTTTTTTTTTCATTTTGTCCCATTTGCTGTTGACGACTATTCTATTCCTTCTGTTCGCTTCCACTAAATGTTTGTGCTGTGTTGTGTGCACTTTATCCTTGTACACACACTCCAATATCGGAATACAGAACATCTATATCCAGTTGTCATTTAAGATTCAACTTTAAAGCCTTAAACGTGCTCCGAATTTTAAGTGATATAAAGTCCCTAAGTGCATGTGCTTGTTCAACTTGCCCAGTGATGTGCAACATATTGCTTTTTATTTCGTGTTGTTTGAAAATAAGCCAAATTACTCATACTAGCATGCCATATATTTAAGGATTCTAGCCCAAAGAAAAATAAAAACTATTTTCATGCTTAAAAGTCTGTGAAGTTAGAAATCCAAAGGGATAAAAGCAATAACAGAGAAAAGCTCAAAATCTTTGCATCACTTAGAGACCGAATCGTATTGAATTAATTTCCTTAACACTTCCTCCATCTGCCTAGCCAACCACACGAACATACGTGTGTTAAGTGTTGATTTTGTCGAAGGATATGCTTTGATATTTAAGTTGCAACAGAAATAGTTTAAGGAGATATACTTGACCTTATGGTGTGTGCTGTTTTTAGATAATGGTTTCGTGGTTATTTTTAGTATGTACGCGATTTTTGAAAAGAAATAATTTTATGCACATCTTTTTGGATGAAAGGGAAAATCGTTAATACGAGTGCGATAAAATTGAATTGGGTTGATGACTATTTTGGAAGTTGCATGTTACAGATGTAAAAATGCAATTAAAGGAATTGGATTGTTTTCCTTGCGCAAATGTCATTGAAGAGAATTTGTTAACATTCGTGTATGTGCATTCACTAAGCATTTACAACCAAATTTTTACTTGGGAATGGCTATGGTAGCTAGATAGGGTCTGGTCACTGCAGCCTATCATTCACTGCGATCCCGGGCACGAGGTTCGGTCTTCCTTGCTTCTCGACCAGGGGGCTGGGAGTCGAAGATCCTCTTGGCTGGAGCATTATTGTCCACTTACTCAATGTGGATGAGTCAATGTAGTCGACATGTTTTAGCTTTTTGGACTACATCCACATCTTGGTACAACGCATAGAGTTCGCGGTTGTATCTTCTCCTCCATTCAAACTCCTTGCACACAGGACCAAATATCCGACGGAGTATTTTTCTTTCAAAAGAACCCAATATAGGCTCCCCTTTTCTACTTATCGTCCAGCACTCGGCACCATAAAGCAGGACTGGCAGGACTAAGGTTCGATATAGCATGCATTTTATTCTTCGACAGAGGAGTTTTGTTTGCTTTCCTAAAGTAATTCTCCGTTAGATCTCCACTAAGGTGTCATTTGTGGAGTTGGTGTTTACTCCAAGGTAGGTGAACTCCTTAACTACTTCAAAGTTAGTGCTATCAACAGTGACGTTTTGTCCTAGGCGGTGGACATATGTTTGTTTGTTTGTTGATTCCATGTATTTAGTCTTGTCCTCATTTACTTCAAGACCAATTAGTTTTGCTTTTCTTCAATCGCCTAAAAGCCTCTAACACGGCACGCTGGGAACGGCCGATGATGACGATATCGTCCTATTACGCCAGTAGTTGGACGGATCAACTGAAAATAGTGCCTAGCGCAATTTTTTTTTTAGCTCCCAGCAAATGATTCACTGCCTATTTTTGGGTGCTACTTACTGTATGAAAGAATAGAAGGATAGGAAAGAGGTTTGGTACGATGGGATTTTTTTTCTCCACAGGTGGCGCCTAAATTGTTTTACGGAGATCTGTTTTTTTTGTGTGTATTCAATTTATAAAAATTATGGCCTCAATTTATAAAAATCCCTGGCCGGGATTCGAACGCACGACCTGCCAATCATTAAGTGAATATACTACCATCGCACCATTGCCACCTGCCACATGATAGCGCATCTCCTTGCCCAAATCCTTGCCCAAATCCGGCAATTCGGAAGAGCTGCATCCAAGCTGCACATTACACCACGTGCTTTCAAGTGTCACGCGATATAACTGGATCAGTTTTGCCGGGATCCCATACTGCTATCATATGCGGCTTTAAAAGAAATGAAATGATGTTGAGTTTCGACTTGAAATTCGTCGATATTTTCCAGGATTTGCTTCAGTGTGAAAATTTGGTATGTCGGACTGGAAGCAACACTGGTACGTGCCGATTAGTGTATTGCAGAACGGCTTGAGACGTTCACACAGTTTGTTGGATAGGATCTTATATGCGACATTTAGCAGGGATATACCTCAATAGTTCAGAAATCTGGTATTAACCAATTGGAATCATACGCAATGCTCAAACGGCGTTGTTTCCACTCTTTTGTGAAACATCTGATATTCGGTAAAATTCAAATGTTTTTTTTTTGACGCTTATTCACGAAAGCAAATCTCGAATTTATTATTGGCTATTAATTTATCTAATTTTTAATTTTCAACTCAAATTTGCTTGTCTACTATTTATCCACTGTGAGCGAATGAGTGTAGATGGCTGAATGAATTCCAGAACCTTGAACACTGACGTCAGCGGTAGCAATTATTTGTATTTGAAATTTCAAAATTGCAAGAGAAATGGCAATGAAAATGTTTTTGCTTTTGTATAATACATAAATTGAATTGATAGCATTCTGTAGCATAAAAAAAAAAGATCTAAAGTCAATTTTTCACTTTAAAAAAATTCAAAAATGTTTTGATTGTTTGCAAAATATGCGAATCGGTTCTAAAGGACACCTCGTTAGCTGTCGCGCAAATGACATCCCCTTGACGACGATTATCAAGCTACGGAAAGCAAATAGTGAATGGGTCATAATGACATCGTCCGGACGATGGACGATTATTGATGTTACGAAATGCGAGAGTATCGTCAAAACTATCTCGTCAGGCGGTAAGCGACTTACGGAATGACCCCCTTGATTTTCGGGCAAAAAGCCTGACAAAAACAAACTTTCGCTAGTTTACCAACGCACCAGACCGCACAGGAGGTTGTGAATATAATAAATTGGGAATAGAATGTTGTCACTTCGTTCATAATTATTATTATTCTTTTTTTCATCAAAATTAAATTGATGTAAAAAAAATCCAAGAAAAAGAAAAAGGCTGACAGACCGTGATGTCTGTCCTGAAACCCTCACACAGGTCGCTAAAATTATCAGTTTGGGTCCTCTCATTATTGTGAACCTTGCAACAAAAGCCCAAAAGAAACAGAATTAACGGTATCTGAATCCATTTTTTGAGCACCTCTCAGACTCAAAGGAGATATATTTAAATTGCGAAGTTTTTTTCAAGGTCTACTCGTATATTGTTCAAATCATCAAAGAAATGGGTCCCAATAATCCTTAATCTATTGGTTAAAAGGGTTGGTTAAATAGATTCTATTTTGTGAACGTATCATCAGCTTAATGCCCAAACGCATATAGTACGCGACCTTCCTTGCGGTTTAGTCGGATCATTTAAATCTATTTTTTGTGTGCCGCTGGCCAGAGCTTGCTTGTGTGCCTGCATGTCTCCAGATTGTACCAACTCAGATAAGTTAGAATTATCAACACATTGTCAAATGCCAAAGATGCGTGCATTTTTGAATAAGTAACTGACTCGGTAACTTAAATTTGTTCATTATGTATTCTATAAGTAAATCAATCCCGACCCAACGAGAGTCTCTGCCTGAGACACGGCATCCTTCAATCATCCGCCATCACGGGCACGCTCCTTCCAGTTGTCCAGACCAAGCGTTCTGTCATCCGCGATGGTTTGGTCTTTTAAACGGAAGTTCGATATTTCTTGTCGTCTTAAATCTGGGCGCTGGAAATCGAAGATCGTCTTCGCTGTAGCAAATTTGTCCAATCGCTTGATGTTGTCGACCCAATGTCGTCGACGTATTTTAGTTTCTCGGACTACATCCCTATCTTGTTACAGTTCGCGTTTGTATTTTTATTCTTCTCTTTTCATCCTCCTCGCACACAGAGCTAAATATCCGACGGAGTATTTTTCTCTCGAAAGAACCCAAAATTAGCTCTCCTTTTCTGCCTTTGTCCAGCACTCGGCGTCATTAAGCAAATCTGACACTATCAGTGTTTGTTAGAGCTTCTCTTTGCCCTTCGGGTTAGGATTTTTGAACAGATTTATTTTGCTAAATCAAAGTAGCAACGGTTTCCTATGGTAATTATTTGTCAGATCTCCACTTAGGTGCCATTCGTGGAGTTGATGTTTACTCCGAGATAGGTGAACTCCCTTACTACCTCGAAGTTGCAGCTGCAGTGAAGCTTTGTCGTAGACGGTGGACGGTTGCTTGTTTGTTGAAAGTAAGTACTTTGTTTGCACTTTTTGCAGAAGAACAAGAATAACGACGTCACATGATAGCGCATATCCCGGGATCCAGTTCAGATTTGAAATCGTTCGGAAGAGCTGTTTCCATACTGCATATTGCATCGTATATTATCCATATCCATCGTCACGCGACACATCTGGATTAGTTTTACCGGACTCTCGAATTTGAACATAATCTTATTGGTCTTTACCAGGATTTGTATCATTGCACTATTGCACTACTATGTACCGTTTAGTGTGTTGCAGAGAGGGCTTCAGACGTTCACACAGTACGTTGGATAGGATAGGAAGTAAGTCTTAATAAATCCAAAACATATAAACTCCCATCTTACCGGGACAGTCAGTACCTAATGGCAAAAGGACTCATTTACAATAATTTTGAAAACATCTGCGAACCACCCACAGATTTCATTCTGAAGTATAAACAGCAATGCTGTCACGTTTATTTTTACTACGAGTATATACTCTGTGATGGACTGGTAGTACAATGGACCGTTACCGAGTCTGAGTGCTCTGGGATTTGGATTTCCTTTTTTAAAAAAAAAAAAAAATATACTCTGTGACCGAACGCTCCTGTTGCGCTCCTAGATGTAGATATAAAGAGAACATCAAAGGTCTTGACATGCCAAGCGTTAACAATCCCAATAGATGTTAAAATCTAAATCGGCATGATAATAAAAACTGAGTATGTTATCTTACTGGTCACCAGGGCTTAGGATAAGTGGACACTCTAAACAAAATGAACAAATGCGACACTTCAGAGTACCGGCTATGTCTTGAAGAGACGAAACAACTGAACACATATTATGTGTGAATGTCCAGCCCTTAAAGCACATAGAAGGAACATCTTCTTTAGGGCACACCTGGGTTTCGAAGGCATAAAGATATTCTCTGCAGGTAACTTTTGTGATTTGAATGGAACTACAAACTCTAGTAGTCTTTTTTGCATAAAAGGTCTTAGAGGTCAAAGAGCATTGTCATCGCCTTGGCGAGCCAGGGGTGCAAAAAAACAATACTCCGTGATCTTATTTTAAAGATAATAAATTAAAAATAATTGACTTCTTTAAAAAAAAAAAACATGCAACTACCTATAAATTCTTCTTTTTCTTTACCGATGAGGTCATGTTCTGGACTAAAGGGATCATAAGCCTCCTACTAGCCTACTGGTCTGCCTGTGGAGTTTGCCGGCTTGACCTCAAAAAGTATCGTCAGGCATCCCTATTTCGAATCACTTCATCACTGAGGATAATCACACTCTGCTGTTGTTGCATTTGTGTGATCCACGAGTTTGTAGACCTGCGATTGTATGGGAATGCTGATTTATATTGCCTTTTTAACGGGGTTCGCAGATTCTCTCATTTGAACGTGTCAGTACGGTCGCGCACCATTTTCTTCGAGATAGGTTCTTTGACGTGACGGCTTCCTCGGATCTTGAAACCTCTTATTCGATCAAGTTTTGTTACTCCTGCTATCATGCGAAGAATCTAGGTCTCAGTTGCTTTAAGTTAATTTGCCCCCATACTTTCTGTACGCCGTCCAACATTGTGAACCGTATGTGACATACGAGTAGATCCCAGATATTTAAATTTGTCGCACTTGGAAATCAGTCTTCCATTTACAAAATTGATACTGTTTTTTCGGACTAATACGAAAAACATTCCCCCCGAAAATATCCATACATCAAGTGCTCGTTGTAGGGATGTTTGATCTTCACTAGCGATGGCTCAGGTTCCATCATCAACAAAGAATAACTGGTGCACTTTAGAGTCCGTCACTTTCTTCAAGCAGATAATCAAGGACTGTAATAAAATTCATGGTTGGTAATCTTGCAAATTATTTCGGGATACTCTTTGCTTGGAAATTATAATAAATTATTTCGATTTGGGATACTAGAGAATATTGATACATGACAGCACTGACTGACTGCGATCGTGATTGTGTGGAAAATACCTCTACCCCAAAAAAGTTCGTTTTGCTCTTTTCTTAAATATCTATATGTTAATACGGAGTTGCCTATAACGTGTTTCCACCCATTTTTGATATTATACGTCACATAGAAATGCCAACACTATATATATTTGTGTGGGGGCAATACATAGAAGTGGACACTAAAAAACTATCAGCATATAACACACATTATGAATTACAGCAGGTAAAATGAAGCGAATTGGATGAAATTACAACAACAACAACATTGCTGTGTGAGGCAATAATCTGCCAATCGGAATGGAAAAATTGTATATCATGAAGTTACTTGCAAATGCTTGAAGTTACTTGAAAATACTTGAAGTTACTTGAAAATGCTTGAAGGTACTTGAAAATGTTTGAAGTTACTTGAAAATGCTTGAAAATACTTCAAGTTACTTGAAGTTACCAACAACAACATTGCTGTGCATGTTATGCATTTGATAATGCTTGAACATACTTGAAGTTACTTGGACATGCTTGAAGTTACTTGAAAATGCTTGAAGGTACTTGAAAACGCTTGAAGTTACTTGAAGTCACTTGAAAATGCTTGAAAATACTTGAAGTTACTTGATAATGTTTGAAGTTACTTGAAGTCACCTGAAAATGCTTGAAGTTACTTTAAAATGCTTGAAAACTTGAAGTTACTTGATAACGCTTGAACATACTTGAAATTACTTGGACATGCTTGAAGTTACTTGAAAATTCTTGTTACTCTAGTTACTTCTAGTTACTTGAAAATGCCGGAAAAATTTTATATCATGTGAAATCAGAGAATGCAATGTCGAAAAATTTCATTCTCCGATTAATATGTATAACAGTCGACTTTATTTTTTTTTTCAACTTATAGAATAAATTGGTGGAATTTCGACCATGGGACGACCCCTAGTATTTATAAAAGCGCTTGCTGTGTTCAATTTCATTTTCAGAACCGGAAAATATGTACCTATTCCCTGGTAATTCTTCATTCCTTGGCTAGACCTACACGGTCTTCTTTTTATCAATTTAAATTATACAAATCCTAGGTAACATCCAACAACCAATTTTGCTCACCTCTAAGTTCTATAATTTTCGAAAAATAATCTCTCCTCAATCGCCCGAATTAATACACAATTTTGAATGAATTTATTATTTTCGTATACCTTAAAAAAGATTAGCTACAAATTGAATGGAACTTGAGACACAGGAATTAACTATTTAAATGTTAATCGGATTTACCACAAGGTAACGTACCTACCTGTATAGCAAACAATTAAAAGTACCACCTGTTCTCACCGCATCTCCTTCATTGACTTTCATTTACAAACTTTTATGAGCTTTCCGGAACTAATTAACAAGACTTTCAATGAATTAATCTTTCCTCCTACCAATATAATATAATTAGAAAACATTTCCATGGAACTAGCTGACTCCCCTCTTTAACCGCCCGAAGTTGGAAACGTTAAAAAATTTGAAATTCGTAGGATTCAAAGCCCCCAACATTTGTGTCTGCGCGCACATTTCACATTTTCCGTTTCTTTATGGAATACAACTATCGTTCGGCATTAAAAAAAGATGAGGATGTGCCTTCATTATGAAACAGAGTAGACTTGATACTTCCATTAAGAGCTGTTAGCCGTTAGGTTGAGTTGTTTGAACAACACAGCCAGCTGCGGATGCCACAGTTGCAAGGATATTTTTAGTGGCACTCTTAGTGTTGTATGATGCGACCTGCATTTGCAATTATTTCTCTGTACATGAAAACGATGACAAAAGGATTATAACTTCAACTCAAAAAGAAAACGAAACGAGTAGAATATGAATGAAAATAATTTCAAATGAGGACAAAAGTCCTTTACGGCACCACATAAGTTGACCGGTTTTCTGACGTTTTCTTCTCTCATTCTCTTATTACAACGACTTGTAATTATTGCAAGGCCATTCACATGAAAATCTCATAAACTTTTCAACAAGGCAATATCAACTAACATTTCGTTGTATTTGTGTGTGTGTGTTTGTTTTTTGTTGCAGATGTATGCAATTACACGGCAGGCCAATCTAATATCAAGACTCGGTGAACTGGAATGTCTGATTCTGTTAGTATCCTGCATATGTCACGATCTCGATCATCCTGGCTATAATAATATTTATCAAATAAATGCGCGTACGGAGCTGGCACTCAGGTAAGAATGGTGCACTTAATGCGTTTCCTTTTGATTTCCAATTGAGTCTCTTAATTCGATTTGCAGGTACAACGACATCTCGCCATTGGAAAATCATCATTGTTCAATCGCTTTCCGTCTGCTGGAGCACCCGGAATGCAATATATTCAAAAACTTCAGTAGGGACACATTTAAGTAAGTTAAATATTTCTTATAATTTTGAGAAGTGTAATTGGATCGACCTATGTTGGGATACCTTCACCTATCTAAAGCAGGCACAACTCCAAAGCATTATTTACCTATATGAGCCACGAACTGCTAGCCAACTGCGAACAACACACTTTCAATTAAGGGTTTAATTCGAAGTGGAGGAAATAAATACCTACAAATTGTTTGTTCAATGAACAGATTGCGGTGTAAAATATGAGCGGTAAAAAACGCAAAGAAACATTGCTTTCAATTCAATATATTTTCAAATCGTACGCGTAAAATAAAGTGACTAGTACTTACAAAATCCAGATAATGTGAACAGAGTTGTTATAGCTATTATAATAAAGAAGATAAAATAAACAAAAAGTTGAACAAAAAATACATCGAGAACAATATAAGATCAATAAACTAAGCAGCAATTTAATGGAGAATAGAAACCAAAATGGAAAAGATAAAGAAATAGGAATTTGGGAACGGAGGCATAGGTCTCAGTCGTTTGGGCGAACTGTTGGATACCCTATTCCTATTCCTATCCCTCATTAATTGGGCGTAACAAAAATCTAAGTATGGGAGAGTAGTTCAGAAGGATCAACGTTTTTGTGAAAAAAACGCCCCTAAAAGTGAGCATGACCGACAATTTTATGTAAAGGAATCGTTCAAAACGACTTTAATTACTTCCAAATTCAGCTTCCTGGCTCAAACTTTGATTTTTCGAATAGACGGTTTTGTTAAATTGTGGGCGTGTCAGTTTGCGAATTTTAGAAATCTTTTAACATGACCATAAAAGGCGTCTAGAGTTAACTCCCAAGCATTTTGGGCAACCAAAGAACGTGTAGTAAAACTTTCAGTTTTCTAGCTCAAAAGTAGATTTTTTGGATAAATTTGTTTTCCTGAGATTGTAGGCGTGTCTGTGGGCGAATTTTAACAATTTTGAAAATTGATTATTTCGGGCCCCTATATATGGTTAAAATTTCAGCTTTCTAGCTGCAGTTTAAAGGCCTAATTTTGTATACGGATGGAAGGACGGACATGGCTAGATCGACATTACTATCGATGCTGATAGTAACTTTTAGGGGTCTAACGGCAAAACTATTTTATGTTACAAACTTTGCGTCAAAATTAATAAAATCTAAGAATAAGGTATAGAACTGCTCTGGAACTTATAGCGTTTTTTAATTGAAAATCGAAGGAATTGCTCTCAAGATCTAGAATTGCACTTTTCAATGAAACAGGTCCTGGTTCTGATCAGATGACTATTCTTGTATTGGGGTATCACACACAGTTTCTGTCCTACCTACTGAAATAATTTCAGAATAAATCAAAACCACATTTTCCTCATTTTGACGTTTAACGCAAGACTATTGGTATGGATTGGTAAATTATATAGCAAATCTCTCAAAATTTTGACATTACACCTTTCGTGTTAGGGCAAATCTAAAATTAATCCTTTTCTTCAATGAAACATGCAAAATCGAAAATTGGATAGATGTTTTATTTCGTACAAAAAATGTTTTTACAGAATTTTGTTATTGGACATTTTACAGAGACTTGACAGTAAATTTTATCTTTCTACTGAAACATTATTTTCAATTTAGATTAAGAATAGGTACATACAGGAAGATTGGGATTTACGCGAAGGAAAATATGAAAAATAACCTTCAACATAAAATGTGAACAGTGCCTTCATATTAATAATTAAATAATGGGTATTTCATTAAGGACTTGACAACTTCCTTTTTTATATAAAATGCAAACTACTTCCGATATCTAAAAAAAAAAATGGAATAAATGGAATTCGACTTCGTTCATATGTCCACCACGGCTCTGAGCTCCTCTAACATCGCCGGATTGTTGGCATAGACCAATGATTAAATGTAGCCCCATAAAAAAGTCTAGAGGAGTTAAATCACACGATTTCGGCAGCCAATAGACGGGTCCGTTTCTCGAGATAACACGTTCACCGAACTGAGACTCCAATAACTGGATTGTTGCACCCGCTGTGTGGCTTGTGGCACCGTCTTGTTGGAACCACGTATCACTGATTCATACAATTGCTCAAAGGAATAACGTTCCAACGTGTCTCTGTAGCGAATACCATTTTCCGTAAGTGACGATTATTTTCATGGACGAAAAAAAAAAACGGCCCAATGACGCCACAGGGATGAAAACCGCACCAAACAATGACTTTTGGCAGATGAAGTGCTGTTTCATGAAGCACATGAGGGTTCTCACTTGTCCTGTTACGCATATTTTGCTTATTGACGAAGCCGTTTTACCAAAAATGCGCTTCATCGCTGAAGATAATTTTGCTTTGGAATTCTTCATTTTCTTCCATCATGTCCAGAGCCCAATTCCAGAACGTACGTCGCTTCATATGATCAAGTGGCTTTAATTCTTGAGTCAGTTTGATCTTGTAAGGGTGTATTCCAACAGCCTTGCGCAAAATTCGCGACAATGTGGTCTGGGAGAGGCCCAATTCTTGAGAACGTCGTGAAATTCGCTGATTTGGCTGGTTTGCAACGGATGCCTCTACGGCAGCAATATTCTCCACACTTCTGGCAAAACGTAGTCTCACTGGCACGGCAACATCAAGCAGCGAATATTCTGACTCAAACTTGTTCACTACACTATGAATTTCTTATCTACTGGGACGAGAATTACGGCCTAAAATTTGCGTTAACGTACTTAAAGTTGCAAAATATAGCTGAAATATATATAAATTATAAATAAATAATGCATAAATAAATAAATAAATAAATAAATAGGTAATCAAATAAAAAGATTAGAAGTTAATAAATAGGTAAATAAATATATAAACAATTAATTAAATAAATTAATAAATAAATAGGTGAATATATAGGTAAATAGGAACGTAAATAAATAAATAAATAAGTTAACAAATAGGTAAGTATCTATATAAATAAACAAATAATCAAATAAATAAATCAATAAAAAAACAAATTAACGAATAGACAGATAAATAACAAATAAAAATGGGATGAATACAAATTGGTACATTATGAATATATAGATATAAGCATAATATTCAAGACCGACTATAAATTAAGAAAAACAAACAGCGCGATAGACTTCTTGCGTAAGTGATAGCCAAGTCTCTTAGATCATTTAGTGAGAAGGCTTCTAGATAGAGATTTATTTTGCGGGAGAGAGATCAGGGCATGCAGAAAGAATGTGAAGTGTAGTCTCCTCCTCTTCCTCTTGTCAATGCTGCTAAAAGGCAAAGGAGTGGAAACAGCGCTTCACGACGTCATGAGCATTATAAAAAAAAGTCTCTTTAGGACAAGGAGTACACACTTGCAGCGTTTTTAGACATCGAAGGAGCATTTAATAATGTGAAAACCTGTGCGGTGCAAAGAGCAATGCAGAATTCCAACGTCGATCAGTCTCTCACTAAGGTGATTATGAGCCTGCTCAACGGAAGGTATAACCATGCAACACTAAGCACCTAAGAGTTGTTGCCTCCAGAGGCAAGCCACAAGGTGGGGTCATATCTCCCTTACTCTGTATCCTTGTCGTTAATGAAATGCTCTTAAAATTTAAAAACAGAGGGGTCAAAGCAATCGCATACGCAGATGACGTAGTATTGCTTGCGACGGGAAAATTCCTTTTGACTCTGAGCGAACTGTTAAAAAGCTTCCTACGGACACTTAGTACGTGGACAAAATAATGCGGCCTTGGGATCAATCCCCAAAAAACGGAACTGGTGCTGTTCACAAACAAGAGAAGCATACCAGAATTTAAGCCACCAGCGATTGAAGGAATACAACTGAAGGGGGGTGCAGAGTGCAAAATATCTAGGAATAACCTTCGACAGGAAGCTGAGTGGGAAGCCAAATGTCGATGACAGAGTTAGGAAAGCAGCTAATCGTGCGATCAATACTCACGTACAGCTTAGTCTGGTGGCAAGCCACGGACAAGGTAACCAATCTCAAGATGATGAAAAAAATATAGATAATGACTGGCATATATAGGAACAACTATGTAGTGCAATGAGAACAACGCCAGCAGCTGGCTTGGAGGCAATTCTCAATCTGACATCAATGGATAATCGACTGCAAAAAGTCAAACAAATTTTTTTTTTTATAATTTGCTTACGCTAAAGGGATATTTTCTGTTCTTACAGTACCCTGATAGTGCTAAGAACACAGAGTAAGCATTTGTGTTTAACAGCAAGCAGCACCTGGAAATGTCGTATTTCATTGCATGCTATTCGGTGCTACTTACTATTAGAAAGAATAGAAAGATAGGAAAATGGTGCTTGGGTGCAGTAGTAGTGTTTTTCTCCACGGGTGGTGTCTAAGTTGCTTAGGGAGATTACGATTTCATGTATTCGATGTAAAGTAATGGACTTGGCCGGGATTCGAACCACGCCCTTCCATTCAGTAAGCGAATGGAAGGGCTCCATTGCCACCCGAAAAAAAATAGCTGGACTTCGAGTCATCTAGGACACGCACTGATTCTGAGCATGTACGTAGGTAACAATGCCAATTCTGACTACATGTCTCATTACCTAGACTTTAAAAAGACAATTCTCTTGTTCATTTTCCAGCAGTGAGGAATGGAATGTAAATGAACCCAAGCAAAGGAAATCTATATCCATCTTCACAGACGGATCAAAGATGGACTGTGAAACTTGTGCTGGATTATTCTGAGAGGAATTAAACGTGGAAAGAACGATTAGATTAGCCTGATCAATGTAGTATATTCCAAGCAGAAGTTCTAGCAATCACTGAAGTTGCAAGCATGGTATCAATAATGGCGATACTATTTAGTGATATTTATTAAAGCGGTATCTGCAACCGAAATTAAGTCTGTGCTTGTTCGCTGCTGTTGCGAGGAGCGCTTGGCTCGCAGTATAAGACTGTTCCCTGGATACAGCGACATATCCGGCAACGATCGAGCTGATGAGCTGGCAATAATAGGGTCTGCGATGGATCAAGAACCGGCACTTCAGTCAGTCAAACCACCTCTCTGTAATCTCAGAGAAGGAGTTGAATACAACACCTAAATAAAGCCAACAACAGATGGAAATTACTAACCACTTGTGACATATCACGCAAACTGTGGCCAAAATAAGAACTTGTAACTCTTACCGGTTACAACTTGCTTAGGAACTAAGCCTAAGTCACCTGAGGAAGAAAACACTTGGAAGATATTTCATGCAAGACAGTCAGAACTGTCTGATGTCTCACTTTCGAATCTTTACAGTTTTATAAAGACATCCAAATGGCTGGACAACTTGAAGTAGGGAAAGAAAACCAAGGTCAAAGGATGTGGACCTCTTTGTGGTGCTGAAGATCCAAATTGTCGATTCAACAAAGATGTTAATTGCGTACAGATCTTGGTCTGGTTATTTAATTTTACTCACTTGCATCGTTCACTCAGAGCTCAAGTTGAATAATGTGATTTAATAGTATGTGTTAAAATAACAATATTACGTGTTGCCTGAAGGATGAGCCACATTCAATGGTTTAGTATAAAAGCTTAATTCTCGCATTTGCGGTTGAGATATATGTTCACATTTTCATTGATATTAAATCACATCTCACATATTCATCCATTTACTTAACGACTTCATGCGAAGTGTTGGCACAGCACTAGATAGCCGTTTCTTTGTGTTAAATTGCCCTCATGTCCATTTCGGGAGTACCATCTATTAAATTTCTATATACTACATCGAATTGTGAAATTTTGTTCAGAAAGTATTCTCCTATGTAAACAACAAAACCACTCATTTCAAATGCATTTGCTTCTCACGTCCTCTAACCATAAATAAAAATCCAATTAAGAAGTCGAGTTAGAAAAAGTTACACCCAAGTACTCTCTGGCCAAGATTAAAAAATAAAAATAAAATATTTGGGAAAATACTCGTAAAATAGCGGGTCCGTTGCAGAGAGCCAACGCACTTAACGTTCACATCTACTCAGCGACAAGAGCATCCTTGAAGATTATTCCAAATGGAATGTTGTAATTTCTACGAGTATAATCGGGTGGAAATGAGAGAAACATGCTTGCTCCAGCTTAATAAACCAGATGGGGTGGCGGGCGAAATTAAAAATGCTAGATGTAGAAAATAAATTGAGAAAACATAGTTTTCCCATTTTAACTTGATCTTCATCAGCAACTAGAACTACAAAGTATATCTAGCTATCTTTAGTGAAAAAATGTGAGATACAAGAACGCGGCTGTCAAGATAGTGGACCATCCCTGGCAATTTACTCGTGAGCACACATTGGATGTGTTTGAACAGTTAATAGTTCGATGTGCTCTTGTTATTGCTTGTTATTTATGAAAAGCTATATGTTCCGATAGTTAAGAACTTTTCCTCGGCATGAACAGACATTTTCTTTAAAAATCTTAATTAAAGTGTTCCGGGTGATAAACAATTGGATAGTGTTCATTGGGGTTTGGAGATAAAGTTGGAACAAACCCATGGCGGTGTCAGTTTTCCAAATCACACTCATTTTTATTCTGATCAGAAAATAAAGATTGAAGGTGCATATAATGTATTAAACCTTCGTAAATAAAAAAAAAAAAAAACAGATTATTAGAAAGAAATTAGGGTCAACGACGTGAGCCAAAACACCCAAACTCGAAACAGATGCATAAACAATTTACTCGTACGTGATTTGATTCATTCCTACAAAACTTGGGTTTATTTTAGTTAGCTACCCTCGCACATAAGGCTGAGGCTGAGTGCAAACTGGAAGATCTATAACTAATGTAAAAGATATAGCATAAGGGATACAGTAGTTGCCACCCATAATGAAATTTTGACTTTAAATAAGCGTAGCATTGTTATTTGAAAAGTGATTTTAAAATGTTATACATATATTATTGCTTAAGGAATTGAGTTTACTAAAAATTTACTTCTTCGAGTTGATGGATTGCAATTGCAATTTTTAATTAATTGGATTCAAAACAAAGTCTCTCAAAAACTACAGTAGTTGGCATCCCTGTACAGTGTTTGGCACTCTACGGAAATACAGTTGTTGGCACCCAAAAATCAAATAATAACTATACATCCCTTTCATTTTGCTCTAGGAATTCTTTGACGACGCTTAAAACATCTTCCTTTAGCTTTGGAAAACCTTTAAGTTGACAAAGCTTTATCCATTTAACAGTTGTTGCCTTTTCCTCTTTCGATAAAATTGGAGACGGACCATGACCGGGTTTCTTAAAAGTGGCCCCAAGGGGAAATAGAATAGTTGATCTTGGCATGCCGTAGAATTTCGAAGCTCTCTTCTTTGAAAACTGTCCGCCTTTTATTGCCAAAAGAGGTAGTTGGAGCCGATCCTCATCATAACTTTTCTTCTATTTAGGAATTTTCAAAAATCTGAAACAAATAACCGTCGTAAAGTACAGTTGTTGGTGTAATGTTTTAAGTAAAACAAGTCTTTCTCCTTTGCTAGTTCTTTATTAACTGATCTCTTAGAAGCTAACTGACAATGCTTAGAGTTACATAAATGTTACATTAGAAATCTTTGGTAGGTAACTAATACAGGCATTATTTGAGTTGTACAATATATAAATACTTAAGATATTGTGTATTGAAATAGAGTGGCGTGATACTTTATGTATAAAGGCGTATAGTTTTTAACATAGTAGTAGTAATATAGTAAAGTTTAGTTATATTATGCATGCATGTAGAAAATCATAGTATTAATATTATTATATAGTAAGTGTTTATGCATAAACCCAACATGCCCTATCTTATAAAAATAAAGTGTAAATATGTGCACAATCCATTATATAAATTCATACAATCAAATACAATCAAATTCAAAGCCTATAAATGCATTATTACAATTTTGTATTTTTGTTTAATTTTAAAATTTTTCCTGATCTAAGTCTCATAGGAACTACCAATTCATTTTGTTCTAACGAGTGTGGATCAAATCGAGTTTCATTTAATTCAGTTTGGATTTTTGGGTCTCCACTTATTTCATCAGTAATTTGAGACTCATCAACATTGTCATATTCGGTTTTAAGTGCAATTTCATTTTCCGGCATATTGTTGCAAGTTGTATCTAATATTATATGCTTACGATTACGTCTACAAGTTTTTCCTTCCCTGTCCGAAATAGTGTATGAACGAGGTTCCCTACAGGGGCCTACCACTTTTCCTGATAACCATTTAGAATCTGGACATTTTTTAAACAATATATCATCACCGGGTGATACTACCGGCAGGTTCCTTGCATGCTTATCGTAATAGGATTTTATCTTAAAGTTATCATTTTCTTTTTCTAGTTGATATTCCTCTCGATCTACTACATCTGGTTGTAAATGTTTGGTTGTAATAGGCAATTGCGTTCTTAGCTTTCTCGACATAAGCAACTGGGATGGCGAATACTTGCTCTTTGGTGTTGTTCGTAGATTCAGAAGTGCTAAATACGGATCAGATCCAGAGTCTTTACATTTAGATAAAAGTGACTTTATTGTCTGTATTGACCTCTCAGCCAACCCATTTGATTGAGGGTAGAATGGACTGCTAGTGACTTGCTCTATTTGCCATTCATTTAAAAACTTCCGAAATTCTTTTGAACTAAACGGTGGACCATTGTCCGATATAATTTTTTTCGGGATCCCATGTCGAGCAAATATTGATTTTAAATGTAAAATTACGTTGGCTGCTTTATTGGTTGTTAATTTACCTATTTCAATATATTTGGAATAGTAATCTACAACAATAATATACAAATCCTTTTCCCATTCAAAAATATCTGTACCAACACTTTCCCAAGGAAGAGTAGGTATGGGATACGAAAGTAATGGTTCTTTTGTGTTACCTTTTCTGTGATTAATACATATAGGACAAGATTCTACCCACTTGACTATATCGTCGGACATTTTTGGCCAATAAATTATTCCGCGAGCACGATTCTTATTTTTCTCAATACCTGGATGACCTTCATGAGTGATTTGCAAAATTTTTTGGCGCAGTATTTCAGGTATAATAATGCTTTCACCCTTAAAAAATAGATTGTTTTCGATATATATTTCGTCTTTAACATTCCAAAAACTCTTAACATCAGAGTTTACTAAACTTTTACGAACAGGCCACCCACTTTCATGATATAGCTTAAGTTGCTGTAATTGCGAATCTTTAGCGGACTGAAATTCAATTTCTTGCAATCTACTGTAGGATATCGGAAGGCACGATCGTACAAATCCAACATGGATTTGGAGTTCCTTGTCTATGACAGACTCATCTATACATGATAAAGGAGCTCGTGAAAGCATATCTGCCACTTGAAGATCTTTGCCTTGTTTGTATACAACTTCAAGGGTATAAGTTTGAAGAAATAGCATCATGCGCTGCAACCTTGCTGGTACATCAGCCAGATGCTTTTTGAAAAGCGAAACCAGTGGTTTGTGGTCTGTTTCTGCAATTATGGTCTGACTATATATGTATTGGTGAAATTTTTTAGCTCCAAACACAATCGCATACAACTCTTTTTCAATTTGAGCGTAGCGTTGTTGACACTCAGTCAAAGTCTTGGAGGCAAAAGCAATTGGCTTATTATTTTGAAACAAAACTGCTCCAATTGCAAACTTTGACGCATCAGTAGATAAAACAAGGGGCTGGTTTTCCTGATAGTAAGCCAAAATTGGGGGAGAGACTATAAGTTATTTTAAATGTTCAAAAACTTTGTTGTGGCTTTCATTCCATTCTCAAACACTATCCTTTTTCAGCAGGGCTCTCAGAGACGCCGATTCTGCTGATAAGTTTTGTATGTAAAACCCTAAGTAATTCAACATTCCTAAAAATCGTTGGAGGTCTTTAACTGACTTTGGAGGTGGCATGTCACGAATTGCTGCAATTTTCGACTGATCTGGACTCATTCCCATTTAATTAAAAATGTGACCGAAGTACTTTACTTCCTTTAGACCGAACCGACATTTGTCCTTATTCAATCTTAAGTTGACTGACCTTGCTCTATCCAGTACCGATTTCAAACGCATGTCATGTTCTTCGATCGTTTTACCCCACACAAGTATGTCGTCAATGTATACTATCGCTTCTAAATCGCTAAATAACTCAGTGATTGTCCTGTGAAATATTTCTGGTGCCACGCTTAGGCCATATGGCAAACGCAGGAATTTGTACCTTCCAAACGGGGTGTTAAATGTACACAATAGTGAAGACGGCTCATCTAATTGTACCATCCAAAAGCCATTACTGGCATCTAATACAGAAAAATAACGTGCACCTGCTAATTTGGATTTTATCAACTCGATATCTGGTATTGGATAGTGGGACCTAAGCAAAACTTCATTCAGATTTCTTGGATCTAAGCACACTCTAAGAGATTTATTCGGCTTTTCTACAAGAACGATCGAGCTAACCCATGAAGTAGGGCCTCTAACTTTTTCAATGACATTACATTTTTCCATGCGCATCAGTTCCTTCCTTAGCCTGTCATGCAATTTATATGGGACTTTTCGTGGTGGATCAACTACTGGTACGCAATTTTCTTTTATTTTTAAGTTACATATATAGTCAAGACATCCTTAGCCAATAAATAAATCCTCATATTCTTTTAAATAAAACGAGTCGCATTTTTCAACTGCGCAAACTCGTTTCACTAAACCAAATCGAACACAATCAGGTAAACCTATAATTGTAGGACACGAGTCTGAAATTATTATAAATTCGATATTCTGATAAACCGTTTTATTTTGTTTTTCAAAACCGCAAACAAAATTGCACTTTCCTAATACCGACAATTTTTGATTACCCAGTGTAATCAAAACTGTATCACAACTCTTAAGATCTGATCTAAGTGATTTAAATACTTTTTTACACATGACATTCTTTTGTGCCCCAGTATCCAAATGACACTTTATGGGAAGTTAGTTAATAATTACTTTAATGGACCAATCTTCATGGCTATTGGTACTGTTAGAATTCTCTTTACATATGCCAACAAAAAAACTATCGCCACTCTCGCTATCACTACTACTAATGCTCTGTTTCAGCCCAATGGCTTTAATTGATTTGAATCTACACATCTTGGCAAAATGATTTTTAGCATTACAATTAAAACACACTGCACCCATAGCTGGACATTTGCTTTGATGTTTTAGTCCACATTTAAAGCATATATTGTTGAAATTACCTGACGAGGTAGGACGATTAATTTGACCGCTCGTGTTTCCTCTCTCCTGTATGTAGTTGCTTTGTTGACTTTGTCGCTGTTGTTGTACCGTCCGATGGCTTGATGATGAATCAGCTCGTTGTTGTTGCTGCCATGGTTGTTTATAATGTTGTGAAGATGTAGACCGCTTAACGAAATTCATTGGTGTCTCTGATGCTATCTCTCCATGTGACATGTCCGATGCTTTGATTTTCCCAATATATACGATTTTGACTTTTGCACAGCAATTTCCAGAGTTAAATCGTCTGTGCCGAGAAGTTTTTCCCTTAAACAATCATCTTGTAGTCCAATTATAAACATATCTCTCACCATCGAACTTTCATCATGGTATTCGCATGAAGATACGATTTCTTTTAGTTCTGTCAAGAACTGATCCAGACTTTGCGCTGTTTTTTGACGACAACTTAGAAACTTGAATCTTTCGTATATGAGATTCTTTTTTGGTTCAAAATACTCATCAAACTTAGAAACCACAGCTTTAAAAACCTTTTCGGAGTCCTTCTCAAATTTAAAAGTGTTGAAGATCTTTAAGGCTTCCTCTCCAATTGTATGCAAAAGGATAGCGATTTTTCTTGAATCCTCCTTGCCGTCCAAGCCTGCCGCAGTTAAATATAAAGCAAATCGCTGCTTCCAATTTCTCCAACTTTGTGTTTGATTGGAATTTGTAAGACACAAACTTGTCGGCGCTTTTAATGCTTGCATTTGAACGATTTTTTTTTTTTTTTTTGAAGTGACTGTGCTTTTCGCGTGAGTGAGATTCAATCTGACACCATGTAATGTTTTAAGTAAAACAAGTCTTTCTCCTTTGCTAGTTATTTATTAACTGATCTCTTAGAAGCTAACTGACAATGCTTAGAGTTACATAAATGTTACATTAGAAATCTTTGGTAGGTAACTAATACAGGCATTATTTGAGTTGTACAATATATAAATACTTAAGATATTGTGTATTGAAATAGAGTGGCGTGATACTTTATGTATAAAGGCGTATAGTATTTAACATAGTAGTAGTAATATAGTAAAGTTTAGTTATATTATGCATGCATGTAGAAAATCATAGTATTAATATTATTATATAGTAAGTGTTTATGCATAAACCCAACAGTTGGCACCGTCAAAAGCACAGTCATTGGCAGTGTCAAAAATTGTAGTCCCATATAAACAAGTTATTGGCACCCCTTGGCAATAATTGAATCTTATGATTTTTTTGATACATTTATAGGCACCCCTCTAATTTAATATACTAGCAGGTAATTGGAATATTGGTACTTAAAGTAATAATATTTTATATATTGCCATAAATAGCTAAAGTTTCTATTCTTATTTCAAGAATTTCAGAAAAAACCATTAGCTACTTTTTTAACTGGTTTTTTATGTGATACGCACAATTTTTCCTGGTTTGAATTTTTGGTTTCCGTCAATTTCCTTTATGTTGTTTTGAATGAATAACCTTACATTCGTTACCACGTGAAGTGGACGGCTGGAGTTACAGCGCTGTTTCACGGTTCGCCACAACTGATCATCAGACTCATTATGTCGTGCTGGTCTGTCTTTTTCCTTCATTTTATCCCGAAAACCCATTTCTTCCACTGGGATTCGAACCTAGACCAGTGTCTTCTCAGGCAAGAACTCGTACACTGTGCCATTGAAACCACGAGTTTCAGTTTATCCAGTTTTTATTTTGATTTTCTTGAATAGACTTGCTCCTGTAAGTATATTTTATTATTTACTGATAGGAGAAGTGCCTGATTAACCTTTTGGATTGTCTGAGCCCTCACACATTTTCCTAATGTGCTAGACGAATTTTTGTTCTCACTTAATCATTAATCAGTTCCAGAGCAGAAGTCCAGTTGACACTGCAATAAGGTTCTAGAACGCGGATTCTGAGCCACCCCTAGCTAGTTTATCCGCAGATTCGTTGCCTGCAATAATCCGGGTGCCAAGTATCCAGCCAAGTTTCACTTTGTCTTGCTAGGGACTGCAGTGCATCGAAGCAGCGCTTGACTATCATAGATTTAATTAAACTATACGAAAGTGCTAGAAGTGCTATTTGACTGTCTGAGAATATTTATATTCTGGCTCCCTTAATACTCTATTCTAGATTTATTCTGCTTCAGATTTTAATTTCTTAGACTTCAGCCTGGAACGCAGTGGGACACATTTATAAAAATACCGAGACTTTGGTGTTGGGTCCCAAAACACCAGCACCGACTCCGGAATCCATTTTTGATCCTTAGGTGAACCAGACCAGACTTTTAATGTCAAGTGGCAGAACTACTTCAAAAAGTCTTCCAAAACAATATTCCCTAACCATAGCGTCTGTATGGAACAGCACATATCCGTATTTGGAATTGAGTCAAGTATTGTGTCAAGTGTCCCAATAGGTCACCTGGCTTAAGCTTATTCTCTAGCTGCAACTTCATCAGGCAGCTTCATTATAAAAATTTAAAAAAAAATTAAAAAAACCTAACAGCCGTCTTCCTAATGAAGATTTTCAATGGTGCAAACCCAACAATAGCCTTTAGTGCTTCCGTTCGGCCGGCCGGTGCGCATCGCACCTGTAATGCCGAGACAGGCAATTCTTTGTAGCTTCTTGAGCTTGTTTGCCGTTGTCAATTCCAGAACTTGATTATAAGCCTGACTACCAGGGTGTATAGCCAGTGTATCATTTTGTGACTCAGTCCCCAAGTTCTGCCATACAGACGCCTGGCTCAATAAATTCATAAAATTAGTCCTTTTTGATAATTTGGTAGTTTAAATATGGATTTGGGAACTTTTTTAATTACTTTCCGCAGGAAAAAAATAAATGAAGAGTTGTCAGAATTGTCAGAATTGTCAGTTATGAATGGAGTGAATTTCATTAAATTGGATTATGTGGACGTAAGTTATTCAAAAAGAACTAAATTACCTCGTGTTAAGGATCCCTTAATGCATTTGAGTGAACCCCTATGTAAACGCGTTTTATTTTTGACTGAATGCTCTAATGTTTTTGTTTTGACAGCTGACTTTGAAACTTGAAATATTTTCTTTCTTCTGGAACTACTTGTTTTGGTGATGTTGAAAGAAAAAATCGTTTAAAAATGGAAAAGAAAATGATTTCAATGGCCACAAGTTTGTTTGCTTTAACAAATGTTGCTTAAGATAACAAAGCTGAATTTCGTACATCTACGATTTGAATGTTTAGTTTCCTTAAAGACTAAATACACATGTATCCACTTGAACTTTTTTCTAAACTATATCTACCTATTTCTGTTTTTTTTTTTCATTTTGTCAACGTTTCAAATTAGAATGTTTTGGTAGTTTTTTAGCTCGATTTGTTAATTTTGCTTCACTTTTGGGCGCAAATGTTGTTCCCAAGTGGTAACGTGCCTACACATAAAAACTTGGGTGGAAGAAAATTCCAAGTGTTTCAATAGATACGAATCGTAAATACAATCCTAACACAAATTATGTTTTTATAACGTATTTCGTTACAATGCCGACAGGTAGGCATTAACGTTAAATTTCAATGAGATGCTGATGAACTGTAGGATCTTTAATAATCTGGAATGGAATCAGCAATGGTGATACTAACCTCTGACTATCATCTAATTTTTGCTCTTTTTGTCTATAACTCGGCTGTTTTTCTTGGTTTCTGTGTTTGACAGAATGACATTAAATTTGTTTCTTAAGTTTGTATATTTGAAATTCCTTTTCCACATTTGAAATTTATACACAAACAGGTATAAAACCCGAAATCTTTCTTAAAATGTGAAAACATAGTGACTGATTAATTACTTCTCCGTTCGTAACAATTTAAGCCGTTAAATTCTATGGGGTACTTGTATCACAAAAACTCGAGCTATTAGTTAAAAACCCAGGGAAGTTTTGAAGTCCCGAATTCCGAATTTCGAACGAGTCTCGCATCTGGATTGAAGCAAATAATTTGATAAAGTTTTTAAATTATACTAAACATGGACAATGTTGGAAATAGGTTTTTTCTCGTTGATAATCAGAAAGGCAAATGAATGAAGACGAACCAGAGACAGATCCCATATAAAGGAGCTGAGCGAAAATGTTTTGGTAAAATGCAAAAGATTTTATTCCAGTTTTATTTAAAACTACTATTTATTACTTAACGGCCTCCCGACCCGTGGAGAATCCATACCTGAGTCACTGCAGCCTTCCATCATCCGCGATAAAGGGCACACTGCTTCCAGTTGTCCAGACCAAGCGCTCTGGCATCCGAGATGGTTTGGTCTTTAAAATGTAGGTTCGGTCTTCCGTTTCATCTCAAACCTGGGGGCTGGGAGTCGAATATCCTCTTCGCTGGAGCATTATTGTCCGTTCGCTCGATTGGCCGAGCCAATGTAGTCGACGTGTTTTCGCTATTCGCACTGCATCCGCATCTTGGCACAGCTCATAGAGTTAACGGTTGTACCTTCCCCTCCCTTAGCCCTCCTCGCACACAGGACCAAATATTCTTTCGAAAGAACTCCATATTCGCCATAAAGCAGAACCTTGTAAGGAGTTTTGAACCCATTTATTTTGTCAACCCAATGTATCCTAGGGTAATTCTTCGTTAGATCTCCACTAAGGTGTAATTTGTGGAGATGATGTTTACTCCGAGGTAGATGAACTCCCTTACTACATCGTACTTGCTGCTTTCAACACCGACGTTTCGTCCTGGTCAGTGGACAGATGTTTGTTTATTTGTTGAAAGCATGTTCTTCATTGTGTCCTCGTTGACTTCAACGTCAACTAATTTTACATGTTCTTAAATCGCCGCGCCGTCGGCCGATGATGTCGATAGCGTCCGCGAACTGCGAATTCGCCAATAGCAAATGTCTATACCAAAACATCAAGCCGAAACTCCAAACATCAGTCATACAATCAATCGCTTTACCTAAATCTAGCAACACAGCAACCTGCATTTCCAATGTTCTCAGGGAACAATATTTATTCGGTCCACCACACTTCCTGGACATAATTATGTTTTTTCTCAGCTTGGCTTTTGTATGAACTTTGCAGCCGGTTCAAACCTTTACTATAATGTAATAATACAAAGGACTTTTCTAGGTTAAAATGTTAACCATAATGTACAGGTTTTCTTCTTGCGTCCTGCGTTTTAATTCATTGGATAAATCGAGATGCTTCATCATATTTGACAAGAATTTTAAATTGAGACGCAATTGTATTTGCACTTTTAGATGATACCATACGCATAAAATTATATTTGAACAGCTTTATAGCTGAATCACATGTGCAGCAGGGACTCACGCAGTAATGCATGCATCAACGCACATTCGAATGATTTAATCGATTATAATCGATTCTTGCAATATCTCGCGATATTTCGATACTTCATTTTAAATCATTCGAATGATCTCTCGCATGCGTTCGACTCGACACTAGAGAAAAATGTCTCACACACAACTACTAAATAAAACACAGAGAACGCACTTTCCTGCACGCACATACCAAGTCAACCCATTCGTCGCAAAGCAAATATGAAAAACCTTGTGAGTGTGTGTTTTCATTCGAATGAAATGATGCGCAACTACCCCAAGTCCCATAACTCGAATGAAAAAAAATAGTAACATTCGGGAAAAAAATCAAGAACTTACTTTTGCTTTAATTTTAGACCAAAATGTCTCATCACAACTACATGCTTAAACACCGAACACACTACCCACAATCACAAAGCTCGTGAGTTGGTGAGTGGTGACGGTGAGTTTGTGTGAGAAGAATATCTGTTTCTATATTATTTAAGTATTATAAATAATGTATTCTCATGGCTTGCTCTGTGTTTTTGATTTTGTCCATTCGAATGATAAGCAGCTGCCTTTTTCGTATTCCCCGTACTCGATCTCGAATGGAAGAGCTCTCGAATGAAAAAACAGTAGCATTACTATTTAATTTATAATTAGTTACTACTCTTCGAAAGAATCGACATTCGAGAACTTTTATATGGATTACTACTTCACTCACATAATGTTTGCGATAAGTGCATTAGCCGTTTGCTCAACTGATTGAATTTTCGTTGGCTTCGTGTTAGTATTAGTAATTGCTACCTGTTGCTGTTTCCTTTTGCGAAACTTGTGTTGTTGTTTGTTTTTATATCTCGAGTGATCATTCGATTATTTAGATCACTCGAATACTAATTTCTCGATTATTGGAATCACTCGATTATGCCCATCACTGCATGAAAAACATGTGAAACACAAATTGCATTCATTCAGTATGCTTTTTGCCTGACCTAAATATCACTGAACGACCAAACAGACTAATATGTTAGGTATTGTCACAGAATTTTACAGCATTAAACGTCAAGCCGGGAAAGTTGTACCAAATTGTGCTGTTCTACTACAATCGGTGCATCAAGATTAGAAATAGAGACAACTTGCATCAAAACTGACATGCAGTAAGCAAAGTGTCATTTTAAATACAAAATCATCTTGCTACACATCCGTTTCCGCCATTACGCAATATTTAATAAATGACCAATTTTATTACTTAAATGTGTACAGGTTGCTATATAGACACCGGCGACTTGCAAACACATTTGCGTTAGAAGTTTTGACATTAACTTTAGAATTAAATATTATGAACTTGTTGAATAATCATCTAGAACCATTAAATTTGTATAATAAGGGCTTGCTATAGAACGTAGAACGAATTTTGCGTATTCGAAAATTTTTATTGTAGATTCGAATAAATAGTAGGGCCCCAATGTATCAATTACCACCTTTACCGATTTCACCCCCGCACAACGTCTACTCATAGAAATTTAATGAAAAGCAAATCGTTTCTTTTCAAAAACGGAAGGTTTTTTTTCTTTATTCAAATTAATATTATTCATTATTTCAACAGTTGCTTAGCAAAACACTAGTAGGCGACAAACGTTGAATGGTGTGCACTCGCCTTAAACTGTAGTATTTTCGCAATATTTTAATTTCAAAAGGGAAAAGTTATTTATAATTATAATTCTTTATAATCATAACGATTTCAACGTTCATAAGTTCTTCAAGCAAATTTAAACTTGAAGAATACATTTTTCTCTTGTGGTTTGCCGCCACCACAGCGCCAGATGATAATGTTCAAATATTTGGAAAGGCAAATTGACTTGGAATACTTTGCTACTGAATCAATAAAACATCAATCGCATCTTTGAGTGAAGCAAGGTTTTAAAATTAAAAATAATAAAAAAATTATTTAAAATGAATCGGTCCAATAACCGAGAATTAATGCTAATTATTCATCAAGTTTCGGGTTCAGTGTTTACTGCTTTAGGCTACGTGCCTAGTTCAAATCCCTTCAGACTAGTAATACTTAAATATTTGTTCACTAATATTTGTAAACAAAAGTCTAATAATTTACGAACATTACGAAAAGTAGAAACTTGCAAATTTTCTGTTCGTCGTAAAACTGTAGGCCCTTTCATTGGTGTCAAAAATGAGCTATTGATACTTAAACGTTACGACCCTTTATGAAATCTGTATGAAATATTATTTATTGCCTTTGTTTGCCATGTAAGTGCATTTTATGTTTGAAATAAGGCAAAACCAGGCGAATAAAAAAAAATAGTGTGCCGAAAACAGATTTTAATACCTCGCCACTGCCCAAAGCTCGACCCTATCTCTGTTTAGAAATTCGATGGCCTAACCTAAAACTACTGAACGATCCAACTACCTTATATGCCGGTACGGTACAATTGTTCATTTCTCACCTAACTCTCTAGTCCACTGATATAACTAACAAAAATAAATATCCCTACCGGCTAGGAGAAAAATCCTAGAGATTTCAATACTCTAATGCTAATACGAGTTCAGAGTTTAAGAAGCCAATTTCTTTAAATATTTTATTATTTTTTATGGACAACCTTTGTTTAATATCTTTCAAAGAAATAATGCAATGCAGTCAATGTAAGATGAGATTAAGGAATTTATGATTTTATCAAACTAGTTCTGAAAGAAGTGTTACTGAAATAAAACATAACTAGGGACTTGTTGAAAATTAAATCGGCAAGTACTTTAATTCTGGTTGTTTTCAACCATCTGCTCTTTTTCCCTACGGCTTCATTTTTGAGCTGAAATTCCCTACAGTTATTATCACTGCTATAGTCGAATGTCAAAAACTTCCCTACAATTTAAAGCTATTTCAATATGCTGTGGTAAACTGAACTGCCTGTCAATCAAAAACGACAGAACAGTTTTCTCTCATTTTTTCCAATGTTTTCTCTAACTTTCCAATATTTCGTTTCTCTTATTTTCCAATATTTAGTTTCTCTTATTTTCCAATATTTCGTTCAATGAATATGCCTCTCTCAATTTTGTTGTACGTGAACCTCAATTCTAAACCTCAACCTTTATCCTTTGAAGTTCATGGATCCGTTGGTTATGAGCCACCTTCCATAAGAATACGTGTATTCTTTATTGTTCTCCTTTGAATCAACGGAGATCCCTTAGATTAAAGGGTTCTTTGGGTTGGACACTTAATCTCCCACAGTGGGCATGGCATTGGGTTGATGGCTGGCTTTTCCAGGATTTGTTGGCTCCCAGAAATTACGCCGGCATTTTATTTGAAAAAAAAACCTCAGAAAATTGGCCTCTTTTCCTAGGAACAAAATGACAGACTTATTCTGGCAAGTTTTCCAAAAATTTTAAGTTTTCCCATTTTAGGAAAGCACTTCTTTGTTTTTTAAAAGAGCAAATTAACAGTTATGTTATTTGACTCGTCGTCGTCATTCTTTTCGGCGTATCTTTGAGAGAGTTGTTCTATGTTGTGACAGTTTAGTTGAATTATCAGTAATATTATTTCAGTCATTCTTTTATTCAATAGTTGTTATTTATAATTTTTTTCGAGTTCAAAACAACCGTAACAATGAAAAGTTGATTTCATTATGAAATTGTTTGGTTTCTAGCAAGCAGAAATATATTAATTTTGTGCATTGTCCTTCGAATGCGATGAGCGGTATAAGCTGCGCCTATCGAACATCTTGCGAAAGGTAAACAGTTTTTATAGCTTGTTTAATCGGTGGGGCCTTTTTTCACATCTGTCTGGCATAATTTCCAACATTTCCGGCATATATTTCAAACTAATTTAGCTTTTTTTTTTTAAATGAAAAGAGAAGAAAACTAAATTAAACATATTTGTGTTTTTGTTTAAATTAAACTTGAATTACTTCAATATTTTTTAACCCTATTCTAAGGGTATATTAATTTTGACTCATAGTTTGTAACATACGTTAATATTGCCCGTAGACCCCTAAAAGTTTCTATATTTATGATCAGCATCGATAGTAATGTCGATCTAGACATCTAGTCATAGACATCTGTCGGCAAAAATTAGGCCTTTAAACTGAACCTAGAGAGCTAAAATTTAAACCATATACTCTCTAGGGGCCTGAAATAATCAAGTTTAAGAATTTTTGAAATCCGCCCACAGACACCCACAAACTCAAAAAAAAAACCAATTTATCGAAAAAACATCGAATGTTGAGCTAGTAAACTGTTCGGGAGATAAAATTTCTAAAATACGCCTACTGACACGCCCACAAATAAGTAAAACAATTTTAATAAATAATGTTTGTTTAATGTTTGTAGGTCTTAATTTAAAAATACTCTTTTTTTGTATTTTAAATTATATATTTTGTCCAATATTTCGACTTTCTTCGAAAGTCATCTTCAGGGACTGTCTAAAAAAGTATTATGATAATAAAATGAACAATCTACATTTACATTGTGAAACTTACACAACTTATTGTACAACATAAATAATTACATTTCACAAAAATTTTGTTGGTATGACGAACACGTTCGAACGTTTTCGAAGTCAGGATAATGTCCGAATTTAATGCAGTGGGCAGCTAATGCAGTTTTTTGTTCTATAGGTGTCGAGAGAGCTTTTTGGTCCGATTTATGTGAGGCTATTCTTGTTCTTAGATTATTTTTTGTAGTCCCAACATACGAGGGCGGGTCAATAAGTCCGTGACTTTTGGAATAAAACACAGATTTTTTGATAAAATTTTTTTTTTATTTTTCAACGTAGTCTCCCTTGAGCTCTATAAACTTTGTCCAACGCTTCTCCAATTTTTTTATCCCTTCCAAAAAAAAATGATTTGTCGAGGTCCTCAAAATAGGCCTTTATTTGCGAGATGACTTCATCATTGGAGTCAAATCTTTTTCCACCAAGCCATTTCTTCAGGTTTGGGAACAAGAAGTAGTCGCTCGGAGCCAAATCTGGAGAATAGGGTGGATGAGGGAGCAATTCATGGCCCAATTCATGGTTTTTTGCCATGGCAACTGCACATGTGTGCACCCTTGCATTGTCTTGGTGGAAAAGAACTTTTTTTCTTGGCCAAATGAGGTCGGTTTTTATTCAAATCGTCATTGAATCGGTCCAATAAGTTGGCATAATATTCCCCATTGTTTGTTCTTCCCTTTTGAAGGTAGTCAATGTGGATTATCCCGCGTGCTCCCAAAAAACAGTCGCCATAACTTTATTGGCTGACAAACCCACCTTGGCCTTCTTTGGCGCCGATTCACCCTTAGAAACCCACTGTTTTGACTGTTGTTTGGTCTCTGGTGTCTTGTGATGGATCCATGTTTCGTCCACGGTTACAAAACGGCGCAAAAACTCCTCCATATTGCGATTAAACAACGCCAAACCTTCCTGTGAAGTTGTTACACGATTGCGTTTGTGGTCGACTGTGAGCAAACGCGGCACCCATCTTGCGGAAAGCTTTCTCATGCCCAAGTGATCATTCAAAATTGAAACCACTGAGCCATGCGAGATCCCTACGGCTTCCACAATCTCTCGCACTTTCAATCTTCGGTCGGCCAACACCATATGGTGAATTTTTCGATTGTTTCGGGTGTAGAGACCTCAACTGGGCGTCCAGGACGTTCGGCATCTTCAGTGCTTGTACGGCCACAACGAAATTCAGTAAACCACTTTTTTACCATTGAAATCGATGGTGCAGAGTCCCCATAGTATTTTTCAAGCTTAGCCTTGGTCTCGGTAATGGTTTTTTTTTCGTAAGAAATAATGCTTAATAAGCACACGAAATTCACTTTTTTCCATTTTCTCCTCAAATTAGTGAGTAGTCTGATAAAAATAGCTGTCAAACACAAACTAACTGACGCAGCAAGTTTAAATTTTGACAGGAGTCAACTGACAGATGCCTGTTGACAGGAGCAGTGTTGCCGTTTCAGTAAAGAGGTCAGAAATTCAAAAAGTCACGGACTTATTGACCCGCCCTCGTATGTTTTATTGCATACGTTGGACCCGTCTCCATTACAAGATATTTTGTAAATCAGATTCGATTTGTCAAGTTTGTCTATTTTTGTTTTTGTATTGCTGTATAGTTGTCGTAGAGTATTATTTGTCTTAAGTGCGATTTGAAACAAACAATTTTATTGAAAAGTCAAAGTTTGAGCTAGGATACTAACATTTATAATATAGACCCTCTAGGTGCCCTTTATACTTATGTTTAAATATTTTTTAAATCCGCCTACTGACACGCCCACAATTAAATAAAACAATTTTATTGAAAAACCAAAGTTTGAGCTAGGGAATGTTTTTTTTACATACTTAGACTTTTGTCACCAAGGCCGTAGGCTAGGTTAGGTTGTAGTGGCAGTCGGCGGAGGCCGACACACTTAGACCAATGACAGGCCCATTGTGATACCACACGGATGTATCATCCTCCTACTCGTTGAACCAGTTGGAGCTTTTGATGAAGCTTGACAGACTTTTTATGTCGGTGTTAATGAGATCGTTAAGATCATTGTAAAAGAAGGATTCTAAATGGAGTTTACGTCTTTGAAAGAGAGCGGGGCACGTGCAGAGAAGTTGGAGAATTGTCTCTTCCTCTTCCTCGTCCATACAGCTTCTTTGTGTGGACGCCAAGCCTTGTTGCATGTCTGCCTATGAGACAGTGTCCGGTGATCACACCAATTATAGCATCAATGTGAAGTCTGTTTAGAGATATCAAACACTTAGAGCGATTCAGATCCAGCTTTGGCTAAATCTGCTTTGTCGCTAGACAAGTGTTGCCACTTGTCCACCTAAGGTTACAATTCTCAATGGTCTGTCTCATAAACATGAGTTTGCATGTGGCGATTGGGATGCCTTATGAACCTTTATCAGGTAGAAAGGGCAGTGTGGTTCCTTTTCTGGCGAGTTCATCCGTCCTACAGTTCCCTGGAATGTCATGTCACACCCACTTATAAGGGATAGGAATAAGAATAAGGTATCCAACAGTTCGCCCAAGCGGGCTGTAGCCCGTCCCTATGTTTTAATCATAATTTTATTTAGTTTTCGATTTAATCAACTCGTTTTCTATTTGCGATAAAAATATTCACTTTAAATTTTATAAACAGATCCCCTTTTGGATTAAAATGATTTCCATTTTCGACTAGTAGAGTCTAAGCTCCAAATATTTAATCGAAATTTGTTTAAAATGAATTTAAAATATTGTTTTAATGAGTATCTATATAAATCAAAAGGATTTCTATGGTAGGTAGGTAGGTAGAAGTGGCGGTTCGGCTTGAACCCAATTAGCACTTATTGTGCCTTTGTGTTACCACGACTCGTGTGACCTATGTTGTAGTTGTTGTGGAAGATTTGATGTGTGGCTATATCCAACCTGTGGAGTTGAGAAAACGGATAAGATCTTGTATCCCTTTGCTCGATATAGCGCTAAGGTCGTCGAAGAATGGTTGATTCAGTGAGTTTCTCTTTCGTTTATATTCCCGCAGCTTCGGCAGTGGGTGTTAAATGGGATACCCAGTTTGGCCGCATGGTCTCCAATTGGCCAGTGCCCGGTGATTATCGCCGTAATTCTGGAGACTTCGGGGCGGGTTCTGTTTAGAAGATCCCCTGTTCTTCCTTTGTCATAAATAGGCCATATCTTCCTCGATATGATGCAGTTAGTTAACCTTCTCCATTGAAGATTGGCTTTCTGCAGGAATTGTGAGTGTATTTGTGTCTTGACCGCACCTAGCGGAATGTGAACCCTTCCAGCGAGTGAGCCGTCCAGAGCTGAGCCCTGCCTGGCCAGCTCATTTGCACGCTCGTTTCCTGTTATGTTATTATGCCCTGGAACCCAGAGTAGTGTAACACTGAAACGTTCGCCCAGTCGCGCAAGCTCGTTCCGGCACTCCTGCACCAGTTTGGAGGATATGGTAGCCGAGTCAATAGCTTTGATTGCGGCTTGGCTATCTATGAGGATAGCAATGTTTTGTTTGTACGCTGTGTCACGCCCTAGTTGCGTGCAGGCCTCTCGGATAGCCAGTACTTCCGCCTGGAAAACGCTGGCAAAATCCGGCAGACGAAGGGATATTGATATTTTTAGTGATTCCGCGTAGACACCGGCCCCCACACCACAGTTCATCTTAGAACCGTCGGTGTATATGACCGTGTCGAAATCTTTCACTACTTCGTCCCTCTTCCAACAAGCTCTGGAAGGGAAGCTTACTTAGCCTTTTGTGAAGTTTAGTTTGGGTGTGATGTAGTCGGTTGAAAACGTGACCATGCCTTCTGGTAGCGAGTCCAGAATGCTGCTGTGGCCGTATGGCCTTGCAGTCCAGCACCCCGATTCCCTGAGTCTTACCGCACTACATAGTGCGGTATCTTTTGTGTGTAGGTCAAGAAGCAAACGGTGCAAGAGCACAGTGAGGGCGTCCGTTGGGGCCGACCTCAGTGCACCCGTGGTGCCTATACAGGCTGTCCTTTGCAATATTTTCAGTTTTGTGAGGTTGTAACCTTTACTCAACGCGGGCCACCATACTAGTGATCCATAGGTGAGGATTGGACGCACTACTGCTGTGTACATCCACAAGGTCGTCTTTGGTTGAAGTCCCCATTTTTTCCAAAGGTTCTGCTACAGGCATAGAAGGCAATACACGTCTTCCTCACTCTGTGTTCAATGTTATGTTTCCAGTTAAGTTTAGGATCGAGCGCGATACCCAGATACTTAGCGCTGGAGGATAGTGTAAGTGGTTGACCGTTTAGGCGGGGTAGGGTAAAATCGGGTATTTTGGCCGAGGCCACACCTTGTAGCCCAGGTGCTTACCTTGTCTAGAGCATTCCCCATGATATCACTTATCACGGAGGGAAACTTCCCTGACACTAGTATCACTACGTCATCCGCATACGCGACAGCTTTGACCCTTTCCCTGTCTAGTTTTACTAGAATTTTCTTCATAACCATTAGCCATAGTAGCGGAGAAATGACGCCACCCTGTGGCGTTCCTCTATGGGCAAATTTGGTTAAGTGGCTGTTGCCTAGTGTTACCTGAATAACTCTTGTTCCGAGCATAGAAGCTATAAATTTCCTAATAGATTCCTCTATGCCCAGTTCGACCAGAGATTCAAGAATAGCTTCCGTGTGTACGTTGTTGAAGGCTCCCTCTATATCCAAGAAGGAGGCTAGGGTGTATTCTTTGTAGTGTATGGATTTGTCGATAGTTCGCACTACCTCATGGAGAGCCGTTTCCGTGGATCTGCCTTTGAGATAGGCGTGCTGTGATTTCGAAAGCGATGTTTCTGGCAGAGAACTATAAAGGAGGTTAGACTGATAGGTCTGAAGTCCTTTGCGGATACGTGCCCGCGTTTACTCACCTTCCATATAAACACCACCCTGGCGCGTCTCCAGAAGTGTGGTACGTGGTTTAGCAATAAACAGCTTCGGAAGATCGACGCTAACCAAGGTATTGATATGTTTTGCGTTTTCTGTAACATGACAGGCATAATGCCGTCAAGCACCGGAGACTTATATGGGGAGAAGCTGTTAATAGCCCAGGAAATCTTTTCCTCAGAAATTATTGAGGTGATGTTGTTGTTGGGAGCGGGTTGTGCTTGCCGAGGCCTCTCGGGTTGCGTACTAATATCACTGCATCCGGGAAATTGAGTGTTTATAAGGAGTTCCAGGGTCTCCGCAGGGGATTCTGTCCATCCTCCGTCTGGTCTTTTCAGAAAAGAAGGACTGTTCCTTGGACAAAATTTTGCTTAGCCTAGCGGAGTCCTTAAGGGTTTCTATCGACTGACAGTAGTCCATCCAGGCCTCCTATTTGGATGCCTTTATGACTTTCTTATACAGACTTAGACAGTCCTTATAAGGCCGCCAAAAATTGTGTTTGTGGCAGATGTTGAAAATCGCTCTAGTCATCTGTCTGAGACTGGAGAGATCTTCGTTCCACCATGGGGGAAGCGTGTTTTTACTGCGTTTAACTGGGCACGAGACTTTGTATGCTACATCCATAGCCTTCTCAAAAGTCTTTACCTGTACCTCCAGTTTTTTAATTGCAGCTGTGTTTGTTTCAGGTATATTTTTGAGTTTTGTCCGAAGGACTTGGCCAAACTTGGTGCAATTAACTCTTTTGGGGTTTCTTTAAGGTTTTGTGGTCTCTACCTCGAGACTCATGTCGTAGAGGATCCATCTGTGGTCTGAGAGCGACTCCAGATTGGAAACTCTCCAGTTGTCGACCTTAAAGTTATTATTGTTTGTTTTTAATGTAACATCCCCTGTATGTTTCCGTACTCGGAAAGACAAAAGTTGGGGTCGTACCCTTGTTACAGACTGATAGGTTAGTGGTTAACAGAAAATCGAAAAATGACGCACCTCTTTCATTATCTTCTGAGCTGCCCCATATAGAATGCCTGGCGTTGGCGTCGCAGCCCATCAGTAGGTTGTCCTTCACTGTTGTTGAGGCTATGAGCAGCTCCACCTCCTCTGGCGGTACAGGTCTCCCATGAGCCATGTATGCTAAAGCCAGGTATGGTGCTTGGTTCGCACACTCCAGTTTAATCACTGTTAAATCATATGAGCTAAGATTGGGACATAAAACACCTTTTAGATGTTTCTTAGCTCGTATGCTTGTTCTAGGCTTACCTGTGGCTTGGTGTTTGTAAAACAGGTCGTAATGTGTTTCTTAGAGCCCCTTTACGGATGAGTCTCTCACCCATGGCTCCTGGATAATGCCGATGTCAATGTTCTTCTCCCTTAGAAAAACGATTAGATTATCGGAGGCACACCTTGAGTGCCTCAGGTTAATCTGTATGACTTTCAGCATTATGTGGTTGAAGGGGTTTCGTCGGCGATCATCAGGTCCTCCAACAACTTGTCGGTATCGACGATGTCCACATCGTCCTCGGGACCCGAGGAAAGGAAGACTTTGAGCTTGGCATGCCTTATGCCAAACCTAAGTTTATGGTCAGTTTTCTCGAGAGTACCCAGGCACTCGTAGTTTATGAGTAGGAGGAAGTACATGGTATTTTTATAGGGTTCCTCCGCCTTGATGACTGACCAGTCATCCATTGGAACCCTCGGGTTGTGGAGTTTGAGACATTGGAGGAGCCTTTCCCCTTCTATCTTCATATTGGGCAACCCAATGCGGGCCCTAGGTCTCCTCGGGATGTCCTTAGCTGGGATAAGCTTGAGCTTCAAACCATCCCAGGCGTCGCTAACCTTAGCAACGCATCCACTAAGGAAGTCCTTGGAGAATTGGTCGTCGCACTTTATTACCCGATATCCCCTTCACCACCTCGGCGGAATCAAAGTCGGGAAGAGGTTCCCCTTGGTTGTTAACGATGTGGTCTATCACCATTTCGGAGAGCTCAATGCTTCCCCACGCATTGGCTATGGATTTCCCGTTTGTCGAGAGATCATCCACTAGTGCGACCTGAAGGTGATCCCTAACCACCTCGGTAAAGGGGCGGTTCTGGGCCGCACCGGCCGCTGACGTGCTTGGCTTGGCTGTTGCTGCTGAACCTTTGGCAACCTTGGTTTTTTTAGGGGCTGGGTGGTGGGAGATCTCTTCTTGAGATCTCCCACTCTCGCCGCTTTGTGACGGGACGATATTCTCCTGACTGGAGGCCAGCAATTCGTCCTCTGATAGGGTGCCAGCCTCTGGCACCCTCATCTGCTCGTCTTTTTGTTTTCCGTCTTCTTTTCTGTGCATTTTTATTTTGTTTAGATTTTGTTCCCACGAGTAGGATCGAAAAGGGTGGTCTATCCTGGCAGAGCCGTCTTACCAGGACAAGGCACTTATACAACCGACCTTGCCTGGGCATCGGAGGGGGCCGTTAACGATCAGTTGGTTTATCCACTTACTGACCATGCATCCATCGGCACGGGTACCTCTACCTTGGCTTAAAAGTGGGATTTTTAAATTGGGTTTACTCCCGAAAAACTCCCAAATACGCGGGGTTATCTCCCCGGTGATTACCGGAGAGTTGGAAGGGGTGAGAAGAAAGGGGGGAGGAAAAAGTGGGGTGCATGAGGGAATATATAAGGGTGAGAGCGGATATAAAGTCCTGGTCAGTTCTTAGTTGACGCTCATCAGACGGCCTGTCCCTCAACAGATGCCCGATGACTCTTTGCACCGTAAGCCTCCGCACCGGCACCATCGAAATTATTTGCGGTGATGGTACACACGTCAAGGTGACTGACCCCGTAGGAGGATTTCTATATTCATCTAATAGGATTTGGCTGGGAAAACTAAATAGAAATCCCTTTAAATTAAAATGTTTAATGCTTTAAATGAATATATTTTTGAAAATTCATTTGTTTGTTTAGCTGCTTCTTTTATTTTCTCCAATTAATGTATAACTAATTTTGATTAAACCGCTTTCACCTGTTGTTTGATAAACAACAAGTCAAAGTAAATCGTTCTAATTGTTTGTAGTCGAGACATTCTCGGAACCAGGAAATACAAGGTGGCGCAAAAGTAATCCTCCTATCAGAAAATGCTATAAATTTTGCGATTGGCCCCTAATGTCAGTTCTGTTTTGACATTTGTGTAGTAAACACATGCGAAATACACGTTAATAAACAATGTTACGCTACACTGCTCCAGAACGCGGAATATTGGTGACTATTTATTTGAGCAATAATCGGTCGGTGACTTTGGCACAACGTGAATTTCGTCGCAGATTTCCTACCCGTCCAACGCCTACTGGTGAAACACTGCGACGTTTAGCCGCTCGCCTCGAAGAGACTGGCACAAAACGAGATGCTGCCAGGCGTGGCAGACCCCGGAGTAGCCGTTCTGCAGAGAATATTGCTGCTGTAGTCGAAGATGTCATGGACGCGCCGTCGACATCGACCAGACGACGTGCCACGCAAATGGGTATCAGTCGACGGTCTTTACAGTGAATTTTGGTACAAGATTTGAAGATGTTTCCGTACAAAGTCCAGACGGTGCATCAGCTGTTAGCTGCTGACCGCCAATCGCGTCTAACATACGCTCAAGCCATCCTTAATCACCACCAAGAGGAAGATGATTTTTCATCAAAAACGGCGACGTTTGTTATATCTTGCCGATGATTTCCCAGCAAACTTTCATTTTTCTTATGAAACTCATAAAATGCTTGCCCTTCTCGGATTCCTTGAGAATTGTAAGTAAATTCTAGAAACTATGACCGAATATAATCGTAAATTTACCAAGATAGATTGTTTTAAATAATTTATTGTAAGTTTACATCTGATAAGCTGAAGTGAAACGTTTTACTTGGCAACGATGATGATGTCTGAACAGAATTTGTTAGCCAATTGTTGATTCGGCTGTCGACAGAAAGTGAGGCATATGCATAAAACGAAAGTAATTACTAGCAGTAAAAGGTTATAGTAAATACTAGTACTACTAGTTGCAGCTGAAACTAATAGTATTTACTACAATCGGTATGCATAAACCTAAGTTTCTACTAGCTAGTATAAACTAGTAGTAAATACTGGATTCATCCCAGTAAATACTACTACTTCATCTGAAAGTAATAGTATATACTAGATACCTACATAAATGCGTTAAATAAATGCTGTTGCTTCTATTTGTTCTATAAATTACCGTTCTATAATTTTCTTCTTTTGTAAACAATTTTTTGTGTTACAATTTTTAAGAGTTTAAAAGTGAGTGCTCGAAGTTCAAAAAATGGCAAAAGCAGAAGGTTCAACAACCTTAGAGTTTGTTAAAACACTAGAGAAGTATGCCGTACTTATTAACAAATCTCAACAGCCTCATATAAAAAAAGCAAAGGCGGAGGCCTTAAAATTGTTTATTCATGAATTTCAAGCCAAGACTGGTATTTTAATAACGGAAGACCAACTAAAGAAGAGGATAAATAACTTTAAGACTGAGGTGAAAAAAAACTCGGACCTTAAATCAACGGGAAATAAACCAATCAAGCTTAAAGAATGGGAACATATTTTCTTAAAGCTTATCAATGCTGACCAAAACCCATCAATTTCAAGAATACCTGGTATGTTAAGTTTTAGAAACAAAATTACTTTTACAAATCTTTTTTTTTGTAGGTGGTCTATCTGCGGGATCAGATAACCATAACAAGGAACGAAAAAGAAGTAGTTCTTCAAGTAGCGCAGAAGAGGACAAAGAAGATTCAGCGCCGCTTGCTTGTCAATCTTCTGCACCAGCACCAAAACGCAAAAGGCGTTTGGAACAGGAGACCGAAGAAACAATTTCTCTCACTAATAGTGAGCTTCAACGTTTAGTGCTTCTGGAAAACTTAAAACTTTTGAGGATGCAACAGGAGCTTCTTCAGAAAAGGTTGGCTAGCAATGATGATGATCATTCCTTGCGCTCAACGAATGCCTCTGAAAATATTTTTTCCGAAGACGGACGAACATTTTGTAATTTATAAAGTCATACTTGGTTTTATTTTATTTTGAATGAATAATAATTTTTTGTTAATTTATACATTTTTTTATTTATTTTTGTACATTATATGTATCTTTAATAAAATTATAACAAAATTATAATTGTGTATTGTATATCATTTCTGCGAGCTCATTTCTCTTCATCTGTCCCAATCTTCTGATTTGTAGTACAGAAGCATTATTCTCTGAAGTGTGGACTGCACTTTCATTTCCCCTTCCTTCACCTTCTGAAATCTCGAAGTCGTCACTGTCATTTAAATACTTTGCAATATTGTGCAGGACAAAGCATGCAGTAACTAAAGTTGGTACATTCTTTAATTCGACTCGTATACAGTTTTGTAGGATTGGAAACCGGCTTTTCAGTTGACCAAAACAACGTTCTATTATAACCCTCTCTTTAGTATGCAATTTGTTATAAGCTTTTTCGATGTTACTAGTTGGATTTTTGAATGGTGTCATTAGCCATGGTGCAATTCCATATCCCTCGTCTGCCAATAATATTGTATTTTCTGAAAACTTCAAAATAGGTTCAAGAAAACTATTTTTCCAAATCCTTGAATCATGAACTGACCCTGGCCATTCGCAAACAACACTTGTAAACCATTCTCTGGCATTACAGGTCGCTTGAATATTGATGGAGGCATATCCTTTACGGTTTATATACTCCTCTGAGTGTAAGTGGGGCTTCTTTATTTCGACATGGGTGCAGTCTAACGCTCCTATACATGATGGAAAACTGTATTTCAAAAGCCAATCCTGTTTAGCTTCCAATTGTTGTGGGTAATCCGAAGGAAACTTAATCCAAAGAGAAGATTTATCCACTATATGTTTTGCTACATAGTGTAAAGTTCTGCAAACAGTACTCTGATGCATGCCCGTGTCTTCCCCAACGCCAACTTGAAAGCCTGGATCTCCAACATATCTCAAGAAAATTCTCATCTTTTCTTCAGCGGACGTTGCTCCTCCCCTTCTTTCAGAATGATAACCTTGAGATTTTTTATTGTAAAAGGGATAAATAAATTGATTAGCTTCAATTAATTGCAAATAAAAAATCTTACCCATAAAATATTCGCTTAGCCACTCAACGTTATCTTTTTCAAAACGGTAGAGCATTTTAAAATTATTATTCCCGGGCGTCCTTCGCTCTTTATAAACTTTTTCAGATCTAACATTGAAAAAAGCTGCCATATTTATACTCGTAATAAATGCTCTGCAAACCGATTGCTTTGAAAGTAAAGTTGCGACTGTTGATGTTGGCATTTAACATGAGAAAGTTTTTACTAGTAAATGTTTAAGTTGGTATTTAGAAACTTTAAAAATTTGCAGTAAATACTAGAAAGAAAAGTTCGTACTAGTTTTTTATGCATATCAATATAAGTATTTACTATAAAAATTCATCCAAAACTAGTAAATACTTTTCTTCTAGTAAATACTACCTTCCCAGCATTTACTTTGTCTTTTATGCATATGGAAAGTAGTAAATACTATACAAAATTACTAGTAAAAGCATTTGCTACCGTTTATGCATACGGCTCAATGTCTGATCATCAATATTTAACTGGGAAAATTAAGAGCAATAATAAATAAGTTTTGTCATTCAAAATTGATTTACCCCGCTTTTTCCAAAGAAGGAGTTTTCCTCTGAATTAGCTTCTTACGCGTTTTGGAATTAATTCCGATGTGTGATTTGTTGATCAAATTAAATGTTAATCCTTTACTAAACAGCCGAAGAACACAATAAAGTTTTGGAATTAAGTCCATTATGTCGTCAACATTAAAGTACTTAAGTCAATTAAATGCGATTTCGTTTTTTTTTTATCATTGAAGGTGTCTCAATTCTAATCTTTCAACGTCTCCTCGTTGAACATACGATACGTTATATGTTAGACATTTTTAACATCATTGCATATGCATAAATTATCTTAAACATAAAAAAATGCATAAATCTTAATATCTGTTTTGGAATTATTTTAAAATGGTGTGACTGCCAACATGGACAATTGGACATACCTTTAGATACTTGTTGGGACCATTATTGTCGGTTTGCCTGTCGTTGTAATTGCAAGCTTAATTGTAATCTCCAGATTTAAATGTTTCGCGGAAGAGATACGAGTATTCAATTCAAAATTATCTCATATCAATTACACAAATTCTTACTCGATTGCACATTCGCAGACCATTGAGCTTAGGCGTATTGTCATTGAACTGAGACACTTAATATTACATTTAACATGCCGACGAATATTTATTTATTTATTGGTTTTATCAACGGATGTACACTTGGTCCTCTAATGGATTACATACATACTTAATTCGACAAATTATTAACATACTTAATTAACCTCACCAAGGTTTGTTAAAAGCATAAGCAATTGATTTTTGAAAGTATTTCTACTTATATTAGAGTAAAGATCAATGAGATTCCCAACTGAATTAGCTTCTCGCATCTAGTTATTGTTCCATTATATCCGTATTGTACTCTATGCATAGCCTCTACAAAAATATTTTGATTTCTCAATGGTATCACGGGTCTTCGATATCTGATCTGTGTAAGCAGGTAATGACAATTTATATGTTTAGTTATTAGGTCTCTCACAAACATGATCGAAAAATACCTCCGCCCAATACATAAAGGCAAAATTCCAATCAGTTGGCATCTGATATTATATGGTGGCATCTAATATTATATGGTGGAAAGTCGATATTCCAATTAAGCTTTTTTATCGCAGCTCTAGTAAACCATTTTTGAATCTTCTCTATACTTGTAGAGTGAACCATATAATTTGGATTCCAGATAACAGAGCAGTAATCTAAGGAAGACCTCACATATGCAAAATATAGGTATTTAAGGGTATGCGGGTCAGAAAAATCTTGAGAGTTTCGCAAGTTAAATCCCATCATTGACCTGCATTTTGTGACGGGTAGTCTATGTGACTATTGAAATTTGGCTTATAGGCCAATAATACGCCTAAGTCTTTTTTGGATGAGATGCTTTCCAAGGTTAGATTTGTTATACTGTAGGTAAACTGAATTTGTGCCCGTTTCCGGCAGAATGTAAGGCTATTGCACTTTGAAACATTAAGATTTAAACAGTTTATTGTACACCAATCTGATAATCTATTGAGGTCTTCCTGCAACAATAAACAGTCCTGGGGTGATTTAATAGACCGACAAATTTTCAAGTCATCAGCGAACATTAAGCATTCAGAATTAAGGATGACATTGGGAATATCATTAACAAATAAAAGAAATAACAAAGGCCCAAGATGGCTGCCTTGGGGGACTCCCGAAGTAGCGTCAATGCGATCTGAGACAATACCATTAATCCTAGCAAACTGCGAGAGTCCTCTTAAGTAAGAATTGAACCATTCTAAGAGACTTGAGTGAAAACCAATGTTACGCAATTTATTAAGAAGAATATCGTGGTTTACCCGATCAAATGCTTTTGCAAAATCTGTGTAGATGACATCGCACTGCATACCATTTTCCATATTGTTTGCGATAAAATTTGTAAAAAATTGTAAGATTAGTCTCTGTGGATCTTCCAGCAATAAAACCATGCTGATATGAAGAAATTGTGGACTTAAGAAGAGCTGTAAGTTTACCACAAACAAGTTTTTCGAACAATTTCGGGATATTGGGAATTTTCGATATTGGACGATAGTGAGTAACATCCTGTTTGGGACCAGATTTATAAATCGGTGTTATGAATGAGCTCTTCCAAGCTTCTAGAAAAATTCCTTGCTCCAAGGAACTATTGAAGAGCATATGAAGTGGCACGGAAAGTTCATCCGCGCATCTTTTTAAAATAATGGGAGGAATACCATCAACGTCATGTCGGATACTAAATCGGACAGCGCAACTACTACTTCAGAAATCGATAAGTATATACTACCAACGGTAATCGAATTCGTGGAGTAGTCAGATATCGTACCTGCTTGTAAGATAGGCGTATTATTTGAATAAACTGATTTGAAATGGCTAGCAAACATGTTGCAAATAACTGAGAGGTCTGATGACAACGCGCCATTATACTTCATTTGTATTGTATTGTATGTGCAGTGGGGTCATCAGTAGATGACAAGCACTTAGACCTATTGGTCCATTGTACTTCAGCATAGCTGCCCGCTCGCTGGTTATTGGCGATTAGTAGGATTCAGTGAGAGAGAACCTGCCAGTAGCCTTGGCAAAGCGAAAAATATTTGCAAGTTCAATTTCCCCCATCTCATCTTCGTTAACGAATTGTTTGCCTATAGTGGTGAGCCTGGTTCTGGCGAAAGCCGGACATTCACAGATGAAGTGAGATGCCGTTTCATCCGCCTCCATGCAGCACTCACATAGGCCCGAGCTCCTAATGTGAATGGTTTTGAGGTGCTCGTTAAGAGGACTGAAACCGGTGACAAGACCAATCAAGGATCTCAAGTCTTTCCTGTTTAGTCCAAGCAAAAACTTAGCTCTGCTGATTTTTGGACCGTCCACTAGCTTCATCGAATACCTGCATGAGACCAGGTCATGCCAGTATTCGGAATGTTGTTGGCGTAGAGCCGAATCCATTTCACGTTTGTGGACGGATGAGCAGCATCCTATGGATGGTTGTGGCCCAATGAAGGCTGTTGAAGAGCCCTTCCTGGCCAGAGCATCCGCTCTTTCATTACCCTCGATACCTGTGTGCCCAGGAACCCAGGCAAGTGATACCGAGTTACATCTTCCCAGACGTTCAAGCCTAACCATGGTTTCCTCAACTATTTTTGAGTTGAGAGAGCCAGCCGAACAGGTTTTGATAGCGGCTTGGCTATCTGAGCAGATGTATAAGGTTTTACCCTTAATCCTTCTCCTTAACAGGATATTGGCGGCAGGGGCAATCACAAAGATTTCTGCCTGAAAAACAGTTGTTTGTCTACCCAAGGCTGCAGATAGATTTATCCGACAGTCTCTAGAGTAGACCCCGGCTCCGGAGATACCGTCTATAAGTGAGCCATCAGTTTAGACGATGACATCATCCGGCCTAAAGCCATTCCACCCCTCACTGTTCCATTCCTGCCGTTCAGGAAGGATGACCTGAAAACGGCGCTCAAAGACTTGCTTCATGCACACAGTGTCAAGTGCTCCTCCCCGATGGCCAGGTAGGCTGTCATAGAGAGCTCTGTACCTAGCACCTCTGGCCCCATCGCCGAGATTGACCTGCCGTCCAAGTACTACACACATGCGGTATATTGATTTTCTGGCCTCACTTTCAGCAAGGAACTGCAAGGGAGGTAAACAGAGCAACACTTCCATAGCAGCAGTGGGAGTTCCTCTCATCGCACCTGTAATGCATAAGCACGCAAGGTGCTGTAGCTTCGACAGTTGACGTTTGAGGATGTGAGCTCTAGCCCACCATACAATCGCACCATACATAAGGTATGGCCTAACAATGCACGTGTAAATCCAGTGAACCAGCCTGGGACTAAGTCCCCAGGTTCTGCTGAACATCCTACGGCACTGCCAGAGAATGTTAGTTGCCTTCGAAATCCTAGCAACCAAATGTTCAGAAAAGTTAAGCTTTGGATCTAGAACAATACCCAGATACTTAACCTTGCTTGATAGCTTTAGTTGAGTGCCCTGGAAGCAAGGCCACCTCACTTGAGGTATTGCCCTTCTACTCGTGAACAGCATCATCTCAGTCTTCGCGGGGTTGACTGACAGAGCTTGCTCGTGGCACCAACTCCCAACACTATTGAGCGCTGTTTCCATCCGCTCACAAAGAGTTGGTAAACTCCTGCCGCTGACAATAATGCACACATCGTCAGCGTACCCAATAACAGGGTGACCTTCCCCATCAAGTCTTCTCAACAAGGAGTCGACCAACAAGTTCCACAATGTAGTGGAAAGTACACCGCCCTGCGCAAAGCCTTTGACAGCGCGCACAGTTCTGACACAGCCGCCAATAGCAGCTGTAACTTCTCTGCTCCTAAGCATTTCCAGGATCCATTCCACAGATTATACTTCATACTATTAGGAATTCCAGCCGATTGTGTTTTGCAATTGATTAAACTCCAAAATCGTTTACTATTGTCTTTCAGGTCTGATTCCACTGAAAGGACATATTGCTTATATAGAAATTTGTTAAGAACTTTAAAATCTTTTTGAAGCCTCCTATATTTCAGAAGTAATTCTCGATCAGAAGATGATTTGCGCAACTGTTCATAAGTCTTGTTTTTCTGGTTATTTAGATGGATTAATCTTTTATTAAACCATATTGGCTTTGAGTTTGTCCTAACTTTAACCATAGGTGTGTTTACGTCGATTATGTCATTGACTATCATGATCAGGGTATTATATGAGTGTTTCAAGTCTATGCCATCAAATATTCAAGACCACGCAATACCATTTAGACAATTTTTAATATTACCAAAATTGCCTCTATGAAAATTATACTTAAAGTTGAAACAGAAATAGGCTTAACAAATTTGTAGAACTGAAAATCTAAGCTTAAGGCAACATGGTGGATTGAATCTGGCACAAATGGTAGGATACATTTACTAATGTTGACGCTAAACTCAGTATCGACAAAAACTAAGTCAAGAGTACGGTCTAAAGAATTTTTAATATTGTTAATTTGCCGAAAATCAAAATTTACATTAAAAGGAACGATTTTTAGGTCATCGGAATTAAGTAACCAATTTAAATTCGGCAAATTAAAGTCCCCCATAATGAGGATATGCTGATTATCATTCAAGTTATTTAATACAGAACAACAGTTATCTACATGAACTTTATATAATTCAAAAGACCTCTTTGGTGGGATATAAATTACGATACAATAAATGGTTTTGGTGTTGTTAATTCTTATCTTGACTATTATTTGGTCAACATCTAAATGAGCGGCTAAGTGGGGTTAATCAACTTCTACAGCATTAAAAGAAGCACGAACAGCAATTAACACTCCGCCGCCTCTCTCGGAACCAGTCAAATCAGCACATCGATCTTTTCGGAAAACTGAGTATTGCTGGTTATTAAAAATGTCGGCATTATGATGTTTGCTAGACAGCCAAGTTTCGGTGAAAGCCATGACGTCATATTGTAGCGAGGAGGAAAAAAGTAGGAACTGATTGAGTTTAGTTCGAAGACCTCCAATATTTTGGTAGTAGGTACAGATGAAAGCTTTGAGGATAAGGCGATGAGTCCGAAGAACTCAATCGTTTTTTGGATGGATACTGTCCGGGACGTTTAAAATCGCCTCCTAGATCAATGTTGCATTCAAAGCATTAGGTACCTTTCTCGGTCGCTGTACAAATTCATGCACCAAAGTTCCATCGGGCCAAAAATCTTTCGCAACGATTTTGACAAAGTCAATTTCATTAAGAATCAATTTAAAAGACGAGATATCCCTTGGTTCATTGAATTCATATTAAATGTACTTAACGGACGCTGAAGCTGAAGAGATTTTACAGCCGGAAGTCTTGAAAGGAATATGGCTTTACTAGGATTCCGTTTAATAACAACCAGGTTAACCGAAGCTGTGTTGTCGACCAAGATGTCCTCAGTAATCGAAAGAGGTTAAGTGGGCATGGAATTCGTAATCTCAATCGAATCGTGAGCTAGTAGGTCATTGTGGTCATGAGAACAAGATTGCAAGTGTCGATCATCAGATGATATTTCAATCGAAGGAGGGACGAAATCACCTAAGTATAAATTTGAGCGTAATACTCTCTTTTGTTGAGGAATCTGAGAATCTATTGTGTTGCTGTATTTATTGTTTATGTTGATTATCCTGATTGTGAAAAGTTGTTCGAATTTGATCCTGTTCATTGTTATTGCGCTGCAGCTGATGTAATACCGGTAGTAGAATACATGAAACAGTGATGATAAATTCCACTCCTCTAGGAGCTCGTGCAGATCATTATATTGCTGCGGATCTGTGGAAAATAGGTGTTGAAGCGTCTAAATTATCCGCTGACGACTTTACTTCCGTGATTTAATTTTCCAATTTAACAATATCGACCCGACACAATCGAAAGCACCACCTGACACAATCAACACAATGACACTTCACACTGCACATTTGTAATTCAATGAAGGAGTACCAAATAACGGTGCATTAACAGGGCGTGTTACATTCAAACACGTTTATGGTCAAATTAAATATGAATCTTTTTAAATAGAAGATTTCCAAACGTTATAAATATAGTCCTGATTAAAACAAACTCATTCATATTTTATCAAACAAAGTTCTGTTTAAGATGTTGGCTGATGCAATATCGGCCGCGCATTAATTTGTTCAACGAAATTTTGCCTTGTTTATGACTAAATTAAACAGAAATCTGTTTGAATATTTTAATTTCAACTGATTTTAATATAATTGCATATAAAAACAAATGCATTTAAAATCTATAGATAATTATAACATATGAACTGATTTAAGCAAACAAAATATTTATGTAAAATGTTTCTTAATTCAACAACAAAACATGTATTAATTTAATTCAACCAAAATGTAGTTTAATATTTTTGTTATAGCGACATGTTAAAACATGAAAATGTTGAATATATTTTGATTTTAGTTTTTATACCCTATATTCTAAGTGTATATTAATTTTGGCGCGAAGTTTGTAACATACCTTAATAGCCCGTAGACCCCAAAAAGTTACTATATGTATTTATGATGTGCATCGATAGTAATGTCAATCTAGCCATATCCGACCGTCCGTCGGTCCGTCCGCAAAAATTAGGCCTTTAAACTGGACCTTGAGAGCTGAAATTTTAACCATATACTCCCTAGGGTCCCGAAATAATCAAGTTTAAAAATTTTTCAAATCCGCCCACAGACACGCCCACAAACTCAAGAAAAGAAATTTATCGAAAAAATCGAATTTTGAGCTAGAAAAGTGAATTTTTTATATATGATATGACTTCTAAAACTGCTCGGGAGATAAAATTTCTTAAATCCGCCCACTGACACACCGACAACTAAATAAAACAGTTTTATTAAAAAGTCAAAGTTTGAGCTAGGAAATTAAAGTTTATAATATAGACTCTCAAGGTTCCCTTTATACTTATGTTTAAATAGTTTTTAAATCCGCCTACTGACACGCCCACAATTTAAAAAATCTTTTTTTGAAAAACCAAAGTTTGAGCTAGGGAGCTGATGTAATATATATAGGAATAAGAATAGTCCCTATGTTTTGTTGTAAATTTATCCCAGTGAATAATTTTTTACATAATTTTCATCAACTTTTTTGATAAAGCGGTTTTTCTTAAGTAATGGGTGGATTTGAAAAACATTTCACTTTATCATTTTGGTCCTCTAGATCAGCGATTCCTAAAGTGGGTTCCGTGGACCCGAGGTGTTCCGCATTGTTTTAGTCCCCTGTTTAGGTAGGTGAAAATAACCAGTGTTGCTAAATGATGATCGGAAGATTTTCTACTCTGCACACCTTCGGAATGAATCCCTTGCAACTGGGGAAGAAATATTAAAAGTCATAGATTGTTACCTGAATAAACATACGACGGGGCCACAACAAATGATAGGAAAATTAAAAATATCGCGCCGGGATGTAGTAGCAGTCACTGCATTTTGCCTCGCTATGCCCTTGTATAGTATCTTAAGAAAATGGCATCTGTGTTAAAGAAAGTTCTTGATGAAGCCGTGAAGGTCGTAAATTGTGTGAAAAGTCGTCCTCGCCACCGAAGATTGTTCAAAAAAGTGTGCGATGAAATGACTAATTCCGCCTTCATACTGAAATCCGATGGCGTTCCAGCGTTAATCCTTAAGCCAGGTTATACGAACCTCAGCTGATGATGGAGCGAAACACTTATGCGTCTGTAACCTTTTTCGATGTATAACATGATATGGCTTATAAAATTAGCTTACCTTTCAGAAATGTATGAAAAGGCTAACGAAGTGAAGTAATACCTTTGCTGGGAAAATCTAAATCTATATTTGTCGCGAGTTGCAATGTATCGGCTGATAAGATATAAAAAAACCAATTGAAAAACAATAGCCATTTATTCGAATAAAGACAAACATAGACCGAAAATATATAAAAACGGGAAAGTTAAAAAAGGAGAAAGTGGACAGACACGGGCTCAAATCAAGTCAATTAATTCATCAGTAAGTTAATTTTATTGCATTTTAATGCAACCACTTTTGATTTCAAAAGAAAAAAAAGCCCTGAACCAAATTGTGACCGTAGCTCTCATAATGTTCTCCGTTCTCATTTTTGTGGTGAAATGTTGATTTTCGTGTCGGTGTGGACTTCCACTTTTTTATTATTTTCTGCAAGAAAATGTGTTCGAATTACGAAATGATATTCGAAATGTCATCACTGAAATCGTTGTCAGATTACTTTCCGGATTTGACATCCAGTTGGTAAAAAATCTATTTATAATTAGAAGTCAACCTTGCAACGCTAACCGTCCTGGAAAATGAAGCACTCATATATCTTCAGAGTACCGCATTAAAATACATATTTGTTTCTCTGTCTCTGAACGAGTTTTGGGCTGGTATTAGGCTTCCTCGGATCTCACATGTTACAAAATGTCGTAAAAAAAATCCTGTGGATTCTGTCTATCTCTTATTTTACAACACACTTTTTAAAAGTAAATAAAAACATAGGGACGGGCTACAGTCCGCTTGAGCGAACTGTTGGATACCCTATTCCTATTCCTATCCCTCATAAGTGGGCGTCACAAAAGTCTAAGTATGGTTGAATTGTTAAGAACGCTCTACATATTTTGTTACATAACATTTAAAGGATTTTATCAACAAAAAAAACGCTCCCTAGCTCAAACTTGGGTGTTTCAATAAAATTGTTTTATTTAATTGTGGGCGTGTCAGTAAGCGGATTTAAAAAAAATTAACACATGAGAATAAAGTGCCCCTAGAGAGTATATATTATAAATTTCAGCTCCCTAGCTCAAACTTTGGATTTTCAAAAATTAATATACCCTTAGAATATGGTATAAAAAAATTGTTTTATTTATTTGTGGGCGTGTCAGTGGGCGGATTTTCAAAATTGTTTATCCCGAGCAGTTTTAGGAGTCATAGATCATATATAAAAAAAATTTCAGCTTTCTAGCTCAAAATTCGATTTTTTCCAAAATTTTGTTTTTTTTAGTATGTGGGCGTGTCTGTGGGCGGATTTCAAAAATTCGTAAACTTGATTATTTCGGGACCCTAGAGAGTATATGGTTAAAATTTCAGCTCTCTAGGTCCAGTTTAAAGGCCTAATTTTTGCCGACGGACGGACGGACGGACGGACGGACGGACGGACGGACATGGCTAGATCGATATTACTATCGATGCTGATCATAAATATAGTAACTTTTAGGGGTCTACGGGCAATATTAAGGTATGTTACAAACTATGCGTCAAAATTAATATACCCTTAGAATAGGGTATAAAAATTCAGTATGTTCATGTAGCTTTAATCCGCGTCGTACATTGTAAGGCTTAAATTTTGCTCTCTTTCAAATAATGGGATTGCATTAAATTTTTCATTCCGTTTGTGTTTTTTCGTGGGTATGAGAGTATAACTTTAAATTATTTTCTTCTTCAACCACCAAATAGACTGCATACCTAATGTAGTTTACAAACAAAATTTGTATCTACATTTCGACATTGTAGAACAATCTACTTTGTACAGTCTAGTTCACTTGATTAGACACACCTGAATATTTAACAAAAATCTGATGTTGCTTTGTTTAATATGTATTAAAGACAAATCCATAAGTATGAACATAGATTAAAGAGTTATCAACACTCAATAAAAAAACATGGAAACAAGTAGGCTTTTGAAGAGCAGCCTTTCGATATTTTATAACTAATTTTGGTTAAGAAGAATAATGAAGTATAGAGCTTTTAAGTTAATTTTAATGTGTGGAGGTAGCGCATTGAAGTGGCATTTGACACTATTTTTAAAACTTAAAATATAAAAAATAAAAAATGTCAGCCAGGTTATGATCAGAATTAAATGGATCGTTACCCTCCCGCTTTATGGCATCCTTACTGGACCGCCTGTCGGGCTCTCCAGTTTGATCTCAGTAAACATCGGCAGACTTCATGGTTTCAGGTGACTTCTTTATTGATGCCAATCAAATGCTGGTGTTATTGCCTTTGTATGTTCCGGCTTGCCTCTTTTTTTTCGATGCGTGCGCGATTCTGTTATGGATTTGATCTTCCTTTTACGGCACCGGCAATCTACAGTCGTGTCAACCTATCATGGATTTGTATGCACAATTGTGGGAGATTTTCAAGATGATAAATGCATCGCTAGGCTCACCTGAATGTTAAAACTGCCTAGATATGATTTGTCCTCTTAGTAGTCTTTTACGAACAGCGCTGTTTTTCGGCAGTAACATTTATGGCTCGTCCCTGCAGGAGGAAGCTAGTTCTAACTACTGCTACAATTTAAAATTGTAAGAAATAAATTACAAATAGCTAAAAGAGTTGACCTCCCCTCCGAAGGCTAATACCATCATGCAAAGACCTACAACCGGGCAGCGTTTACAATTTATGGAATTTTTTTCCAAAATTAGTAAGAAAATGTTTTTAGAGTACAATATTGTTAAGCTCACTGCTGTCTCAGTGGGTTTGTTAAGAAGCACAACAACATGCATTTGAAGCTACACAAATCCAAAGGTTATCAGATGCACCTCAAAAAACCTCTGTTTATTATCGTCGTACGGAGAAGCGATTAGTGAGAGGTGTCGCAGACAAGAAGGAATCTGTTGACTGCAAATGGATTTTATGGTGGAGTTAGCCATTTGTCCGAAAAGGTTATAAGAAAGCTAGGCTGGATTACGCTATGCAACACTTTGGGAAGGACAATTCGTATTTTCGTTCTGGGATCAAGTTATTTTTACTGACGAGAGTAAATTATACATCATTGGCTCATATGGGCGTCGTATGATGTGGATGAAGCCAAACACTGCATTAAACACGATGAACTTAACACCTACTGTGGAACATGCCGGCGTTAATGTAATGGTGTGGGGTGGGGATGTATGGCCTCTTTCGGCGTTGGAAACCTCATGTTCATAGAGTACACGACGGACAAATTTTGGAAGGGGAATATACTGAAGAAGAATCTTCTTTCAAGTGCTTAAAAACTGGGTCTCGGGAATAGTTTCATATTTCAACAAGACAATGGCCCCAAGCACAGTAGATGATAGTAAAACAAGGGCTGCTATACATTGCCAGAATGCAAATTTAACACCCTTCTCAGTCGCTAAACTGAAATCCATCTTACTTGAAGAATGGAATAAGATTTCCCAGGATACGACACCCCAACTAGTTCATTCGATGAAAAACCGACTGCCGGAAGTCATACAGAACAAAAGAGGTACACCCAGCTATTCAGTTTTGTTATAAGTTTAGTATAGGTTAATTTTTTAACTTTTGTTTTAAAGAAAATCAATGAAAAAAGGAAGTGTACGGAGACTTTTTTGCAATAGATTTTGCCTTATTTGGTGTGAATTATTTTTCAATTTTAGTTTTTTTCAATAAAATATAATTTTTTTTCGATAAAAAAGTTTATTTTTTTTTTTAATCTTTAATTTCTGGTGGTATTCAAATTTTTTGAATATATTCAGGTGCGTCTAATTAAATAACCTGGACTGTAAATACTCGTATTCGCCTCTGTGAACTGTTTACTCAATGAGAACTAAAAGCATTTCACCAACCATCCTTGCAGACATAAACCAAGTGTGCTTGAAATGTTAGCACTGCGAAAGCAAGAAGAAACTTTATGTGGAAGAAACAACACAAACAACCAACGCAAAGAGGATGAGAAAATGAATTACATCCTTCAAACTGTAATATGAGTAATGGCAAAGACTGACAGCAGTTGTGTGTCATCGTGAAGTGTGTTTACTGTTTCTCTCTCACTTATACTAGCAATAAAGTAGAACTGCTTCTAAATAAATTGTGTGATACATTAAAGTGCGACAGTATCGACGCTAGAAAGTTTTAAAATATCACCAAATTCCAGTAAAAAAAAACTTCTAACACCCTTCATCTTCTGGCGTAGATTTGATGCAAAAGGATAACAACAAACCCGTGCTTCTTCCACAAAGTGAAATAAATATATATCGCGCTGCGGTAGCGGTGGAATAATACCGGGCTATCATCGCTCGTCTGGACCCGGCATTTAGCATCAATATGGACAGGGAGCGTATCGGAATCCCGCTTTTTGAAATCCCACTTTTTAAAAATCCCGAAAAAAGTTTTAAAATCCCGTCTACTAAAATGCTGCTTTTTTAAAATCCCGATTGTTCAAAATCCCGATCTATTATAATCCCGCTTTTTAAAATCCCGCCAAATCCCGCATGTAAAAGTGCTGGCTTGTATAAACTCATTGGAGATTTGAGAAAGGAAGCAATTGTGGTGCAAACTGAAATACAAAAATTTCAAAAGGACAAGAAAAATTATATAAAAAAAGTAATGTTATAAAGTCACGCGCTGTAAACACTTTTATGAGAAATAGAAAAAAAATGGGTAAAACAGGTTTTCTGCGTCGCATTGCTTATAATATACATTTGAACTAATAAAATAAAAAATGCTGTTAATGGTTTGAAGTTTTTTTTGTTCCCTTTTGCAGAATATCATATAACATTACTTTATATATTTTTTTTTAAAAATATTAAAGATTGTCATATTTATTACTTAAACATTTTTTTGATATTATTTATTTCTTATTTTGTTACTTCCTCTAAAAATGATAATTTTTTTTTTTTTTTTTATAATTTTGCTTACGCTAAAGGGATTTTTTCTGTTGTTACAGTACCCTTATAATGCTAAGAACACAGTGTAAGCTACTTGGTTTTAGAAAGAATAGAGAGATAGGAAAGAAGTGTTTGGGTGCAGTTGTAGGGTTTTTCTCCACGGGTGGTGTCTAAGTTACTTAGGGAGATTACGATTTCATGTATTCGGTATAAAGTAATGGACTTGGCCGGGATTCGAACGCACGACCTTCCATTCCGTAAGTGAATACACTACTACTGCACCATTGCCACCCGCAAAATGTTAAATGTTAAAATAAACTGCATTTCAAAAAAACACTCATTGCTCATTCAAAAATCGCGCGATTTTTAAAATAAAGCAACTACTTTTGATTGTAAAAGCGGGATAATAAGAAACGGGATTATAAAAAACGGGATTATAAGAGGCGGGATTTTAAAAGACGGGATTTAAATAAGCGGGATTATACAAAGCGGGATTATAAAAAGCGGGATATCGAACCCAAACCATATGGACAAATGCCTCATGGGGGGCGTATCGGAGCGTACTCTCTATGTTTTTTTTTTTTTTTTATATAATTTGCTTACGCTAAAGGGATTTTTTTCTGTTGTTACAGTACCCTTATAATGCTAAGAACACAGTGTAAGCTACTTGGTATTGCAAAGAATAGAGAGATAGGAAAGAAGTGTTTGGGTGCAGTTGTAGGGTTTTTCTCCACGGGTGGTGTCTAAGTTACTTAGGGAGATTACGATTTCATGTATTCGGTATAAAGTAATGGACTTGGGCGGGATTCGAACGCACGACCTTCCATTCCGTAAGCGAATACACTACTACTGCACCATTGCCACCCGCAATTTGTACATTTCATTGGGGTAGTAAGCCCCAAAGATTAGGCTATTTTCGCTGGCCATCGCCAAAATTGTCAATCCTATTCAGCTGAGCCCCATCGTTTAGGCCGTTGTTGGGATAGTATTTTATATAGTTGGTTTCAGGCGTTCGGATCAATCGGAAACAGGCCCTAAGACATTGTGTCTCCAAAATCGGAATTTTTTCCATATAACTAGGCACTATATTAAACCACAATGGACAACCATAAGCGATGATCGGCCTTATAAGGGCCACTTAGCAAATGACCCTCATTCTAGAGTCAAGTTGACTGCTATGAAACAGTCCCCTTTTCAGAGCATAAGCATTATAAATTACATATAGCAAAGGCTTGTGCATCCCTCGCCTGGTCAACCTGTAGAAAAATCTCTCTAAGCATACGGTGTCGAAAGCCTTCTCAAAATCAAACAGGCAAGCGCACGGATGCTTAGCTCTTGCATTTATTCCACTGAATGTCAGAAACCAGTTTCGACACGGCATGAATAGTGTCATGCCTCATCCTGAAACCAAGCTTGTTATCCGGAATTACGTTATTGTCCTCGACCCACTTCAACAGGGCTCTATTGACAACTTTTTCAAAGACCTTGCTAATATTCTGAAGGAAACTAATCGACCGGGGATTGGCAGGGTTCGTCCTATCTTTACCTTTTTTCGGGATGGGGTGTACCACAGCTATATTCCAATGCGCCGGGCATTGTGCATTATTCAGCGCATTGTTAAACAGCGAACAAGCCAACACGCTAACCTCTTCACCGTCGCCCCCCTGGTAATCCATAAACTAGAAGCAAAACAAACAACCCGGAAGACAATGATACTATACCTAACTTAAACTTAATATATCAGACATTTGTTAGTATTTCTCATAATTATTCACTCGTGTTGCTATCACAGTTTAATTAACACATTTAAATAATTTTGTATATATTTTGTTAAATGATACTTCAAACTTTTCCTCTGACAAACGTTGTTGGGTCGACAGTTGCTTATTCCGTGATGAAACTATTTATCCCAGCGGTTGATAGTAGGCCCTTTAATTTATCTACTTCATGTTAACATTTATTGTCCTGTTCTAGGAAGGATTTCTGAATTAATTTATTATTATTGCAACTATTTGATATGGCTTAGTGTCTTAGGGTGGGTCTTAGGGTGGATCAGGTATGAATCTATCGGAAAGTGTTATATATTTTACAAATCAAATTTGGTTTTGACATTTGTGAACAAACATAATTAGAGTTTATGTGAATACGCAATGGAATGCTATACTCCTGAATAACGCGGAATCATCGTGGAATATCGCGAAGTTCTGAAATGGTAATCAACAATGGCGGTGGCTCACTTAAGCAATATCATTTTCAAAACATGGTGACTGCCCAAATAAACATTTTAAAAAACGCATTTCCTATTTGTTTTCTATTTCAAAGACATAGCATAGGAAAGCAGGGTCATGGTTATGGTCCGCCCTGTATGATTCAATGCAATCATCTCAGTTATTTATTTCCTACCTTCCTTTACGACGAAGCTTAACGGGATCATAACCCTCCCACTTTACTGCATTCCTACTGGTCCATTTGTGGGGTTCACCGGTTCAGCAGGTTTACTGGTTTCAGATAACTTCATCACCAAGGCCGATCAAATGTGCTGGTGTTGTTGTATTTGTGCTATCCTTGAGTTTTTAGGTCTGCCTCCATTCTATGATTTCAACACATGCATGCTCGCTTGATTGATTATTTTTTGATCGACATTTTACGGCACCAGTGGTCTCCAGTCACGGATTTGCATGCACACTTGCGGGACCGCTTTAAGATGTTAAATGTGTCGCTAGGCTCACCTGAATGTTAAAATTGCCTAGATGTGATTTCCACCCTTAGTCGCCTTTTACGACAAGCACTGTTTGGGGGGCGCTGCAGTGATATTCTAAGCCCGTCCCTGCACCTCAGTTATTTATTTATTTTATTTATCTATTTAAAACTAAAATGTGGTACTTATTTGCATTCTAATTTGTACTTTGAGTGCCGTGGATCTTTTATCTGTAATATTGCTTGAAGGTTTATAAGTAACAAATAATAGTTTACGCAACAAATAACCGAACAAGTTATTACAACAGTCACATAATATACATTCCCACTAAAGTACATTTATACTTTCTCATGTAAGATAAAACAAATCCAATCTTGTTAAAAACGAATCCAGCAAATAAATCAGAAGGAATTCGATTGTCTCCTCGAAAAATAACTACAACCATACCGCAAGACAAAACACCTCAACACTTTAGAGGAACTCCTTCAAAATGCTCTCAACAAGCTTACAAGATGGGCAAATCGCTGTGGTTTACCCTCACAAAACCAAACTTGTCCTCTTTTCCAGGAAATATAAAATCCCTCATATTGACCCTCCCTCGATTAACTGTACAAGCCTAACCTTTTCCGATGAATCTAAATTCTTGGGTTTAATCTTCGATAGGAAGTTAAGGCTGGAAACCCAATTTACAAGAAAGAGTAGCACTTTTCTCTTGCAAAAAAAAACCATCGGCAATAAGTGGGGCACGCATATCACAGTGGCTATACGTATCGGTAGTGAGACCGGTTCTGACATTCGGGGTGGTTGTCTGGTAGACTGCTTTGGACAAAGCGGTATACCGTGATAAGCTGAGCAAGGTTCAACGTACAGCTTGTCTGTGCATCAGCGGAGCACTCCGAAGGACTCCCTCCACTGCACTGGACATTTTACTTCATCTGACACCCCTCGATATTTTTAGCAGTCAAACAGCTGCCTGTTCCGCTGTCCGCTTAAAAGCTACCTCAGAGTGGATCAATACGAATATTGGCCACTCTATCATTCTGGACTCACTTGGGTCTCTACATTGACTACACCATACCCCAATTACAGATCGAGAAGAATTTCCAAATCATTATCCCCACCAGATCATTCTGGTATAATAATGTATTTATGGAAGATAAATCGATCCACTTCTACAGCGACGGATCAAATACTAGTGACGGGATTGGTGGTGGCGTTTTCTCTGAAATGCTTAATATTAGTCTCTCTTTCCTTCTTCCTGATCATTGTAGTGTGTTCCAGGTGGAAATCATGGCGATGAAGGAAGTCTTGTCGTGCCTGAAGAGAAATGTGATATCCACTAAGGACATCCGTATATTCTCGGACAGTCAAGCCGAGCTTAAGTCCCACGACTCAGGCTCTTCAAACTCCATCGTAGCCATAGACTGCCGTTCATCTCTTAAGGAGATGGCAGAGCAGTTCAATATTCACCTCTGTTGGGTGCCGGGGCAAAGAGACATCCCAGGGAATTGTTGGGCAGATGAACTCTCCAACAAAGGAACCGCATTACCTCTTCGACGTGATAAATGTTTTCTAGGTATACCTATCGCTACTTATAAATTTACGCTTAAGCTATCCGTAGTCGAGAGTACAAACATTAGGTGGACAGGTGGTAATACGTGTCTAGCGACCAAGCATATCTGGCCAAAGCTGGATCTGTGACGCTCTATGCGTTTGATCTCACTTAACCGACTGCACATTCGCTCTTCTATGGGTATCATTACAGGACACTGTCTAATAGGCAAGCACGCATCAAGGCTTGGCGTCTATTCAAATGACTTCTGTAGAAACGGCAGGGACGAGGAGGAGGAGGAGACTACACTTCACCTCCTCCGTACATATCCTGCACTCTCCCATGAAAGAAATCTCTATCTAGGAGCCTTCTTCCTTGATGAACTCAGCGAATTAGCTAACACAGACGTTAGAAGTCTATCGCGCTTCATTAGAAGCTTTAAATGGTTTAGCGAGTAGAGGTCGAAACTCCCCCGAACCACATGGCACCACGACGGACCGCATTGGTCTAAGTGTGTTGGCTATTAGCTGACAGCAAACCCTAACATAACCTAACCTATACCGCAAGACACCACACCACTTCAAATATGTGGTTCCATCTTTCTCCAGTTTTTACTTTAGTAGGCATTACTTTCCTTTTTTGTCAGTCATGTAGAGCTCCCATATTTATTGAAGTAGACACATCACATTTTGCTTCTTTTTTCTGTGCCAGAACGAATGAATGTATATGGTCTCATTAAATAGAACATTCACGAATCATGCTGGCAGTGGTAAATGTCCATGCATACTTTTAAAGATTACAGTAACTTTAAACTTTATGTTGATGGCATGCGATATGACACAAGAGTTCGTATAGATCAGATGACAGTTTAGTATCTTAGTTAACCAATTAATTTTATCACAAGTGATTCATATTCTCAATTAGTTTGGAAATGTTTCGAGATTCGATTCGTCTTTTAGGCCTCCATATAATAAATATGGCAATGTACTTAACTTTTATAAAAGAAAATTTTTAATTCATTCACGCGAAACCTGGCGAATCTTCTTCCACCCTTACCTAGATTCGAAAGTCAGTAGTTACTTTTTAAATTTTTTGAATGTTCTACATCTACAAAATTTAATGAAAAATAGATTGTGGCGCCTATAGCAGCACCTATGGACTTAGTTGGTATAGAAATATATAACATGACCAACCAACCACCAACAATTTTATATAGTAAAGGTGTTTTTGTTAAGCCGGGACGAACTTTGATTTTGAATAATCGAGAGAATACATTCTGCAAATACTACAACTTCGGCTGCCGACCACGGCTGGATCTGATGAAAGTCATCCAAGAGACAAAGTTGTCAACCACTATTTCAAGCATTTTTGGCCGTATTTGAGGACATACATACAACACGAATAATGTTGGCTTCCAATGCGATGACTTTATGTATCCTCGAGGAAAATAATCAAGCGTCGTCAAATCACAAGATCTTGGAGGCCAATTTGCAAGTCCATGTCCATTACGCGAAATTATGCGTTCATCGGATATTTCCTTCAATAAGTTGATTGTCTCGTTTGCTGTATTACACGTAGCGCCATTCTGCTGGAAGCGCACCCATCTTCCACATTCATGCCATTCAATCGCGGAACGAAAAAGCCAAAATCATGGCTCTGTAAACAATATCGTTGACTGTAACACGCTGATTAGCCTGATTTTTGAAAAAAAAAAAAATGGTCGGATGACATGTCCAGGAGCCTGAAACACAAAGCTGCAAGTGTACAAGTCAACAGTCACTTGCAGGATTATTTTAATTATGTAACACAGAAAAAATCTTTACACTTAGCTTACAAATGTTCATTTGAAAAGAGATAAGCAGCGCTATTTTTAATTCAATTGGGATTTACTTTTTTTCCACACTTGTAGCTCAGAGTTACAGAAAGAGGGTAATAACACAATTTCCCAGTTCTTTACACTTGTAGTTTCGTGTTAAAGTAATGTGATACACTTGTATGAATTCACTTACATTTATTAGTATTACAAGTACTTGTAGCATTGTGTTACAGGCCAGCTCGCAGACCACATCAAACTGTACCTTTTACGGGATATAACGGCGTTTCGATAATCTCAGTTTGCTTGTTGACATACTCATTGGGCCTAAAATGGGCCTCAATTGGCATCAATGCTTGCATGAAATGGATCTTGTAAGCCTTCAATAAACCAAGGGCTTTGACTTTAATGTTCCACAAAGTAAATGGACAAAGACCAAGCTGTTGTGAACGACGTCAAATTGATAAATTTGGATCATATTCAACACTCTCCCGAACGGATGCACTATTTCTTTCAGTACGCGCTCTTCTTAAGCGTTTCGGTGCCACTGCAAAAACGGTCAAAAATGCGGCGAAAAGCGGTCTCAGATGGTCGATTATGTCGGGTGTAATATGGTGAAAGTGCTCAATAATTTGACGACAGAACTATAATTTTTGAAACAAATTTCTAAAATTTGGTCGTTGTTGAAGCGTGTGCATTATCTCGATAAAATTGAGTTAAAACATAGAGACGGGCTACAGTTCGCTTGAGCGAACTGTTGGATACCCTATTCTTATTCCTATCCCTCATAAGTAGGCGTGACAAAAGTCTAAGTATGGTTGAATTTTTAAGAACGCTCTACATATTTTTTTATATAACATTTAAAGGATTTTATCAAAAAAAACGAAGCTTTTGTAAAAAAAACGCTCCCTAGCTCAAACTTTGGTTTTTCAATAAAATTGTTTTTTTTTAATTGTGGGCGTGTCAGTAGGCGGATGTAAAAAAAAATAACACCCCCTAGAGAGTATATACATATTATAAATTTCAGCTCCCTAGCTCAAACTTTAGATTTTCAAAAAAAGTTATTTTTTAAATTGTGGGCGTGTCATTAGGTGGATTTTGAAAATGTTCACACATGAGCTTGAAAGGCGCCTAGAGAGTATATATTATAAATTTCAGCTCCCTAGCTCAAACTTTGGATTTTCAAAAAAGGTTTTTTTTAAATTGTGGGCGTGTTAGTATTCGGATTTTGAAAATATTTACACATGAGCTTGAAAGGCGCCTTGAGAGTATATATTATAAATTTCAGCTCCCTAGCTCAAATTCTGGTTTTTCAATAAAATTGTTTTATTTAATTGTGGGCGTGTCAGTCGGCGGATTTTGAAAATTTTATCCCCCGAGCAGTTTTAGGAGTCATAGATCATATATACAAAATTTCAGCTTTATAGCTCAAAATTCGATTTTTTCGAAAAATTTGTTTATTTGAGTTTGTGGGCGTGTCTGTGGGCGGATTTCAAAAATTCGTAAAATTGATTATTTCGGGACCCTAAAGAGTATATGGTTAAAATTTCAACTCTCTAGGCCCAGTTTAAAGGCCTAATTTTTGCCGACAGACGGACGGACGGACATGACTAGTTCGACATTACTATCGATACTGATCATAAATATAGTAACGTTTAGGGGTCTATGGGCAATATTAAGGTATGTTACAAACTATGCGTCAGAATTAATATACCTTTAGAATAGGGTATAAAAAAACACCCTTTTTATAGAAATAATATTTTTTTGTTATTGAATTTGTAGGCATTGTAAATTGTAATTTCATCGTGAGCCACCTATCGTCAAACTCTTATAGTTTTACAGCCGAATGCATGAACGCAAATTAAGGTTGAATTATCTTTAATCAATGAGTTAAATGAGAAATCTTAAAAACAAACTTTGTTGAACAAAAACATGCAATCATAACTCATAACCGAAGTATGTGAATTAACGAGTAATTAAGTTAAATAGAACTGACAGCTTTTTGACAACTGACAGTGAATCTTTGAACCAAATGGGATGTTGGATGTGGTATCTGCATACAAAATTTACTACTTTAATTTTGAGATTTTTGTGTTCAGCGCCATCTATCAAAAGACTAAATTTGCATGCACTTCTCACTCCCCAGTTTTCTTTTTGTTCAAAAATATTGTGTATGTTTCGGCTCAATTGGATATTTAGTTTTTGAGTTTTGAGCGCTTAAACAAACAAGTTATTTTTATATTTACATATATATACAGAGTGGAGCACGAATCGTGCTACAAAAACAAAACGTAATAACTTTGTTTTTGTGGGAGTAATCGGCTTATTTTTTTTGGGACGTTACTATTTTGATTTATTAAAATGAATGCCTGGGATACCGAAAAGAGAAATTGGATAGTGCAGCGTTACCATGCTTTGCAGTCCTTCATATCCGTCCAAAGGGAATTTTTAGGCGAGTAGATTCACCATTATGATCCTGGTAAACATGTTTGCCGAATCTGGAAGCATCGCACGAAGACCGTACCATCGAGATTCCTATGATCAATTCAGGCAAATCCAAGCTTTTCGACTCGAAACTTATCTGCACAAATTGGAGTTATAATCTAAGAGCCCACAGCGAATTTTGGGCGTGAAAGTATAACCAAAAAGCTGATACATGAACAGAAAGGTCTCCAAAAAGTAAACTCAAATGTCGAAGTCTGGCAGCGCTTAGTTGCAGCTGAGGTTAGTAATAGTAGGTTGAAAACGTTTCCAAAATCTTGATTTTTTTTATAACCACTTGAATATAGTATTAAATGAAAGAACAGACTACCCTGATCACCAAAATATAGGTCCCAGACGTCTTTCGCTCAGCCATAGCCTTGCCAGACGTACTAATAGTACCTATGTTAAAAATTACATTTTGAAATAATTGGTGTAACCAAATAATGGTTACACCAACAAATTTGTGAGAACGCCCAGATCACAAAAAAGATGCAACTAAGCGCTGCCATACTTCGACATTTGAGTTTACTGTTTGGAGACCTTTCTGTTCATTTTTCAGCTTTTTGGTTACACTTTCACGCCCAAAATTTCCTGTGGGCTGTTGGTCTATTAGCGGATATTACAGCGGATAATTCATGATGACTTAAACTTGTTTCCGTACCAAGCCCAAATTGCAAGCAAGTTAAACTCTCTGGATTTGCCTATTCGCCTGGAATTTTGCCAACAAATTAATGAAATAACCGAAGAAGACAACAGCTTGAAAAAATGTTTGTTTATGTCTGATGAGGCCCATTTTGATCAAAACGAAAAATTTAAATAAGAAAAATTGCCGTATATGGAGTGAATCTAATCCAGAAATACTCCATGAGACGGTACTGCACCCAGAACGAGCCACTGTGTGGTGCGCAGTTTCATCAAGGTGCATTGTTGGCCATACTTCTTTGGAGTAAACGGTGTAACAGTAACTGTCCATGGGGACCGTTATTTAAAGATGTTGAAGGAGTTTTTTTTAACCCAGAACTGCGCTGAAGAAGTATCCGTTTCAACAGCATTTGGTTCCAGTAAGATTTAGCAACTGCACACATAGCCAGACCGGTTATTGCGGAGCTCCAACGAAAATTCCCAACAAATTAATATCCAGAAATTCCACTTTCCGCTGGCCCCCAAGGTCACCTGACCTGACTGCACCAGACTTTTTTTTATGGTCTTATGTCAAGCAAATGGTGTACAAACCGAAACCAAGGAATTTGACTGAATTGAAGCAGTCCATTAAAACAATAATTGAGGCGATCCCGACTTCAACCCTTCAGGCCGGTCACGGAGGTCATTTACGATCTGTCATCTTCAAAAACAATTAGTTATATAAAAAAAATTGAATTTTCTACACAATAAAAAAAAATTAAATGTATTGATTAAAAAAAAGTTATTTGAATTTCTTATTGTAGCGCAATTGGTATGTCACCCTGTAGAAAGAATATTTTTGGCTTTATAAATTTGAATGTCTTAAAACATTGAGTCTATGCCAAAGCAAATTTTGCACACACGATTTTGCGACGTGCTCTTAATATATTAAAAATTCCTTTAACGAAATTCAACGCACAAGAAACATTATTGTGTCAATTCAGGTGAGAAATATAACACAGTTGATCGAGCTTGTCACCCTTGAAGATGTGTGCGAATATGAACTTTCCCTAAGTCACTGTCAGCTTTTTTTAAAAAAGAAAAAAAAATACATAACGCTTACCATGAACAATTGAAATTTATTAGATTCTGATGAATTATTATGATGGAGATGATTCAATTTGGTTCGGCAGTTTAGGTTAGGTTGGTGTTATACTCTGTCAAGACCAGAAAGTCAGCTGTTGCTTGCCGGTTTATAATCATATGTATATAAACACATATATATCTTTAAAGCTCTTAATAAAGCCGAAATATCTTGGATGACAAATTTTTATTTATTGGAGTAAAATTGCGTCCTGATGGGGGGTATTTCGCTGACATTTATTATGACTGGAAAATGGTTTACGTTCCAATTTTTTATGGATGCTTTAAATTACCGTTGAAAGCCACTCATTGAGTTAATTTTGTTTTGATCGAAGATGTCTTAAATGGACATTGGTGACAAGTGTGAGGCATTGGTTGAAAAGATTGCAACTGGTGAAGGTATTGTGTGCTGTATCACATCATGCGGTAAAATACAGGTCCCTAATTGGATTTAGATTATTGTTGTAAATCAACTGTTGAAGTATTTTAGCTTTCTTTTAGTAAATCGTTGTGTATTCACGAAGAATGTGTTCCGCCATTTATTAATCTTCTAGGCACATCATAAGGTAGGTAGGTAGGTAGGTGTGGCGGTTTGATAAGACAAACCCAATTAGCACCGAGTGCCGTTTTGTTACCAGAAACTCACGTAAACCTGGGTATTATCGATTGGTGGGGGAGGAGTTCAGGAAAGTTATCAGTTCCTTGATACTTTTCTCGGAGACTTCCTCAAGTGAATTGAAGAAAGGGCTTCCCAATGTTCGTAGTCTGGTCCTAGCTAAAGCCGGACAGGTGCATAAAAAGGGAATTAGGGTTTCTTTTTCAGTTGTCACTTTGCAACTGCGGCAGTGTGTATTGTATGGGATGCCCAGCTTGGCCGCATGGTCACCTATAGGCCAGTGTCCCGTGATGATCGCTGTTATTCTTGCGATGTCTTTTCGGGTTCTACCTAGAAGGTCGGTTGTTTTTGCCTTGTTGTAGTTTGGCCACGTTTTTCTGGAAATGACGCATGTAGTCAGCCTGCTCCATCTGAGGTTGGCTTTCTTGAGGTATTCTGTGGTGATATTTTCCTTAACTGCTCCGAGCGGAATGTGGACTAGTTCCGCCAGAGAGCAGTGGAGAGCTGAACCTTGCCTGGCCAGTTCGTCGGCATGTTCGATTCCATAAACGTTACTGTGCCCTGGAACCCAGATCAGGGTAACCTTGAACTTATCAAGCAGTGCCAGCTCATTACGGTATTCTAGTACTAACTTAGAGGATATAGTGATCGAAGCGATCGCTTTAATGGCAGCCTGACTTTCAATAAGTATGGCGATCCTTTGCCTCGGTGTTATGTTTGAGTGAAGTTTGATCTGGCGACAGGCTTCACGGATAGCCAGTAGCTCCGCCTAGAATACGCTTGCAGTATCCGGAAGTCTGTACGATTTTGCGATGTTTAAGAATTCCGGAAAAAACTTCCGCACCCACGCCGCAGTCCATTTTTGAACCGTCGGTATAGATTGTTTGATCGAAATCCCTTGTCACTTGTCCATTTTGCCATTCTGATCTAGTAGGGATTTGAACGACGAAATGTTTTGTGAAAGACATTCTGGGAATGATGTAGTCTGTTGAAGGCGGAACTAGTTTTCTAGGTAGAGAATCTAGAATACTACTGTGGCCGTAGGGTTTCGCAGTCCAGCATCCAGACTCTCTGAGTCTGATCGCGCTGTGTGCTGTGATGTTTGTTATATGTATGGTAAAAGGTAAAAGGTGCAGTAAGACTGTGAGTCCGTCTGACGGTGTTGACCGTAGAGCTCCTATGTATGCTGTGCTTTGTACCTTATTAAGTTTGGTTATATTGTACCTTTTCTTTAGAGCCGGCCACCATACTATTGACCCATACGTGAGGATTGGTCGTACCACGGCTGTGTACATCCATAGGGTCAATTTTGGTTGCAGGCCCCACTTTTTGCCGAAGGTTCTGCTGCAGGTATAAAAGGCTATACATGCCTTCTTTACCCGTTGTTCTATGTTTATTTTCCAGTTGAGTTTAGGATCTAGGATAACTCCTAAACACATAATAAAGTACAACTATTTCGTTGTTAACAGCTGGCGAAAAGACTAACTTCTCCAGATATTTGTGCGCACAAATTTGTGTTTTTGTTATTTGTCAGACTTTTGCTAGAGATTCGGTAATGAATAAAGTTTAAGGTGTTCCTGAGTGAGGTTCCAACCTTGAACCCCTTACTCAGTATTCCAACATACTGACCCCTGCATCCACATAGCCTAGTGTAAGTGTGAGTTCATACATGTAAAAATGCTGCATGCTTGCAGATTCCGCGTTCATTATTGTAAAACTACTGCATTATAATTGCAGGAGTTTGGCAGCTCCTGCGTTCATAAAAGAAAATTGGCAGTCAGCATGCTGTCAATTGTGCATGTGTTTTTGTTTTGTTGCCGAGCTGCAGGAAAATAGCGGTAGAAAAGGAGTAAGTTAAATTTTTGCAAAATATTTAATTTTCCACGCAGATATGTAGAAATAACTATTTATTTCGAATTTAAAACATTAAAATGAATTATTTTCATCATATAGGAATGCAACAATAGCAAAAGATCTGATCTAATGATGATACGAAATTGCTTGTATCCTTTCGGCTTTGTGTTCCATCTACACATCTAAGAACGTTTCGAAACGGATTATTTCTTATGCTTGCCAATTTGTCTATTATTTGTTGAATCATTATTTGAATCAGGTCATTTTATATGTTTCTTTCTTAACTTGGACAGCAGTTTAGTTATTTCAATAAAATATTCGAAAGGTGCTCCTTTAGCAACATTAAACAAATTACTGATTTTCCTAAACGAACAGTTATTGGCAAGCTTTCAATCGTTTTAGGCCGACCGGAATTATTTTTTTTTCCAAAATGGATTTTTTCCCAAATGCTTTCCAAGTCTATGCCATCCAAGAGATTTAAAATGAGTCTAAATGTCATTATGAGCCATGTTGAGCGATGGTGTATCTTAAACTTATTAAAAATATTTTGTATACAAGTTGTCATGGACAAAATTGTTTTTAATTCTGTCATTTATGACTTTGTTTATATACGCAATTATGAACTCACTTTTGTCAATGCATGATGACCGCATTCATGCAGCTACGTTTGCGTTCATAAATGTATTCAATGAACATTTGTTGCACGGTTTGGGCAACCTTATTTGCAATTATTAACTCATCCTAGCTTTTACTGATTTTATGAAGATGGTAGTTGAGAGAGCAGTGACCTGGGATGAACTGGGTAAGGTAAGATTAGGTGAGGTTAGTCAGCGCTATGACATTGATACCATAAGGGGTCCATCGCGAGATCCCTGGGGGAACCAACTATAATGTCAGTCATCATCCTTAACCTCTTCGTCGAAGCATTTTATTTTCCTACAAAATTTCACTAGTTTGATGCATTCAGTCAACGCTACCTCTTCTAAACTATCAAATAATATATGAAATAGTTGGTCAGGCGTCTTCTTCTATGTCGAGCAATACCCCCGCATTTACAAAGTATGTGCCTATGTCTTTCGTGACGCAAATATCATTGCAGTATCTGCATGCGTCAGTTTCCGAGAGCCCCAATCTTTTGGAGTGCTTCCTCAGAAGGCAGAGTTTGGAAAGGATGCCGATTGTCATTCTTAGCCGACATCTACTTAGTTTCAAAATCCACCAAGTTTTCTTTTTGTTCAAGTTGGGTCACAGCGCCTTGCATACCTTGCGACCCACTATATGAATCCGTCTTTAACTATCCATTCTTGTATCCGCTTCCGATAACTTCCCTTTTACTGCACACAAGGGCGGTTTTATGTCCAATCCAGTGCAATGCAGACGCATTTCTCCCCATTTTCTTGCCAGGCATATGCGAGCTCATTTCCCACTATGTAGCAGTGCCCGGGTATACAGCACAATCTAACGCGGTGCTGTTCCCATAATGCCTTAATCATTGTATGCCAGAACCGCCGACTGGAAGACACTGCAACTGTTTGGAAGCTACAGAAATTCCCTCAGCTCTATTTCCGCGGAGTGGGACCTATGCCATCGTTGGATTTGGACCCATCCGTGAATACTACAATGTCACATAAATTAATGACTGCGTTATTCCGCCACATTGCTCTATCGGGATACACCATTGTATAGGGTATCTCAAAATCGAGCTAAGAAAATCAAACTATCAAATTCAAAATAGAGCAGGGTACCTCTCCGAGGCACAAGCAAGGGGACACAATAGACCAATAGGTCGCAGTGTAATATACCCTAACCAAATATCAATCAATCAGGGTCCAATTGGACTGCTTTTGAACATGCCGAAATTGGTTAAACGTATCGCACTATTTTCCTATGTGGTATTTCATCTGTATATCTGGCAGTAGGTGCACAAACATTTTCAGTGTTGCTGTGGCCGTTGTTCGCACGTCACACCGGATGGAAACACTTGCCGTTCTTAGAACTGTTATCAATTTGCGGGGTATATTCTTCTTATTTGCTCCTTTCAACCAGACAATGGCCTATAGGTGAGGATGGGTCTGATTATCATTATATACAGCCAGTGCATCGTTCCTGGTTTAAGGCCCCACTTTTTTCTTACTGAACTTTTGCACGTAAAGAGTGCGCTGTAGGCTTTCTTGATTCTCTCCTGATAATTGAGATGCCAGTTCAATTTCCTCTCCAGAATAATGTCGATATATTTAGCATGTTCTGATAGAACCAGTTCAACCCCATCAATTCGTGGCATTTTAAAAGATGGTCGTTTTATACTTTCTGGTGAATAGAATTTATTCCGTTTTTCTGGAATTGACGTTAGGTCCACAGTTTTCAGCCCATTTGTCTAGAGTTTTTAAAGCAGCCTCTATAATTACAGTCACTGTATTGAGGAATTTGCCCTGAAATATATTGATTCTCCTTGTGCTTAGCATTTTGCATAGCTAATATGTGATACCCTATTAAACGTTTAGCTATTCAAGAGTATGCTTGATCGGTGACCCTTTGACACATTGCAATTCTTTATAATAGAGGGTTGCCACGATTTTCCCCACTCCCTTAGGTAAGGCGGCTTCCACAGATTTATTCAGATAGACGTAGTGTTTCATATACCGCAGAGTCTCCTGATGTAAATATCCAGAAGTCTTTTAAGGGTTTTTAACAGGAAGGTGGAGAGAGTTATGGGTCTGAAATATTTCGCTGTCGAATGGCCATGCCTACCCGCTTTAGGAATGAATGTGACCCTCACATCACTCCATGCCCTTGGTATGTGCCCCAGTTTTCCTAGCAGTGCATATATATCTTAATTAACCTGCAAGTGACTGAAAATACGACCCAATATTTCACCCTAATAAAAACTCGTTAAATGCTGGTGAAAACGTTGATAATACCCATTCTTACGTTTGACTGTGAATTATACTGCTCATGCAACATCGGAAGCAAACAAAGGCTAAACGTCACTCTTAATAGTGCAATGCGCTTTAATTCTGCGAAGACGAGACCGCGTGTCTAATTTTTCTATCCAGCTATTTCATATCCCAATTAACAATATTCTCCAATTCTGCACCATAGCTCTATTCTTCGACATCTTGCTCACGCACTCACCACACTATCTCCATGAAAGAATACAAAGGACTTCCTCAATCAAGTCTGTTTATCTCATATATCCACGCTTGTTGAGAAACGTTTGGCGTCTGTTGTGAAATCTAGCCCTCGAAGTGGAAACAAAAACAAACACGTTCCTTTATTTTGAGGACTTTAATTTCTTTAAAAAAAATTCTCCTGTTCTTCTTTAGCCAACTTTTCTCAGACTATTTCCTTAATTTGCTTATACCAGTTGATTTAATGCTTCCAAATTCCTTCAACGCTGGTTGTATTTTTAAGGTTAGTTGAAAGGTGCCTATTGATTACTACCCTTGCAAGGGTAATTACATCGGATTCTCTGGGAAAGCTGCAGAACAAACGCTCACGTTGCTTTTTAGTGACAGTTTATTCTCTGTATAATACAAGTACAAATTATAAATATGTAGTTAATTTTGACAGCGCTTACTATTTTAGCAACTTTCCGGCGGCGACTCGAGCTCCGATTCCAATAAATATAAATATAAATGATTAATGGTTTTTTATGTGATACCACACAATTTTTCCTGGTTTTAATTTTTGTTTTCCGTCAATTCCTTTATTTGTTTTTGAATGAATAGCCTTACAATTCCTTACCACGTAAAGTGGACGGCTGGAGTTACAGCGCTGTTTCACGGTCAGCCACAACCGATCATCAGACTCCTTATGTGGTGCTGGTCTGTCTTTTTTCTTCATTTATCCCGAAATTCCATTTTCTTCCACTGGGATTCGAACCTAGACCAGCGTCTTCTCAGGCAAGCACTCTTGCACTGTGCCATTGAAGCCACGAGTTTATCCAGTTTTTATTTGCAATTTCTAGGATAAACTTTTGCTCCTGTAAGTATATTATGTTATTCATTCAGGTTGTTTCTTTCTGTGTTTTCTCTAATTCTATTCCATTTCGACAAGCATAGTTGGACTGAAATGGGTGATAGAGAGGTGAAAGACTTTTTGACATTGTTTTTTGTCGAGAATTTTATGATTAATGGTTTTTTATGTGATACCACACAATTTTTCCTGGTTTTAATTTTTGTTTTCCGTCAATTCCTTTATTTGTTTTTGAATGAATAGCCTTACAATTCCTTACCACGTAAAGTGGACGGCTGGAGTTACAGCGCTGTTTCACGGTCAGCCACAACCGATCATCAGACTCCTTATGTGGTGCTGGTCTGTCTTTTTCCTTCATTTATCCCGAAATTCCATTTTCTTCCACTGGGATTCGAACCTAGACCAGCGTCTTCTCAGGCAAGCACTCTTGCACTGTGCCATTGAAGCCACGAGTTTATCCAGTTTTTATTTGCAATTTCTAGGATAAACTTTTGCTCCTGTAAGTATATTATGTTATTCATTCAGGTTGTTTCTTTCTGTGTTTTCTCTAATTCTATTCCATTTCGAAGAAAATGGAATTTCGGGATAAATGAAGGAAAAAGACAGACCAGCACCACATAAGGAGTCTGCTGATCGGTTGTGGCTGACCGTGAAACAGCGCTGTAACTCCAGCCGTCCACTTTACGTGGTAAGGAATTGTAAGGCTATTCATTCAAAAACAAATAAATAAATATAAAGATGTCTTCTTAAATTTGACTGGCGGCTATCAGAAACTTCTGGCGAAAATGTCCTTTTCATGCGGCTAACAAGTTTTACGAAATCTCTATTTCTCCTCTCATCTCTCGCGCATTTATTTGACAGCCAAATGAGTTCGTTCCAAATATTTTTCAGCTCTGTTCGAATTGGAATCTGAGCTCGAATCACCGTCGATAAAGTGACATGGTGAAAATTTAAAAAAAAAAAAATGTCCAGGCATTATGTCCCGTGGAAAATGGATATTATATCTTAATTGGGCAATCGACCATAAGTCTAGTTTTAATCATGGATATTATTCCCGAATTTCGTCTGGTCCCGTTTTATAATTCGAGGATATTAAGATATTAAGGGGTACAACCAATCGTTGTTATCAGTTGAACTATTTCACAACCTTATATCATTGAAACCCAAGGCGTAGTGGCACCCTGAGACCCTGAATGTGAGGCAGTCTGGTGTATGAGTCGAGGATATGTCCCAAAGTTTGAATCTGATCAAATGATGATACTTAATTATAAGTTAATTTATAGTAAATTTTTGTTTGTTTGTCTTTATACCCTATTCTAAGGATACCTATAATAATTTTGACTCAGAATTCATAACCCTCCCACTTAACTGCATCCCTATTAGTCCGCCTGTGGGGTTCGTCGGTTCCACCTCGGAAAATAATGACAGGGCTTCTTATTTTAAATCACTTCGTCGCTGAGTTCAATCAAATGCTGGTGTTGCTGCTTTTGTGTGATCCAGCAATTTTTAGGCCTGCCCCTCTTTCGTGTTTGTATTGGAACGTTGATCGATATTGCCTTTTTGAAAGGGTTCGTAGGATCTGTTCTTTGAACATAACAGTGCCAACTGAGCCGGTCGCGCTCCATTTTTTTCAAGATATGATCTTTGACGTGAAGGCTTCTTCGGATCTTCCAACTTTTTATTCATATTTATCTCAGCTGCCGTTAATTTGCCTTCATACGTTTTGTACGCTGTCCAACATTGTGAACCGTATGTGAGCGCCGGGCGCACAACTCCGGTGTAGAGCCTTAATTACGGCTTAGGGGTCATTTTTCGGTCACAGAAGATGGCTGAGTGTTCCCGCCACTTCCACGCGATGCTTAATGTCGTCATCACAGGTTGCTTCATTGATCGCAGGTATTTGAATTGTTCGCACTTGGGAACCACTCATTCCAATAAATGTCTGGAATAATTCGGAATGGATTAGACAACGGGCAGCACATAGTCAACTAGGAAGCTGACAATTTTTGACCGATTGTTTGAAACATACCTTAATATTGCCCATAGACCCGTGAAGCTACTATTTTCAGCATCGTAAGTTATGTCAATTTAGCCAGGAAAATTCAACCATATACTCTCTAGCACCCGAAATAATCAAGTGTACGATTTTTGAAATCCGCCGACTGACCTATCACAGTCTAAAAAAAAAAACTAATTTATAGAAAAAATCCAAATTTGAGCTAGGAAGCAAAAACCTGGAATATGTCATCTCCAGGTGCCCTTAATGCTCATGTGTGGATATTTTTAAAATCCGCCCACAATTGAAACAAACAGTTTTTTTTTTGAAAAGTCAAAGATTGAACCTAGGAAGCTGACATTTTTTATAAATACTCTCTGGGGACCCCAAATGCTCATCCAAAAAGATTTTTTAAATCCGCCCGCTATTTTAAAACCAACCGTTTACTTGAAGAAAAAATTGGAAATGAAAGCCCTAATCTTTGCAAAGTATATAGGTAGATTAAGTTGTTTGAAGAATTCCTTCATACAAAGTTTTCTGCCGTGCCCAATTTTTGGGGTAGTTTTTAAAAAACAAAATCGATAAAATCTTTCAAAAAACGTACAAAACAGTTATGTATAACAGAATATGCCACGCCCACATTTTGGAGAATATGAATAGGGTATTCAACAGCAAGGCCGTAGCCAAGGGGGGGATTACAGGGGTTTGAACCCCCCCCCCCCCGGAACATTTTCCTTTACGACAATTTTTATATGGGTGGTGTAAATTTATTATAAATCATCAAAAATACTATATGTTAAGCGTTCTTATGATCCCTCACACTTGCCAATCAAACATGTACTTTAGAATATAATATATTAAATTATAGCAGTTTTTCCACACCTACCTCCAAGCTCCAGTTCAAGCTGTAGTACGCGAGTCTCATCCAGAAGCCTTATACGTGCACTGTAGCGCACACTCTCTAAACCTGGCTTTAGGGCATTCTTGTCAAATTCAGCCTATTCGCAACACTATTGGTACCATAAAATCAGTTGGAAATTTTTTTTAAATTATCGGCAAAGCGCACACGTTTGTTGCAGGAAATGATTAAACAAAATTATCCTCAACATAAATGGAAAAAATTAACAGCAATGTGTGAAACACGCTGGGTGGAAAACTATGATGGGTTGATGAGGTTAAAGGAAATTTTTAAAGCGATAATTGATGCTTTGGAAGAGTTGTGTAGTGATGAGGACTCTGATAAGTCCTCGAAGGCGAGTTGCTTTTTAAGATCTATTTCAGCTAATGATTTTGCAGTAAGTTTGTGTTGTTTGAGTGTTTTGTTTACATAAACATTGCCACTTTGTAAGATCTTACAATCCCCTTCATGCGACTTAGTGTCTGGATTGGAACATGCGGAATTAATAACAAACACATTCCAAGGAATACGCGAAAATATCATTCCGGAATTCAAAACAATTTTTGATACTGCACAAAACTTAGTAAATGTTGTGAATGAAAATTTTAAAATTCCACGAATTGTGTCAAGGCAGCAGCACGGACAAAACATGAGCACAACAGATCCTGAAACCTATTTTAGGATAAGTACAAGGTGGCGCAAAAGTTGTCACCCGATGTTCTTTCGCTGTAATTTTTTTTATGAATGAAAAACTTTGGTTCTGCTTTTGGATTATGTTAATTGGTGTCTTAAGTTTTTTCTGTATCAGTTAACTTCACAAATATCAAAGTAGAATTTACATTTGCCGCCATTTGCAAAAATTATGCTTCTTCCGATAGGAAGATGACTTTTGCGCCACCTTGTATAATGATTTCTCTTTTAGATGACTTTTTAAGTCGGCTTAAAATGAGATTTGAAAACCATAAGTCCATACTTTCCTCTTTGTGTATTTTGATTCCATCGATCCTTGGCAAAAACGAACAAAACTATAACGAAGAAAACTTCAAATTTTATAAATCTTTTTTGGGTTGGGACACTTTAAAATCTGAATTTACGCTATGGAAGACAAAATGCCATACACAAAAGATACAGAGCGTTCAAAGAGTGCAATAACAGCTCTTGGGGAATGCAATAAGGATGTATTTCCTAACATCCACAAGCTTCTTAAAATTTAGGCGACACTACCAGTTTCAACATGTACACCGGAGAGAACATTTTCGACAATGAAACGTCTAAAAACTTATCTAAGAAATTCTAGCGGTGAAGAAAGATTAACAGGATTGGCGTTAATGTCAATTCATCGACAAATTGAGATTGACACTGAGGAAGTTTTAGATATATTTGCAGCGCAGAAGGCCAGAAGATTAAATTTAATTTTATAAAAATGATTCATACTTACATGTTATGTAATACTTTTTGTAATAATAAAATCTTAAAGAATAACGATATGTACTTAATAAATAATAACTTAAAATTATTTAAATAAATAAAAATATATTGGAAAAATCTTTTAGTTTTTTTTTAAATTTGTTTGAGAGTTTTCTTGGAAAAACTAAGTATGCAATAGTATTTTATTAGCAATAGTCTACTAAGGAAAAAAAATATTAAAAATTGTTAAAGCAGTTTTTTTAAACCGGTTTTCTTTTAATTTTTGGAAAATATTTTGCAATTTTTTGAGTATTTCAATACAAGGAAATTTGTAGTTTTCATCTGGAAAAAAATCCGAAAAAATTCAATATTCCCGTTTCCAGCATATTCAAAAAACCAAAAAAGTTATGTATGAATTGGATCATAAAAGCCTTCCTAAATTTTAAATTTAATTGAAATTTGTTTTGTTGTGAGCTAGAAATTCAGATGTTAAAAAATCAGTTCCATAGGAGGTACCATTCTTATCCATTCTTACCAAAAGATAGACTGTTTTATCTAAATCGTTAGGGCCGTTTTTAGAAAAATTAAGTTTTAACAAACCGTTATATGACATATCCCATTGTTTTAGAGCTAAAATTCCAATTTCAACTAGTGCGAGACTACTAAATAAACACTATGAACTAAATTTGCAAATCAGGACGCAGATCTGCAAGCAATCAGACGGGCGAACAGAATCTTCCAACGCATTTTTTTCTACTTTCCTATCATCGTAATGTCATGTTTAATTGTTTTCTCAATTTTTTTTGCACGATCCATAAAGTGCCTTATACGTAGTATAGTACCATAATCCCAATTAAAAATCGTGTTTGGTCGATTTTCGGATAAAATGGGCTGTATTAACTTTATTTATTACATCTACCATTCAGAAAGGTACACACTGATTGGTGTATGGAATAAATATAACCCGAAATAATTGTCTGGCTACGGCCTTGTTCAACAGTGGACTGTAGCCTCCATAGGTATAGTGTTCAAATGTTTGGTTTGGATATTAGCTCCATTGACATGGACATTATGCCAGTGGGCCAATCTCTTCCCGTCGTTTATGTTGCACGATTGCACTGACCAGCGGATTTTGAAAAATCTTTAACCAACCCACTTTTATTAAAGAAACTCTATTCGAAAGTATAAGTGCTTAATTCATAATCCTTGGAGCTATATAACAACAAATACAACACGAAACATTAAATAATTTTAATTAATTAATTTGAATTTATATTCATTGAATCGTAAAAGGGTAAGGGACTCTTTTCTCCTTTTGAATAAAAAACATTAATAAATTGTTTCCGCCTTTAAAAAGAAATAATGCTTCGTATTCAAATGAAATTCCGAGGAAATGAAATATATCCTTGCTTTGCTCCGGCCCAGAAAATGTTATGCTTATGACTACCTTCTTAAATGTTCACACAACTGTCTAGATGAATGGAAAGAATAAATTGCATTCGAGTTATTTCATTTCATATATATTTCATCAAGCAGAGTACGTAAAGCTTTTAAAGAATACTGAATAATTTAACAATGGATATACTTTATGTCATAAGAATTTAACAAATTTGAGTTGGAAATTTGTAATAATAAAGACGATTTAAAGACGTCATGAAATGCATTAAAATTGATAGAGTGACACACAGAGTTAGCCATTCTTGGCGTTAGTGGTTCATTTCGGCCGTAATTCTATTTATAGCTGGGCTCATTAGAAAGGTTGCGAGATCTAAGATTACGCTTGGAGAAGTAAAATTTAACAAGATTCACCCGAAAAGGACAATTGATTTCATAGTTTATAATATCCCTAATAAATATAATGCCGAAATATTTGCGTTGGTGACTGAATGCCGAGGAGTTGGCATCTGGTACTATAGGAAGGCATATTAATATTCCAGTGAAGTAATCGAAGTGCACACCTAGTAAAGCGCCTTTGAATATGCTTAATTCTATCTTAATAAACTGCTTATAAAAGGTCCCAAAAAATGATCGGTCTGGCATAAAACAAACCCTTGTAAAAGCGTCAGAGAAATATTTAGAATTTATTCTTATAAAGCCCAACATTGATCTGTATTTAGCAACTACAGGGTGGCGCACGAATCGTGCTACAAAAACAAAACGTAATAACTTTTTTTCTGTGTGAGAAAAATTGCAAGCAAGTTAAACCCTCTGGATTTGCCCATCCGCATGGAATGTTTCCAAAAATAATGGAAATGACCGAAGAAGACAACAGCTTGATAAATTGGTTGTTTATGTCTGATGAGGCCCATTTTGATCTAAACGGCAATGTAAATAAGCAAAATTGCCGTGGAGTAAATCTAATCCAGAAATACTCCAGGAGACGGTTCTGCACCCAGAACGAGTCATTGTGTGGTGCGCAGTTTCATCAATTGTGGGACCATACTTCTTTAGAGTAAACGGAGTAACAGTAACTGTCAATGGGTACCGTTATTTCAAGATTTTGAATGAGTTTTTTTTTAACCCAGAATTGCGCCGAAGAAGTATCCGTTACAACAGAATTTGGTTCCAGTAAGATGGAGCAACTGCACACATAGCCAGGCCGGTTATGGCGGAACTCCAACGAAAATTCCCAAACAAATTAATATCCGGAAATTCCACTTTCCGCTGGCGCCCAAGGTCACCTGACCTGACCGCACCAGACTTTTTTTTATGGTGTCACGCAAATGGTGTACAAATCGAAACCAAGGAATTTGACTGAATTGAAGCAGGCCATTAAATAATAATTGAGGCGATCCCGACCCTTCAGGCCGCAATGAATAATTTTCTGATCAGGTGTCGCATATGCGTGGACGAGCATGGAGGTCATTTACGGTCTATCATCTTCAAAAACAATTAGTTATACAAAATAAAATTGAATTTCTTATACAATAAAAATAATTAAATACATTGATTAAAAGAAAAGTTATTTGAATTTCTTATTGTAGCACAATTGGTGCGCCACCCTGTATGTAGTCAATGTTACTGTACAAATTAAATGTGTTATCAAATGTTATTCCGCGTCTTTCACTTAGGGCAGTCTGCCAATTGCATATCTTCGCTTTCCCGCCAAAGTGATATAAGTCGAAACTTTTTGTAAAAATTCAATAATTAAAAAACATCATTCAGACATAACGACGTTTTGCGAAAATATAGATTGATATTTAAAGTTTTTTTCACATTACATGACAAAAGTGTTGATTTGCACCGACTGTTAATCTGTTTGAATTAAAACTTAAAATATATAATTTAAATTAATTTTAATTAGTTTTTTAGAATGAATTTAAAGAAAAATATACATTTACATATACATATACATAGTTAACAAAAAAATGTTTTTTTTAACGATAAAATAAACGAACATCTCATTACCCAGGTTAGGTTAGGTTAGGTTGGAAGGGAAGTGCACAGCAATTGCTGTGCTGTGTGCTTGCACGGGGGCCCATTGGTCCATTGTAATCCCTTGTTGTTTATCGTGGTAAAAAACTTCACTTAGAATAAAAACACTTACCATACTCAGTTTAAATTATTCTTGCTGGTTGGCCTATTGGAACCAACCTGTCTTCTTGACAAACCTGATTGTGTCCGTCAGTGGTACCTGCGTACGTCCTCTAAGTCTTCAAAGAATCTGTTGCCGAGATAGCGAAGTCGAGATGTCTGGAGGTTTGGACACTCGCAGAGCAGGTGTGTGATGGTCTCGGTTTCTTCTATATCCTGACAGCTCCTGCAGTAGTCTGGTGCAGTGGCCTGTCAGTATGCCGGTTAAGATACGTATTTCTGGTTTGTTCATTCCCAGAATGTATTTCGTTCTTTTTTCGTCGATTCTTTGTCATAGACTGCGAGATACGAGGGCGGGTCAATAAGTCCGTGACTTTTGGAATAAAACACAGATTTTTTGATAAAAAAAAAAAATTATTTTTAACTTAGTCTCCCTTGAGCTCTATACACTTTGTCCAACTCTTCTCCAATTTTTTTATCCCTTCCAAAAAAAATGATTTGTCGAGGTCCTCAAAATAGGCCTGTTTTGACTGTTGTTTGGTCTCTGGTGTGTTGTGATGGATCCATGTTTCGTCCATGGTTACAAAACGGTGCAAAAACTCCTCCATATTGCGATTAAACAACGCCAAACCTTCCTGTGAAGTTGTTACACGATTGCGTTTGTGGTCGACTGTGAGCAAACGCGGCACCCATCTTGCGGAAAGCTTTCTCATGCCCAAGTGATCATTCAAAATTGAAACCACTGAGCCATGCGAGATCCCTACGGCTTCCACAATCTCTCGCACTTTCAATCTTCGGTCGGCCAACACCATATGGTGAATTTTTCGATTGTTTCGGGTGTAGAGACCTCAACTGGGCGTCCAGGACGTTCGGCATCTTCAGTGCTTGTACGGCCACAACGAAATTCAGTAAACCACTTTTTTACCATTGAAATCGATGGTGCAGAGTCCCCATAGTATTTTTCAAGCTTAGCCTTGGTCTCGGTAATGGTTTTTTTTCGCAAGAAATAATGCTTAATAAGCACACGAAATACACTTTTTTCCATTTTCTCCTCAAATTAGTGAGTAGTCTGATAAAAATAGCTGTCAAACACAAACTAACTGACGCAGCAAGTTTAAATTTTGACAGGAGTCAACTGACAGATGCCTGTTGACAGGAGCAGTGTTGCTGTTTCAGTAAAGAGGTCAGAAATTCAAAAAGTCACGGACTTATTGACCCGCCCTCGTATAACACAGTCGTGCCTTTGGGATCAGGTAGTGTTAATTTGTTCCCTCAGTTGATTAAAAGTTGTAAAATAAATTACATTAAATTACATACCATGTATGATCCCAAAGCACGGATGGGCAGAAAACAGTGAGCAGGTAGAACACCTTTTCCAAGAAAATGTCGCCAGAGTATGACAAAGCCAGAACCCGCAAACTCCTTCAAAGAAACAGGAAATCTGTTTCGATGTTAGTTGGGAATGCTTCCTGGATACAACTTGCTAAATAACCACAAAATGAAAATGCATCTTACCGGTGTCTACGCGACGTTTGCAAAGGCTGTAGTGATGATGAAGAAACTCATGTGGATAACCCCACTTTCTGTGTCACTGCACCACAAGCCTCAGTCAATTAAGAAAAAGAACTTTAGGAAATTGTTTTTCCACTACCTGACGGATCTTTCCGAAATCCCTCCCTCTAACTTTTTCCGGATTTCAGCAAAAACCGAATGCCTTGAGAGGGTTTAAATAGACATCACCAACGAGACGAAGGAATATACCACCAACACGTGAACCCCCTTATGGGAATCACAATGTTTCAACATTGACCGCGTTTGATGAGGAAATACTACTTCTTCATCAACCCACCAACCTAGCCTTACCTCTTTGCACTGATAAACGTAGTTTCTGTTGATGTACTCCTTTATTACTTTTTCGATCGCAATATTAAGCTTATTAGACGGCGTGTTTTTGCCTTATCGACGTCAGCCATAATGAAATATTAAGGTCTCTCGTTGTAAGTACTGTTCTTACGATGTGTCACAAAGAATAGACGCAAATTTAAATCGTCCGTATTTGGTATTCTTTTAAACAGTATTTCGCTAACATAAAACACTTAAGTGCGCGAATCTGAATCAACTAAGTTAAAAGCTAACCACAATTTTAAAAATATCGCCACATTTACCAGCGAGTAATTAAGAATTCAGTGATTATAATTTCTAAATAAAATCCAATCGAATCAATTATCGCATATCTCCCCTCTACAAATAAAATGTCAACACGTTCCAAAACATAGCTACAAGCACATCTATCAGCACCACCACCAACTTACATCAATTCTCCAGCAAAAACTGCTCCAAAACAGAATAAATTTATAACAACACAGCCACAAATACCCCTTTCTACACCACCAACATCGCGTATCAATACTCCAGGAGTAACGGCCCTAAAAGCGAATAAATTCAGCGGAGATGGTGAATCATATCTCACGCTTGCTACTCTTGAAGAGCGCTTAAATAAACATGCTCACATGATAATTGATCGCATCACGAATGAGCTCTCCAAAATACGCCGCGAACTCCTCGAAAGACTAGAGCAAACTGAACAAGATTGGTCTCAGAAGTTAAACAAAGTGAATAACACTATCACAGAAATTGTTAAACGTGTCCAATGCATTGAAACTAAAGCTAGTATTACACGATATGTTGAATCAGCAAACGTTTGCTGAAAAATGTGTCCCAATCACAACATATCGTGTGATATCAAAATTTTTGTCATCATACGTATGCTAAAAGTTGTTTGTTGACAAATTTGTTGGCTAGTCAGCATATGTATGTTGGCAACCTGAACATATCGTGTGATAACCTTTTTGGGACGGTTTGCTAACATTCGGATACATTTTCGGCGTATGCTGACTCGTATGATGTATGCTGACGAGCTAAAGTATTCTCGTGAGCATACGCCACATTTTTCAGCATACGGTTTTGATGTTTTTGAAGTTTCGATACATTTTGAACGCTTCGCACGTGTTTTTTGTGTTTCTATTGTTGTTAGCGACTGGCAACGCCGCCGACATCGAGAAGAAAAGAGACGGACAGAGTTTTTAATGGATTTACAACGCCATCATTAGGAACATCTATGCAGTCATTAGCAGAGTATATCCATTACAATGAGTAGGGGCAGTCGACTGAAAAAAAAAATCATAAAAACGAATCATAAAACCATTTCCAAAAAACCAAAGCAGGTCGCACTGGACAAAGTGAAAAGATACACACAACGAGGATCAAGTCGATACGCCTTTAAAAAAGCATAAACAAATTAAACTTTTATTGAAATTTAAAAAAAAAACTGTAATGTGTACCTACTACGAGGTAATTTTAAAAACTGTAAGCTTGTCTAAAAAACTGTAATTTACATTTAAAACTGTGAATATGGCAACATTGGTATCAGCTTAGGTTTCGTTTGTTAACTTATACTATACACTACAGTTTTATAGACTACACGTACATTTCACCAGAATCGCAGAAAATCGATAAATACAACACGCACAAATCGCGATCTGTAAATTTGTTCAGCATCTAATCATACGGGTCTTCAAATTTTTCAGCAAACCGAATTCAACATATCGTGTGATAGGTCTTCTGTGTGCTGAAAAAATATGATAGCAAACTGTTTGTTATCATATTTTGTCAACAAACAATTTGCTACTTTGGGACAGATTCAACATATCGTGTGATAGGCCATCATACGCCAGACGAACATATGCATATTTGCATAGAATTGTTAGCATATCATTGTGAACATACGTATGTTCATTCAACATATCGTGTAATACTAGCTTAACTCTATAGACGCTTCCACCTTTAACAGCAAGTTGGTCATTGCAAACACCGCGATTGCAGACGTTGTGCGGAGAGTGGATACCATCGAAGGAAACTCAGCTGATGTGCGTGAACTCAATTCTAAGGTTTTGTCATTGCAACAACATATTGATGAATCGGAAAGAAAAGATATTGCAGCGGACGCTGTCTTGTTTAGAGTACCTTGCTTGCCAGAGGAAAATTTAACTATGCTCTTCCATCGTCTGTGTTTAACAGCCAAATGCAAACCTCCCACTCTGACGAATATCTTTCGCTCACGCTCTCGAAACAGTAAGAGTCCAGTTCCGCCACCTGAAATACTAAAATTTATTAGTGTGCGAGAGAGGAACTCAATACTAAAGGGCATCACTGTTTATCGAAAGCAACAACAACACCAACAACTCTCGCTTCGTGACCTGGGTATAGAGTCCGATTGCTCTTGTTTTCTGAATGAAAGCTTATCCAAAAAAAACTCGTACTCTTCTCCACCTTGCTATTCGCATGAGGAATAACCACCAACTGTTCAGCGCGTACACAAAACATGGCTCTGTTTTCATCAAACTAACAGCTGAAGGAGAAAGCTTTGCTGTTTACAATGTTGAAGGTTTAGAAGCTGCCGTAATGACGTCAACCTAATTCTGCCGTAAACAATGACCAACACAACAAATTATTTTGTAATCCTATTTCATTCTACTACTCTACTTTATCTTAATATTCCCTTTAATGTAACAATTTTTTGGCAAATTTTACTTTCAAATATTCTTCTTCTCATGACTTCTTCCGTCGCTTCGAGCTACTTCTCATACTTCCACCCTATACACAACTACAATGCTTGCGAGTGCAAGCGCAGCTAACGACACCAGGGGGTTCACTGGCACTAGCATGAATACGAATTTGTACAATATCATTCGAATTTTACAGACTTAAAATAATGGATTAAAGATATGTCATTTAAACGCGCAAAGTCTGACCAATAAATTTACTGTGTGGTGATTTCAACTGCAATCTCCTGGATAAACATTTGGCTGCAAACTTTCTAAGCTTATTCAAGGCACTCAATCTGAGCCCCGTTAACCACTCCACCCCTACCCACTTTACTAATAAGTCTAGCTCACTATTAGAAATTTATCTTGCTAGCGATGTTGGCAGGGTTATGCTTTATACACAGCTTCTGGCAGCCGGTTTCTCCAAGCATGATTTAATTTTTGTAAGTCTGGATATAGCTTGTCGGGTTGATCAGCAAAGTTTCCAATATAGAGACTATACAAATTTAAACACATTCGAACTGGTACGCGACCTTAATTGCATAGACTGGAACTCAATATACCTCATGGAAAATGTTAACGAACAAATTTGTTTTTTACGACATAACGTCAATCAACTTTTTGACATCCATGTTCCTTTAAAAACCCGTCTCATTAAGCATACGTCCCCACCTTGGCTGAATGGCGACATCTCTGCTCTAATATTGAAACGAGATGCCGCTTGCAGTCAATGGAGACGGTTCAAATTGGAGCACATCCACAAATCTTATTGGAGACTTCATAAGCAAGTCGTCGCATTGATCAGAACAACAAAAAGGCGTTACTACGAACACAAAGTTTTTTCATTAGTTTCTGGAAAAAAGTTATGGAAAAACCTGCGAGAAATCGGTATTGGGAAGCAATCTATGAAGTCTGCTGATAACATCGATTGTGATGCTCTCAACAAAAAGTTCACCTCCACGCCACAATCCTTTGACGTTGCTACACCTGTTGATTCCCCTATTGAAGTGAAATCAACAGGTGTCAGCTATTCGCTGAGCTTTATAAGAATACGTGAAGAAAACATAGTTGAAGCAATATTATCTTTCAAATCGAATGCTACTGGCCTCGACCTAATGGAACCTAAGTTCGTTAAGTTATTGCTTCCTCATATACGAGTACTGCGCTTTATAGCCTATATATTCAATAGTATCCTGACTACATCCAAGTTTCCTTCAGAATGGAAGAAGGCTAAAATTATTCCCGTTCTTAAAAAGCAAACGGGTACTGCTACGGATTTCCGACCCATTGCTATCCTCCCGTTTCTATCAAAGGTGTTTGAAAAAACCATTATGAAGCAGATACAATCATACGAGTATCTATCGATGAACAACCTGTTAACCACTTGTCAGTCTGGTTTTAGACCTAAGCGCAGCTGCAAATCTGCCCTACTTTTTGTTACTGACGAAATAAGAACCGCAATGGACAATGATCACATTACTCTTCTGACGCTTTTAGACTTCTCAAAGGCTTTTGACACTGTTAACCATTCAATTTTATGTAAAAAACTGCGTAATTTCTTTGGGTTTTCTATAGAGTCTTGTAAGTTGATTCTCTCGTACCTTAGCGGAAGCCAACAATGCGTGGTGGCAAATGGTCAATCACCGATCTTTCTCAATGTTCTGAATGGAGTGCCACAGGGATCAATTCTTGGCCCAATTCTCTTCTCACTTTACATAAATGAGCTCCCAAAAGTTGTCAAACATTGTATAATTCATCTTTATGCTGACGATGTGCAGCTTCTGATAAGTCGACCGTTTCGGGAAAAGAATGATGCCGTTGCATTGATGAATGAGGACCTTTCTTCCATTTCTCGCTGGTCTAAGAGAAATCATCTGTGCCTAAACCCTGTCAAATCAACAGCTCTCGCCATCTATCGCAAAATCTTTGATTTATCAGTCTTAAGACCACTGAATCTTGAAAACGATAGAATCGAATATGTTAGCAGTGCTAGAAACCTTGGAATAGTTTTCAATCGTTCCCTCCACATGGAACGACCACATAACTAAAGTAATCGGTAAAGTGTATGGTAGTCTCCGTGTTCTCCAAGTCACCCGAAGTTTCATCCCCATAAAAACGAAACTTCTTCTTGCCAAAACGCTACTACTACCCATTATGTTATATGGATGTGAAATTTTTTGCAACTTGGACTCTGCCACCAACCGCAAATTAAATGTCGCATATAACAACATTGCCCGTTATGTCTATAATCTCCGTCGCTATGACCACGTTTCCTCTTTTACTGTTCGCATTTCTGGCTGTAGTCTAGACAATCTATTAAACTTTCGCTCACTTACCTATCTACATGAAATCATACAAACAAAACAGCCGGTAACCTGAACTTCCCTCATTCAACAAGGTCTTTTGCTCTTATACTACCTCGATACAATTTTCTTATTACTGAGCGTCAATTCTTCGTCCATGTTATTCGCCTTTGGAACTCCCTGCCCATAAGTATGAGAAGTGTAAAGAGCACAAGAAGATTTAAATGTTTACTTTTCAACTATTTGGCAAATCATTGATAATCTCTATCTATTTATTCAATTTTTGTTTTCCTCTTTTTCTTTTTTCTCTTTTTTATTGCTTGCTTTCTCTTTTTTTTGTAAATAGCTTAATAAATACATTAAACTCAAATTCTTAAATTAATTTAAAGGCTCTCAAAAATTTATAAGACTTTTGTCCTACTCTGTAAGCGATTTTGAAATAAATAAAATATAAAATATATAAATATACTGTCTTGCGGTTTGGACATTTTGACATTTAAAAGACCTTGCATACCCTTATCCGAGAATTCTCGATAAAAAATAAAAACCAAATTCACGACCTCATGGCTTCCTTGTGGGCGGTTGTTCTTAATCTCGAATGTACCTATATTGAGGCTTTACATAGACCAAACAAGAAATTTCCTTGGCTTATTTGTGCATCCCAAAGCTCAGTACATTATTATATTTTTTTGACTCTGAAGAATCGCTACAAGCTCAGTGCCATTCGTACTAAAGCCGACCCGCATAAAATTCACTGGGTTCATTTGGTTGATTTGTTATTGAATCATACTCCTGGAAAACACTTAATTGTTCTTAAAGATCATTACTTGTTTTGACTTGTTCGTGGTTCTTGTTGGACCTGCCAATAATTTGACAAGTAATTTAAAACGATGAAGAGGAATATAGATAAAACGACAAAGGTATTACAGGCGTGACTTGTGAAGTTTGTTGTAGGTATATTGGTTTTAAAAAACAAAACGGACACTTCTGCATTTTTGACAAGAACTACAACAACAACAACAACAACAACAAAACCGCTATGCACATTATTTTTTAGGCAATCAAAAGAAAAACATTCATCTTTCGATAAACTTTTTTAATATTTCCACATAAACTGCAAATGTCAGTATGCCAGTATAAAGTTTCAAACAGAGCATGGTTTGTATTAAATGGTAAAACGACTTAACTCAGTTGAGACATTATGCCATTAAAATAAATGTTTACATTTCGAAAGCAAAATGTTATTCACCCCAATCATAGAATCCGGCGGATTGGCTGCGGAGGGAGTAGCACATCAATTTGTAGGCTTTGCTCTCATTGAAAATGCCGTAATGTAAGTGATCGGATGTCGGTAAGGAAGTTTTCGGACATAGGTATCATTGGAAACGCAGACCATTCGCAGCTCATACACTTCTGTATGTTTTCAATCCGCACCAAAGTAGCTGCGGATTTCAAAAAAGAAGAATTGTTTTTTTTTGTTTAATTAAAAAAAATGAACAGGAAGTGAGTAAACGTGTAAAATGTTTGTAAGTACAGATCAATAACATCCTTTTTTTTTGAGGAAACAAACAACTCGTCCACAATTCCATTGTGTTAATTTGTAGAATTTCTTACTATCATAGTATTTAAGCTGTAGAAATTTTCCGATTGTAAAAGAGGTGTGTATTTTCGCCAGTGGGCTTTGAAATTTGTATGTGCGTACCATCAACGCACATTACGATCCCTGGAATTCCTGACTTCTCGTAAAAATACATTTTGGTTCTATTTTTTCCTCCTCTGACATTTTCAGGCTTATCCATCTGGGACATAAACATTCCTCTAAAATGTTTAAGACTTCCGATATCGTTGTTGATACTGTTGATTGTGCCATTCCAATATTAAAGTCTTGTCCAGTGCCAGTTTGGTAACCTCCTTCTGCCAGAAACCTTAAAAACGCCGCTAATTTACATTTAGGTGTAAGTGATGAGGATCTAACCAGTTTTGGAAGTTTGCTTCTAACTCACTTAAAACATACTGGAATGCAGATTTATTGAGCCTGAAGTTTTTAATAAATCTACAAATAAATTGTGATGTAATGACGGGAAAGAAATTCTTTATTTTCAATTTACGTACTGAGTACCGGGTAACTGCAATATGTCCTCTGCTCGCATTCTTATGCTCCTTCGAATGTGTCTGCTATCAGTTTCATTTTCACTTTCCAAATTTAAATAAAACCCAACAGTATCCATTTATTGAAAAACCCAACAATATTTTTTTGAAAATATCTCCATACAGACAGCAGACCAGCTGATTTCGAATTTTTCGATAATCAAGTTTAGCGGACCGGTACTGCAGTTCATCCGCCGGTTTCTATGATAGGGCAAGTATGCGGATGCGGATCGGATGAAATCCGTCGGATTCAATCCGCCGGATTCTATGATTGGGATGATTAATTCAAAAGTGTCACTTTTCTTGAATTTTTAATGGAAAATCTAATCTTTGTGGAAATATTGACTAAATGAAAAAAATTCGAAATTGCACATAAAAAAAAAATGTATTGGCTTTAAATAATTTATTGGCTTGATTTAATATCAAAATATTTATGAATTTAATTCGACTTCGTTCATATGTGCACCACGGGAACGTATGCATACGTTGAACCCAATTTTCGATGTCTCGGCCGCACATTTCGACCGCACGGCCGCTATTTCTCGTTCAATATTGGCTATGAGCTCCTCTAACGTCGCTGGCTTGCTCATAAAAAAAAGTCTAGAGGCCTTAAATCACACGATCTCGGCGGTCAATAGACGAGTCCGTCTCTCGAGATAACACGTTCACCGAACTAAGACTTCAATAACTCGATTGTTGCACCCACTGTGTATCTTGTGGTGTGGCACCGTCTTGTTGGAACCACATATAACTGATGTCCATTTCATGCAATTGCTCAAAGAAGTAACGTTCCAACATGTCTCTGTAGGGAATACCATTTACCGCACCGGGATGAAAACCCGCTCCAAACAATGACTTTTTGCAGATGAAGTGCCGTTTCATGAAGCACATGAGGGTTCTCACTTGTCCAGTACGGCTTATCTTGCTTATTGACGAAGCCGTTTAACCAAACATGCGCTTCATAGCTGAAGATGATTTTGCGATGAAATGTTTCATTCAGAGCCCAATTCAAGAACGTCGTTTCATATGATCAAGTGGCTTTAGTTCTTGAGTCAGCTTGATCTTGTAAGGGTGAAGGCCTAGATCCTTACGCAAAAATTGCCATAATGTGGTCTGGGAGAGGGTTCTTGAGAACGCCGTGAAATTTACCGATTTGGCTGGTTGGCGACGGACGCCTCTACGGCAGCAATATTCTTCACACTTCGGGCAAAACGTACTCTCACTGGCACGGTAACTTCAAGCAGTGAATATTCTGACTCAAATTTTTTCACTAGACTATGAATTTCTTGTCTACTGGGACGAGAATTACGGCCGAAATTTTGCGTTAACGCTCTTAAAGTTGCGACCACCGACTCGGAATCTCGGTAGTAAATTTAATTTATTTGTAAACGTTTATTCCTTCGTATACTTCACCACGATGAAAATGTGGATTTTACTGAACATTTTGATATTGACAGTTCGGTAATCGGGTTAAGGGTGCGTTCACACTGAAAGTTTGAAGTTTTTAGGTCGCTAATGAAAGACCCCTTATAAAAAGCTACCTTTGACGTGATTAATAAAGAGTTGAGGGCTTTTGCTTGTTTCTGCTTTTTTTATGGTTTTATAATCTAAACCTGGGAGCTGAGACGACGTGTTAAAACAAATATATATAGATATATGTATATTTTTACCTGTAGGTTTTGGAAAAATATTAGTGGATGAGTGTTTACAGGTTTTAAAAAATTTGTTTGCTCTGAGTTTTTAAGAATGAATTTTTTGCATTGTAAAATTACTTCATGACCCAACGTATTTGAACGATATTTTTTTAATATACTATCGCAAAATGTAGGTAACGTTAATCTATTCTATTATGTCAAATAATAATCATACATTTATATTGCATGGAATTTTAAGCATTACTATCGGTTGAAGAATCGTCACCTGGATTATTGGCAATTGAATCCAATTTTGTGTCCCACATCAACTCGTGAGGAAAGAATTCGTCCCATGTCCTTATAGCTTTTGCACAAACTTTAGAGATATTATGTTTTCGAAGTAAAGTTGGCATCTGAAGATCTTCTTTTTTTCACCCACCAGTGATGCAATATTTCTTTTAAAACTAGATAATAAACCAGGACATGAAAAAAGTCCATCCCTGTAATGTGATCTCTATTTTACTGCAATGGAAAAAAATCATTGGGACGGGCTACGGTCCGCTTGGGCGAACTGTTGGATACCCTATTCTTATTCCTATACCTCATAAGTGGGCGTGACAAAAGTCTTAGTATGGTTGAATTGTTAAGAACGCTCTACATATTTTGTTATATAACATTTCAAGGATTTAATCGAAAAAAAACGAAGCTTTTTTAAGCTCCCTAGCTCAAACTTTGGTTTTCAATAAAATTGTTTTATTTAATTGTGGGCGTGTCAGTAGGCGGATTTAAAAAATATTTAAACATAAGTTTAAAGTGCACCTAGAGAGTCTATATTATAAATTTCAACCATTTGGAAATGCGTGTCGTATCATAGGCACCGGTATAGTTGGACGCGATACTAACAATCATTCGCGGCAGCACTTCACCCAATGTGTAACGTCTCTGTCAATTGACGGCCATCAAACTTTTTTTTTTTTAATACACTATCAGCTCTGTGTCGTGGAGTGCTTAAAGCAAGCAACTATCACGAGCAGAAATTGCCGGCACTAAAAGTGCTCTCACAGGCTCATCATTTAGTGCAGGTGTTAGTAAGGACAAAACAATTAAAAATACAATAATTATGTACCTACAAAATACTAACACAAACACAAAATAATGCAAACAATTTAAGACATTAAAGCATTATTACGCAAAATATTTTTTAGCTTAATTTTACTAACATGCAAGTCAATCACATGATCATTTAGATTATAGATTCTACTCATGCGACTAATAGGCTCATGCCTCCCATAATTCGTTCTATGATGGGGGCTAAACAATAATTCAACACTGCGTAAATTATGGGCACCACCACGAAAATTAAAGCCAATAGACGACAGCAAGTCAGGTGCATCTATTTGACCGGATATAAGCTGCTGTAAAAAAATGATATCGCTATTGTTTTTTTTTTTTTTTTATAATTTGCGTGCGCTAAAGGGATTTCTTTTTTCTGTAGTGACACAGTACCCTTATAATGGTAAAACCACAGCGCAGGCATTTTTAGTTTATTGCGCAAATAGCTCCCAGCAATTCATTGCCTATTTTTAGGTGCTACTTACTGAAAGAATAGAAGGATAGGAAAGAAGTTTGGTGCGATGGGATTTTTTTTTCTCAACAGGTGGCGCCTAAATTGCTTTAGGGAGATCAGTTTTTGTTGTGTGTATTCAATTTATAAAAATCATTGCCCGGTCAGGATTCGAACGCACGACCTGCCTGTCACTTTAGTGAATACACTTACTTTACTTTTAAATTCATTTTTATTAATTATTAGCTTATATCAACTTAAATACTAGACAAAAATGATTAAATCTAACTTAAAATTAACAGGATACTTATTCTAGATTATTGATCCTTATGCGGACGCCCTAAACTTAACTCTATCTTATAATTATTGCCTTTCGGCCTAAAAACTATTTTACGAACTAATCTTACATAATTATGTTTTCATCGAGAAAATTGTTAAGAAAACTCGGAATCTTTATCAAATTTTATATTTTTATATAAAAAAAACAAATTACAAACTACCTACTCTACTTACTTAAACTACTTAGCATATTCTAACTATAATTAGGATTCTGAGCACTCGTTGCCTGGCGCAACAAGTGGTCAAAATCCCAATTGCTTTCCGAGTGCCTGGCAGTCGTCAACGTGCACACGCGCCGCCGTGAGCCGACTGAAGCCTTACAGCGTCAGTCAACTCCCGGAAGCACCACCACACGTTGGCGAGCCCGGCCTCTCCCAAAAACGCCCTAGCTGACTTAATCTAACTTATAAGCTAAGAGGATGTTACCTAGAGTAACGCACCGTCCTGGGAGGGCATGTTGACCCCTCCCCCCTCAACAAGCCACCAAAATTCGGCGAATTGCTTTTCCGTGTCGAATATATCCCTCTCCGATATTGCGGTACTAAAACGGAGGAGCTCATGAGCATTGGCGACGTCCCCGTCATGGCGGAGCCGCTTATCTCTCGCGCTGCGGTAGCGATGGTATAAGACCGGGATACCATCCCTCGTCTGTACCAGCCCTTTTGAATCAATATGGATAAATGCCTCTGGCGGGATAAAGCCAGACCGGAGCGTACTCTCTATGTACATTTCATTGGGGTAGTAAGCCCCAAATATCAGACTATTGTCGCTGGCCATCGCCCTTGCAACGTGCCTTCGAGTGACCTTAATGAGGAAATTGTCAATCCTATTCAACTGAGCCCCATCGTATAGGACCTTGTTGGGATAGTATTTTATATAGTTGGATTCGGGCGTTCGGAACAACCGGAGACAGGTCCTAAGACATTGTCTCTCCAAAACCCGAATCTTTTCCATATAACTAGGCGCTATATTAAACCACAATGGACAACCATAAGCGATGATCGGCCTTACAAGGGCCACGTAGCAAATGACCTTCACCCTAGAGTCAAGTTGACTGCTATGAAACAGTCTCCTTGTCAGAGCATAAGCCTTCTTGGCCCCAGCAAGACAAGCAACTATATGTCTATCGAAATACAGATACTGGTCAACCCAGATACCCAGATATCTAACTACGCTTCTCACCGCCAATGGCTGCCCATTTTGTCCAATAATGGCCAATTTCTTCCAGTTGTTTCTGGTATCCCTAGAGGCCCCAGCCAATGGAGTTCTGAACAAGATTGTTTCCGTCTTCTGAAAGTTGATTTTCAACTTCCAGTCGTCGCAATATCGCTTAATTTGATCGAAGTCACGCTGCAAAAGGATATTAATGACCTCGATTTTCGGACCTGATCTGTATGCCACCAAATCGTCGGCATACGCTATAGCATGTCTGAGTGAACCCACCAGATCACTCGTGTAAATGTTAAACAGGATCGGAGAATTGACCGCCCCCTGCTGTAAACCGTTTTTAATTTCAAAGACTCTGCTCGAAGTCACGTTGCCACATTTGACAACGAACTTCTTTCCCATAAGCATATTATAAATTATATATAGCAAAGGTTTGTGCATCCCCCGGATGGTCAACTTGTAGAAAAGTCCCTCTAACCATACGGTGTCGAAAGCCTTCTCAAAATCAACCAGACAAGCACCCGTGCATTGGTTTTTGCATTTATTCCACTGAATGTCGGAAACCAGTTTCGACGCGGCATGAATAGTGTCATGCCTCGCCCTGAAACCAAACTGGTTGTCCGGGATTATGTTATTGTCCTCGACCCAATTTAACAGGGCTCTATTTACAACCTTTTCAAAGACCTTGCTAATATTCGGAAGCAAGCTAATTGACCGGAGATTGGCAGGGTTCGTCCTATCTTTACATTTTTTCGGGATAGGGTGTACCACAGCTACCTTCCAATGCGCCGTGCATTATTCAGCGCATTGTTAAACAGCGTGGTGAAAATATCTACAGCCTCCAAAGGCAGGTGTCTCAATACGACGTTTGGGACACCATCCATCCCCGCCGACTTTTTATTCTTTAGTGACTCGAAGATGCACAGAAGATCATCCTTCGACATGAACAAGTGCGATGCATCTCGGCCATTGGCGACAACTGCATTAGCATGGTTTTCATCAGTGAACACGGTGAATCCGTTATTCTCAGATCGCCAATTCTCAAGTTCGGTGCGGAGATAGAAGTGGCTCACCAGAGCCCTATTCTCAATGTCGTGGTTATGGCGAACAGGATTGTTCACCGTATACACGGCCTCGAAACAAGCGCCCAGCAAATCCACTTTCTCCTGTGGGTCCTCGACCACGAAAAAATCGTCGTTTGAAGCGACACTTTCTGGACTTATTCCAGCAGTCAGTATTGTCTGTCTGTTCTCTGCTGTCTGGGAGATTCGAACACAAGGAATATCATTGTGATCTTTCCTCCTGAACAACTTATTTATCTGTATTAGTGAATACACTACCATCGCACCATTGCCACCTGCTATTAAGCCTTCGTTGAGAAAGGGGTAACATTTGAAGAAGCTTGATACGTTGACTGTAGGGAGGAAGGTTAAATGGATCATCCCATGGAAGTCCTCTAAGTGCAAATCGAATAAATTTACGTTGAATGGCCTCTATTCGATTTGAATGAATGTTGTAGAATGGTGTCCAAACTTGAGAGGCATACTCTAGAATCGGACGGACAAAACAATTGTACAATGACATAGAAACGTAAGGATCATTAAATTCTTTGGCCCACCTTTTTACGAAGCCCAGCATAGAATTAGATTTGTTAATAATAGAATTAATATGCTTAGCAAAAACCAGTTTGGGGTCGAAATAAACCCCAAGATCCTTAAAATTATCAACATTACAAAGAATATGTTGAGACAAAGAATATTGAAAGGTGGAAGGGATAGTCTTTCTAGAGAATGTCATATGTTGATATTTAGTTGGGTTCAGGGATAAACCGTTTTTATAACACCAATTGGCGAAGCTACGAGTATTAATGTCAGATTGAAGAAACATTCTGTCTTGCTGACTAGTGATAGATTTATATATTTTCATATCATCAGCGTAGATCAGGATATTACTGTGATTTATACATGCCTTAACATCATTAATGGCAAGTATAAATAAAATTGGTCCGAGGTGACTTCCTTGGGGAAGTCCAGACTGAGCTGTGAAAGATACAGATAGCGATCCTCTAAATTTCACTTGATAAACCCTTGATCTAAGGTATGAATTAACCCAATTTATGAAACATGGTGGGAAACCAAAAGCCCTGAGCTTAAATTCGATTATTTCATGGGACAGCTGGTCGAAAGCCTTAGAGAAGTCAGTGTATATGCAATCCATTTCGCCCTTATTCTCCAAGGCATTAGAACAATCATGCAAGAAACTTAATAGATTAGTGACAGTGGATCTGTTTCTTACAAATCCATGCTGTTCATTACAAATTATATTGCGACAAAGAAATATTAACTTTTCACAAACAATTTGTTCAAAAAGCTTAGGGATACACGAAAGCTTTGAAATGGGCCTATAATTAGTGATATCACCACGTTCGCCTTTTTTAAATACAGGTGTGATAAAAGCACTTTTCCATACATTAGGGAATTTACCTGTACTAATGGATAATTCAAACAGATACTTAAGATATGGAGCAATTGCATGACTGCATTTTTTAAGAGCAATCGGTGCAATGCCATCAGGACCTGATGAATAGTCATTCTTCAGAGAAGAAATACATTTTAAAATTGTTTCCAAATCGAATGAGAAACTTATTTGGGAACAGCTAGTTAGATAACTAAAATATTGATCATCAATGTGAAGAGGGGTCTCCCTAAATGACTTACTGAAATGATCTGCAAACATATTGCTTGCATCTAGCGAATCAGCAGTTGTAGAACTATTGTAAGTAAGCTTCGATGGATAACCATCGGTTTTTTTCTTGGAATTGACAAAACCCCAGAAAAGTTTGGGGTTCAATTTTAAAGAGCATTCCATTTTACTTATATAGTCAATATATAAGTTGCAGGATAAAGATTTGAATTCATTGAATAATGTGAAATAGAGTTCAAGATCTGAGTGGCAGAGACTTTTTAAATAGGTCTTCCAAGCCCTATTACGTCTGTTTCGTATCGATTTGAGTCCTTAGTGTACCAAGGATGGGACGTTTTCAGATTCCTAGAGGATTTCACAGGAATCACTTTTTTCATGCAGTTATCCATCAAAGAATAAAAAGAACCTACTGCATCTTCAATATTAGATAAGGCAGTAAGGTTAAAATTAAAGCTGTTAATTTCATCAGAAAGCCTTTGAAAATTTGCTTTCCGAAAGTCAAAAGATTGCGAACGGTCATACGAATTACTATTTTCGTACAAATGTGCGCCTAGTTCAATAAATACATCCAAGGGTGGATGATTGTTATCTATGTTAGTTATACTGAAGTGGGATTCCAGAACCACAGTACTAACAGAGTCAGAAGAGAAAACAAGATCGAGAGTTCGATTTCTGAAATTTTTTATACAGCTTGTTTGCTGTAAGTCAAAAGACAAAATGTTGTCTAGTAAGGCGAGCTCTTGTTGGGCAGAGTCAAAGGATGGAATGAAATGAGAATCATCCTCAGAAGGTACCCATCCAATATGTGGCAGATTGAAGTCGCCCATAAGTAAGACAGTGCTGTCACAACAAGATATGTCAAAAATATGGTCGAGTGCCATAGAAAGTTGCGAATACAAAGAACATAGACGAGACGATGGAATGTACGCATTAACAACATATAAATGCTTGTTCTTAAGTGTAATTTTTACACAGATAATTTCGACATTTAGTTGAAATGGAAAGTCAATCTTTCGTGACTCAAAGTTGGAACGAACAGCGATCAGGACACCACCTCCAAGCGCTTTCAGGTCATTGTTATGACGATTTTGCACGTAATCTACGTTTCATGACTGTCTCCCCCGGATGCCCTTCATGAGCGAGATTTAAAACTCTATTTCATAGAGCTACTGGTATAATAATCCTGTTACCTCGCAGAAGAATATTTCCCAAAGTGCATAGTTCCCACCGAAATGGAAAATACTTTTTTCTAACGGTTATGCTCCACTCATCCTTTTTTGTGTTTTCTACTGCTTCCATTAGTTCTTTATCCACGATGTTATTGTGAGCTATATCAGTTATGGTAATTGCGCGTGCAACCATTGCTTGTACTATAGCACAAACGTTTTGTTCACAGATACTTTCAAATGAACAATCATCTTCGATTTTACAGAGTCGTGAAAGTGAATCTGCTATTTTCCTGACTGGTAGATAAATCTTATTTTAACGACTGTAGCCTTAGAACCCACCGTTCGATCCGGGACGGTGGTTTGGATGTTGGTTTGAAAATAGCTTCTAATGGCTTATGGTCAGTTACTAACTCGAACTCAATGCCTGCTAGGGAATAGTAGAAACGTTCCGTAGCCCAAACTAATGCCAAACGTTCTTTTTCCGATTGAGAGTATCGTTTTTCAACTGAAGAAAGACTCTTGCTAGCGAATGAAATCACACGTGAGCTATCTAATTGAAACTGAATTTATACAGCACCCAGAGCAACTGGGCTTGCATCGGCTATCAAACGAGTGCGATTTTTAAAATTGAAATAAGACAGAGTTGGTATTTTAGCGAGTGCATCTTTCAATTTTTGAAACGCCTGTTGTTTTTCCGCATCCCAAGAAAATTGTACATCTTTAAGTTTCCATAAAGGTTCTGTTACGTCAGCCATATCCGGGATTCATGTTTCCTCCTTGGAATTAGGTGAGCGGAATGCAAGCACAGAATTTACTTTTTAAGGATGTGCCGAAATGCCAGTGTCGGATAAAATATGGCCCAAAAGTTTTAGTTTTTTTCACTTTCAAAACGATTTTTCTTGATGAAAAGTAACATTCATTTTGGCAAGAGACTTAAATGTTTTCCACAACCTTCTGGAATATTTCTAGAGCGGAATTAACCCCAGTAACCTCTTGTATCGAAACAATCCTTTAGGTAGTGATTTCTCTACTCTCCTCGGCCAACTCCAACTAGTGATATGCATTTTTCAGGTCCAATCGAGAGAAATATTGCGCCACTTTTAATTAGTCAGGAAAGAGTCAAATGTAGGAAGACCAAATTTTCTGAATGGCAAAGTTTGCTTGGCGCATGTCAATACTTAAACGAATATCGCCGGTTTCCTTATAAGCAATCACAATTGGAGAAATCCAGGGACTAGGCCCTTGCACCGACTCAATTATGTCCAGTTCTATTGCCTCCTTCAGTTTTGCCTCAACTTTTTCTTCTAACGCCGACGGGACGCGTCGCATTGACTGCTGAATTGGCCTTACCGAGATGTCGATCGACAAGCGTATTATCGTATCTTTTATTTTGGGAAATGGTTGAAAAACTTCAAGCTGATTCAAATCGATCCCTAACTTCAAGACACCTAATCTTGTTGCTGTATCCCGACAAAATAAAGATTGTCTGCCGTTCTTGATAACATTAAAAGATGCAATCATTTCTCTTCGCAGATTCACGCTTATTGGAGCTTCAAAAACGAACTTAATTTCAAGTAGCTCATTACAAACATATGGCCTGAATCGATTTTCCGATTGTGTTCGGAGATTTCCCAGAATCGCTGAATTGAATCGAAATTTTTCCCAATCGTCGTCTCCTAGCAAATTAAACTGTAAACCAGAATTGATAAGCATTTGCAATTTAACACCTCCAATATAACAATAAATTTTCGCACTCATGGGCTCGTGAAAGTCGTTTGTAACTTGTAAGCAGTCGTATTCATTGATATTTTTGATAACAATCTCATTGCCGCTCAGCGCTCACATCTTCCTCCTCTACAAACTGAACTTTCAAAGTCCCTAGCCGTCGGCGCTTAAAATTAAAATTAAAAAATTATAATTTTCTCTTGTTATACGAGTATCTTTGCATTTGTTTAATTTTGCTCTGCAAATCTTTGAAAAATTAACAAGAAAAGCTGTTGCATTTTGCATTTTTAGCTGGGAAAAATTGATCGTTTCCCAGATGACCAGCTCGGCCACATCTAAAACACTCCTTATCAGACCCCGAAAATGTGCTCCTGTGGGTGGCAAATACTCTTCACTTGGTGACGAAGAATAAGTCATCATATCTGTCTGACTCCTAAACTGCTTAGGTCCTCTAAAACCTACGAAGTCTTATCAGGAATCTGTTGACACCCCCCCCCCCCCCCCCTCTTTTGGCTTGAGCGATCGAAACAAATGCTTTTCGAAAGTTGAATTTCTCTTTGGCGAAAAATATCCAGTCAATTTTTCGACCAAAGTAGCAAATACATCTTCACCGGCATTTTCCTCAACCAATGCACCCGGAATATTGAAAATTACCTCTTGAAGCTGAGGTCCCCACAAGTGAAGAAGTTTATTCTTTTTCTTAATTGTATCAACAATTTCTTCGGATATGAGCCCAATAAGAAACTTCGGAACCATTTTTCCAACTCCAATCTTATAAGTGATTTGTCGATAGTCTCGCACAGAAAGGGTTTACCTCAAACTCGTTTCTTCACCTCATGACTCCTCTCTCCTTCAACAAGACCTTGATCGGTTTTCAACCTGGCGCCTCAAAAATTGCTTAGAGCTTAACAATCCCAAATGTAAATCTATTACCCTATCGCGCAAGCGCAACAAATCCCCTCCCCATCACTACCTTCTCCATGGTCAACCAATCTCTTTCGTTCAATCTTTCCGTGACCTTGTAATATTGTACGATAGTGATAGTTGGCTTTGTTAAACGCTGGTCTAAAGAATTCTGCAACCCCTACGTGACTAAATCCCTCTACACCACTTTTGTTCGCCCACTCCTTGAGTACGCCAGTCAAACGTGGTCTCCTTTTCATCAAGTTCTCGTGCTCAGAATCGTGAACATCCAACGTCGCTTCCTTCGATTTGCTCTTCGGGGATTGCCTTGGAATGATCATTGTATGCTGCCTCCATACGCAGATCGCCTACATCTCATTAACATGAACTCCCTTGAGGATCGTAGGGACGCTGCGGACATTCTTTTCATTTAACGCCTTCTCTCAGGCTCCGTCGACTGCGCCTCTCTTAACAACTCTATTTTCTTTAACACTAATCCTCGTAATTTACGCTGCCCTCGTCTCTTTTACCTTCCAACCCATCGAACCTCAACGAACCAATCTCCCGTATGCTGCAGAAGGTTAACTCAAATCTTTCCGTCTGTGTTTTCAACCATAACCCTGCCCGCCTTAAAATCGATCTCCTTCTCCATTCCCCTAATACTTGAGCTTTAGTTTTAAGCCTTCTTATTTTTTAAGTTTTAGTTTTTAAGTTATTCATTAGATGTTAGTTTTAGCTTGTAGTAAGCCAAATAAATGAGGGCTATCTCTGCCCTCACCAAATTCAAATTGAAATTAAATTTTCAAATTTTGAAATTGTATTTGTATTATATCATTTCTCCATTTTTAATGAAAATGACTTACGTGTGCAATACAATTTCCAATTGAATTCGTTTTCTTTTCAGGCTTGCATAAACTTTTTTGCAACCTCGTTAGTCTCCTTTTTACATTTAAAAAAAAATGATTTGAAAATTCTTCTTTTTTTAAATTTTTTTTATGTATCTTATCAACGTTGCATAAAAATTTTTTTTGCAACCTATTTAGTCTCTTTTATCGATGTTGTATCAACTTTTTTACAACAAAATTGTTTATTTATTTTTTCAATCTCTTTTCTTTCCCTGCTGAAAGAATATTCGTGTTTATTTGGCATAAACTTTTTTGCTAACACCGTTCTACTGGTACATTCTTATATTTAATATAACCGAAATTAATTATAATTTACATACCTCGTCGCCAATGTAATAATCCCTGAAAATGTAAGCAATTCCAAATAAGACACAATTATCAATATTGTTAATATATAATATTTAATAATCCGCACGCTTCAGGTTACTTAGATAGAATAAATAGAAACAATGAGAAGTAAATACAATAACAGGGTTATCTAGTGAATTATGTGAGGACAATGAATGTCAGATATGTTGTAGGTACGTTTAGTGAGGAACAGATCCCCAGCCCCACAATATGGAAAGAGAAATAATGAATAACCCTTTGTGTGTATATGTTTATCCTTTGTAATTTCTCAAAAAAAAAAACACAACAGCAAAAAAGAACATGGAGAAGAATTTAATTTTCGGCAATCAAGGTTTTCCGGTTGACAATATTTGAATTTTTAATATGGAAAGGAAAAGTTTGGATAATAAAGTACCATAACGAGTTGCACATTGTTTAAACACAAATTAGACATGGAACGTTTCAATAAGTTGAAACAGTTGTAAATAATTTAGCTTTGATCCTGTAAAGGGAATTCCAAAGAAAACTTTTAAGGTAGGTATGCGATATGGACAAAAGAAAACTGCTCAAAAATTTTGCAATGAAGTCCTTGCATTTTTTGTTAAATTTTAACCATGCCACAGCATCAGATAATACTAATACAGCTGCTATTGACTTAAAGTCAAAATCACATCACTGGCGACTTAAATAAATACGCATTTTAAATCATTATAAACAGCCGATTGAGATCTTTGTGTTTCGCTAGATATTTCCCAAACCTCCCATTCTATAAAACCAAAGAAAGATTAGGTATATGAACAAAAAAGTATCATTGCCCACTGTAACCCACCCACAAACCTTTAGCTAGACCAAAAACCATACCACACCAACCACTGTTCTCAAAATACTCGAATGTACCTACATGTAATCGTAATGTTCCCCTTCCTTCCGAATACAAAAACAAACAAATAAATTAAAAAAAACATGCCTCTTTGTTCTCTTTCTTTTGTCAAATTAAAAAATAAAACAAGCAAATTCGAATTTATGTCAATACAAGCAGAACAAGATTAAATATTTTTTTCCCCAGGGATAACCATAAACGGAGGAAAAAGTGAAATAAAGACTTTCAACTTTAAATAAAGAATTCCGTTTACACCATATTATAATATTAACTGTTTTTTTTTATTTATTCTAGTATTATTCGTGAGGGAATAATTCGTTGCATCCTGGCAACAGACATGGCCCGTCACAACGAGATTCTTGACCAATTCAAACAGGTCACACCTACATTTGATTACTCGAATAGAGCGCACATTAACTTAGTAAGTTTCTTAATGCTTTGGTTATTCTCTTTTCATCCTTATTTGAATACCCTTTTTAGCTCTGTATGATCCTGATTAAAGTTGCAGACATATCGAATGAAGCTCGGCCCATGGACGTCGCCGAACCTTGGTTGGATCGGCTTCTTCAGGAATTTTTCGCTCAAAGTGCTGCGGAAAAGTCAGAAGGTTTGCCTGTGACACCATTCATGGATCCGGATAAGGTTAGCAAGCCAGGTTCTCAAGTTCGTTTTATCGGTCTAGTATTACTGCCATTATTTGAAGCCCTCGGTGATTTGGTGCCCGAGCTAACAGAACTGATTATAATTCCGGTCCGGAATGCACTGGATTACTACAAGTAAGTGCCAACATATTTGCCTTCGACGTTTATTCAAATTACTATGTCCATTTCAGACACTTGAATGATGCTCAAAACAAATCACGCAAATCTCTTGCTGAACCCGTCGAGAATAACAGCTCAGACGGAGGCGGTGTATCTCCGCAACTGCCACGCTCCCAATCGGGTATTAGTGTTAAATCCAGACGTAGTATACCATCTCAAAAATCCGCCTCCAGGACCTCGGTGGATGAGCCCACCTGCATTGCCGCAGAACTTCATGACTTGCCCGAGGGCAGTGAGAGTGGTGATTCTGAAACCGCAACAGAAGTTGACGTAAGTATTATTATGTCGTCAGTCACTTTGTGACTGCTCTTTTTCTACTTTTGCGGGTATGGAAAAGGGTGATTGATACTTGCGTTGTAAAGGAAATTTTTATAAAACACCCCGCCATGTATCTACTGGCCCAGTGCTCTGTGGTGCAGCTATCGTTTTCGTTCCGTTTTATAATTAATTTCCCACGAATTTATAAAGCCGTGGTGATGAGGGAGACGACAATAAAAAATTAAAACTGGTAATCCATTTTCACGCAAAGCAATTATTCATCCTTCCTTTTTGCTACTCAGAAGAGCCACTGCACATTTATTAAGCGAAATTATGTTTAATTAGATGCTATAATAAGTCGGTCTCATTAGCGCTGCCATAAAGCAGATGAGATTTAAAACGACAAGAGGGAATATTTGACGCGTTATTTCACATGTTTCCTTGGAGACAGGGATCATTGTTTTCTTAATTCTTTAGCGTAGAAGATAAGCAAAAGAAGGACGATTCCAATGGGAATAAAAACGCGTTCAACAGCTTTCTCATCTTATTTGGCTGTAGATCATTTAAAATGAGTCGATTACTGGGAATCATTTATCATTCTTCTGGATAAAGAAGAACACCATCTGGTAGCTAGCGTAGTAATGTATATTGTTTAAATATTCATGTACACCCCGCTGTGGGGTCCCGAAGCAAATACTAGGGGATCGCGAGCTTCAAAATAAGAAAAGAAAAACAAAAACAAAGTTTGGTTCTATTTTTATCAACCAGTTATTTGTTGTTTTATTTAAGGAGAGGAGTGGGCTTGTTTTGTTTTGACTAATCTGTCAAACCGTGGAGCTATGTTGGAATCGCAAATATTCCAGTTCCATTCTGTTGATGGCCTTAGTCCTATTGTTCAACATTCAAGAAAAGGTAAACTCACATAGGTAGGACGTAACAAACCTGAAAGATTTTCTTGCAGCATCTGGGTACCAGGTCCTTTTTTTAATCCAGAAAATGTTCCGTCCGCAAAAAACTTGCATTTTAAGGTCAGCTGTATGTATGGATATATCAAGAAAAGCATTTGGTATCCACCTTCACTTATTGTCGAATTCAGATTCATCGCTTATAAGACTGTTTTGTAAGGTCTCTGGGCCAAGAATCATTTATGATATATGAGCACCAACATGCAATGTTTAATAAGTTGAAAATTCTTCCTCAATCTTTTGAATAAAGGGAAATGATTCTATACCATTTTTTGTTTTTATATATCCATTGATTTATTTTTAATGCTGTTAGGATATTTCCGCACGTAAATGCAGGCTCCTATTTAAAAAAAATATTGAGATGTTCAAAGATATCAGTGAGTGTATGTTGATTTTAAGAGCCAAACAGGATCACAAAAAGTCGATATATGTATTCTGATTTTTCATCTTTCAAGTACATTAGCAATTGGTCGTTGAGCTCCAGAACCCTCGTCAAAAGTAGTTTTCAGTTGGGTTCAAGCAAAGCCACGGCTTTTCTCTGGAAAGCCATCGTACTTGTATGAAAGAAAAGATTTTGGTGAAGTATTTATTTTTTTTGCATATTTTTCGCGAAGCGTTGCTTCTGAAGGAATTTTACGCATGTCTTTACAAATCGTTCGGATTAATGAATGACCTTTGATCGAATTCAAAATTAAGATGGCGTTTTTTAGTACATTAATCAAATCAGGTAGTTAACACTTGACTGCAAGACCTTGACGGAGAAAAAATAGTGCACCCAACATTTGGCATAATTGACCTTAATCGCACAATCAATCCACTTTTAAGTCCAATCATAGCCTTGGCACCATCGCTATAAATAGCAATGCATTTCGTCCAATCCATGTTGTAGTCGCAGGTGCTTCCCAAGTATGGTTTCCAGTATAGTATTTGTGGGTAGTGCTTTGCAAAATAAATAAAATGTATGCCATAACACTTTCATCCGCTTCGAATCGTATAAAAACTACAAACTGTTCACAACCTGTGATATTTGTCGATTCTTAGTTAGACGAAACTGGACTGCTAACTGCAACTGTATGGCGTACTTTGTATACCCAATTCAAATGGTATATTAAGTTTGAATCATAGTTTGTAACATACCTAAATATGGCCCCTTAAAGTTACTGTAATCGTGATCCGCATCGATAGTATTGTCGATCTTGCCATGTCCGTCCGTGTAAGCTTACTAACAAGTCAAGAATATCTGCAATATCACTTGTTCTGCGTTGCACAGTATTATCAGAGAGTAGTACGACTTGAAGTTTGTCTGCTCAAACTTTTGGAGCATTATTTCCACAATACCTTTCAATGGCTGGTAGAATCAAACTTTGGGCAATCGAATGCGGCTTTCTTGTCTTAGCCACTCGAAACGCTACATGGTAACTCGCTAATAATGCCTCGTTAAAATACACGGGGCGCTGGGTTTTAGGCTTTTTGTTGCTTGTGAAGACATTTCATTTTCCTTTCTAAAAATTCCCGGGGTTATCTTTTTCAATCAATGGTGTTTTTGTGAGATGACGAAACAGTTTCGAAGGCCTTAAGCTTTAACGAGAAAGTACTTGACAACAAATTACACACTTAAGTTTATTAATTAAGACAGTTAATCCAAACTTTAAGTTGTTGTCGCCATAAAGCCTTTTTTTCGCGTTCGCATTCCCAGATGTTTAAGGCTGCAAGAGTACAGATCTTTTCAGAAACTTGTCCATTTTAAAGTTCAAAATGTCACTGAAAACTACAAAACTCAGAGTGACTTACGTCGAAATCCAACTGTCGGGAAATATATAAAATTTGCAACTGTTAAGTTGAGCAAAGAATACTATAGGATGCGTGCTATTGCCAAGTTTTACGAGACACTCACCGTTACAATATTAATTGCATTCCAAATTTTGTAAGTTTTGTATTTTTAACTTCCCAGTGGAAGTTCTTGTAATGGGGCCGATTTTGTGAATCGCGGATTTTGACATATCTCAACGTTTCAAGGTCACCAGAATCGAAATCCAACGTTTTTATAGAGATGTCTCTATGTGTGTATGTAAGTATGTGCGTTCCGAATTATCTTTCGCCGCGATTATCTCGAGAACCAAAGATGATATTGACATGGGACCGGGTTTATTCGAAGCGTAATTACGTAACTCAGAACTGATAATGTTTCCAACGAAATCGGTCCAGCCGTTTTTTGTTAGTAAATAAATAACTTAAATAATTTGCCTTTATTTGTACTATTTATTGTTATTTGTTATTGACCAAATCATTAGGTCCGTTCGCGAACTAATATGCAAACGTAAATTTATATAAACTTTCGTGCAAAACTACACAAACTCGTTCGCGTACTGAGAAAATGGCAAAAAGATGAACGAAAGAAAAATGTACCTTCGTTCATTTTTCTTCACACAGAATTTCAGCTGGCATGAAAATGAAAACTGTCAAATGATGAAATCCTATGAGTTTGCCAGCAAAAAAACAGCTGTTGCTTCTTTTCAAGCCAAACTAAGATGTTTTTTCAACTTTTTACACAAAAGCGTTCGCGTACTTTTCTTAGAAATGAGAGGATTCTCTCTCGATTTTGGAGATTTGACATTTTTCATTTTCCTACACATAAAGTACGCGAACGGACCTATTATTACATTGTGCTCCGTTATTTCGTATACATGTAAATGTACAGGTCTCCGTGTTCATAACAATGGTTGCAATAATATATGTATGTATATAACACTGCTGTTATTAACAACATTTAATTTCCATAAACAATATTAAAGAGCATTTTTTAATATTAAATAATTCTTAACCATACCTTATGGTTAACCACATTTCAAATTGCCCACTAATCGCATAAATCATATTGATCCCACTGGGAAGTTAGTCGTGTGGACCTTGCGGGTCGCACCCAGACCACTTTTTTTTATTTTATTTTATCAAAGGGGGTCGCGATGTTTTTCTTTGTACTCAAGGGGTGCGTTTTTCCAAAAAGATTGAAAAGCACTGGTCTGCAGCATCAATTGAATCAACTTAAAACACCGCGACTTTTGAGTTCGCCTCTCTTGGCCTTTTGCGATACAGCTTGTTGAACCAGCTTGATATGCCAACTTACAGATGACTAATCAGCATGGTCTATTTGTTACTAGTTGCACGTTCTTATAAAATAAAAAAAAAACCCAGTTTCCCTCCAAGCTAATAATTTATTCATACGAATTCTCCATCCAACAAGACTTGCTTAGGTTGAGATGACTTGAATGTTCCTTCTTCGTCTTTGGGGCAGAAACACGCGTGTCTATGCAACCTTACAAGATACCATCAGTCCGCAACCCTTCCAAGTCTCTGAGGAATAATGCGAAACACAATTTCCTTTAATGTAACATCTACGTTGGATAAAATGCAGGTGGCGTCACTCTACTCCTATTGTAACGAGAATAGCTCATGTGATGCAACCCAGAAACGAACGCCGCTTGAAAGTTAACTGCCAGCATGACTACATAACTTTGTAGTGTACTCCTAGTTCTACTCATATTATGCGGAACTGGAAATGTAATACCCACCGGAGTTTTCCCCACTATTTTTGCCACCAGCACCACCACCATCAACAACCATCTGCATCTTGAACTACATAATATTATTTGCTATTCATTCCCTATCCGCCACCCAAAGAAACAACCGCGACTATACGTATTGCATTTTAAATGTTCGCTCAGTGCCGTGCCTTTGCTTGAACCCATAAAAGACGCATACATGCACAGCAGGGTTCTTGCTAACCGAAAACTGCTACACCGGGTATATACAAAACAATCCTGCAGAAAGAAGAAAAGGTTCGACATTGTTTTCATAGCCTGGTAGATGATATAGGTATACTTACTTTTAGATATCGAGTTGGGGTATCCCCATTCCCCAACGTGGACCCATGTCAAAAGCGTGATGTGTGTATGCACAAGATACTGGTAGAAGGTAGACTAAGGACTCGTCATAAAAACTTTTGCTAAGTATAAGCGCCCGTACTCTGACAATTCTGATAACAAAAATAAGGAGTTTACTCGCTGAGGACGGAATTTCCATAAACATTAGATTTAAGAATATTCACAAAAGAATTCTTTAGGAACTAGGAATATGCAAAATTCTTATATTTCTTTCCTTCCCTCTTATTGTCTTCACAAGGATGCGACTAAATTAAACGAAAAAGATGGTAAAATAAAAAGTTTTATGTCGTTGAACTTGGAAGAAGTGATAAAGACTGTTAAAATTTTAGAGAAACGACTTTATTAGGCACATTTTTGGAATGTCACGCATTCTTTGACGGCATTTGATGGTCGTTTGTGATTTAAAATGTGTGAAATGCAAGTGATGGCTTAAATTGTTTTTAGAAGCAAGGTATTAGCTGCATGAAAAGGCAATACAGGCACTCTCTAAAGGTTTAGAAAACAGTGCAGGTGCATCAGGTTTGTTGCGTTCTCAATCCCAAAATTATCAGAATCAAAATGTATTTTAATTCTCAATCTATTTTTTTGTTTAGCGTTTTCTGTTAACTAATTTCGTATTTTCTTTAATCTCCGGTACTTCAACCCAAACGGCAGATCAACTCAAACCAGGTGACTACTTGTAATTTGGTTTTAATTTCGACTGTACGTCTTTTTGGCTAGCATACGTATAAAGCTTCATTCAACCAATAGCTTAGTTGTTGCTCATTCCCTACATGTTAAGCGTTTGCCAGAGTTTGTTTTTATATATCGCTATTTGTCTGTTTAATTGGTCTCTTTCATAACCGTTTACTAATACGCGCATTCACATTTTATATTGCAGGTCGCTGAGAAGACATCTAAATTCAAAGTTGACACCGAAGGTAGTAGCAACCGCTCAAAATCATCACACTCCAATTTGAGGAAGCCATCCCGAGAGAAACGTCCATCCATGATTGGAGAGATGTGCAGTACAGGCGGTAATCGCATCCGAAATTCATACGGTAATATTCATGGTTATCATTCGAATCGTTGCCACTTCAGTTCGAATAGGGCCGTAAGTCTGGACCAATACAGTTGCAACACCCGCCGCCTCTCCGATGGCCTACAGCAGGTCATCTCCGACAGTAATGTCTTCTATAATCGCCAAAATCGAGGCAGCGTTGATGCAACGGACATCCAATCCCATCACATAGAAAAACCAAAGATAGCTGAAGGCAGCGGCGAACTATCCGACGTTGATGTACTCAATATGAATGCTCCACAAGGAACACATCTCTGTGTGACAGCGACCACTGCGTTGCTGAGTGCTGTGAATATCACATCATCGGCAACATCAACTGCGCCCTCTATGGACAGCCCAGTCAACAATAGGAATGCCAACACGAATGGAAATTGCTCAGAAGCCAACGGTTCCAACGCTGGTGGAACTAAGTCGTGGAAGGCGCGTTTTAAACAGATTTCTGATTATTTCTCGTTTAGTTTTGACAAGGCCAACAAGCGCTTTGGCAGTACCCGCAGCAGCCCATGCTCAGTGCGAAACAATAACGCCGGTGATTTGTCCAAACCAGGTGCTGGTATCTGTTGTACAATTTCTAACAATCTATCACCCAGTTTTAAGCACAAGCAACATGAATTGATTAGCGCAGGGAGGAATCGAGCCTATAGCCTGGATGTACCGACAAGAAACCGTTACAGCAGCAGTTCTGGCGGTGACAGTCGAAAGTCATCACGCAACGAGGAAAATAGCAATCGAGGGCATGATCTGCTTACCGAAGACAATAATAGCAACAATACAATAAGCGGTGAAGTAGTACCGCCACCTATCCGCATCGGAAGTGTAGACGCCAGCGAATCTATCATCATAACATCGGCTGCACTGCCTCGCGTAATTACTCCTAGCCTGGGCGATGTGCAGCTTATGTATAGCAGTAGCATCGGTTCGGGCACTGTCGGAGAGCATAGCACCGACTTGGGTATTCCGAGTGGGTCAAGTGATCCGCCCAAAATTTGACACCCGAGTTCCGACACGTACTCTTCATCGAATAATGGTGCTTTCACAATGTTGCAGCAACACGTGCTGCCATTTAATCAACAGCAACAGCAGCAAATACCGCCAGACCAACGGCAGGATCTACAGCAGCAACAATTACAGACTTCCAATTGTAATGTGTCTTCGACAATGAATTTCTGGTCAGCTCTAGGCAATCGGTTAAGTTCGCTTGTTTGCCACTGTTGTGAGCGTAAGTTGCCAGATCCCGAGAATGTGTAAGAGTTTTGAAAAAAAGGTTGTTTGAAAAATAAATGTTTGGAAGTGGTTGGTAGCGGTGGCAATGTTAAAAAATTTCTTATTCCAATACAATTGACCGAGAAATGGTTTTAGAAAATGTGTGCCATTGTTAAACATATTTGTTTTTAGTCGTTTTGGAATGGCAGCAATTGCGCATCCTTAAACTCGTTCTACTGATTTCAATACAAACTTATCCATATAGCGATTTTCAGTTATAAAGCGAGCGATCCAGTTGAGAAAGCTTAGATTAGGCTTAATGAAGTAGAATTATGACAGATATCCTGTGTTATAAGCAAAGTCGGCCCGTCTCGATCACTGGGGTCTTCCAGATCAAGTAACCAACATCACAAACCATTTTTTCCAATCATTTTATTTCCTAACAAAAACAGATTGTGTGAAGAGGGGGAAATTACTCAAAATATTTTGTTCCAGAACTAGCATTTCCGTCACAACATAGTATGTTTGTATGTGTTCTTCTCAGTGGCATGGATTACACCGCGCCTGTTTCCGAGAGGCACAGTCTCCTGGGAAGTCATTCTGTAGATAATCGCCGGATGATACCGGTTCGACGATAGTCTTGCATCATGTCATATTAGAAACCATCTGGACGATGTCGTTTCGAAGATTCAATTTTTGCTTCACGTAGCTCGATAATCGTCGCCAAGACGGTCGCATTTGTACGATAGCTAATCAAGCATCGCCTGGCACTGATTCTCTTATTATGCAAACCATTAACGCATTTATTATGATTTTTAAAGTAAACAATTAACTTCAGATCTGTTTCTGAAATTAATACTAAAGAATAGTATCAATACATAAATTATAAATAAGCTCTCCTTTTTGCTGTTCGCTCTCAATTTATAAATGTCACTCATTCGCTCACAGTGGATAAATAGAAAAAGGGAATATTGATTTGGAAAGTACAAATTAGATAAATTGAACAGGAGTAACACAATCGAGATTTGCTTTTGTGAATATACGTCTATATACATTTTAGTTTCACCGAAATCAGCTGTTCCGCAAAAGAGTGGCAAAAGTCTCGTCTATAGTTTAGGATTCTGGGTTTATACCATATTTTTAAATTGGATTCATACAAGATTGACGATAAGTGGCACGATGGTGATAAAGGTCTTCTTTTTTTCCTTAAAGGCGTAACCCTCCCACTTAATGGCATCCCAACTGGTCCGCAGGCGGGTTCAACAATGGTGATAAAGTTAGGTGAAGCAAATCGAGGACGACCTCATTCACTACTACTGCTTGGGCAATTATCATCATAAAAGTTACGGTATGAGTACCCCTGCATGCTTTTTGAGAGGATAGTGCCCAGACAGGATCATCATTCTAATTTGTGATTTAACTAGATTCGAACTTCAGTCTAGTTTCACTAGAGGCAGCGGGAACCGAATCCTCAGTTTTAACCTGGATCAATGATTTCTTAAGTAATCGATCGATCTTGACAAAATTAGGTTTGACATCAACGCAGGCGTTATCCCAGGTATCCGTCATCTAACCAACCCTTTTTCTTATCTTCATAAATTAACTTTTATAGTACGTTTACACCGACACGAAATTCGTCATTACAGCTAAATTCAACATTTCACCCGAAATGTTAATAATCCAGTTATCCAGCATTTCGAGGGTGTTGAATCGGCATGCTGACTTTCGGCTCTGCATTTGGAAGTTTGTCAAATCAAGCAAACCATTTAAGTATCCCCACACGTGAATCAGACCATGTTGAATAAAAAACCTGTGGAAAGAAAACAGCCGCTTAAATAATTCCGTGGTAATAATGTAATAATGTCGACATAAACAGAAATCGAGTTTAATTGGTTAAAAGGTTTTCCTTTTTTTGGCTTTCCTTTTAGTCTGGGTTTCATAACTCTAAGTCAGTCAGTAGCTCGCCGACAAAATTATGACGGACCATAATTGCATTTTTTATAGTAGATTAACCATACCAACCGATTTTTTTTAACCAAAATGAAAAAGGTTCATCGCTTAAGTCAACATTACACTCAAGTTTCTCAAATAACTTTCTAGGATCTCTGTAATTAGGCGTCAACAAATCAAGGAATCTATTTAGTTGGTATTGTTGGCGACTATTTCTAAATTTCATTAACCTAACTTCTTTGCTCTTCCTGAAAAATGACAAAATTTTAACATAAGCCTCTTTAGCTACTACCACGGTTTTATTCACATAAAAGGTCCGTTCGCGAACTAATGCAAACGTAAATTTATATAAAATTTCGTGCAAAACTACACAAACGCGTTCGCATACTGAGAAAATGGTAAAAAGATGAACGAAAGAAAAATGTACTTTCGTTCATTTTTCTTCACACAGAATTTCAGCTGGTAAAAAAAATGAAAACTGTCAAACGATGAAATCCTATGAGTTTGCCAGTAAAAAAAACAGTTCTTTTCAAGCCAAACTTTGACGTTTTTCATCTTTTTACACAAAAGCGTTCGCGTACTTTTCTTTGAAATGAGGGAATTCTCTCTCGATTTTGAAGATTTGACAGTTTTCATTGGACCGAGAAATATGTAAAAAAAAAGGAGCAAGTGCAAGTCAACCCTGCCACGTATTTATTGACGCAATGTCAACGAAAAAAGAATCAAGAAAAATTACGATACTTTAGTGCATCACTTGGTTGCGTGACATCCGACATCGTAATTTGTGCAGTGATGCGGGGGGCGTTTTCTCAGAAAAGCTAAATCTTAGCCTCTCTTTCCGTCTTCCAGATTATTGTAGCGTGTTCCAGGCGGAAATTTTAGCGATAAAAGAAGCCCTGTCGAGGCTAAAGAGGAATGTGATATCCTCAAAGGATTGCCGCATCGATGTGCATTTTGCGCAATCAATGCATTAGCAATTTTCTTCGTGCTTTTTTTGTTGACATTAACACATCAGTTTACTCAACTCGCAAAAATGAAAGTGAAGCCTTTCCATTGATACAAAATGTGTGCGTTATTGAACGTATGGCAGAGCTGATTGAGCATCAAATGTGCAATGATGAGTTCCGAAATTACCCCTATTCACAGCTTTGTTGACCCACCCTTAAATGTTTATATGGTTTTGAATCAATCTATATTTTTTTTTAAAACGTGTGCCATATCGCAGGAACATTTATCACTGAGGCCCATCAAAACCTGGTGCTGTTGGATTTGTGTGATCCAGAAGTTTTTAGATCTGGCTCTATTTTACGATTTCGAGACGTGCATGCTCCCATTATTAAATCTTGTTTGATCGACATCTTATGACGCCCGTGATCTCCAACCCACGGATTAGCATGCATACTTGCGCGGGAGGGGTGTTTTAGTGATATTCTAAGCCCGTCCCTGCACGGGCTATGATTCGTTGTTACTCAATATCGCAGACAAAGTCGTCTCCTTTTTAATTTAAATTGACGGTAAGGAGATAATTAGGGCTGTTCCCTTACTTTTCAAGTAATTTCAAAGAGTAAAAAATCCAAAAAATTATGAAATCTAGATAAATAGAAAATATTGAATTGAAAATTAATAAAGAAAATATATTAAATTTATTATCGTTATTAGTTGTTCATCAAGTGAATCAGAAAATAGTGATACTGTTGCAACCCACCCAATGCAACTTCTTGGGCAGAAATTAGTTACTCAAGCGGCAAACCAATACAATCCATTAATCGATGCCTCGTTTTCAGCGGGCAGAAATATAGAATGCGTGTATTCTATTCTATACTAAGGCAGCCCAAAAACAACGGATCCGAGAGCATCGACGGATAAAGTAGGTTTCCTTCTACTTTTCTGTCCGTTAACGTATGCATCCACACACTGAAGTTCAAAATTTGAGAGGCACAATCCTTCGTCGACACATTGGATAAGGTGAGAAAACTGTCATTGCATATTGATCAGGTGCCAGGTCACGTATAACGACGATCGTTTGACGGTATCTGTCTCTATCACATCTATAGAGGCAGACAGAAACTGGTATGGTCATTCGATAGTTTTCACTGTACGTGATGTGATCCCAGTATACCCCAGCTTGACCGCTGATTGAAAAATAAGAAACCCTTTTTGATTTCACATTAAGCGAACAAAAAATTACTTTAATTCCCAGTCTCCTGTTTTACCCCTAAGCAGGAAATCTCCTGTTTTTTTTTCTAAATTTCTAAACGGCAGCAATGGCTAAATTCGGACACTGTGTTTTTCGGCTGTTAAAGTTGGCGATGGATTCTACGCGACGGGTTTGACCTTTCACTCAGTTAAAGGAAAGTCATTTGCTCTCTCGTTGGCTCTCACTTTTACGTTTATTGTTTATTTTTGTTTAAAGTATATAGTAGTTTTTCGTAACTTTGAGCAGATTGAAGTTGATTATTGCAATACTAGTTTTTCACTGCAATGCAAAATGTCATTGCATCAGATCTTTTTGTGATGCAAAAATTGTTATTTTATTGCGCAGTACATGTGTTAACATTGCACTGTGATTTGAAACGCACTACAATGCATCACTGTATCAATGATGCCTTACGGAACGCTTGACGTCAGTACTTCAGCAATACTGCATTCGACTTTTCAATTTAGCCAACTTTAGTTCTATACTTTAATATACAATGAAAAATCTCGGTTTCTTACAGCGGTGCAAAGTATATTTTTATATTTATAAAAAAAAACTTAAAGAGTACAATCTATCCGTATTCAAAGCACCACATTCCCTTACCAAATTTGTGGTCTAAGCATCATTGGGGTAGCGTAAATGTAAAAACATGGGCCTTAAGGACCTCGCTAAGTTAGTCCATTTTTTCAACAGCTTTCAAATTTCAACACGTTGGGCTCAATTTATTGACTCCCTTCTAAATATTCTATTTAAAAAGGGGCTTCTTACATTAAATAATGGCGAGTTAGATTTACAGCCGGAAAAATCGGTGGTTGTCAAAGTCGAAGTCCTAGTTGAAGTGTTGATCTGTTTCTACCATAAATCTAACTTAAAACTAACAAGATACTTATTCTAAATTAATTGTTATTTTAATTAAAAGTCATAATGATGTAAAAAACCCTGGGAATTTTTTAAAACTCATTCAAATTTAAAAGCGCAATGAACTAAAACAGTGAATTTATCGAATTATATTGGTGTTTTGTAATGACTATAGCTTAATGCTGGTTTTAGCTAAAACTCCTTTAGCCAATTTTTAATGGAGAAACAATAAATTGGGCCTTACTCTTGCCAACGTACAAACGTTGTTATATAGCTGCATTTATTCGTCATTTCCCCAGTTCATCCGCGACCTCATTATCCTGTATAAATTGCAGTGGCCGTATACCCAACATAGTCTAACACGATAGTTTCCAAGGTTTTGCGAAAATCACTCAAACAAAAAAAAACACGAATGCTCATTTATACAAATGTATAATTTGTTGTGTAGGTATAAGTGGAACCACCAATATATGTATTGAACTATTGGAAACAATTTATTTTCTAAACCTATTTTTTGCTCCATATTCAAACATTTATGTATTATTCGTTAGTTACAGCCTTGCAACGATATATTATTAAAGTGTTTGTCTTTATATTTTCTCAGAAAAAAACGAAGCCCAGAAGCAAAAGAGAACGGAAAATAATCTGCCTCGACGAATTTACCACTTTTGGGCACTTCTGTAAAGGTTCAACTGTATCATTTACATTAAGGCTGCATCCCTAAATGCAGTACTACCGAAGTGCTGCAACGTCTTGCGTTCCGTTATGCAACATTACAGTATTGGTGCAATGAATTTATTACACGCGGTCTCCACGTGCTATAAATTGATAGTATTCTCTAATGCATGCTGCCACTATCTCATGTGGAGATCATTCTCGCGACTATATTTCAGTGATTTGCGAACATACTGTACTCGCATACGTTTTATAGCATGCGGAAAACAAAAGAGAAGGGATGTTCCTTGCTGTTAGTGCAGTGATGCTCCATGAAAATCGTTGCCTCTCTCTCTCTCTCTCTCTCAAACGAACCATTATGCGATGAAATGTCCAGCAAACAAAATTTGACAGCTGGTCTGCTTTTGTTTTTTTCTGCTTCTGCTGTCTGTTGGAAATTTATGGTGCGTGGAGACGACGTGTTACGTTTCAAAACGCGGCGTGAACGTACTGTACTGCGCAAATAACAGCACTTGGGCACCACAAACAGATCTGATGCACTGACATTTTGCATTGCAGTGAAAATGCAGTGTTGCAATGCATAAAAAAGAATCAGTGTCTACGATGTGCATATTTTTGACATTTAACAATTCAGCCAAACTCTTATACCTATAATACATTTAATGGAAGACCAGTTCATTTAATTGAATTTCAGTACACAATTTGGGGCGTTCATATATTGCAATAGTTCATATAACTGAAGGTACATACGAGTAATAAAGTCGAACACACTGAAGACAGTTTAGCCGCACGCTACAAATGAACATCTTTTGAGGTCTGAATCAAATGTACTATGTAACAATGCGAGCATGTGTCAATGTCAAAGTCGCATATTTTTTGTGCTATTTAAAAACATATATTTGTAGATTTGTCGAATCACAGAATACGACTAGACTGTTACTCGTGGATAAGGAAACATTTATAGTATAATTTCCGAAGTGTTATCTGGAATAGATTCGTTTGAATCGTTTTGAATTGTTTCGAAACATTCACAAAACGAAGTTTTACAATATAGATGGTAGGGTAGGGCTCGAGGTTTGCAATATAAAAATAAATACGGAAAAAAGTGAGTATAAATAGAAAGCTACAAGCTACCTACAACAGTGCAACCCGGTGCCATTAGTACCATCAGCAGAATTTGTATTTAAACAAACACTTATAAACCTCCGTTTCGGTATTCGGTACCGCAAACATTTCTTCGTATTTCGAAATTGTTTAAGAATATTTCAAACTCCCAATGCCACTTCAAATGATTAACATATGTTTTAATGTTCTCCTTGATTGTGACAAATTTTAATAAAAAAAAACAATACACCACTTCCACTACACAAATTTTCAAAATCAAAAACTAAATATAAAAGAACGGACCACTTACAAAACTTTACTTTAAAACAATACAATGCACACTAACAATGAATAAAACAAAATCGCACTCATAAAAGAAAAAACTTAAAAAAAAACCAATAATTAAAGAAAAATATACTTGTTTTCGTACAAAAAAAAAACATTATACATTACATTATACTATAATAATCATTGCCCAAATATTTGAATTATGCATACATTGATAGAATTTATATACTAAAATAGTATCTTATGAAGAAAGGAATTAGTAAACAAAAAAATAGTTTAGTAAATTTATTTATAAGTAAAACAAAGAGACGACGATAACAAGAAATCTATATTCTTGTTACGTTGGTATTTTTATTTTTATTTTACTTTTAGACAATTAATATAATATTATTATTTTAAGATTATTCTTATTTTGGTTTGATGTTTATTCGCATCATTTCACTTATTTTAAATGGCAAACATTAAACGTAATAAAATGATATTAAGAAGTATTTATTTGTTGAAATTTTGTTTTATTTTGTTCTATTTTGGTTTTTATATTAATTAATTTCACTTTTAGGTAAGAATTGTTATCCAATATTACTAAAATGACTGAAATGCACTGTCTGATTTTAACAGAAAAAAACTGATACCATAAACTTTATTCTGGACTTTTTGCGTTTCAAAAACATTTCTTTGTAATTTTTATTGACGAGATTTTGATCTGTATAAGAGGGACAATAATGTCTGAAACACAATCACGCTTTGGAGCTTCGGGTTGACCAACGCATACAGTTGATTCATAGAAAATAAAGGATATAAAGGAAACCTATCACCAAACTGCGATAAAAGAAGCCCTGACGTGGCTAAAGAGAAATGTGATATCTACGAAGGACATCCGTATCTTCTCAGATAGTCAAGTCGCGGTTAAGTCCGTGGACGAGTCTTCAAATTCTATCGCAGCCCTTGACTACCGTTCATCTCTTAGGGGGATGGCGAAGCAGTTTAACATTTACCTCTGTTGGGTATGCCCCGGCAACCATCATACCAGACATACCAGGAAACTGTAGGGTAGATGAACTCGTCAAAAAAGGAACCACATTACCTCTTACCCGACAAGGGTTCTCTAGGTATACCAATGGCTACATGTAAACTTTTGTTTAAGCTATTCGCAATCGAGAGAACACATCTTAGGTGGACAAGTAAAAAAACATATCTAACGACTAAGCATATCTGGCCAAAGCTGGACCTGCGACGCTCTAAGTGTCTAATATCACTAAACCGGCTGCATATTAGCTACACTATAGGTGTCATTACAGGGCACTGTTTAATAGGCAGGCCCGCATCGAGGCTTGGCGTTTATTCAAACGACTTCTGCGTAAGCCGCATGGACGAGGAAGAGGGGGAGGAGACTACACTTATTGATCGAAGTGACTTGGCTAACACTGACGTTAGAAGTCTATCGCGCTTCATAAGAAGCTCCAAATGGTTTAACGAGTAGTGAAAGAAACCCCTAGATCCGTGTGGTATCACAATGGACCTAACATTGGTCAACTTCAGAACGTAAAAAAGAACGTCATGTTTCGTAAGGTTGCTGTAAAGCGCCGTGTAGGGGTAGGGGCAAGTATGAACTGTCAAGCTTTCTCTTGGTATAGGCGGATACGAGTCTGCGGTAATATTTAATTTGTTAGTATGAGTCAAAGGTCAAAGCGCACGTAAAGCATTTGGATGTAACGATAGAAACGCACGCGTTGTTATTGTAGTTTGGCATAAGTATTTTACTTAATTTCACCCCTACTAGTTCGACTGCGTAGTTTGTCGGTTCATTACTCAAAAGGGCTGGACCCCTGTTGTATTTATGCGATTCAGGCCTTTTTAGGACTGTCTCTCTTCCGCGATTGTATAACAACGTTGATTGAGTTTGCCTTTTTGGTAGGATCCCTTTGAACAAACGTGACATTAACAAGAAACCATTTGTGCATTTTCATTTCTTTGGAAATGGATTCTTTGACGTGTGTTAGCGCAGTGGCGCAGAGATTAATGTGTTGGACTACTAATCTAAAGATCTCAGGTTCAAATCCCGCCAGGGCCAGGTAACATCTAAAAGTTGTTTCCACTGCCCCACCTCTTGCGAACGTCTAACAAACATCCAACCTGCTCGGTTGACGCTCGGATTCGGCTTTAAGTTGAAGGTCCCTTCCACTTTGCAAACACAAATGTTTGGATAAATTGCCTTTTAGGCCCTGTATAATGCCTAATATTAATTTATTGTTATTCTTTGACGTGAAGGCTTCCTCGACACTTCGAACTTCTTCGATTAAGCTTTGTTACTCCTACCTTAATACTAAATACCGTCATCACAGCTCCTCTAAATTTTTCGAATTATATAGGTTATGTGGAGTATTCCTCTCAGATTTAGGACATTTTTTGGTAATTGAATATAAATACCTTACGCTTACATAATAATTGATGTCACAAGTTCCTCTGCTGTTGATAATAGATCAAGATATTTAAACTTTTTGCACTTGGGATTGGAAAGCATTTTCCATTCAAATTTATAGGGTGGTTTTTATGCCAGTACTGAAGTCTGATTTTGAACCCATTTAATTGTGTTTGAGGGAACACATTTTGCAATTAGTTACCTTTATCTGACCAAAACAAAGCGAGTATATCAGAGAACGGACAGAATGAACTAATACAATACATAATTTCTTCCAAACATCTATCCATACATCAAGTGCTCGTTGCAGGTGCCCATGATCCTCGCTAAGGATGTCTTCAAAAAACACTTGACTGAGTAAGTGTTTTGGTCTTCTATTGTGGCCAACAAATAATTGAATTCGACTGCATTTGTGTCCCCGGCCTTGACCTCTTGCCCGTCTAAGTTGAACGTATATTGAATATTTATATTCAGCGAGACATTGTTCACCTCATAGGCGTCAGCTTTCAAATTGATCTCCATTTAGTTTTGGTTCATTATCAATGTGTTAAGTTTAATTTTGTCAGTTTATCACTGGAAGCAAGCAGTCGCAATTCAGGTCCTTTGGCACTTCACCATTTTGAGAAACAATAAAATATTATCTATAAGTGAACTTTCATTACTTCGTTCCATTTTTACATTCACCTCCCATACAAACTATGAAAGGTAGAAGACTTTTGTCCAATATATTTGTCATTACCTCACTTAAAAAGAGCAGAGCTCCATCCGGTTTCCATAAGTTTTAAGTAATTATTTTTAAACATAATCTAGTTGCGATACCTGCGTCCTGCTTAGGTGGAAACTTTGGTGCGTATACGTAATATATTCTGTGATTTTTCTGACAACAACACGTGCTCATTGTAAGAATATTTTTATTTTTAGTTAGGGGTATATTCCTCAACTTGACGGTTGGCGCACAATCAACCTCTTCTGTGTACATACCTATATAGTCACCGATGTTAAATGCCATAATGGAAACCTGCGAATGAGAAATGTCTCACTTCGTTTGAAGGGATTAGATGCCTGGATGTATTCCCCGGCGGTTTTAATGTATAAATCATCATCCGTCAGCCATTGTCTGGTGTTTCCACTCTATGATAGATGTGTAATATCTGTCATATCTGGCACAGTCAGTTTGAGATTTTTCCTATTCGGTAGCTGTAGTAGGACATACGTAGCGCAATGTGGAGGTCTAAAATTTGACCTCGAATATCTCCAGCGAGCACGGACTAGATTCATTTGGCCATAACAGGCAATCGATTTTCGCTTTGTATTTGCAGACTTTTATTTGAGCGCCCCTTGGAGTTATCAAAGCTATTACGCTGTAAGAATTCGGGTTCGTCCTCCCTACGTATGCAACCAATCGGAGCTTATAAGAGCGCGTAATTGTTCTTATTTTTTTATACCCTATTCTAGTTATACCCTATTCTAGGGGTATATTAATTTTGACGCATAGTTTGTAACATACCTTAATATTGCCCGTAGACCCCTAAAAGTTACTATATTTATGATCAGCATCGATAGTAATGTCGATCTAGCCATGTCCGTCCGTCCGTCCGTCCGTCGGCAAAAATTAGGCCTTTAAACTGAACCTAGAGAGCTGAAATTTTAACCATATACTCTCTAGGGTCCCGAAATAATCAAGTTTAAGAATTTTTGAAATCCGCCCACAGACACGCCCACAAACTCAAAAAAACAAAATTTTGGAAAAAATCGAATTTTGAGCTAGAGAGCTGAAATTTTTTATATATGATCTATGGCCCATAAAACTGATTGGGACATAAAATTTTCAAAATCCGCCCACTGACACGCCCACAATTAAATAAAACAAATTTTGGGAAAAATTGAATTTTGAGCTAGAAAGCTGAAATTTTTTATATATGATCTTTGGCCCATAAAACTGCTTGGGACATAAAATTTTCAAAATCCGCCCACTGACACGCCCACAATTAAATAAAATATTTTTTTTGAAAAACCAAAATTTGAGCTAGGGAGCTGAAATTTTTAATATATACTCTCTAGGGGCCCTTTATGCTCATGTGTAAATATTTTCAAAATCCGCCTACTGACACGCCCACAATTATTTATTTTTTATTTTTGAAAGTCCAAAGTTTGAGCTAGGGAGCTGAAATTTATAGTATATACTCTCTAGGTGCCCTTTATGCTCATACTTAAATTTTTTTTAAATCCGCCTACTGACACGATCACAATTAAATAAAACAATTTTATTGAAAAACCAAAGTTTGAGCTAGGGAGCGTTTTTATTTACAAAAGCTTAGTTTTTTCGATAAAATCCTTTAAATTTTTGTCACGCCCACTTATGAGATATAGGAATAAGAATAGGGTATCCAACAGTTCGCCCAAGCGGACTGTAGCCCGTCCCTATGTTTTTTTTATAATTTGCGTGCGCTAAACGGATTTATTTTTTTCTGTGACACAGTACCCTTATAGTGGAAACCACAGTGCAGGCATTTTGTTTGTTGCTGTAAGTAGCTCCCAGCAAATGATTCATTGCCTATTTTTGGGTGCTACTTACTGTATGAAAGAATAGAAGGATAGGAAAGAAGTTTGGTGCGATGGGATTTTTTTCTCCACAGTTGGCGCCTAAATTGCTTTAGGGAGATCTGTTTTTGTTGTGTGTATTCAAATTTTATAAAAATCATGGCCCTTGTCGGGATTCGAACGCACAACCTGCCAATCACTTAGTGAATGCACTACCATCGCACCATTGCCACCTGTTAAATATGGCATTCATATACATATGTGTCAGTCACATCACTTAGATTCGGTATAGGGAAGGTGGCCTATTCCACGTCCACCTCTGCGTCCGTGCGCCTTCTACTGAAAATATTTGAATATAAATATGGCAACTATGCTTGCCTATAATATATAATGAGAAATGTTAAGCTTATTTCCTTGGAATTCTATGTATATAAACTTTGAAAAAAATTCACGTGCAAAATACAACAATTACTAAGCCTTCGATTAATCTGCAGAGCTATCCCGGGGTATATTAGCGTGTATAAAAACTTTTCTATCAAAAGCTGTGTTTAATGAACGAAAACTAGATCAGAACAGAACAGAACAGCACACGTGTGTGAAAACTGTCAGATCAAATCAGAAGAGAAAAGTACATCTTCGAGTCATTATGTTCTCCTCTCGGCTGTGATATTTCAAATAGACGATCCTCTGTGTTTTCTAGTGAACTTCGGAATTTGACTGATTTGACCTGATGTCGATTGAATCACAATTTCCACTTGTTTCATGTTATTCTTTTGGTTTTTTTCCGAATATTTGTAACAATAAACTGAGAAATACGATATCTCATGCCAAACAAATAAATCAGTTGACATAAGTAGGCTTTGAATTGTCAAATTTGACACATTTCACTTACTTGCCTTACCTCAAATATGGATGCGGAAAATCTTGTGCTAAACTGATCTGCACAGTTTCATGGAACACAAAGTGACAGAATTTAGAACACAATGGGGTTAGAGTTTTATTCACGAAACACCAAATTCTGTACTTTTCTGTTCATTTAACACACCGAAAGTAATTTATTAGGATTGTTATCGAAAATTTGTATCGAAAATGTCAAAAATGACATGTAGGTATGTCATTTACAATTGTCGCCGCATAATTACATTTTTATCCCTGTTTCCTCAAAATAGCATCTCTGGGCTTGTGAGTGCTGCCTGGGGCCTGTACCACAAAACTACAATTTACCACTTCTACAGGCACTTGTCAACAATGCAGATTTAACAAGTAACTTTAATTTCTGTACCAGAAAGAAAATCGCTACAATCGTTATAAATGCAAATTTTCCTATTTTGTACAATTTAGTAGTACCGTGTTCTCTATACGCTTGACAATGAGGACACATAATATTAGCCGTGTTTCTTTGCACGCGGATATAGGGATGGCATCAGAAAACGACTATCGCCGCTTAAGAATTCATCAAAAAAAACTTGGCAGCACACATGCACCTATGACATGCACCGTGACACAGCTGTAAGTTGTAGTTAAGAAATTTGTATTGAAAATCCTGAAATTGAAAAATATTTACTTCCGCCAATTGAAATTGATGCCAGGCATATTTTAAAATTATGAAAAACAATTTCACATTAACAGATTTGCTAAATTTAATTACCTTTATAATGAAGTTTGAAAAAAAAATAATAATAAAATCACGAACAAAATACTCGGCGGGATGTGTTAGTGGTCGGAGGGATGTCAAACTTTGACATTTCCTGAAAAATTCATCGCATCGGTTCATCAGAAACGAAGAAAATGGGTTTTGAAAGCACTGTTTATCCCCGCTAAAGTTAGCGTATATAGGATAAGTTGTTGTTGTATTTTACATTCAAATTTCAAATTATCCCTATATCCGCGTGCAAAGAAACACGGCTAATGTTGAATTCTTTAATAAAAACGGAAATTTCAAATTTAAATTTACTGGGCTTCAGGTTGCGATCACGGGGAAGAACAGAAGCAAGCAGCCAAAGTGATACTTAAGACCCCTCGAATCGAAATTGAGTAGGTAGGTTATGGACACCGACAGCCAACGTTCAGCGGAACAGATAGGAAGGGGCAAGGGCTGTGCTTTAACTGTTGATAAAAGGTCCACAACAGAAGCGATTGCAAAAGCTTCCCGAAGTGTTATCTAGGTGCGGCCCTAAACAGTCTACCATCAGCGGCGGATCACTTGCCGGACTCGAGCAAATGCAAAACGTTCAGAGGGACACTTGAAAAGACCCATATTCAATGACTAGAATACGCCAAGGAAATCTACACAAGAGTCGAACGGCCAATTACCTTCTCGGAAACTAAGGAGGGAGCTGCAAGCAGATGTGGTCATCATCAGCGAAGAATAGACAAACTCAGACGGCCGTAAACTTCTTTGCTTTATCTGGCTCAAATGCGAGAAAAAAACATCAACTTCGCGCTAAATTAGACGATTAGCCAGTTCCAAGGAAAACTCAACGATTTGGTGGACTTCATAAGAGAAATCAGTGGGAGCTTCTGGTCGACTTCAATACCAGACCCCAGAAGTGGGGAATGTCTACTCTCTCTAAAAGGTCAAATACTCGAGATGGCTGCGAGATGTGGATATATCCTAGACATCACCTTTGCGATAGAGTTCACATCGGCATAAATAGAAAATTGGAGAGTCTTCAAAGACACTACGGCCAGCGACCAGCAGTACAGCGTATATGATCTATAACGTGGTGAACGAACATCATATCAAACTCAAACACGAACCAAGAGATGGAACCTGAATGGACTCACCGAACAGCGCCTCAATACTGTCATTGAAGAAGGAAAAGATTGTGTGCTTCAACTTGAAGGAGCGGCGGAAACGAAAGCTGAAACTAAACGCATTAAATATGGCTCGCAAGTGACGCTTCGATATCAAGAGTGAGTACCTCGAGGTGAAATAGAAATATAGTATAGTGGTGCGGATGAGATAGCTCTGCTCCGAAGTGAATGCCAACATCTTAGGCGAAATCAGGGGAAGGAGGAGACATGAGTCTTTAGAAGACACTCTCGCGGAGTTTAAGACCAAAAAGGTAGGAGCTAGGTTAGGTTAGGTTATTTGGCTGTCAGCAGAAGCCGACTCACTTAGACCAATTTAGGTCCATTGTGATACCACGTATGTATTATCTACCTCAACTCTGTAGATGGGACTGGCCAACGACACGCGATTGTTCTCAAACGGTCCCCCATCTACGTACTAACCGAGCCCAACGTCGTTTAATTGCGGTGATCTGACGAGAACCGATTAACTCGACGTGGTATGGTCGTTGGTTTAAGGTAGAAGCTAAAGAGGGCAATGAATTTAAGCAGAATACGAAAGTGGGAGGATCTCCATCGAGATGTCAACAGCAACCCCTGGGAACTCGGCTGCAAGGTCATAGCGAAAAGTTTGAAGCACAAGCGGCCAACCCTGCCCTTAGCGAAGAAAGATGGAGCGCATTGTAAACACCGTCATCCCAACTTACTTGGACACCCCACCGGCCCAATGGCAGGATTTTCAGCTTTGACCGAGGAAAAAAAAAACTGAGTTTAGCGGCGAAAACCCTGGAAAACAAAAGGGCTCCCGGACCTGACCGAATAACGGCGATTCCCCATGCATGCCCACAGCTATTAATGAACATATATAACAGCTGCCTTAAAGTCTTCCTTGGAAGCTGGAAGACGGCACGCTTGGTGCTTATAATCAAAGGAAAAGGCGAACCTGACTCCCCATTGGTTTATTGACTGCTGTGTAGGCAAAACCCTGCAGGGAAGCTCTTGGAAAAGATGCTGAAGGCCGCCCAAACTGCCCAACAGGGAAACAATAACTCAAGAAAGGTCGAATTGCTGTAAATGCTGGACTTATGAAATTCCTTTAATTCGGTCAAGTCGAGTGATATTATAAGAGCGCTAGAAATCATTTTTAATGTGTCAACTTATTTCTTGCGGATGGTGAAGGACTATCTCAAGGACCGGGAGCTATTATATGATACCGTAGAAGGCCTGTGAAGAAAGAATATCATTGCCGGAGCAGCTCAAGGATCGATCTTGGGACCCGATCTCTGGCTTCAACGATGGAATTCTTCGCATAGAGATGCCAGAGGACAGTTTCCTGGTAGGGTATGCAGGCCACATCGCTGTGGTAATTACGTCTAAAAACGCTCATAGCGTGCAAAGGAAGCTGAACTTGGCCATGAGACGTGTGAACTCTTGGGTGGATTCGCAAGGTCTCAGCATGGCCATGGACAAACCAGAAATAGCCCTTCTAACGAGAAAGAGGATTCCGACCATCGACGATTTCCAAATTAGTTATTTTGACATTGTCTTCCATAAGATCGGCAAAACAGCAAGGCGAACCTGCCAGTACGGAAATTCTTCAGCAAAGGATGCAAACCACAACTTCTTCGCCTGCAGTAGGTGGGGAATATGCTGGCATGCGACCAGAACTGGAGCCAAGTCTGATTGTTTGTTGAAAACATTCTCCGGACAAAAAAGATGGAAGAAAACCGAAACAAATAGATATCGCAAAACGGGTCACAGGAATAATCGTCTTAAAGACAGTGTCCTCTTATGCACATAAAAACGGCTCTACCCTGATGCAATGTAAAGAGCGGGTGGTTTCGATGCCGTAGCGGGGAGAGTTTACGCCGAGAGCGCCGGACACACGAAGGGGTGATGGCCTGCTTCTTGATTCTCCCTCCTAAAAATAAATGAATTAAATAACGATACATTAAGCCATTTTTTTTTTAATTTCATCAATTTGCGAATTTCGGTCTAAAATCATGTACACAAATAGTACCTAATTTGCAAACAAGAATTTTAACACGGAAACATAGTTATAGTTATTGGTTAGGCTTTTTTAAACATCGGTCTGGAATTAATTTTGTAATTTATGTCAAAAATAAAATATATAGTGGGGTACATTTTTAATTCTTGTGGGAAATCAATAAGAAATATTTGTTTTTTCAAAAATTCCACTAAATCCAATTGACACAGCGAAACCCCAAATTTGCATTCACCTCTGTTTAGACTTTAAAGTACATAAAAGTTTTAATGCTATTGAAACACAGCGTTATGTGTTTAACATTGCTCATATCTCATTAATTATGGACACTACTGTGGCATAAAATATATATGCTTCACACAGAGATACATAATTCATGAATCATCACGAAATATTATTCTCATATGCCTGGTGGGCTACTTGCCGCACCAAATAAAATTCTGTACTTTATTCCTGCGCTGCTCACTTTTGCGCTGCGCCTACGCTGTACAAATGCTGACGAATTTAAACAGATTAGGTTTGTTCGCGTACTTTATGTGTAGAAAAATTAAAACTGTCAAATCTCCAAAATAGAGATAGAATCCTCTCATTTCAATGAAAAGTACGCGAACGCTTTTGTGTAAAAAGATGAAAAACGTCAAAGTTTGGCTTGAAAAGTAGCTATCGCTGTTTTTTTTTTGCAGGCATACACATAGGATTTCATCATATTGACAGTTTTCATTTTCTTGCCAGCTGAAATTCTGAAAAATGAACGAAAGTACGTATTTCTTTTGTTCATCTTTTTACCATTTTCTCAATACGCGAACGCGTTTGTGTTTATAAAAATGTACGTTTACATATTAGTACGCGAACGGACCTATTCTCTACATACTACGAGTACACATGTGCCAACTATGTATGGGAGATACGACGCGACACATCGTGATCTATATATTAACTCTAGTTTACTCCGTGCACACACCACCATCTGTGCACACACGTCGCATCACAAGTCTAACTGAGCGGCCGAGGCGTGTCCTTACACAGCACAGCGTCTTAACGAAACATGATTTCACTCAAGACTCGAGTCATGATATAGATATGAGTCTTGTAGACCGCACTTATGCGGACTTAACATAAATCTGGACATTTCAATCAAACTTTATTTCCTGACATCTCTGTAGGCATAAACAGTGACTGAAATTTGACATTTGGGGCTTGACAGCAGCTTTGAACATAAAATTCATTTGTTTTGATTGTTCTGGTGAGGATTCATCCACAATCGTGTTTTCTTTTATTTTTGATGCTTTCTAAATGCGTGTTATTGAGCTTTTTAATTCATTTAACGCTTTCGAAGCAAGATTCGCTTTGACTTCGTTCGTTGTTGACATAATGGTTAGGAAAGAAATTTCATTACACAATTTTCCCAGCCAAAGAAAATCAAATTCGGCCGACAGCCATCCTGAAAAGTCTGACATTTTTCAAACTCGTGGTCGTGGAGACGCCGGGGTACACAAATTCGGTGCCAAACTTTTTGTTGTATTCAAACAGTGACAACCGAATACTCTGACGACACCATTTTGGGACGGGCATCTGTAATCTAGAATCTGCACTCTGCAGTAAAACTCAAACACAACGCACATGTACCTACTACACAATTTCAAGAAAATTAATATCGCACACCACCCATAGACTCCACCGAGAGGCACCGTATGGTTTCCAAATGGAATCAGACGTTTACGTCGAAGTTGGCTGATGGATTTTAGTCTAGTAGGTCGCCTAAGATTCGGGAAATCCTCATTTATTGGTAGTAGGCTATTGGTAGTATTGGTGCAGGGAAATAACTTCACGGGCAATAACTTCACATGGGCAATAACTTCACCTCGAGTGGGCAATAACTTCACTTTTTTTTGTGAAGTTATTGCCCACTGATGGTGAGCAATAACTTCACCGTAAATTTTGTGAAATTATTTCCCACCTATAATTTGTCTATTATAACTAAAGACCCTTGCACCCACTGTTTATGGGATTAGTTGCGAAACCGCAAGTATATTCCATAAACAGTTCAATACCTATGGGGGGGGGCATGCTGCCCCCCTGCAACCCCCCTGCTTAGGGTCACTATTTGATTTGGAGTAGGTGCGAGGAACGGTTCTTGAATTATAAAATGTTAAGAGAATTTATTTCCCACAAAAAAGTGAAGATATTGCTCACCTATGGTGGGCAATAAGTTCACAAAAAAAAAGTGAAATTATTGCCCACTTGAGGTGAAGTTATTGCCCATGTGAAGTTATTGCCCGTGAAGTTATTTCCCTGCACCGATTTTTTCATGTTATTGGATACACTACACGCATGCAAACGGCGTATCTTCTGTGGTGCTATATGGCTGAGTACAGTGAGGAAATGAGGTGGCGTGGAGCTCAATGATCCAGGTAAAGGGTTTTTCACGAGTGAGTTTATCGGAACGATAATATGCACACTCGCGAGCATGAGCGTGGGTCGTGTGTCGACTCATCAGTCATGTGCAAAATTCGAGACGAAGTATTGATGACATTGGTATTTCTATTTAGTGTTTGTTTTCGGTGCAAATGAATATGCACAAGGCAGTGCAGTGCCACAAATATACCTTATTAGAATTTATTTTTTTTATAGATATTTATTGAATTAAAGTTAACGACTTTTACGACTTATAGGAATTTACATTCGCAAAATTCAAAGATATGAATGAAATACTCGTAAGAATGAGTGAATCGCCCTCAACTACAATTTACTCCTACATAATTATTTAACAACAAACAAAAATGTAAACAATTTTGGGGCAGCGGTTTTAAGTTGCTCGGTTGCAGTTGCAGCAAATATGTAAATTATCTATATCTACATAAAGGGTTTTTCAACAGGAATGCTACAAAAGTAGAGTGACAGGGACAGCAAACGACGCCGAATTTCTTGCCGTCTTTTGACATTTCTCTTCAGTAAGGTTTGCCATTTCATGATGGAAAGACATACGAGCCAACAATGAGTCGAAATTATTAAAATTTTCTACCGAAATTCGGAGTCAGTGGCTTCAACGTTCAGAGCATCGTTCATCGAAAAATCATCTTCAGCGATGAGGCTCATTTTTTGCTGAATGGCTTCGTCAATAAACGCAATATGCGGTATTGGTCAGGCAGCAATCCACACGTACTCCATGTGTCATCATTGCATCCCGACAAAATTACGGTTAGGTGTGGTTTATGGGCCGGCGGCGTCATTGGGCCGTACTTCTTCCGTGATGATCAAGATCGGCACGTTACTGTGAATGGGAATCGCTACCGTTCAATGATAACCGAATATTTTTGGCCCCAATTGGATGATATGGACTTGGAGGACATGTGGTTCCAACAGGACGGCGCCACAAGCCAAACAGCGAATGCCACAATCAATTTATTGGAAACCAAGTTTGGAAACCGTGTTATCTCACGAAATGGTCCAGTCGCTTAGCCGCCTCGGTCGTGCGATTTGACGCCGTTAGACTATTTCCTGTGGGGTGACGTCAAGTCTATGGTCTATGCCAACAACCCAGCGACGATTGATAAACTTCGTACGAATATCGAACGTGAAATTGCTGCAGTATCGGCCGATTTATGCTTGAAAACCGTCGAAAATTGGGTTCAGCGTCTGGACTTCTGCAAGCGTGCCCGTGGTGGCCATGCAAAAGAAATCGAAATCCATACATAATGGCATCTAACCTACTTTCACAGGAATAAAGAATTTCATTGATATCCAAAACCGTTTTTGTTTTATTTAAAAAAACATAGGGACGGGCTACAGTCCGCTTGGGCGAACTGTTGGATACCCTATTCTTATTCCTATCCCTCATAAGTGGGCGTGACAAAAGTCTAAGTATGGTTGAATTGTTAAGAACGCTCTACATATTTTGTTATATAACATTTAAAGGATTTTATCAAAAAAAAAAACGCTCCCTAGCTCAAACTTGGGTGTTTCAATAAAATTGTTTTATTTAATTGTGGGCGTGCCAGTAGGCGGATTTAAAAAAAAATTAACACATGAGAATAAAGGGCTACTAGAGAGTATATATTATAAATTTCAGCTCCCTAGCTCAAACTTTGAATTTTCAAAAAAAAAAAATTAATTGTGGGCGTGTTAGTGGGCGGATTTTGAAAATATTTACACATGAGCATAAAGGGCCCATAGAGAGTATATACTATAAATTTCAGCTCCCTAGCTGAAACTTTGGATTTTCAAAAATTAATATACCCTTAGAATAGAGTAAAAAAAATTATTTTATTTATTTGTGGGCGTGTCAGTGGGCGGATTTTGAAAATTTTTTATCCCGAGCAGTTTTAGGAGTCATAGATCATATATAAAAAATTTCAGCTTTCTAGCTCAAAATTCGATTTTTTCCAAAATTTGGTTTTTTTGAGTTTGTGGGCGGATTTCAAAAATTCGTAAACTTGATTATTTCGGGACCCTAGAGAGTATATGGTTAAAATTTCAGCTCTCTAGGTCCAGTTTAAAGGCCTAATTTTTGGCTACAGACGGACGGACGGACATGGCTAGATCGACATTACTATCGATGCTGATCATAAATATAGTAACTTTTAGGGGTCTACGGGCAATATTAAGGTATGTTACAAACCATGCGTCAAAATTAATATACCCTTAGAATAGGGTATAAAAACTTTTGTAGCGCTCTTATTGAAAAACCCTTTATATGTAGTTACTGACCACAAGTTGGTAATCAATTATTGAGAAATACTATTTTAGTAGGTAGGTATAAAGAAATTCAGGATATGGGTTTTTCCGGAATTGCAAACAATAAAATAATCGAATAAAATAAATATTTTGTCATGAAAATACAAAAATAAAATGTTGTCATTCTGATTTTGAAATCCAAACAATTCACGAGCCATTAATCAGGTCTTTTTTTGACTCACGCTCCCAAGTGAACCTTTCGTCAACGTTTCACCGATGAGCGCATACTACAATTACAAACCGCACACTCAGGAGCAAGATTCAAAATAAAAATATTCACAGCCAACAGCTACGAACGCTGGCATTCTAAACTGCTTATTTGAAAATGCGCATTCACTTGCAGCTCGTGACTGGGAATTTTCGTACCCTTGTTAAATAAAGGAATAAAATCAAGTTGTGTGTGAGATATCAACGAAGTTTTATTTGAAAGGCCTATCAATACGGTGACCATACGTCCCGTATTTCCCGGGACAGTCCCGTATTTTAATAGCCTGTCCCGGCTTTTTTTTTAAAGAAATACGGGACATATAAATGTCCCGTATTTTAATTTTAGTCCCGTATTTGTCTATCTATAACACCTGCTATGAATATTTGAGTCAGTGCGATGCCTTTACAAGAAGTTGAAATTTAAAGCTAGGTTGTTCTTCGAAATGTACCTTCCTGGCCAGATGTAGCAAGCCCAGCTTTTGGAAATGCGAAGCGATACAAAAATTTATGACTCGCATTATTTAATGAATTTAATTGCTTAAAACCTTTTCTAAATTTAGATCCAATTAGAGAATGGTTAAACAACAGAAAAACAGTGGGTGCAAAATGGATAGATATTTCTACACATTTCTCAGTAAAAAACATTGCTTTCGCTAATCTTTTACAAATTGTCAAATTCAGCTGGTGTCTACCAGGTTCAAATGCTCCCACGAAAAAAGTTTTTTCCATAATGAACCCAGCTAAATGTAAAAACCCTAAAAGCCTATATTAATTGTAAAGTGCAGTTACAATTTAAGTTGTCTTGAATTCAAAAATTATTTAAAAGAAAACGACTATGTATATTGTTAAACAGATTTGTTCATCCAATAAGTATTCAGAAAGAACTTGTGTTCGGCAACTTCTATTTTTTTAACTCGAACATTAATATTACAGAATAAAGGGAAGACTGATTTTCTTATATTTAATTCTTATTAGTTTTATTATTCCTTAGTTATTATTTAATGTGTTGTTTTTGTTGCTTACTGAACGCTAATTTATTTTCGTTATTTAATAAGAAATTTAAGTTTATTCGCTTTGAATTTGTTACGTCTTGAAGACTTTATTATTATTTATTGTTCTTTTTTCTAAACAATTGTTTTTTTTTTTGGTTTTTAATGAAATAATCCAATACGACATTTTTTGTTATTTTTGGCCATTTGTGTGCTGTCATATATTTTCACTTTTTTGTCCCGTGTTTTGCTCCTAAAAATATGGTCACTGTACCTATCAATGGCATTATGTGTAGAATATGACATCGTTGAAGCCCTTTTCACCAAGGTTTCGATGGGTGGCGCGCATGCGAGAGGTCCAATTTTCGATTCAAGAAAAATTCTCTATGTTTATGTCTGCGAAATGCGCTTTATGTTCTTGTGCGCGGCGCGTAAATGACTGTGTCAGGTTTTCCTGAACACTCTCACGGACAGCGGTGATGTTTTCGGTAGATCTTGTGTTTTGTTCACGTACAGCTGTTGGCTGAACCGGTCGACTACCAAACATTGAATAGTCGACAGGGAAGTACGATCATGTCAACCCTTTCATTTGCACGTGTTGTTCGACGCTGTAACTTGCCATGGTTAACAACAGATGAAACAACATAGCGTCATGAAGTGTCAAAATCTATCCCGTCCCTATTGGAAAACCATTTACATTGGTTGTTTGAGCTTAAGATCTATTTTTGAGATATGCGTACTATTCATCCACAGCAGTATTTCGCGGCTGAGTACACAGGTCCGATCGCAGCAGCGCGAAGTAAGTATGCGGTTCCTCCACATATCGTACGGCTCGTTTTTGAACGATATTATTTCACGTTCTCAATTTGTCAGCTGTATTTGTGAGGTGCGCTCGGTAGCATTAAGATATATCAAGTGTCACTCCAAGGTACTTCAGGCTTAACATGTGGTTCAGCAGGGTCCCGTTGAAAGTCACCCTCAATTTATTGGACGCCAGTTTAGAGTTAAAAGGAAATTGAAATGCTTGAGCATAATCGCCATTCTCTTGAGTACGCCTTCAGGACTTCAAAGTCTGTATTAAAGGCACGCTCGTTACTGACAGGTTCTAGTGTTGAATGGCTATGGCGATTTTGTCGGCGTGTGGAGAACTTTTTCGACACAGTTCGATGTAAATAGTAGATGTTCAGGTTAAATAGAGTTGTTGTGAGTGTATAATATAGGCATAGAAAAACCATAGCCAAAGACACGAACCAACCACACCCACCAAAGTTACTAGGTGGTATAGGCATTTGATATATGGGGAAGTTCGTGCGAACTTGTAATCGTCTGACATTGACGTCTGCATTGTTTGTGTTCATATCGAAAAATTAAAAGCGATAACACGTGACGTAGGCCTGGCGTTATTTAGCACGCTCATCAACATCAACAGTTTACAGCAATTAGTCGATGTCGCACATAGGAGAATTTAACGCTAAAACTGAGCCAAAAGCTAAGCTCAGGCCCCTCTCAGGCATAATTAGGATAAATATGACAAAGACAGTTTTAAGGTGACAAAAATACATTTTTTAAAACGTTTGGCGAACAAAGCGATTTTTATTGTGACGCAGCTTATGCAGATGAAATAAAAAATCTGCACAAAAGCAAACACATTTTTTTTTTGATTAGCAGGCAAGCGGTTCGACTTTCGGAGATTACTGCATTTACGAACTCGAGCTTACTATTTCATTGTTAATATTTCAAGTTGCGCTTACGCTAAAACAATTTCGTAGAAACTCGTATTTTTCTAAAGAATTTGTTATTATGGGTTGGTCTGTCACAAATTCCCCAAATAGGGGCTCACACATCCCCCAAAATGTTACAAAAAATAGAAAATATGCCTAGGAATATTAGTTATGTTTAAAAAAAGTTCCCCACAGGGTTAACCAAGTAACAAAACGAAAACAATCTTAACGGCAATTTCGAAAGAGTTGGGAAACCCCCATTAAAATTAAGTTATAGATTCGGCCCTGGAGGAAAAGTGATGATTGTATCGAAAGGTGTGTTTGCTTTAACAAGCCGACGATTGTATGTAGCTTTTGAGGTTCGAGTAATTTCGAAATCTTCCAAATGTAAGGGAAATTTTCGGATTTCAATTTTTTTTTAATTTGCACGTGAGAAAGGGATTTTTGTGTAGGTACCCTTATAACGGGTCTTTCATTGGCCACTTGAAAACTTCAAACTTGCAGGGTGAACGCACCCTTAAACCGATTACCAATCTGTCAATGTCAAAATACTCAGTGAAATCAGCATTTTAATTATGGTACACGAAGGAACAACGTTTACAAATAATTAAAATTTACTACCGAGATTCTGAGTCAGTGGTCGCAACTTTAAGAGCGTTAACGCAAATTTTCTGCCGTAACTCTCGTCCCAGTAGACAAGGAATTCATAATCTAGTGAACAAATTTGAGTCAGAATATTCGATGCATCATGTTGCCGTGCCAGTGAGACTACGTTTTGCCCGAAGTGTAGAAAGAAACGGACCCGCCTATTGGCCGCCGAGATCGTGTGATTTTACGCCTCTAGACTTTTTTTTATGGGGCTACATTAAATCATTGGTTTATGGCAACAAGCCGGCGACGTTGGAGGAGCTAAGAGCCAATAATGAATGAGAAATAGCGACCGTATCGGTCGAAATATGCGGCCGAAAATTGGGTTCTAGGTATCGACCGCTGCATACGTTCCCGTGGTGGACATATGAACGAAGTCGAATTCCATTCATAAATGTTTTGATAGAAATTCAAGCCAATATTTGTATACCCTATTCTAGGGGTATATTAATTTTGACGCATAGTTTGTAACATACCTTAATATTGCCCGTAGACCCCTAAAAGTTACTATATTTATGATCAGCATCGATAGTAATGTCGATCTAGCCATGTCCGTCCGTCCGTCGGCAAAAATTAGGCCTTTAAACTGGACCTAGAGAACTGAAATTTTAACCATATACTCTCTAGGGTCCCGAAATAATCAAGTTTAAGAATTTTTGAAATCCGCCCACAGACACGCCCACAAACTAAAAAAAACAAAATTTTGGAAAAAATCGAATTTTGAGCTAGAGAGCTGAAATTTTTTATATATGATCTATGGCCCATAAAACTGATTGGGACATAAAATTTTCAAAATCCGCCCACTGACACGCCCACAATTAAATAAAATATTTTTTTTGAAAAACCAAAATTTGAGCTAGGGAGCTGAAATTTTTAATATATACTCTCTAGGGGCCCTTTATGCTCATGTGTAAATATTTTCAAAATCCGCCTACTGACACGCCCACAATTTTTTTTTTTTTTTTTTGAAAGTCCAAAGTTTGAGCTAGGGAGCTGAAATTTATAGTATATACTCTCTAGGTGCCCTTTATGCTCATACTTAAATTTTTTTTAAATCCGCCTACTGACACGCCCACAATTAAATAAAACAATTTTATTGAAAAACCAAAGTTTGAGCTAGGGAGCGTTTTTATTTACAAAAGCTTAGTTTTTTCGTTAAAATCCTTTAAATTTTTGTCACGCCCACTTATGAGATATAGGAATAAGAATAGGGTATCCAACAGTTCGCCCAAGCGGACTGTAGCCCGCCCCTATGTTTTTTTTAGATAATGTATCTGATTTTATTTAAAAAAGAAGTTGGGGAGAGTACGATAACTTGGGCGCCAAAAATTGATAACGGCTTTCTATAGAAGGGTCAAAAACAAACATTTTTTACTACGGGAGGGGGGATCTATCTCGCTCCGTTTAGGAGGTAGGGGCAAGTTTAGAAAAGAAGACTTGTATTGAAAAAAAAAAATTAAAAACAACGGCAACACTTACAATAAAGTTTTATACCGGTTTTGAAAGCCAGAAATCTGTTCTATAATCCTAAATTTAAATTAAATTAAACTCAAAATTTTGATAAAAAAAAATGAAAAAAAAGTTTAGACCAATTTTATTTCAAATCTTTGAAATGAATGCTAATTTGACTTTTTGTGGTCAATGTTACTATCAATTCTGAATCGAACACAAAAAACCGAAAGGATTTACTCGTATGTCTTCTAGTTTTTGAAAAAATCGAAAATTACTAAAACTACGTTTTTATGAGATTTTTGATTTTGGGTACTTACGGTGATTTCATTTTGAGGATTAATGTTAATGTGGTTAATCTTTGTAAGTAAAATACAGCGTTACCCAGAATGCACCACGAGGAGGTAGAATTGCATGTAATTACGCGTCTCAGTCAGTCAGTTTGTGAGTAAGTCAGGGGTTAGTTAAAAATAGCCAAGTCAATTTTTCAATTTTCAATGTATTAAAAAGGTACCTATGTAATGTTTGTAATAACGAATTAGTAGTAGTAGTAGTAGTAGTAGTAAAATGTTCTTTATTTTCAACTTTTTATACCTATACATTGTTTTTAGATTATAGTGTTAAGTTTTTGTTGAAAAGTAAAAACTTACGACAATGACATAAACAGTCGTCTGTCGGGTAATTTACAAATTGAAATAATACTTGTTTTGGAATTTCATTTAAGAACAATAAGTAAAGGAAAAAAAAAGAAATAAAAAAAAATACGTAATGAAATTATGTAAGTTCAAACCAATCTTCGGGCTAATTGAATTCAGCTACAAGTTGTTTTCTGTAGGTTACGGCGGTAGTAATGTAATTGACCAGTCTGTTCCAATCATTCGTGCTTCCTCCATTTAATACACTAATGAGTTCAGCTTCACTCAGAGTTGCCTTTTCAAAGTATCTCACTCTAAACTCCCTTAGTACGGGACATCTGCCTATGAAGTGATGGATATTTTCTTCTTCTCTCAGATTACACATTGAACATATCGTTGAAACGCTGCCTCCAAATCCCATCGCATTAAGAAGGATCAAATCGCATCTGGCTTTAAAAATCCACGAAATTTTGTTGATATCGGTATCATCGATAAGATATTGTTGTCCTTTCGAGTAATCCAGAAACTTGAAAATCCTTGTGCTGCTTTCCCTCGCTCTCCGTTCTGTTTCTTGTCGGCTATCTGCCTTGAGTCGATCCAGAAGCTGCCGGGTCTTAAAGTTCCAGTCCATTTCCATCTGCATGTTCTGATCCCAGTGTAAACCAAACCGATTTCCAATGTTGTTTATTTCTTTCACCCAAAAAAGTTGTTTTTCCAATAGGATTTTGGTAAGTTGATGTGGTAACCTAGTTTCATCATATTTGAATAGAGTTTTCTTGACATACCTTAGATGTAAGTCTAGTGAATAGAAATGACCATCTTCGGCTCCGGTCTCCAGCGACAAGGCGTAGTTGCGATTACTTGGTGGTAATTTCAAAATCCTTTTTAAAAAATAGCGTTGCAGTTTGTCCACTTCCTCAAACATTCCAAAACCCCAGACTTGTGCACTATAAGTTTGGATAGCTCTGCAGACTGCCAGGAATAGTTTCCACTTTCTACTCAGGGTTATACTTTTTTTGCTTAGGAAGCAATGCCATGTTGCGTTGATGCTACTTTTCGCAGCGTTATTTCTTTTCTCCACATGTCTTGTGAAGTTCATTTTCGGAGTGAGAAGTACGCCGAGATAGGTGTACTGCGAGGCTATTCGAATTTCTTCCCCTTTATAGCTCCATTTTTCATGACTTGATAGTCTGCCACCATTTCGGAACACCATGATTTCTGATTTTGAATGGTTCACTTCCAAACACCATTTCTCGCAGTACTCTTCAAATCGGACTATCATTTGTTGCATGACTGCAATATCATCTGCTAAGATCACCATGTCGTCGGCATATAGCAGTAAACGTATGGTTAAAAGCTCGATATTGAGACCTCCTCCTATATAGTCATTTAAATCATTAAGATACAGCGCGAAAAGTAAAGGGGATAATAGGCATCCCTGTTTGACCCCAAAAAGTGTTTCAAAATAATCTGATAGCTCATTGCCTGTCCACACCGCTGATTGGGTATTAGAGTATATGCATTCAAGCAGATTAACAAATTTGGTTGAAACTCCCATTTCACGTAGCTTATAGATCAGCAATCTTCTCGATATTTTATCAAAAGCGGCTTTTAAATCTACGAAGAAGGCGTATACTTTCCTTTTTTCCGCCAGCTTGATGTGTACGATAGAAGCTAAATTATATATGTTATCTACTGTAGAGTAATTTTTTCTAAAGCCAGCCTGGTGTTCAGTTAGAATATTATTCCTTTCCACCCAAGTGTACAACCTCTCATTTAGGACTCCCAACATAATCTTCGCTATGCAGTTCATAAAAGAAATACCCCTGTAGTTGCCAGGGTCGTTAACATCACCCTTTTTGAATATTGGAAATATTATGGATTTCGTGAACGTTTCCTCTATCCTACCTTCATCTAATATTTTGCTATATGCTGTTGCTAGGTCCTACAGAAAATCATCGGTCGCATTTATAATGAACTCATAAGTTACCCTATCTTCTCCTGGAGCTTTGTTCCGCTTAACCTTTCGAAGCATATTCTTAATTTCCTCGAGTGAAATCGATCTGTCTAAACTCGGATCCTCGGCATAGTTAGAAGCATAAGATATGCTACACATTTCTTGTTTTGGATTGAGAAGATCACTGTAGTAGGTTTTAAATTCCTGAGCACTTATCTCGGGCCACACTTGTTGATCTTGGTTTCTTATCTCCTTTGCTAAGCGCCACCAATCTTTACTGTCTTTAACTGTATTAATTTTGAAGTCGATTTGTTGGTAGTATGATATCTTGCTGTTTATACAAATGGTCTTATATTCTTGCTGAGCTCTTAAAAATTTCTCTTTTATGTCTTGATTTTTTGTTCTACGAAATGAATTCAATAATTTGAAAGATTTTTTCCTCGCGGCATCGCATTGGTGATTATACCACTTATTTTTTTGGTTGAATGTTTTTAGGTTTCTACTTTGCAGAACGGCTGACTCCTTAATTATATTAGTAAGATCGGCTATCTCGATTGCATTTTTCAAAAGCTTGATGTTTTGTAGATTGGAGCTCAGTCTATTTTGATATTCAGCCTTTCGGGTTTCTTTCCATTTTAACTTTGGCAAAAGATTGTTAGAGGCGCTCCGAGGGGTTGCATTGTTTAGCTGAATGCTAAGTTTTATTGGCATGTGATCCGACCATATTGCCTCTTCTACATTAAACCTTTCAACAGACATTAACATTTCTTGTGACACGGCACATATATCATTTACTGACTCTCCTATATTGCTAACAAAAGTAAGGTTACCTTCTTCATCACCCTTTGTTCTACCATTTAAGATGATTATTCCGTTGTCATTGCAGAACTCCAAGAACTTCCTCCCTTTTGTGTTTACAGTTGTATCCTTCGAACATCGTTCCTCCAGTCCTGCAGAAAATCTTGATTTATAAATGTCGTCTATATCCTGTTGCAGATTTCCCAATCTAACATTCATGTCCCCCACAACAATTACATTTTGAAAATTGTTTTCCGCGAGAAGTATTTTAGCAGCATCTATGTCATTTTGCCAATTTTCACCTCTCAGGTACATCGGAAGAAGCGTCAGCACTTTACCATTGCATGTTATGTTTACAATATCCGCATCAAGGCTGATGAATTCATGCCGAATGCCATTCTCCTTCAAATTCTTTTTGATTCCATATACCATACCTCCAATTGCTCTTCCAAATCGTCTATTGCGCGTTGCAGGGATCCAGTGAGTAGGAAAATCCTTAAAGTATTTTTTGAATTGTTTCATTTTTTCTTCTTCTTCAATATGCGTTTCAATGAGTATAAATATATCGTGTACTGATAAATAATTAAAAAAATGAGCAACCATGATTTTGTTTGCCAAGCCATGTACGTTATAGGATACGATTTTTACATTTATTTCTTCATGAATTTTAGTGTTTTCATTTTTGCTTAAAACTAAGTTTATATTCGATATTTTTTGGTTACTTCGACAGACAGATTTTAGTTTTTTTGGTGTACTTTCTCAATGAGAGTGATAAAGTTGCAATTTATTGTGTCGATTTCGCCGCTGTAAAGAGCTTTGAGTACGCCTTCTCCTTTCAATGACCCACACACCAGCTCATTCTGATTGTTCCATTTGAACCATAACGAATTACTTTGGTGAACAATAACCTATATCACATTTGCATAAAAAAAAAAATATAGTTGTTTGCTTTTTATGATCTAAGTAGGTTAGGTTAGGTTAGGTTAAAGTGGCTGTCAACAGAAGGCCGACACACTTAGACCAGGATTAGGTCCATTGTGATGCCACACGGATCGAGGGGTTTCCCCACTACTAGTTAAACCATTTAGAGCTTCTTATGAAGCGCGATAGACTTCTAACGTCAGCGTTAGCCAAGTCGTTAAGATTGTTAAGCAAGAAATCTCCCAGATAAAGATTTCTATTATGGGAGAGAGCTGGACATGTGCAGAGAAGGTGAAGTATAGTCTCCTCCTCCTCCTCGTCCAAGCAACTTCTACAGAAATCGTTAGAATAAACGCCAAGCCTCGATGCATGCTTGCCTATCAGACAGTGCCCTGTAATGGCACCTATAGTGGAGCTAATATGCAGTCGGTTTAGTGAGATCAGACTCTTAGAGCGTCGCAGGTCCAGCTTTGGCCAGATGTGCTTAGTCGCTAGACATGTATACTACCTGTCCACCTAAGGTTTGTTCTCTCGATTGCAGATAGCTTGAATAAAAGTTTGCAGGTAGCGATTGGGATACCCAGAGAACCCTTTTCAGGTAAAAGGGGGAGTTTGGTTCCCTTTTTCTCGAGTTCATCAGCCCTGCAGTTTCCTGGAATATCTCTATGCCCCGGCACCCAACAGAGGTGAATGTTAAACTGCTCCGCCATCTCCATAAGAGATGAACGGCAGTCGAGGGCTGCAATGGAGTTTGAAGATACTGAATCCACGGACTTGATCGCGGCCTGACTGTCCGAGAAGATACAGATATCCTTTGTGGTTATCACATTTCTCTTCAGCCACGTCAGGGCTTCTTTTATCGCCATAATCTCCGCCTGGAATACGCTACAGTGATTAGGAAGACGGAAAGAGAGACTCAGATTTAGCCTTTCAGAGAAAACGCCGCCACCAACCCCGTCACTAGTTTTTGATCCATCGGTGTAGAAGTGGATCGCTTTAACTTCCTCAAATTCAGCGTCCTCCCAGAATGATCTGGAAGGAATAGTGACTTGAAAGTTCTTTCCAAACTGTAATTGGGGTATGGTGTAATCTATGTTTCCTGGTAGAGACTCAAATGAGTCCAGAATGGTGGTGTGGCCAATGTTATTGTTAACCCACTGCGAGGTAGCCTTAAGGCGGACAGCAGAACAGGCTGCTGTTTGCCTACTAAAAATGTCGAGTGGTAACAGATGTAGCAGGATATCTAGTGCTGCAGAGGGGGTGGTACGGAGTGCTCCACTTATGCACAAACCAGCTGTGCGTTGGACTTTGCCAAGCTTAGCACAGTTTATACGAGTAGCTTTACTTAGGGCAGTCCACCAGACAGCAACCCCATATGTGAGAATCGGTCTTACGACCGATACATATAGCCAATGCGTTATGCGGGGTTGTAGACCCCACTTGTTGCCAATGGCTTTTTTGCAAGAGAAAAGTGCCACTGTGGCTTTTTTTACCCTTTCTTGTATGTTGGGTTTCCAGCTTAACTTCCTATCGAAGATAAGACCCAAGAACTTAGCTTCGTCAGAGAATACTAATCTTATACCACCAATAGAGGGTGGGTCGATGTGCGGAATCTTGTGTTTCCTGGAGAAGAGGATTAATTCCGTTTTGTGGGGGTTGATACCCAAGCCACAGCGATTAGCCCATTTTTTTAGCTTGTTAAGAGCGTTTTGCATGAGTTCTTTTATAGTATTGAGGTACTTCCCGGAGACGGCTATAGCAATGTCATCCGCATATGCAATCACCCTGCAGCCCACCCCTTCCAGGTATATCAGTAGCTCATTCACCACCAAATTCCAGAGAAGGGGGGAAAGGACCCCGCCTTGCGGCGTGCCTCTACTGACAGACCTCCTGGCGGATGAAACGCCCAGTTTTGAGTTGATAATCCGACTTGTGAGCAGTAGATTAATCAATTCACCAAGCGAACCCTCCACATTCAGTGCTGTCAGTGCATCCGTGATTGCAGATGTACCCACGTTGTTAAAGGCGCCTTCTATATCCAGAAAAGCAACCATAGTGTACTCCTTGTGATGAAGGGAGTATTCAATAGTGCGTACCAGAGAGTGAAGGGCAGTTTCAACTGACTTACCCTTACAGTATGCATGTTGAGACGCAGATAGAAGCTGCGTATTTATGTTGGTACGGAGATGGATATCAATCAGTCGCTCCAACGTTTTGAGGAGGAATGATGATAAACTAATAGGTCTCAGGTCTTTTGGGCTGACATGGGAGTATTTCCCGGCTTTTGGTATAAAGACCACTTTCACTTCTCTCCAAGCCTGAGGAATATATGCCATTTTTAAGCAGCTGTTCAGAATCATCTCCAATACTGGTGTGATGATATCTGAAGACATTTGTAATTCGGCAGGTATTATGCCGTCTGGTCCTGCAGACTTGAAGGGCTTGAAGATATTTAGTGCCCAAAGCAGCTTGTCCCTTGTAATCAGACCTTGAGAATGAGTCACCTGTGCCAGTGATCTATTCAGATCAGTGTACCCGGTAATGTTGGAGCTACCTGGGAAGTGGGTATCAAGTAGCAGATTGAGCGATTCCTCGCTAGATATCGTCCAGGATCCATCAGCTTTCTTTAGACAGCTGGGCATGGTTGGATTTGAAGCTAGGATTTTTCTTAGCCTTGATGCCTCAGAGACTTCTTCTATTTTGCCACAGAAGAGTCTCCAGGATGATCTTTTGGCTTTCCTTAGCTCTTTTTTGTATAATTTGAGAGCTTCCTTATAGGAGTCCCAATCAGTAAGTGATCTCGAGCTTTTAGCGCGATTGTTCCTGGTTCCACCATTGTGGCTTTCTCTTCCCCATAGGTCGTATGAGGGGACAGGAAGCGGACATCGCTTTATTGAGAGCCGAGGTGAGCTCGTTGAACTTGCCGTCAAGCTCGGAAAAGTTACAGGGTGGACTTAAAAGTTCAGAGGTAACTAGTCCGCGAAGAGTTTCTCTGTATTTGGGCCAATTGGTTTTCCGAGGATTGCGGAAAATAGGTTGGTAGGGAGGATCAACATTGAGGTTGAATTGAAGATAACGGTAATCAGAGAAGGAGTGATCAGTCGAGACCTTCCAACCCGTTATCATGTCGTTGATGGTATCGGAGACAAGAGTAATGTCAAGGACTTCTTGTCGATTTTTGGTAATGAAAGTGGGTTCATTACCTATGTTACATACAATGAGGTTGGTGCTTAAGATATAATCAAAAAGTGACGCACCCCTGTTGTTGATATCCGAGCTGCCCCATACGGTGTGATGTGCGTTAGCATCACAGCCGATTATGAGTTCAGCCTTCTGCCTCCTTGCTTCTTCGATCAGTCTCTCCAGGTTATCACCAGGGAGAGGTCCCACGTGGTCGTGGGCGAGATATGCCGATGCCAACCAGAGTGATCTGCCTGCAGTCTCCAGTTTCGCAGCAGTTATATCCCGATCGCTGAAATTAGGGAGTAAGTAAGCATTAAGGTTTCTTTTCACTAGTATGCACGATCTTGGTTTACCTTTGTGGGTCACATACAGTGAGTAATATCCAGGAGTCTTGAGTCCTTGAACCAGGTTGTGTACAATCCATGGTTCTTGGAACAAGACGACATCTTCCCCGCCTTTAGAAAGGCGAAGAACAAGAGCGGCCGAAGCCTTGATAGAGTGTTGAAGGTTAATCTGGATTAGCTGCAGCATTGTCGCTACAATCCTGAGGCACCTCCACCACGGTGTTATTTAGGCCTTCCAATTCGGAAGACGAACTGAGAAGTTCATCTTCACTCAGAAGAACCCTGTCAAGGAAATCGTCAGTTTCCATATCCGATTGGATATCGCTTACGGAGAGTGACGGTTTTGCAGTTGCCGCATGATCGGCGGATTCATCGTCCTCCAGCGAAGGGAACGAGGTAGATGGCTCATCATTCGAGAGTTCAGGGTGAGGAGAAGGAGGAGGAAGTTTTCCCGCCTCGAGTTCGTCCTTCTTGTACACCCTCATTTTGACCTCGATCCAGCCAAATCGTATGAGGCCATCTGTTTTTGCCAGGGGAGCCAGGGTTTCCTGATTGATAATGACTACCGCACATCTGTGGGAGCCCTTTTGCTCCTCCAGTTTCGCCACCTTCCAGTTATGGGTCGGTAGAGAGGGGTTGCTTGATCTTAGAATGTCTAAGACGCCCTCTGGAGTGGATGGATTTGGGGGGATCCATATGCGCGATCTTGGCCGGCAGGGGATATCCTCCCTCACAACGACCTCGAGCCTTGCGCCGGGCCACACCTCTCCAAGCATACTAATCGCAAGCTTATAGAGGTCAGCCGATCTTTGGTCACTACATGCGACCAGCTTGATGTGGCCTTGATGCCACCCGCCTTCATGGATTAGCGGCGGTGGTCCCGGGTTTTCTCTCATGAATGAGGAGTAATTACCCGAGAGCGCAGATATTACATCATCCCATCTTTCGTGTGAGATAGTGCCGTCTATGTGACTACGGTCTATAACCGCGACCACAATTTTATCCTTAAGGACCTCGCTAAAAGGCCTGTGAGATGCGGTAGTGGGAGGGTTGCCGGTGTTGTGCACCCTCTGTCTCTTGGGAACCGAAATGGTCCCTTCCACTGATCTCTGGCGTTTTGTCGACAAATCCCCGCTGGTTTTACTGAGGATTTGTTGGGCCCATGCCAGTTTCGCGATTTGGTCCGGGGTCCTGTCCTTCACCGCGATGTTGCCACACATACGCTGGATCCGGATGGCATTGCGACGATTTTTGTAGTTCGTCGAGGACGGATTGCGATGACGCGATCCGGCGCTGTTGGTGTGGGTAGGACCATAATGCATAGTCCTACCTCCGCCAGAATTGGGTTTAGTTGTGGGTTTAGCGCCGACACCAGAAGGACCATGAGAAGGCACAGTCCCTCCTTCAGTCAGCCTTGCAGATGCGGTGGTAGTTGAAGGGCCAGCAGAGGGGGGACCATGATGCACAGTCCTCTCTCTGTTGGGAAGGGGTTTTTTTTGCTCGCAACCGCTAGTGGAGGGACCATGTGTGTCCACAGTCCCAATCCTAGCTGGTGCCACAAGAGCTTTGCCGGTAGACAGTTTGGTCGCCGTACTACCGTCCGGTTTTAAAGGGGAACCGGCCGTAAAATTTTTTGTTTTGTTTTTGTTTGTTTTGTTTTGTTTGGATTCATATTTAAGTCCCACGAGTAGCGGAGAAAAGAGGTCCATCTGCACAGAGATCCGCATTGTGCAGATAAGGCTAGTTAATCCGGAGGGCGCCAGGTATCCGGATATTCCGTGCGCGACTGAGCTATTTGATGACTGGGCCCTCAGCCAGGTTGACTCTCGGCACGGGTCGTATGACACCTTACGTCCAGCCCAGGTGGTAAAGGAGGGGAAAGGGGAAGGACGTATTGTCCTGTAAAGGCCGCATAGTGGTACACTCAACTGCGCTTTGAGAAAGAAAAGAGGAGAGGGGGACGTAGAGTCCGGGTCAATACTTGGTTGACGCTCGTCAGCAGCCTGTCTGTCATGGGTGGCCCTTAGACAGCATAGCCCGTTGAAGCTGCGCCATAAGCCTTCGCACCGGCACCATCGAATGCAATGATGGTACACACGTCAAGGTGACTGACCCCGCGAAGTAGGTACCTTTACTTTGAACATTACAGTTGGAGTATATACTCGTAGGTATGTAGGACACCAACATACATATTAAGAAATTATATAAATTTGTGCAGTCGTACAGTAGTATCTTGGAAATGTGAATTTTTCATAATGCATTACATTTTTATGTCTAAAAATTTTAAATGTGCAATTTTGGGCTACGTACATAAAACCATTCGATTTTTGTGTTCGATTCAGAATTCATAGTAACATTGACCACAAAAAGTCAATTTAGCACTTCATTTCACAATTTTGAAAAAAAACTTTTTTTTATCAAAATTTTGAGTTTGCATGCGAATTTTTCAAAAACTATTGCCATAAATAATTTAATTTAAATTGTGGATTATACATAGAACAGATTTCTGGTTTTAAAAACCGGTAAAGAACTTTATTATAAGTGTTGCCCGTTGATTTTTAATAATTTTTTTTTTCAATTTAAGTTTCTAAAATTGCTTATACCTCCTAAACGGGACAAGATAGACCCCCCCCCCCCCGACAAAGTGAAAAATGCTTGTTTTTGACCCTTCTACAAAAAACCGTTATCAATTCTTGGCGCCCTAGTTATCGTTCTCGTGCCAAGAAGTTTTCAAGTACTTAATGAAAGACCCGTTATTTTAAACACACAGTAGGGCAGAAGGGAAATATGGATTGGGGAGAGAGAGGAGATGCCAGTGCACTTTGGTTTTAAATGTTTGTACATTGTAATGAAAAGGAAAGAGAGAGTATGGTAGAGTATTCCACATAGTTTAGGCAGTTGTTTTGCCAGCTTGGAAGAACACCTCTTCAGAACGATGGGGAAATAACATCTGGACCAGCGAATTATCTTGAAGTACTCTTGCCACTGTACGAGTACGAAAATGGATTGGTCCAATGGTGTATTCTGCGCGCCCGAACACATTTAGAGATAAAGCACAAACTGGAATCACCTATCTTCTAAGTGAACAGCAAGCAGATTGGCCTTATCTAATAGTCTAAGAGCCCAAATCAAATTTCGGGTGTTATAAATATGATAACCAAAATATGCGTATCTTAGTGTGAAGGTATGCACGATACGATATCGAATCCGGAAGTCTGGCAGCGATTCGTCGCAGCTGAGGTTAGTAATAGTAGGTTGAAAAAGTGATTTTTTCCAAAGTCTAGATTTTTATGATAACCACTTGAATTTAGTATCAAATGAAAGAATAGACTGCCCTGTTCACAAATCACTGGGTCCCAGACGTTTTACACGCAGCCAAACCCTTGCCAGACGTGCTAATAGTATGCAAAAAATCACTTTTTTAAAAAATAATTGTGATAACCAAATTTGGAGTACAGCAAAATGTTTGTGTGAGTGTTCTGATTACAAATCGGTGGGTCCCAGACGTTTTACACGCAGCCAAACACAAAGTTAAGTTGTCTGTAATTGGGGTGTATGAATCAAGCAATTATAAAATTCAATTTTCAGAAATTGAAAATAAAGAAAAGTAGAAATTCCGAACAGCCCAACTGATCAACGAACTGTTTGCCCACTCGGACGTAACATGCAACATAAAGAAATTATTTCGCAGTATTTTATTGTCCAATAAGATCCTCCACAAAATCCATCCAATTATTAGTTCCGGAAGAAACTCTATGTAGGTAGGTAGGTAAGGTGGCTGCGGGGGCGTGAGCCCAGGCACATTTAGGCCGCAGTTTCGGCCCGTTGTGATACCACAAAAAGGGGGGGGGGGGTGTTCTGCCGTTCGTCGCTCGGCCTACTGGGTTCCCTGTGATTGCCTCCTGCGAGGTAGTGGTTTTATGGGGGGAGATAATCCTGAAGGGGTCAGGGTGTGCAGCCTGGCTGTATTTCGCATGGGTTGCGATGTATTGGAGTGACTAGTGCAGTGGCGACTCTTGCCGGACATCCGAACCAATGGTTGGGATCGAGATGAGGTGATTGATGCAATCAAACCACAGGTCGATCCCAAATTCTGCGCCGCGGAGGGGCAGCTATTGCTACCTGATCACCGGGGGAGGGAAGAGCCTTTTGAGATGACTGTTACAATCGAACCTCAAACTGCTCTTCACTCTCTTTGCAGGCAACAACGTGCCGGGGTGACTGATACAGTCGAATCCCGAGCAAGCTATTACATTCCTTGGAGGGGGGGTTGGGGTGTACCGTCTGCACAGTCAAGTAGTTGGTTGAAAGACTGTGCTGGAGGGGGTGACCGAAGGTGGTCCAACCCTGAGTGCCACACGCATCGCGGGGTGGTGCGGCTTGTGGCGACTATTGCAGTACGAGCCTCAAGTTACACCATTCCGCGGAAAGGGAGCAGGGAGGGGCGGCCTTGATAGTCGATTTGGATAATGGTGACTAAGTTCGGGGGTTTGTGGTACGGGTTTTGAGGCATGGGAGAGAGACAGAGTGTGGTGACTGTTACAATCTAAGCTCAACTCTGTTCTCGTTTTGTTTGCATAGCGGGAAGGCAGCAAGGCCGGGGGAGACCGTTTCAGTCGATCCGCCGGGTTACTGTCTCGCCCTCGGAGTGGAGTTCTGACTGAAGTGACTGATACAATCTAACTTCAGTGAGATCTCTTTTCCTTTGCAGGGGAATCGGTTTGGGGTGATCTGCGGGAGGGGAGCGGGAGGGGCTCAAGTCATCGTCCAATCCGTCCTCCAGTTCAGTTCAACCATTTGGACCTAGTGACGAATCTGCTGATGCAGCCGATATCTGTCTCACTGATATCACTTAGATCATCGAGGAAATAGTTGCAGAGGATTTGTTTCCTTGAATTGGCTAGTGCGGGGCAGTTGCACAGGAGATGTGTGGTGGTTTCTTCCTCTTCGATGTCTCTACAGCTTCTGCAGAAGTCGTTTGAGGGAGCTCCCAATCTGGTGGCATGCCTGCCTAAAAGGCAGTGACCAGTGATTGCTCCGATTACAGAGCTGATATTTTTCCTGCTGATGGAGAGAAGTTTGGATGTTCTTTTTGCATCGTATTTGGTACAAATTTGCTTTGAGGACACACATATACTGATGCTATTCCACCTATTGTTTGCTTCTATTAACGCGTTATCTAGAAGCTTGCGTTTCAGTGTCGGAATGGGTACCGCCGGTGTCTCTCTGTTGTCAGAGAGTTCTTGTGCGGAACCCTGTCTGGCTAACTCGTCCGCCTTGCAGTTGCCTGGAATATCACTGTCACCGGGTACCCAACACAGGGAAGTGTTACATCTGACCGCGATCTCGTTAAGAGATTCGCGGCATTGTTTTACCAACTTGGATCTTATTGTTGGTGATTCTAAGGCTTTAATCGCTGCCTGACTGTCTATGTAGATCACGATAGTTTTTCCATCTATCGGGCTCATAGAGAGTCTGCGTGCTGCTTCGCGGATAGCCGTGACTTCTGCCTGAAATACACTGCAATGGTCAGGTAGTCGTAGTACGACGTTGAGCGCAGGGTTGTCTGAAAACACGCCCGCCCCCGTGCCGTCGGCTGTCTTTGACCCGTCGGTGTATATTTCTATGGCGTTATTGTTTACAAAACGACCGTCTTTCCAGCTGGCTCGGTCTGGGATGGCCGTCTTGTATTTATTACTGAAATCTAGTGTTGGGATCTTAAGAAACTCTAAGATCGAACTCGTTTCAATCAATTTGTAACCTCAGAAAAAATCAATTGCAAACCCATTCGTTTCGCCTTTTACACCCAAATGAATGCGAAAAAAACAATCACTCTGTATCCAAGTTCCATGGTAACTATCTCCCTCTTACTCATGGAATTGCACATTTGCTCGGCCTCATTTAAGTGCACAAAAAACCACATACAGGAACCTGTCATTTGCTGTTCGATTTCCAATTGTATTGAAATTTCTCAATCATTCAGACAGATTCATTGTTAAAGGGATCCACGGCAGTATACGTCCTTTCGCGGTTGACGCTGTCTAAAATTAAAAAAATAAACAACAGACAAATTGTATAAAGTATCGGAAATAGATATTTTGCTGTCACCGCAGCAAATCCAGGAACTTTTTTAGAATTCATGGCTTCGCGCACAACTGCCGCCACTAAAAAACTACAATTGAAAGGAAGGACAAGTTTTCCTCCTGTTTTTTCCTCTCACCATCCTCCTGTTTCTATTCCCCTTTTGTCCCAATTCTCGTAGGTAATCTTCAATTTTAAAGAGAAACACATTTCTAGCGTGGTAAAAGTTTTTCTGTGTCAATTTGGACTTAATTGGGGTTTTACCTTTGGCATTGAAGGTGCAGAAAAGACTAATCTTATAGTGTAGTGTAGGTTCACAATCTTTTTTAGTCGCGGAGCACTTGTCAGGTGAGAACTTTCTCGCGGAGCACTTCGTTGTCCGTATGCCATTTTTCACCTTTTGAGAAAACGCAATAACTATTTCTTTTTTTAATTTTATTAAATTGAAGAAATAAGTAACTTAAATGAAAACAAAACAGCAAAAACAATAATGTTAACTTATAAGTTAAGCAAGCCATGTCTGGATAGCCATGACCAGTACCCGCTGGTTACTACTTGACGGTAAAATAAGCACCTTTGCTGTGTAGTCTTAGTTACGGGTATTGTGCATCGCCAGGTTGATGCCTATCAGTACTTACCCTGATTCGGCAACACCCAGCCACTATCTTAATAATGATTCAAACTTTGTTCCTGCCATTATTCAAATTCTTCAGCTCTTTACAAAAAGCTCATTTAATACTGTGAAGTGAAAATTACACCTATCAATTGATGTTACCCTCGCAATAAATCTCCCATTTATAGTCATGTCATTTACCAACCAGGCCTTATATGTACATATACCTCCATAATAAATACTATTATAATTTTAGCCATGCCAATATTATTGCGCTTCCACGATTCATGCTAATTCCAATCCATTCAACATTTACACAAAAGTGTCTATTAAGTTGGTCTCATAGTTGTGCGTGCACTCTTCAACGTTTCCGAATAGAACCATAGCAAAGTGCTATTCCTATTCAAATCAAGGCTTTGTTGGTACACCAACAGGCTTCTACCACAAAACGGAGACTAAAAATAAAATTAATATGGCGGCACTAAATAATTGACATTAAGCGCGCACACATCAGGTGCAGGTTCCGGCAAGGAAATAGTTGGGCAACAGTCCTTCTGCATAGAAAGTCAGTCAACCAACAATTTTTAGTTTCCGCTCGTAATATGAAAGTTGTTAGTGGAGGTGATCCTACTCAAAAGGATTTAGAAAATGTTATACGTATGCCAAGAAGTAAAAACCTATATCAGCGAAGCGGAATGTTTTATAATTTTAATTTCTACACTTATAGTTTATTTTTAACTTTTATTTCTTTTGTGGTTGCAATATGCAAAAATAAAAAAAGAAAAAAAAGATACCACCTAAAGACAATTATGTATGCAAAGCACATGCAAAAAACACATATCTTCTAGGACTAGAAAGTATGGAACTACAACTAGAAACCAAAAATATACTGTCATTGAAGCAAAAAAGTGACATTTATACATAAATTTAAGTAGAAAAAACCAGACTTGGTGAAAATATATTGTGTAAATTAATTAAAAAATAAATTAAAATATTTAGTTACTTAGACAGAGCCTTTAGTAAAACCATAGAGAGTTTGTGTAAGGTAAAGAGAAGTAAATAAACGATTTTAGATAGCTTTAGAAATTTAAGTAAAAATGTATGGACATATTCTGGCCTATACTCGTAAATACAAAAACTATACATTTTATATGACGTAGAATTTCGAAAGAGTGGAAGAAAGTTATGTAGATTGAAACCTACAACCAGTTGCGGTAAAGGGGGGTTGGAGGCCAAGGAGGCCCATTCTGAGTATCCTATTTGTTACATAAGGCGCGTTTCATTGAGAACTTATTTCAAGATCAGCAGTGGAAGTCCCAAGAAAATGCTATGTTTACTTTTATATTGAACTTTAAATAAAATGTCACACTTGTAATATTTACATATGGAATCATACTCCTACTCAACTATAGGTGGCGTTTGTGAAACATCTGATTTTCGGTAAAATGAAAATGTGTTCCTAGACAATTAATCTAATTTTTACTTTCGAAATCAATTTTCCTTTCTCCTATTTATCCACCATAAGCGAATGAACGTGGATGTTTGCGGGCAAGTAAATGAATTTAATTTTGCACCAACTTGTACATTGAAAATCTTAGCTAAGGTTCGGACACGCACTTGGGTGTCATTTCATTCCAGACTTCCAAGACTTTATCCTCACTCGTTATGTCCACTCTTGTGCTCTATTTATATTCACTTGTGATTTGTTGCTAATTAAAGTGTAAAGATTTGCTGAGCTGGGTATACATTTCCCGAAAAAATGCGACCATAGTTAGATATTGGACAGAACCATGTGGATATATTGATTAATCTTTTTAGATCTTTTTTTTTTAAAAAATAATTCGTTATTCTCAAGTTCAAAGTAAGATAAAAAAGTTATCACAATTCAAGGTTATACAAACTAAAATTTAGAGAATAGTTAGTGACATATAATATTTAAAGAAAAAATAGTGGTAATGTCACATCATTAAAAATAATTCAGTGTGGGGTGACCAGTAGGTGTAGGTTAGTAAATGCCAGAGAGAAAAAAGAAAAAAATAAACGAAAAAGACAAAGCTGAAGGTAGACTGATAGAGTTTTGACAAAGTTTCAAGTTTATTAGATAATGAAGTGCAACAAGATTTCGATTTCATTATGTTTTATATTCAAAAGCCAGAGTTTTGCTTTAAATAGGAAGTTTCTCAATGAACCAATGATACGAATGTCTGCAGGGAGTGTGTTAAATAATTTACGTGATACAACTGTGAAAAACCAAAAAAGGAACAGCATTACCTCTTCTACCTGATAAAGGTTTCCTAGGTATGCCCATCGCTACTTGTAAACTCATGCTCAAGCTAGACGCAGTCTAGAGTACACACCTCAGGTGGACAGGTAGTGATACGTGTCTAGCGACCAAGCATATCTGTCCAAAGCTGGACCTGCGACGCACTCTGAGTTTGATCTCACTTAAACGACTGCATATTAGCTCTATCATAGTTGTCATCACAGGTCACTGTCTAATAGGCAAGCACGCATCAAGGCTTGGCGTCTATTCTAACGACTTCTGCAGAAGTTGCAGGGATGAGGAGGCGGAGGAGACTACACTTCATCTGCTCTGCACATGTCCTGCACTCTCCCATAAAAGAAATCTCTATTTGGGAGCCTTCTTCCTTAATGAACTCAGTAACTTGGCTAACTCAGATCTTAGAAGTCTATCACGCTTCATTAGAAGCTCCAAATGGTTTTAGTGGGTAGTGGTAGATACTCCCGATCCTAGTGGCATCAGAATGGACCTCTTTGGTCTAGGTGTGTTAGCTTACGGCTAAAAGCCACCTCAACCTAACCTAAGCTAACTGTGAAAAATCTTTTGAAACTAGAAAGTTCGAAAAGTTGGTATGCTAACAAGGGAACCACAATTGCTCTGATAGGGATGTCCACGCCATGTCTTAAAGACTATCATAGAACCGGAATCTCACAAAAGAAAAAAGTTGTTCTTGGAGTGACAGGAGGTGTTCCACAGATTCCATTTTCTTTTCATATTTGCGCCATCTGCAGAAGTCATTCGTCAAGACGCCTAGACATCTAGCCAGGGACGTAGCAAGGTGGGGGCCTAGAGGTTTGTGAAAGTGACATAATACCAAATGCTAGAATTTGGCCTTATGTCACCTTCAAAAAGCGACATAAGGCCAAATTTCGAGATTTGGGCTTATGACGCTTGGGGTTATGTCACGGCACCGCTGTAATGTGGGAATGGGACGATTTTGGCGTCATCATAGTTACAAATCTTACCCGAGGTAAAGGTCTGTGCGTCCTATAAATAGGACGCTGGTCATATATGTGGTCTAAGCTTGAAACCTATGTATATAATTCCCAAAGAAATTTTAATTTCATTTATTTTTTGTTTAAGGAATTTATAAACAGATAGTAATGACAACAAGTTATTAAACAAGTGAGAGGCAGAGTTAATAAATGAATAAAAAGATAAAGAAGGAAACAAATTGTGCTCTGGGAAACACATTTAGTGCACAAACATCGCAATTTGAGCAGTACCCACGTCAAAGGCTTGCAAATTTCACCGTCTAAGCTGTTTTGCTTCTTCATCAAAAGTGCTTATTGGCGTCAAATCTTACTTGTTAAAAAGATCGTTTAGTGGTGTAGGAAATATTAATGCCATTACATATTAATACTTGTCTCTGCAACAATGACCAGTTGTTTATTTAGGTGCAGGGAAATAACTTCACGGGCAATAACTTCACATGGGCAATAACTTCACCTCGAGTGGGCAATACCATCACTTTTTTTTTGTGAAGTTATTGCCCACTGATGGTGAGCAATAACTTCACCCAAAATTTTGTGAAGTTATTTCCCACCTATAATTTGAGAATTTGTCTATTATAACTAAAGACCCTTGCACCCACCCCAAATCAAACAGTGACCCCAAGCAGGGGGGTTGCAGGGGGGCAGCATGCCGCCCCATATGCATTGCACTGTTTATGGGATTAGTTCCGAAATCGCAAGTAGATACAAGGTGGTGCAAAAGTTGTCAGGTGGCGCAAAAGTTGTCACCCGATGTTCTTTCGCTGTAATTTTTTTTATGAATGAAAAACTTTGGTTCTGCTTTTGGATTATGTTAATTGGTGTCTTAAGTTTTTTCTGTATCAGTTAACTTCACAAATATCAAAGTAGAATTTACATTTGCCGCCATTTGCAAAAATTATGCTTCTTCCGATAGGAAGATGACTTTTGCGCCACCTTGTATTACTTCAATCCGTGGTATCCAAAATATGTTGTCGTCATTTCGTCTAGGTACAGCCAAATGTTCTTGGAACATTCCAAACTGTTGAAAATTTTGGCTGATCTTATCTAAAAGTGGGCCTTCAAACTGCCGTAATTTTTCAATTTTTCGCGAAAAATCACTACGATATAAGACTGCTATTTCTTTTTATTTATTTTATTATTATATATATTTATTTTTATTTCTTTTGATTAAAAAAAGGAAGTCGAAATCTTAGACCCCTCAGACTCGGTAACGGTCCATCCATGCAGTAATCCTCTTTTTTGATGTAGAGGTAGGAGACACAAAGTGTTATTCGTTTCTCTCCTTTTTTAATAGGTGGCGTATGTTGTGTTTCCCCATGGGGATTGGACCTGTTCCGCACGGGTCACAAGGAACACACTACCCTCTACACCATCGCCACCACAGGTATGGTAATTTAAAAATTTTGAAGATATTTTTTCGTCTGTAAAGCTAGCATATCTGCCCAGTGTTATATATTTTAAGGACACCTGATTTCAATCCTTTCTAGTTTAGTCACGAATGTTTTAAAAAAAATCTAACTAACGATTTTAAAATACAAGGTAGCGCAAAATTAATCACCTATCTTAAGATGTTATAATTTTTGCAAATGGCGTCGTACGTCAATAATATTTGAAATTTGTGAACTAGACAGCTGCCGTATACAAAAAGACAAGCAATTTAGCGCTATACTCCGCAAGAGCGTGGAATAATTGTGACGATTTTTTTTACCAATAATCGGTTGTGTGGTGTTAGCGCAGCGTGAATTTCGAACGAACGAAGAAATATCAACGAGACGACGGGCCACGTATTTGGGCAAGACCAGACAGACCCTAAAGCGAATTTTAGTGAAAGACTTTCACATGTTCCCGTACAAAGTGTGAATTACTGTCAAGTGTTAAGTCATCCTCAATCTCAACAACGAAGAGAACAATTTTGTGTCAAAATTCATCAAGAGCGACGAGGCGCATTTCCACTTAAGCGGTAACGTCAATAAGCTAAATCTTCGTTTCTGGGGCACTGAAAATCCGCGTGTGATGCACGAAGAGCCATTACATCCAGTCAAAGCCACTGGGTGGTGCGGCGTTCGGAGGAACGATTGGGCCGTATTTTTTTGAGGACGCCATCGGCAATACGGTCATTGTTACAGGCGAACGCTACAGGGCCATGCAAAACGAGTTCTTACTGCCGGAATCGGATGAGCGGGGCTTGGTAAACATGTCGTTTCAACAAGACGGTGCAACCGCACACACAGCACGAGCTACAATTGATATTGTGAAGGAAGCGTTTCCTGCTTGCGTAGCTCCCTTTTGGCGATTCGGTATGGCCAGCAAGATCGCCCGATTTAACCATCCCAGACTTCTTTCTTTGGAGTTACTTGAAGTCGCGGGCTTATGCCAACAAGCCTCAGACAAACGCAGCCCTTAAGGAGAATATTCGACAAGAATGTGAACAGATATCACCGGAAATCTTGCAGAAAGTTATGGAAAATACGATGAAACGGGCACAAATGTGTATCAGCACTGGCGGCAGCCACTTGAAGGATACCATCTTTAACACTCAACAGAAAAAATTGTAAATGTCCAAATAAAGATTTCCATTACTCAATGTCATTTTTTTTATTTATTTAGTAAAAAAGTTATTCAAAAACAAAATTGGATGATTAATTTTGCGCCACTTTGTAGAATCCATAACTTATTCGAATCTGAAGTTTCATCCATTTATATTGAAACCTGATATTTTTATTGTTCTTTTTTTCAAAAAGAGTAATTTTTGTTGGCCTAAAACTAATTAATTTTAAAATCTAAACAAATTCTAAAGGATGTTTTTTATTTCACTCTTCAATTGCATAGCTTATGCATTGAACTAAATATTAGAAATAAAATCTTAATGGGTTAATAAAAGGTTAAGTTGACGTGCCCCGTGAACCTACTTTTTGGGCTATCAGAGAGCCTATATATCACTCTGCTCATATTCAAAGCTCAAATTTAAAGGTCTCGAGACGGCAAACGGAGCGACATTGCTAGAACGACATATTGATGGTCGACTGCGGCCACTATATCTACGTAAAATAATTTGTACATATACCCGTCTATTTATAGATATGCACCCCTAGATAAGGTATATTTTGACGTTTACTCTCTTCCAACTAACAGTTTGCTACGACTCTTTCGAAATTCTGAAGAAAAAAAAACAATGCAAACATAACACATTTCCATAAACTAATCAAACTCAGCACACACAAGTTTATGTTTCAAAACATACTCAAGAATGACGAGCTATTGGCGTAGGTGTTCTTTTTAATTTCAGCCAATGGTCTACCGTCTACGAGACCACATGCCTTAAGCCAAGCTTAAAATAATTATTTACCAAACTGTTTAGGAATAATTCGACAAATCTTATTTTCCGTTTTTATACCAAACGCCTTAAGAAATGGGTATATTCATTTTATAGTTCCTTTCATACTAATAAAAAATAACTGTAGATTATATTTATATATATACAAATATAAAAGGAGATATTAAAACAATTACTAAATGTAGAATATTTATATAAGTAGAATCGCTGTATTAACCCTATCCCAAGTACCAAAATTGAGTGTCAATTACTCGAATTTAACTTAAAGATCCATCTCAAATGAATTAAATAAAACAGAGAATCGAAACAATCAATTTTAAAATAAATTAAGGAATTTAAAAAAGAAGTAGAAATGTCTTCTCTAGAAAACGATGTAAGATTGGTGCTGTCATTCGTTGGCAGTGTTCTATAAATAATAATTAGCAAACTATTTTGGACCAACTCAACTGATCTGACAAACAAAATTTATCCATTGATGGAATTTCTATTAACCATAGAATTATACAATAACCTATCTACCTGTGTAAAAAAATGAACAACCATCATAATATAACTACGTTCATGGTTTCTTTTTATCTCTATCCTTGAAATTAATTGAGAACTGTCATCCCATCCTAAGCAAAGACTAAAACTCATTATGTACTTCCCTAAAAAAAAAACTTAACAAATGACTAACGCAACCTATCCAATCTGAAACTTATCAATAAAATCTAACATTATTTTATGTAACTAAAAGAAATGCATACAACATATATATAACAAATAATTATATGTAAAACTGAGAACAAAAAATCTGCATTTTCGAGACAAAACTCTCGTGAAATTTATGAAATTTATTTACGACTTTTGATTGATGTCTGTGAAGTATGTAAAGAACTCGAGCGTATACATTTATATAAACATTACACCTATATGTGGTAATGATGCAACAAATATATATATATACAGATAGCATGAAAACTTTTATTCAACTATGTAATTTTACGCCACTAGATAAGTAAGGTAAACAATGTAGATAAGAAAATAAAATTATTTAAAAGTCCAAATCTATATATAATATGTATGAAGTTGTGAAGGAACATTTTAAGAATATATATTATATTTGGGGCAACTTTGAAGATGTACACAAAAGATATGTAAACTTTAAATTATGACTAAAACCATGTGTAAAAAAATACTTATTTAATTATTTAAAATAAATTAAACGGAATAAAGTGGAAAACTAACTAAAATAACATATGGCTGTATTTCTTTGCTTAAAAATCACACGATGAATGGGGCAGATGTGCAGTACCAGCGAGATGGATTTCTGAACAAGAGGATCAGAGTTTGGCTCCCAGAAAAACTTTAAGCAAATCTGTGTAGCTTTTTGTAAGATTTACCCTTGAGTACTATTGCGTTGTTTGCAATCCTTCCTATATCTTCTTCTTCTTCTTCCCTAGCGGCGAGGCTTTGATCAGGATTAAAAAAATACTAACCCTTGTCACTTTACTGAATCCCAAGTGGCTCGCCTATGGGTTTTGCAATCTAATGCATAGTGGCAGGCTTTCAGATCACTTCATAACTGAGGCCAACCAAACAGTGGCAGATTTACCACCAGGCTAAGTAGGCTTGAGCCTAGGGCGGCAGATTTTAGGGGCGGCAAATTTAAAAACCGATATTTGTTTCAGCCGTCTTACAGAAATCGAAAAGCCCCACACCTTAAACCCGTATAGCAAGATTACTTGGAAGATTGTGCAAGATAATTTTGTTGCCAATGGATAGTAGGGATTGCCTACTTATGAATGGGTACAACATTTTTATTGCTATCCCTAGCTTTTTTATTGTCTTGTTTATGTGCTCCTTAAATGTGAGTTTAGAGTCCAAATAAACCCCAAGATATTTTACAGAGGGCTCCCAATCTATCTATCTTAAATTCTGGAACTGCAACGGGCTGATGGGGAGAAAACAAGACGAGAAAAAGATGGCTTGCGTTTTCCCTTCATTAAGTTTTATTTTCCATCTGTGATAAAATTTGATCAACACTACCATTGCATTTTGAAGATTCCTCTCAATATTGAGAGCGAATTCATGCAATGAAAATATTTCGGTGTCATCTGCAAATACAGCCAGATCACAGTTGTTTATTGTTGGCAGGTCAGATATGTAAATATTATATAAGACTGGGCCCAAAACTGAGCCTTGTGGAACACCTGCATGGAAAAATTTTAAATCTGAAACACCACTGTTGACATGGACTTTAAATTTACGACTGGACAAAAAACTTCGGACAACTTTACAGATATACGGTGGGAAGTTAAGGTTAATCATTTTGTATATAAGAGCGCATGCCAAACAGAGTCAAATGCCGTTGTATTTGCATGGTCCAGGAGTTTTAAGGCCTACTTTTTTCTACGTTTTCGATACGTGAACGCTTCCAGTATTGGTTATTGTTTGATCTTCAGCCGTGTCAACCCTCGAGAGAGTTTTAAGATTTTGAACATGTCGCTTGGCTCACATTAATGGTAAAATTCTTCAGTGGTGATTTGTCCCCTTAGTCTCCTTGCACGCTGTTTTTTGGGGGCGTTGAAATAATATTTTCAGCCAGTCCATGCAAAGGCAGGATTTTAAACTGGGTTAATAGTTTAAAGAGCGTTTCTCATCTTCAAAAGTACTCGAATTGACAACCGGTAGACAGCATTACCTCTGAAAATTTCTATAAAATGTCCAAAAAATGTATGCGAGAGGTAAAAAAGTGTCCCATACAAATTACAATTAAGGCCTAGTGCGCAGTTTGAGGTGATTTTAGCTCACATTCAAAAGGCTCTCCAGAATAAGGACAAGCTCAATAAGCAAAGCATTTTAACCGGACGGCACTTTAACGAAAGTGTATAAATTTGGAAAGTTTGTAATATTCTATTGTGTTATTGAAAGCTGAAAAGGATACAGGGACATTTTTTCGGAAAGGGAATTTTTTGAGATCAACGAAGAAAGAAAGGAAAATAAGAAAAACATGTATCCAAGCTGTTTTCAGTGACATTCAGCTGAATTTTGACACAAGCGCGGTGTGGATAAACTACCTGTCCCGGTGTGGAGAAACTACCAGTCCCTACTATTTTAGCCTTTACAGTTTGATCGAATAACTCACGTGACCAACGTTGGCAAGTGATAGAGGGCTAACTAGTAGGGACTCGCAGTTGCCTTGCATATTGAACGTGCTCATTTTATCCACACCGCGCTTGTGTCAAAATATAGCTATAGTCTTCGGGCTCAGTTATAACAATACGTAAAAAGTGGAACAGCAAAGACATTGAAACGAACACATCATAGGAAAGATTTGTGTCAATTCTGTGAATTTGCAGCGAAGTTGAACAGAAAAAGTTTTCCGTAAGAAAAATAAATAAATTCGTTTTGTATCCAATTTGATGTTCAATTTCTCAATTTTTTGTGACATATTATTTTACTAATTGTCTTCGTTTTAAGTGGACCAAAATAGCATATAAAAATGTTTACATTTCCACTTTACATATGGCTATAACTGGGGCCTTAGCTTAAAGTTTGAAGAGCAAAATAGAAGATACAATTAAGCTCGACCTGCGTACTAGGCTGAAAACGCAACAACATTAAATACAAATTTTAAATAAAAACAAAAATATTGCTTCAAATGGATAAACTCAGCTAACATTGTTCAACGGCTGACTTTCGGTTATCGTCGTGTGGACAATGACAATTTTGCACTGAATTCAAACAGAAAGATACAACATACAAATCGTGTCAACGGAGATAGAATATGAATGATAGAGAAATAGAAATATTTTGAAAACAGGTTGCGCTCAGACAATTTTCGAACCAATTGTTTCTTTATATACAATAGTGTCCAAGGGGTTGTTTAATTTCTAAAAAGTTTATAAATTCGATTAGTTTTTTTTTAAAAAAAAAGGTCTCCTGGTGTCCATGTGCTGAAAACGGGTAAAATTAAAACGAACGTATCCCAAGGGTAACCCTGCCGAAAGAAGCTCGGGATAAATAAAAAATATAAAATGAATGAAATTGACAAATGACTTGTTTTTATACCATTTAGGAAATTGCAAAGTGGAAATAGCGAAAAACTGCCTGTCATTGGCATTGACTGACAACGAATTTACATAACAAGTGGAAATAGCTTAGTTGTCAAACAAAATTTCACTTTGTATTTAATTAATAGTGAAATTTATTAACATCGTGTTAAATTGTTTATCAATCAAAAGACACATTTTAATGCACAAGGTACCTAGGTAAAATTTCCTAAAAATTTCGGCTCTATATTGCAAATTTTTTAGCCGTTTTTGCACCCAAAAATATGGTTTCTTTCTTCTTTTGCTTGCCTCGTCTTCTGCCTGCAGCTCCAACTCGAATCCGGCAAATACACAACAAAAGAGGCAAGCCCCGTTCGTTTCCTTTTTTACGCAAATAGAACAAAGATTACAAAGAATATTCTATTTTGCAGATGATTATTGTAGAATAGTAGATGAACATTTTGCAAGGAGATTACGATTATTATTAACTTTTGAAGGCATTTGTCAAAATTCCATTGTCAATGAATTGCAGACTATTTTTTATCAATAACTAGCTGACCCGGCGAACTTCGTTCCGCCCAAATTCGTTAATGTAGGTAGGTAATGAAATTAATAATTCCGAGCTTTCGCTTCATGTAATCCGGTCAATTAAAATTCTTTATTCAAAAGTTATATTAAAATTAAATACAATTCCAAAAACCGTAGCGATTTCCTTGTCGGCCAACCTACCGTTTTTTCACTGAAGTGCTTTATGGTAAACAACATTTTTCGTTCCATTATCGGGTGCGTACACGTACAAAGCGCGAGGTTTGCCGACACGTGAGCACGCCACATACAATTGACCATGTGAGAAACATGGAAATTCAAGATTTACGCCACACAAATCCAGCGATTGTCCTTGCGACTTATTAATTGTCATAGCAAAAGCGAGACGTACGGGAAATTGAAGACACTTAAATACGAAAGGCAAATCGTTCTGAATAAGTGGAATGCGCGGAATAAGAACATCTTCGCCTTTAAATTTTTCAATCAAAATCGTTGCTTGAATAATATTTGATTTTAGATTTTTCACAATCAAACGCGTACCATTGCAAAGTTTTGGTGCATTTAGGTTGCGCAACAAAATTATTACTGTGACGACTTTTAATTTCAAATTGTGTGGAGGCAAGCCTGAAACATCCAAAGAATTCAAAAATTCCGTGGGATAGTTGGTGGCTTCGTTTTCATCCATCATGGAGTCGACTGATTTATATGAATGTAACTCACCAGCTATTTGATTTTGAATGACGAAATTCAAATGATCGACATTCTTGTTTTTCGCAGCCAAAATCGCTCTTACACTCAGTCAATCATGGTCAACATAATTCTAAGCGATATTCGGGAAAACATTCAAGCTTGGTTCTTCCGGTGCCGTTGTAAAGTTGCAAAAATTTTGTGGGAACTCAATCAGGCCGGTGTTTAAGTCTGCTGGAATCTCGCCATTGCCCATCGCCAACAATTGCCTGGAGAACTCTGCAGCGGACTGGTCATTTTGTAAAGCAACTCGCATGTTCGTTTTCAAATGCAATCTTTACGTATTGCCATAAAGCAGACGCCTTCAAGCAAGCATTCAATTCATCTGCCGGAGTTGATCTCGGAATGACAGGCAGCGTTTGAGGAAAATCGCCTGATAGCAAGATCATTGAGCCACCGAAATGTCGTTATCATTATGTAAATCTTTCAAAGTACGATTCAGGGCCTTCAATGCGCGTTTGTGAGCCATTGTGCATTCGTCCCATATGATAATCTTACATTGCTGCAGTACTTTCGCCATCGCAGTGTTCTTTGAAATGTTGCATGTAGGTTCTTCATCCACTTGCAGATTCAGTGGCAATTTCAATGCAGAATGAGCTGTTCGACCGCCTTCTAACAAAGTAGCCGCTATCCCAGAAGAGGCGAGTGCCAAGGCAATCGCAGATCTCGAACGAATCGTAGCTAAAATCAGTGAAATCATGAATGTTTTTCCAGTTCCACCGGGAGCATCAAGGAAGAATATTCCGCCATTTTCGTTATCGACTGCTTGCATTAATTCATCGTACACTTTCTTTTGTTCTTGATTCAACATTGGCACATTTGTTCGAACAGCTTGACTCAATGCGATTCGATCGAAATCCATTTCTCGCCCCAATTCTCGATTAAATGCGTCTTGCATTGCGCGATTTGGCTGTGGCATCCCCAATTTGCACAACAAATTGCCACTCATGAGCTGACACATATCCTCGATCAAAATCAAAGCTGTGTTGCGCATTTCATCTGACATCTCCAGTTCATTATCTGATGTTACAGTGCAAATTCGATGCAAAACATCATCAGCCATATCATCCTTGTATTTATTCCACAAATCTTTAGGATTTGATGGAAAACATGTCGAAATTATGATTGCGAAGAGTGTCCTGAGTTGATTCGCAGGCGCAGTGATAGTGGCATCGCCCAGCGTCATGTCGCAATGGTTGTCGTTTTCAAGCAATTACCTGCGTTGGCAGACTTCTCGTTATGTAGCACACAACACACCGTCAACAGTCCGCAGCGCTTCGAACGAAGTAGGGCCACAAACACTGACCAAAAGTATTCTCAAATAGAAGAATTCGTCGTTTTTCGGGTGAACTATGTAAAGGGTGATTTTTTAAGAGCTTGAGAACTTTTTTAAAAAAAAAAACGCATAAAATTTGCAAAATCTCATCGATTCTTTATTTGAAACGTTAGATTGGTCCATGACATTTACTTTTTGAAGATAATTTCATTTAAATGTTGACCGCGGCTGCGTCTTAGGTGGTCCATTCGGAAAGTCCAATTTTGGGTAACTTTTTCGAGCATTTCGGCCGGAATAGCCCGAATTTCTTCGGAAATGTTGTCTTCCAAAGCTGGAATAGTTGCTGGCTTATTTGTGTAGACTTTAGACTTGACGTAGCCCCACAAAAAATAGTCTAAAGGCGTCAAATCGCATGATCTTGGTGGCCAACTTACCGGTCCATTCCTTGAGATGAATTGTTCTCCGAAGTTTTCCCTCAAAATGGCCATAGAATCGCGAGCTGTGTGGCATGTAGCGCCATCTTGTTGAAACCACATGTCAACCAAGTTCAGTTCTTCCATTTTTGGCAACAAAAAGTTTGTTAGCATTGAACGATAGCGATCGCCATTCACCGTAACGTTGCGTCCAACAGCATCTTTGAAAAAATACGGTCCAATGATTCCACCAGCGTACAAACCACACCAAACAGTGCATTTTTTGGGATGCATGGGCAGTTCTTGAACGGCTTCTGGTTGCTCTTCACTCCAAATGCGGCAATTGTGCTTATTTACGTAGCCATTCAACCAGAAATGAGCCTCATCGCTGAACAAAATTTGTCGATAAAAAAGCGGATTTTCTGCCAACTTTTCTAGGGCCCATTCACTGAAAATTCAAGCGTTGCTCGTTAGTAAGTCTATTCATGATGAAATGTCAAAGCATACTGAGCATCTTTCTCTTTGACACCATGTCTGAAATCCCGCGTGATCTGTCAAATACTAATGCATGAAAATCCTAACCTTAAAAAAATCACCCTTTATATTCTACCAAGTGCATCACTTGCATAAACACCACGGAATCCGGGAACTACGTCACCTTGTTTCCGCCGCTGGAACTTCTTCGATGACGCATTCCATGAAGGATTCAAACACCATGCAACAAATCAAAGTACCGATTCCATTTCAAAACGTTACTTTGTGTAACATAATAAACATAAACAAAATTATTAGTAATAGGTATTTAAACTAAAAAAAATCAAAATTGTTGACAACAACAATTTGCTTGGCAAATAATTAAAATAATTGACAACAACAATTGCTTTTAAAATTTTAAATATTTTTTTTTATATTTGAAGTGTCACTACTCGATTTCTACCCAGTTTATTTTTTTTTCAAAGTGCATTAAATGAATTTATTTGAATGGCGGTTGCGCCTTCTTTCAAAAATTTATCATACTACTCGTAATATATAAACCTTCTCTGCATGGTCTATTAACCAACAAAACAAAAAAAAATCTAAATCGGATGTGTGTGGCAGTCGGTAGGCTGTCACACACACATTTAGCAAGTTTTTTTTATATATATAGATTGACATAAGTGGAAATGAACCGGCAATGGCGTCGTTCAATGACGAAAACAAGATCTGTCAAAATTGTTCATAATATTCGAAGTTGTTTTTGCGTGATAAAACACCTGCAGTTAGGCTGCCAAGCTGTCCGTCAATTCACATTGGCCTAGCTTCCGTATATAAAATTTGAATTGCAGAATGAACAACCATTTCTTGTGATTGCTACAACAGCGCTGTAACTCAAGGCTCCACTTCACGTGCCAGCAATCACAAGATACGATTATTCATTCAACAATTGAAATTAAATTTAATCCTCTCGCTCTCAGTTGGGACTACCCTTACCAATATTTTTTTTTTTTTTTGCATACGATTTATTGTAAGTGTCCAGATTTTCTTTCAAGCTATAACTAATTGTGAATATTATCAAGGCCCGCTTAAAATAGTCTGGCCGACTCTGACTCTGCCCAGACTCTCACGGATAGCTCCAAAACTGATCAAGGATCTTTTGCTGGTATTTTGTTTGGTAAACATGCGTCAGTCTTCCAAACGAAGACTTATGCTATCCTAATGGCTATGAACTAGGCAAACATGCATCAGTCTTCCAAATGAGACTTATGCTATCTTAATGGCTATGGACTATGCTTTGAGGAACAGGTGGAGTGGACGAAGTATCGGCGTCTGAAGCGACAGTCAGGCTGCGCGTAAGGCCTTGCTGAACCCTTTAACCACCTCCTAAATAGTTCGTGACTTCTCAGGACCTGAATCGGCGTTATGTCTGCCTGCGTCCTCGGTCAGGGCTTCTATTGACGGTTGGGTTTCATATGAGCACAATCGCACAATCGCAGATGGCATGTCTCTCCAGGGTGCAGACAGACTAAACGAATTCTCCCCTACGCCTATAAAAAATCTACGCCATTTTTATTGTCTCTCGATAGAAAACACTGTAGACAAATTACTGGCGTTCTTAATGGCCATTACGCTTTTGCCAAGCATCTTAAGGTGCTCAAGCAATACCACCAACTGCCAAGCTTGTGTAGAAAGCGATGACACTGCGGAACATTTCCTCTGTGTTTGTCCTGATCTTGCTCTCAAGTGTTAGGTATTTGGTGTTGATTTGGTGAGTGCTGTAAACCTAAGCTCCTTATTATTGAAGCCTACGCGTCTTTCTTAGGAAAACGAGTAAATTTAAACAGTAAATGTGGTATGTCTTCCTGGTAGTAAAATGGACCAGTATTGAGTCTGAGTGCTCTAGTGTAAGAAGCGTCGCACCCTGTAAAAAAGCATTAGCTGTGGAGGCCTCAACCAATGTAGTTCTGAACAAGCTTATTCCCGTTGATGACATCGATTTTAGGACCTGTTCTGTACGCCACCAAATCATCGGCATGAGCCATAGCATGTCTGATTGCACCCACCAGATGACTTGTGTAAATTTTAAACAGAATCGGGGAATCCCCCCTGCTCCAAACCGTTTTTAATGTCAAAAACTCAATTTGAGTCACGTTTCCACCTTTGAGAACAAACTTCTTTCCCATGAGCGTGCTATAAATTGCATATAGCAAGGGTTTGTCAATGGTCAACTTATAGAAAAGTCCCTCCAACCATACAATTTCGAAAGACTTCAATCAACCAGACAAGCACCAGGAATACAAATCACGTAACACCGATTAACAAACATAAGTAAAATATTTAATGAAAAAAAAATCTCAACAACAAAACGAAACAGCAATATCGTGGAAACCAAGTCTGTTGTTTTATATCAGTTATGCGGAGCTGTTTAAGTATAACCTAATAATTTCTGTATAATAATGCTTTTACTTAACCGGTTTCTCAGTTAAGCAGACTTCTATTAAGAGGAGGTCATTATATGCAAATTGTGTAAGAAATTCTCCAAGATAAGTTAGTTTTGTCTCTTTTGCAATTAACCGATTTTTTCAATAAAGCTTAGTTCAGATAAGCGGAATTGATTGTAGGTAATGCCAAAGTCGCTGACAAATAGCTAGAAAATTCGCAATTTCCTTAGAAATTTTAATGGGCAAGTTAAAACCCAGCCGCGTGTGAAAATTGCGACCTGTATTGAAATAAAACGACTTTCAACTTGCAAAGTTCCCATTCGAACAGTCACTTAAAAGTGGTAAACTGTTTTTCAGTGTCCGTTTTGTTCCTGTCCACAATTGCGGAATTTAAACGGATGAGCTTTTTTTTCTTTTCTTTTTTTGCCGGGGTGTGTGAAACTTGCTGCACTGGAGCACTCAGACTCAATACTGGTCCATTGTACTACCAGGCAGACACACCACATTTTACTGTGGGAATTTACTCGTTTTTCTAAGAAAAACGAGAAGGCGCTTCAATGATAAGGAGCTTAGGTTTACAGCACTCACCATATCCGCACCAAATACCTGCCACCTGATACGAGCAAAAGCAGGACAATCACAGACGAAATGTTCCGCAGTGTCGTCGCTTTCTCCACAGGCTTCGCAGTTGGTGGTGTCGCTTAGGCCTAGCACCTTAAGGTGTTTGGCAAAAACGTAGTGTCCCGTAAGAACGCCAGTAGTCTGCCTGCAGTCTTTTCTGTTGAAAGACAACAAGAATGCCGCGGATTTCCCACAGACGTCGGGAAGCATTTGCTTAGTCTGTCTGCACCCTGGAGAGTCATGCCAACGGCGATTGTGTTCATAGGAAACCCAACCGTCAATGGAAGCCCTGACCGACGACTCAGGCAGACAGATCGCTGGTTCAGGTCCTGAGAAGTCCCCCTCTAAGCCTTGTCTAGCAAGTTCATCGGAGATCTCATTTCCCGTGATCCCGTTATGACCCGGGACCCAGACGAGTTTAAGTGAATTCAGCCTTCCGACCGAATTCAGAGATATCTTGCATTCACGTACTATTTTGGAGGTAGTTAAGGGTTTGAGTAAGGCCTTAAGCGCAGCCTGACTGTCGCTATAGACGCAGATACTTCGCCCCCTCCACCTGTTCCTCGTAACATAGTCCATGGCCATTAGGATAGCATAAGTCTCTGTTTGGAAGACTGACGCATATTTGCCTAACGGAAAGAAAAGTCTAACGTTATCGCTCTCCACGAAGACACCAGCACCAGATCCTTGATCGGTTTTGGAGCCATCCGTGAAGATTCGACTGCATTCCCTTCCAGGTTCAGAGTCCGGCCAGACCCAGTCCTGGACGCGAGGAAAGTCGACCTCATATTTGCACCTTAGGCGAAGTTCCGGTGTCATCGCATCAGACGGCATATCCATAAGACAGGAGTCGAAGAACAACCGTTGCGCAAGTTCATCAAAACTCCAGTGCGAGTTATACCAAAAGCCACCTCTTGTAAGACATGAGATAGCCTTGATTGTACAGCCCATGATGTAAACATCAAGGGGCGGAAGGTTCAATAGTGCATCTAGGCCGGAGCCAGGCGTGCTGGGGAAGGCCCCCGTGCAGCCGAGACATACCTGCCTTTGGAATTTGCCAAAAGCAGCAGTGACGTAACAGCGCCTTGGCAGTCTTCAGCTCAACATGTTTGGACCAAAGAAGTTTGCTATCCAGGATGACTCCCAGATACTTTGCTTCATCGGAGAGTTGGATTATGACGCATTTTAGCACTGGCTGAGTCAACCCGACCAGCTTCCTCCTTCTCGTAAAGAGAACAACCTCAGTTTTAAGAGGATTGACCGAGAGCCCATTCCTAGTGCACCATTCGTCGATCACGTCAAGGGCCGCCTGCGCCTTGGCGCATACAGTCGCTAGGCATGATCCAACAGAAAGCACGGCAACATCATCCGCGTACGCCTGAGCGTAAATATTATAACTGTTGAGTGCGTTCAACAGAGACGACCAGCATACAGCACAGCAGTGGAGACAGGACGCCGCCTTGCGGGCAGGCTCTGTTTACCCCCGCCATAACATAGCGGCCACAATCCGCATCCGCAACCAACGTTCTATTCATTAGCATTGCTTTAATCCACAACACCAATGGTTCGTCTACTCCGTGTTGTCTGGCGGAGCTGCACATGCTATCAAAAGTCGCATTGTCAAAAGCATCCTCAATATCGATGAAAATGCCCATCGCGTATTCTTTTCTGTCAAGCGCGCCCTCAATTCTACCAACTAGATTTTGGAGCGCAGTCTCGCAGGATTTTCCGCGTTGATAGGCATGTTGCATCTGAGATAGTGGGTGCAATCGTAAAGCACCTTTGCGCACGTGAAGCTCGACCAGCCTTTCCAAGCTTTTCAGCAAGAAGGAAGTCTGACTGGTCTGAAGCTCTTGGCGAGCGAGTAGTCACTTCTGCCAATTTTTGGTATAAATGCCACTCTAACTGTACGCCAGGTTGTTGGAATGTATGCCAGTGCTATGACAGTGGTGAAGATTTTCTTCATAGTCGGTAGTAACTGGTTTGTACACTGTTTCAGCATGGCTGGGTATATTCCGTCCGTTCCAGGCGACTTGAAGCCTTCAAAAGACGCAAAGGCGTATTTAATGGATTCGTCCGTCACCACGGCCTTCGCAATATACCAGCTACGCCGAGTTGTTTGTCTTGGCTCACTCATAGTCTCGGTAATCGGGGCTGGTTGTGAACCAATTGTAATCTGGTTACAGGGAAAGTGAGACTCCAGCAGATAACTAAGAGTTTCCGCTTTCGTCTCAGTGAAGGTGCCATCAAGTTTTCTAAGTGAGTCCAATTTGGCTGGTTTGCCCTTTTTCAGAACTTTAACCAACCTACTAGTTTCACCCAGTGTTTCAATCTTTTCGCAGAAATTCCTATAAAAAGCACTTTTCGATACCCGAATTAGCCTCTTATATTCCTTCTGCAACTAAAATTGACGCAGAACTTCATGTTTCGAATGGGTTTAATGGCACATGCGAAACTTCTAGGCGGTGTTAATATATAGCTAGGAATATACTTATGGCACCAACTGATTTGACATTATTGTTTATTATTTGAAACGGATGAGCTTAGAAGGCTTCCAATAATACTACCGAGGCAGTACCGTATCACTACACTCTTAGTAGACGACTAGCACAAACGATAGCATCATCAAAACCACGAGACAGTAGTAAACGGGCTGCGCCAGAAGTGCCACATACCAATATTGTGAGCAGTTGTCCGAAAGGTGCGCAGTGAAGTGAACGCAAATCTTCCGAAGGCCAGACTGTTGCGAATGCACCCTTAAAATCGAACGACAGCCCTACAAAACGACCATAACCTGTGAGGAAGCTGAATTTCAATTTCAAGATTGCTTCTGACTTCGGCTGTTACAACTGTCAGAAATAAAATTGTTATTTACGATTAAACAAAAGATTTAAATTAATAAAATTGAATTAAAGATTATAAAAGTCGTTTATTGACAAATTTAATAACGTTGCGTAATTGGATTGCGTACCCTGTATGTTTAGTGAGAATGTCGCCAGTGACGTCTGTTCTGTCACAAAATATACTGGATTCAGTTTTCGATTCTGTTGCTTGTAAGAAGCCGTCCTTAGTAAAATTTAAATGGGTTTCAGCAATTGTTTATCAAACAAACCTTTGTTAAAAATTCCGTTTGCTCGCATCAAATAAAGCTGTACAAATCTCTCTGTAATAGAAAACAGTATTTAAGGCATTTGATAACAAACGACCGACAGCAAAAGACGTCATAATGTCAAATCAGTTGGTGCCATAAGTATATTCCTAGCTATGTATTAACACCGCCTAGAAGTTTCGCATGTGCCATTAAACCAATTCGAAACATGAAGTTCTGCGTCAATTTTAGTTGCTACCAAAGCACAGGCTGTAGCAACACACCAGCAGCTTTGTGTTCTTTCAGTTCTGTATGAATTATTGATTTTTCTTATTAGTTTATAATTTTGATTCTCAACACAACACAACATCATTGCTACAATGGGGCGTACCCATTGAAAATTGACTGCTGAGCATACATAGGTGGTTCCGTTCCTTTTCACACTAAATGTGTTATTAGCCGTGTTTCTTTGCACGCGGATATAGGGATGGCATCAGAAAACGACTATCGCCGCTTAAGAATTCATCAACAAAAACTTGGCAGCACACATGCACCTATGACATGCACCGTGACACAGTTGTAAGTTGTAGTTAAGAAATTTGTATTGAAAATCCTGAAATTGAAAAATATTTACTTCCGCCAATTGAAATTGATGCCAAGCATATTCTAAAATTATGAAAAACTATTTCACATTAACAGATTTGCTAAATTCAATTACCTTTATAATGAAGTTTGAAAAAAAAAATAATAATAAAATCACGAACAAAATATTCGGCGGGATGTGTTAGTGGTCGGAGGGATGTCAAACTTTGACATTTCCTGAAAAATTCATCGCATCGGTTCATCAGAAACGAAGAAAATGGGTTTTGGAAGCACTGTTTATCCCCGCTAACTGACTTAGCGGCGATAGCTATCTCCGCTAAAGTTAGCGTATATAGGATAAGTTGTTGTTGTATTTTACATGTAAATTTCAAATTATCCCTATATCCGCGTGCAAACACGGCTATTGTTCAGCTTGTTTTGAAACAGAAGATTTGTACGGTGCAGGGAAATAAGTCCACGGGAACTAAGTCCACTGAGGGACTTAGTTCCCACTTAGTGGGAAATAAAACCACTTTCGCGAAGTGGACTTCGTTCCCTCAGTGGACTTAGTTCCCGTGGACTTATTTCCCTGCACCGATTTGTACACCATATCCTAAGGGTAAATTTATTTTGATGTATAGTTTGCAATATACCTTAATTGTCCTCTTAGTCTTCTTCTTTTTTAACGGCGAAGCTATGATCAGAATTAAAGGGGTCGTAGCCTTTCCACTTTAATGCACTGGTCCGCATTTGGCCTCTCAAATCTAGATTTCTAATATTCTGACTTGTATTCACTCCTTCGATATAATTTCAAAATAAGTTTTTACTCAATATAAAGTGAGATCCCTTGGGCATCAGTATGTACTGCTTAGTACTTCTAACTGCAATCAACCACTTAAGCTCTAAGTACTGATTGAAATATATGTTTGTATTTATTTAGTAGATTAGATTAGATTAGATAGATTCTTTATTTTTTCCATCATAAAGTTTACAAATTGGTATACTTAAGAATGAGGACATGGCAATACTGCCGTCTGCCTATTTAGTATATTGTATGTGGTCACTGAAACTATGTCAAGGATTCACTTTGAGTATACTTCTCTTGGGAAGCACTAAATAGTACTTTACTTAGCCGAAAGGATCGTGCCTATAAATGAGTTAGAAGACAGTTTGGAGAAAATAACCAAATATATGTATGTATAATAATGTAGGGACGGGCGGACATGACTAGACGGACATAGGTTAGGTTAGGTTAGGTGGCTGTCGGCAGAAGCCGACACACTTAGACCAATTTAGGTCCATTGTGATACCAAGTATGTATTATCTACCTCAACTCGTAGATGGGACTGGCCAACAACACGCGGTTGTTCTCAAACGGTAGCCCATCTACGTACTAACCGCGCCCAACGTCGTTTAATTGCGATGATCTGACGAGAACCGATTACTTTACTTTGAAATATTTTTTTTTTCATTATTAGATATCTACTTACATACTAGACAAAAATGATTAAATCTAACTAAAAATTAACAGGATACTTATTCTTATTTATTGGTCCGACGCTCTAAACTTAACTATAACCTAATAATTATTGTCTTTCGTCCTAAAAACTATTTTACGAACTAATCTTACATATATATTCTTCGAGAAAATTTTTAAAACTCGGCATCATTATTTAAATTTTATATATATTATAAGACAAATTAAAAATTAAACATAGGGACGGGCTACAGTCCGCTTAGGCGAACTGTTGGATACCCTATTCTTATTCCTATCCCTCATAAGTGGGCGTGACAAAAGTCTTACCATGGTTGAATTGTTTAGAACACTCTACATATTTTGTTACATAACATTTAAAGGATTTTATCGAAAAAAACGAAGCTTTTGTAAATAAAAACGCTCCCTAGCTCAAACTTTGATTTTTCAATAAAATTGTTTTATTTAATAGTGGGCGTGTCAGTAAGCGGATTTTGAAAATATTTACACATGAGCATAAAGGGCCCCTAGAAAGTATATATTAAAAATTTCAGCTCCCTAGCTCAAACTTTGACTTTTCCAAAAAATTGTTTTATTTAATTGTGGGCGTGTCAGTGGGCGGATTTTAAAAAAATTATCTCCCGAGCAGTTTTAGGAGTCATATATCAATTTCAGCTTTCTAGCTCAAAATTCGATTTTTTGGAGTTTGTGGGCGTGTCTGTGGGCGGATTTCAAAAATTCGTAAACTTGATTATTTCGGGACCTTAGAGAGTATATGATTATTTCAGCTCTGTAGGCCCAGTTTAAAGGCCTAATTTTTGCCGACGGGCGGACGGACACGGACATGGCTAGATCGACATTACTATCGATGCTGATCATAAACATAGTAACTTTTAGGGGTCTACGGGCAATATTAAGGTATGTTACAAACTATGCGTCAAAATTAATATACCCTTAGAATAGGGTATAAAAACTACCTATTCTACTTACTTGAACTACTTAACGTATTCTAATTATAATTTGGATTCTGAGCACTCGTTGCCTTGCGCAACAAGTGGTCAAAATCCCAATTGCTTTCCGAGCGCCTGGCAGTCGTCAACGTGCACACACGCTGCCGTGAGCTAACTGAAGCCTTACAGCGTTAATCTTCTCCCGGAAGCTCTAGCCCTAGCTTACTTAATCTAACTTATAAACTAAGAGGATGTTACCTAGAGTAACGCACCGTCTTGGGTGGGCATGTTGACCCTTCCCCCTGAAAAATCCACCAAAATTCGGCAAATTGCTTCTTCGTATCGAACTTATCCCTCTCCGCTGTTGCGGTACTAATACCGGGATACCATCCCTCGACCGTACCAACCCTTTTGCATCAATATGGATAAATGCCTCCGGCGGGATAAAGCCAGACCGGAGCGTACTCTCTATGTACATTTCATTGGGGTAGTAAGCCCCAAAGGTCAGGCTATTGTCGCTGGCCATCGCCCTTGCAACGTGCCTTCGAGTCACCTTAATAAGGAAATTGTCAATCCTATTCAACTGAGCCCCATCGTATAGGACCTTGTTGGGATAGTATTTTATAAAGTTGGATTAAGGCGTTCGGAACAACCGGATACAGGCCCTAAGACATTGTCTCTCCAAAAACCCGAATCTTTTCCATATAACTAGGCGCTATATTGAACCACAATGGACAACCATAAGCTTTGATCGGCCTTATAAGGGCCACATAGCAAATGACTTTCACTCTGGAATCAAGTTGGCTGCTATGAAACAGTCTCCTTGTCAGAGCATAATCCTTTTTGGCCCCAGCAAGACAGGCAACTATATGTTTATCGAAATACAGATACTGGTCAAGCCAGATACCCAGATATCTAACTAGTGAGAAACGTAGTTGCCAATGGTTGCCCATTTTATCCAAAAATGGCTAATTTTTGGTATCTCTAGAGGCCTCAGCCAATGGAGTTCTGAACAAGATTGTTTCCGTCTTCTGAAAGTTGATTTAAGACTTCCAGTCGTCGCAATATCATGAGAACCGATAAACTCGACGTGGTATTGTCCTTGGTACCGGACGGACATAGCTTTCGATTTCGATTTCAGCTACAGGGTGGCGCACCAATTGTGATACAATAAGAAATTAGAATGACTTTTTTTTAATCAATGTATTTCATCTGTTTTTTATTATATAGCAAATTCAATTTTACTTTATATAGCTAATTGTTTTTGAAGATGATAGACCGTAAATTACCTCCATACTCATCCAAGCATATGTGACACCTGATCAGAAAATTATTCATTGCCGCCTGAAGGGTTGAAGTCTTCTTTTTTTTGTCGGGGTGTGTGAGACTTTCTGCACTGGAGCACTCAGACTCAATACTGGTCCATTGTACTACCTACCAGGGTTGAAGTCTTGATCGCCTCAATTATTGTTTTAATGGACTTCTTCAATTCAGTCAAAATCCTAGGTTTCGTTGGGGCCAGTATAAAGTGGAGTTTCTGGATATTAATTCGTTTGGGAATTTTCGTTGGAGGTCCACCAAAAACCGGTCTGGCCATGTGTGTAGTTGCTCCATCTTGCTGGAACCAAATGCTGTTGAAACGGATACTTCTTTGGCGCAGTTCTGGGTAAAAAAAAAACTCCTTCAACATCTTTAAATAAAGGTCCCCATTGACAGTTTAACAGTAACTGTCAATGGGGACCTTTATTTAAAGCCGTTTTCTTCAAAGAGGTATGGCCCCGCAATGCACCTTGATGAAACTGCGCACCACACAGTGACTCGTGCTGGGTGCAGTACCGTCTCATGGAGTATTTCTGGATTATATTTACTCCATATACAGCAGTTTTGCTTATTTACATTGCCGTTTAGATCAAAATGGGCCTCATCAGACATAAACAAGCAATTTATCAAGCTGTTGTCTTCTTCGGTTATTTGAATCGTTTTTTGGCAAAATTCCAGGCGAATAGGCCAATCCAGAGTGTTTTTTACTTTGCTTGCAATTTGGACTTTGTACGGAAACAAGTTAAAGTCAGGATGAATTATCCGTCATAATGACCGTCTGCTAACTCCAATTTTTGCTGATAAGTTTCGAATCGAAAAACTTGATTTTGCCTGAATTGACGAAGCTATGGCCGCGATTGTGTCTTGAACCCGAACATAGGGATCTCGATGGTACGGTATTCGGGCGATGCTTTCAGATTCGGCAAACATGTTTACCAGCCTCATAATGGTCCATCTACTCGGGGGAGATGGACGGAAATGAAGGACTGCAAAGCATGGTACTGCTACACTATCCAAATTTTTATTTTCATAAATCTAAATAGTAGCCTGCCAAATAAAAAAATGTAAGCCGATTACTCATACAGCAAAAAAGTTATTACGTTTTGTTTTTGTAGCACGATTCGTGCTCACCCTGTATATTAACTACGAGCAATATTAAGGTATGTTACCGACAACCGACATACATATACCCCCCGCCTGTACAGGCGTTGACCTTCGAGTTGCGAAAAGGTTTGCTTCCGAAGATTCCTGCAGCTCTATCTCCGACACGTTCGGTAGACTGGGCTGGAAACATGAAGAAAGTGGCGGAGAGGTTCAACCTGATACGCTTAATCTTCAGACCAATAGACAGACAGCCGATAGGTGTGATGCTGCCGACGAGGCCTGCGAAACCGAACAGGTGAAACGGGCCACAGAGGCGGCGTCCACTGGTCAGCGTCCATCTAAGAGCCAGCGAAAGAGGAAAAGGAGAAAGGCGGCTATCGTGCGGCGCGAAGAAACTGCACCGCCAGTTGAAAGCGCAAGCGCTGAGAACTGCCCTTCCCCGGCGGCGACGGAAAAGAGATGCAGGTCGGCAGAGGTTACCCCAACCGAAACCAGCCAGCTGACTGAAACCAACGCTGCCTCCCCTTCCAATAGCTCGAACAGGAACAAACGGAGGAAGAAGACCTCAAGCACTCCTGTCGGTGGAACTGCGCGCGCACCTTCTGCGTGCCCTTCCACTAGTATGACTGATGTATTTCCAATGATTGGATTTACTCAGATTAACCTTCAACACTCCAAGGCTGCTACTGCACTCATCAGTAAGAAGCTTTCTGTGTTGAATACAAAAGCCCACATAATATCCATACAGGAGCCATGGGTGTGGAAAAATCGCATCTGTGGCCTTGGAGGTGTCCGTGGCACTACGATACTCTGTGACGAGCGGTCCGAGAGACCAAGGGCTTGTCTTGCTGTGTCGAACCTTTTCTCAGCGACTAAGCTTGGACAATTTTGTGGCCAAGATTTGGTTGCTGCAGCCATTAGCTACGAAACGAATGGAAATTGGAAGACCTTCATCGTGGCGTCAGCTTATCTCCCCTATGATTCGGTAGTGCCTCCACCACCGAGGGCAATTGCTGAACTCATTGACTATTGCGACACCAGGAAGATGGGCCTAGTTATATGCTGTGATGCCAATGCTCAAAACACTGTTTGGGGCAGCAGCAAATGCAACATGCGAGGAAACCATCTCCTGGATTTCATTCTATCATCTGATCTTACTATCAACAATGTTGGATCGCAACCAACTTTTGTGACGTCAAGAAGACAGGAAGTGATCGACCTAACTTTATCAAATAGATACTTTAAGGCGGTTACTAACTGGAGGGTCTCTTCGGAGGTGTCCCTCTCAGACCATAGATATATCGAATTCCAAATCGAATGCGAAGCCATAACTTTGCAGGAGAGGAGGAATCCGAGAAAAACCAACTGGATACGCTTCAGGGAGGAATTAGGGAAAACTCTCAAAACTCCAACCAAACTCAGGACGAGACAAAAGGTAGAGGAAGCTGTTCAAGACCTGAGTAGTGCCATTACTAGCTGTTTTGAACTGACGTGCCCAGTAAGCAAACCCCCTGGCAGAACACCGGTTCCCTGGTGGAGCTCGGAACTGCAAAGAATTCGTAGAGAAGCTAGAAAGCTTCTAAATATGTCACTCAAGACTGATTTGGAGACAGACTGGAATCTCTACCGATCGAAGCAGAAGGAATATAAGAGGCTAATTCGGGTATCGAAAAGTGCTTCTTATAAGAATTTCTGCGAAAAGATTGAAAAGCTGGGTGAAACTAGTAGGTTGGTTAAAGTTCTGAAAAAGGGCAAACCAGCCAAACTGGACTCACTTAGAAAACTTGATGGCACCTTCACTGAGACGAAAGCGGAAACTCTTAGTTATCTGCTGGAGTCTCACTTTCCGGGTAACCAGATTACAATTGGTTCACAACCAGCCCCGATTACCGAGACTATGAGTGAGCCAAGACAAACAACTCGGCGTAGCTGGTATATTGCGAAGGCCGTGGTGACGGACGAATCCATTAAATACGCCTTTGCGTCTTTTGAAGGCTTCAAGTCGCCTGGAACGGACGGAATATACCCAGCCATGCTGAAACAGTGTACAAACCAGTTACTACCGACTATGAAGAAAATCTTCACCACTGTCATAGCACTGGCATACATTCCAACAACCTGGCGTACAGTTAGAGTGGCATTTATACCAAAAATTGGCAGAAGTGACTACTCGCTCGCCAAGAGCTTCAGACCAGTCAGACTTCCTTCTTGCTGAAAAGCTTGGAAAGGCTGGTCGAGCTTCACGTGCGCAAAGGTGCTTTACGATTGCACCCACTATCTCAGATGCAACATGCCTATCAACGCGGAAAATCCTGCGAGACTGCGCTCCAAAATCTAGTTGGTAGAATTGAGGGCGCGCTTGACAGAAAAGAATACGCGATGGGCATTTTCATCGATATTGAGGATGCTTTTGACAATGCGACTTTTGATAGCATGTGCAGCTCCGCCAGACAACACGGAGTAGACGAACCATTGGTGTTGTGGATTAAAGCAATGCTAATGAATAGAACGTTGGTTGCGGATGCGGATTGTGGCCGCTATGTTATGGCGGGGGTAAACAGAGCCTGCCCGCAAGGCGGCGTCCTGTCTCCACTGCTGTGCTGTATGCTGGTCGTCTCTGTTGAACGCACTCAACAGTTATAATATTTACGCTCAGGCGTACGCGGATGATGTTGCCGTGCTTTCTGTTGGATCATGCCTAGCGACTGTATGCGCCAAGGCGCAGGCGGCCCTTGACGTGATCGACGAATGGTGCACTAGGAATGGGCTCTCGGTCAATCCTCTTAAAACTGAGGTTGTTCTCTTTACGAGAAGGAGGAAGCTGGTCGGGTTGACTCAGCCAGTGCTAAAAGGCGTCACAATCCAACTCTCCAATGAAGCAAAGTATCTGGGAGTCATCCTGGATAGCAAACTTCTTTGGTCCAAACATGTTGAGCTGAAGACTGCCAAGGCGCTGTCTATTTTCTGGCAGTGCAAAGGCATTTTAGGCAAGACATGGGGCTTATCACCGAAAAGAGTCCTATGGATTTATACGGCTATGATAAGACCATTTATAGCATACGCATCGGTTGTTTGGTGGAATAAGCTTTCACGTAAATACGTCACTGCTGCTTTTGCCAAACTCCAAAGGCAGGTATGTCTCGGCTGCACGGGGGCCTTCCCCAGCACGCCTGGCTCCGGCCTAGATGCACTATTGAACCTTCCGCCCCTTGATGTTTACATCATGGGCTGTGCAATCAAGGCTATCTCACGTCTTACAAGAGGTGGCTTTTGGTATAACTCGTACTGGAGTTTTGATGAACTTGCGCAACGGTTGTCCTTCGACTCCTGTCTTATGGATATGCCGTCTGATGCGATGACACCGGAACTTCGGCTAAAGCGCAAATACGAGGTCGACTTTCCTCGCGTCCAGGACTGGCTCTGGCCGGACTCTGAACCTGGAAGGGAATGCAGTCGAATCTTTACGGATGGCTCCAAAACCGATCAAGGATCTGGTGCTGGTGTCTTCGTGGAGAGCGATAGCGTCAGACTTTTCTTTCCGTTAGGCAAACATGCGTCAGTCTTCCAAACAGAGACTTATGCTATCCTAATGGCCATGGACTATGTTACGAGGAACAGGTGGAGGGGGCGAAGTATCTGCGTCTGTAGCGACAGTCAGGCTGCGCTTAAGGCCTTACTCAAACCCTTAACTACCTCCAAAATAGTACGTGAATGCAAGATATCTCTGAATTCGGTCGGAAGGCTGAATTCACTTAAACTTGTCTGGGTCCCGGGTCATAACGGGATCACGGGAAATGAGATCTCCGATGAACTTGCTAGACAAGGCTCAGAGGGGGACCTCTCAGGACCTGAACCAGCGATCTGTCTGCCTGCGTCCTCGGTCAGGGCTTCCATTGACGGTTGGGTTTCCTATGAACACAATCGCCGTTGGCATGACTCTCCAGGGTGCAGACAGACTAAGCAAATGCTCCCCGACGTCTGTGGGAAATCCGCGGCATTCTTGTTGTCTCTCAACAGAAAAGACTGCAGACAGACTACTGGCGTTCTTACGGGACACTACGCTTTTGCCAAACACCTTAAGGTGCTAGGCCTAAGCGACACCACCAACTGCGAAGCCTGTGGAGAAAGCGACGACACTGCGGAACATTTCGTCTGTGATTGTCCTGCTTTTGCTCGTATCAGGTGGCAGGTATTTGGTGCGGATATGGTGAGTGCTGTAAACCTAAGCTCCTTATCATTGAAGCGCCTTCTCGTTTTTCTTAGAAAAACGAGTAAATTCCCACAGTAAAATGTGGTGTGTCTGCCTGGCAGTACAATGGACCAGTATTGAGTCTGAGTGCTCCAGTGCAGAAAGTTTCACACATCCCGACAAAAAAAAAAAAAAAAAAAAAAAAAGGTATGTTATGAGTCAAAGTTGTAATACCCTTAGAATAGGATGTACAAATAATGAAGAAAGCAATTATGAGGAAAGCTTAAACATCAAAGATTGATGAATTACCGACTCTCACAAAGAGTTAAACGAGTTCGATACGTACATGCTCCTGCTATTTCACGTTTGATCCTGCTTTTACGACACCGGTGATCTCCAATCGTGTCAACCCACAGAATTACATACGCACTGGCGGTACAGCTTTAAGATGTTAGCTGCGTAGCTAGGCTCACCTGGATGTTAAATTGCCTATAGATGTGACTTTCCGCTTAGCCGCCTTTTACGACAAGCGCTGTTTATCGGGGTGAGCTGTAGTGATATTCTTGACTCGTCCCTACATGGGGCTGCTTGTAGAAACATTAAATAAACAAATAATATAAATAGACTCCCACCTAATGCCACGCTCCTTTTGGGAATAGGAATATGTATAGGGTTTCCAACAGTTCGCCCAAGCGGACTGTACCCTTCCCTTATATTATATATTTCAATTTAGCATCTAAGAATACGAGGGGATTCTATATGTAAAGGAAAGCGGGTGGAATGATGGACGGAGCAGAATGGGGTTGGCCCTATAATTTCTCTCAAGTGTCATTTGGTTCAGATAAGATTTTGATACATGTATCAGTAGGCGGTTAACTTCCAAAGGGAAATATTGTCGGACGTAGCCCTTAGTTATTATATTATTTCATATCCCAGTCTGCGGTCTGCCCCGATTTATTATTAAAACTCAAAAATAATAAAAATGGTTCGCAGCTACAAGCGAAGTCGAAAAGCTAAAAGTGGGCGATTGAGTCTATGGAGATAGCTATTTAGTCTGTCATGGTTGGAACAATGTATTTTTAAAAAGTTCCGAAGACGACGATACAACCTGTTTTTATTGCAAAGACTTATGGCGTTTTTCATTTTTCGGTTTTGCATGTTTTATGTAAAACGAAAAATGCTATTTCAAATTTTTGAGGGATTGGCCGCGTTCAGTATGCTTTTTGCCTAACCTAACCTTACCTCTGTCAGACTAAAATTTTATAAAATTTCAGAGCTAATACATATCAAAAGGCGATCCTATGTCTTGCAAGAACTATTGAGGCATATCCCTGCTAAATGTCGCATATAAGATCCTATTCAACGTACTGTGCGAGCGTCTCAAGCCGTTCTGCAACACACTAATCGGCACGTACCACTGATCGACAATAGACCAAATCTTCACACTTAGGCAAATCCTCGAAAAGACCAATGAATTTTAAGTCGAGACCCCACCTTTTCATCGACTTTAAAGTCGCATATGATAGCATTCATCGTCAGGAGCTCTACGTGGCGATGGCCGAATTCGAGATACCGGCAAAACTGATCCAGTTGTGTTGCGTGACACTTGAAAACACGCGGTTTAATGTGCAGTTTGGAAGCAGCTCTTCCGAATTACTCCAAACTTGAACCGGACTTCGGCAAGGAGAGCGCTGTCATGTGACTTATTCAATCTTATTCTGGAGAAAATAGTGCGAAGGGGCGGTGTCTTTAATTGATCCGTCCAGTTACTGTACGATATCGACATCATCGGCCGTTCCCAGCGTGCCTATCAACAAACAAACAAACATCTGTCCACCGCCTAGGACAAAACGTCACTGTTGATAGCAATAACTTCGATGTGGTTAAGGAGTTCATCTACCTAAGAGTAAACATCAAGTCCACGAATGACACCTTAGTTGAGATCCGGCGGAGAATTACCATAGGAAACCGGTACTTTTGCGGTTTAGCGAAAACAAATTGGTTCAAAACTCCTCACTGGAAGGACAAGCAGCGTGCCCCGGATCGCAGACGATGGAAGGCTGCAGTGTCGCAGTATCTTCGTCACGGGCTGATAGCTCGTTAAGTCAGTATATCCTATTCCTGATTGTGAGTGCAAGGGCAAACTTAATGTTGCTCTAAATGATTGTATTCGATTTATATACATACTGTATTCCGAGGTATTCCAGTGTATCACATTTACAACATACTCTCTTTTGTATTAATCTTGATAAGTATTTAGGGTTCATGTTACTTCTGAAGCTACATAATATCATTTGGACAATAGATGTCCAAATTACCTCAGTGAATTACTCCATTTTGCACTCTCACAAAGGGAATAGAAATTAATATTAACGCGTTACTCACAGCATAGCAGAGCGCTCATTTTATGTATCTGCGATTCGTTTGTGAAATTTACTTCCAATATACTCTAAAAAGATAAACAAAATATTAGGCATTAACGGCCCATACAGGGCCTAAAACCTAGCTTCCCCGACCACTTCTTGTGCGAAGTTTAAGGGACCTACAATTTTAAGCCGAATCCAATTGGAAAGTTTGAGAAGCTTCTCATGACAACTGATACTCTTTGATTTTTTTCAAACTCAAGAAACTCTAAAAGATTCAAATCTTAATGTGTCGCAAACTTAATATTTTTCCAAAAAAGTGAAATGAAATGAAATGAAAATGCAACGATCAGACGGTGCCGTGACATAACCCCAAGCGTCATAAGCCCAAATTTCGAAATTTGGCCTTATGTCACATTGTGAAAGTGACATAAGGCCAAATTTTAGCATTCGGTATTATGACACATTGAAAAAGCGTTATAATGCCAATTTGGCTTTATGGCACTTTTGCTTGGTGCTGTTTACAAAATTTGCCCTCGCACCTACCCCAAATCAAGCAGCGACCCCAAGCAGGGGGGTTGCAGGGGGCATGCCCAGGAATCTACGCAAAATTTAACTATTCCCACTCAAATTAAAATTGACTTTAGACTCTCAACGTCGAAGACCTCCACTGTCATCTGAAACCCCCAATAAAACGGTTAAGTTGGGGAAGAAAGGACTAGGTTTGAACATAAGCCGAAATTCTTATGGACAGATGAGTTTAAAGTTTTTGAACAAAAGAGCTGATTAAATATTGAACTGTCTTCTGATAAATAAAATATGCTCCCTAATCGTCTGGTCCTAAATCAATCATAACGGTTATTTAATAATGACCTGAGAATGATTGCCTTTTGCTAGCGTTGGTGTTGCAGCCGTCAATGGAATCATGAATAAGGAGTAGACTAAGAGGAGTAGTAAGAGGAGCACACCTTACCTACCATGGGGTTGTGATCCTTCGAACTCTGGATTCACAATTTTTTTTATATATTTACACTTGCCCAAATGGCCGACACTGCGACCTTAAAGATCTATTGTATATGAAGGCTTTATTATTCTACTTCCTTTATGAAGGTCAGGGCGTCCTTGGTAGCAGAGTTTGTCAGCTCCATTGTCTTAAAAATTAATATATTAATTCTAGATTATTTACTACTCTTTAGAAGAATAAAGTCGATCTCCGAAATCTTATTCGATATTATTACTTTTTTGTACTACTACATAATTGGAAAATGAAGTCGAGAATAGAAAATGGAGAATTTCGACATTACTTCCGATTTCTTATGGAAATAAAGTCGATCGACATTATAGACCAAGAGCCCGAAGTAATTTTTCGGTCTGAGAGGTAACCGAAAGATATTTGCATACTGTGTAGCCTGAGTAGAGGGTGTATCGAAAATATTAGTCTGGCAGCAAATCGTGGCAACCAATGCGTGTGACAGCGCATTAAATATGCATTATTTTCCACAATAGTAATAATGATCAGCTTAAACATGAAAATATCAGTCCAAGACGTTTTGCACGCAGCCAAGTCCGTGCCAGACGCGACCAAAGTTCAGCATCAAACCCATTTTTTAATATTCGACGTAAACGAATGAAATTTTCACGATACATAGAACATGCCCTCTTGAGCATGAAAATATCCGTCCAAGACGTTTTGCACGCAGCCAAGTCCTTGCCAGACGCGATCAACGTCCAGGATTAAACCCATTATTTAATATACGACGTAACCATCTGTAGTATTGTACGAAGATCAATATCAAACGAAGAAGCTAGATACGAGATTTTTTTCAAGGCTTGCAAGCCTACATCAAAAAACATTTTCAAAAACATCAAAAGTAAGGCGTCAGCTAGCGAATTCTTTCCGTGACTCTGTTACTTTTATTGTTTTTTTGTCTCCTGCCCCCAAACAGGACAGTATTGCTACAGCAGATATATAGTTCCAATTATGTTTCATGTATATGGAAAAATACGGTGAGAAATCAGACCATTGGATTAATACCATCAGATAATGGTTGGGTGTTAGTACAAAATAATTTAAAAATAAAATGGTTCGAGGGAAATACGACACCCGATACTTTGCAAGACCTCCTTAACCCTAGACCCGTGTGCTCTAAAATTCCTAGATATCGTGTACATGGGCACGTAGTGCCCACGAACAATTTCTATTGGAAAATAAGAAGCGAAAGCCATTAATTTTTTTTATTTTATAAAAGAATTCATATTTTATTTATTAAAAGTTTATTAATAAAAATAAATAAATAAAATGTACTTTTTCGATAAATAATTTGAAAAAAGGACGGTTGATGGCAAATTGTTAATCCGAACAAAACTAAGTTGGCGTGGTTCCTCTTGAACGCTTTTCAGGTGGTCCTGATGACGTGGTTTGAAGCAATGTTTCATCGGAGCTGGTATTATTATCGTCAGAATGTTGAGTACAATTTGCGTAGCATCTCTCACACACTCGGATGTAATGTCTTGTGCAAGTTGCTGAATTACATAAATCGCAAACCGCTGTCGTTTTGTTGTCTTTTTTCACTTTTGCATGCTTCACAGCGTTGTTTTAGAGTGTTTTTTCGAACTCCAGGCAATTTGGTAGCAGTTCTTATTTCGTACCCAAGTAATTTAATTGCCATTTTGACATTAGCTCGCATTTTTTTTTTTCAATTCGACTTTTAATGTGGTTATCCGCAAGCTCTAAGGCTAACTCTTTTATATTTTTTTTCGTTTTTCTGATCTTTTTCTAGTCGTACACCAATTTGGATTACTAAGGTCAAACAGTCTATAAGCGGCAACTCCTGCACAATCTAGCATATTGTAAAAAACTGTAACCGGCCACCGATTAGTTTTCCGCTTACAGGTATAGACTGTGACCATGCGATCGAGGGTGTCAACTCCACCTTTGGTAGAATTATAATCCAAAATCACAACCGGCTTTCGGGTTGCTTCGTCGATTTTGTCTTCATGGTGTGCAGTTGACAATAAAAGCACATTTTTCTTTGTGTTGCTTGCGTAGCTGCATAATTGCATTCCTTGTGAATAACAAAATATCGAAGAAAACTTTTCCCTGGTTTTTTTTAAAATCTTTATCAGCTTTTGTAAATTGCATAGGTAACTGAGGCTTGTTGCTTTTTATTGTACCGACCGTTGATGTATTCCTGTTTTTCAACTCCAACGCTAACGGCACTGACTGAAATAGTTGTCCGTCGTAATATTGTATCCCTTGTCCAGATATTTATGTGCCAACCGCATGACTAGATGATGCGATATACCCTCAGATCGATTATCACCTGGCTGTTGCCCAACATAAATTTCTCCGTGGAGTGGGTAGTTCGTTTTTGCATCTACAATCCAGAAGATTTTTATTCCATATTTACCAGGCTTATTGGGCATGAACATCTTGAACGCACATCTTCCTCTTGTGCCGACTAACTGTTCGTCGATTGTTAGTTCTTTTGATGGTTGATAGAAGCTTACTAGATTCTCCTGGAACAAGTCCTATATGTATCTGATTGCGGCCAACTTGTCAGATTGAAGACGAAATGGTCTGGTTCGCCCATTGTCGAATCGAGTAAATCGGCTTAGCTGCTCATACCTTTCCAAAGATATCACTGCTCGGTAGAACGGCATGTTGCCCTGATGGAAAAGATCCTTTGCTTCTTCTCCGTATGCTTTTTCAGCACCAGCATGTAACAAAATAGCAATGTACGCATAAATTTCATCCTCTGACGTATCATACCAGCGACGCATTTTCACTGATGTGTCTGACAGACGATTTGCTTCGTACAATCTCTTTACTTTTTTGTTAGTCTCGAGCACTATATTTCCAATTATGTTTGGAGTAACCAATGATTTGAATGTACTCAATTTTCCCGAACGCATTTCCGAACAACTAGGAATTCATTTTGAGCGGTAATTTTTCTACGTCGTTCTAGTTCGTCATGCATTGACCACCAAATATCTTAAAATTTTATGTTTCTAGCTGCATAACGCATACCTCTATTTGGCTCAACAGCCTCCATGTCGAGTTCCTGCCGTTGATCTCCACGCTGTTGTTGCACTTCAACTTCTGCTTCGTCTTCAATATCTATACCGGCTTGTTGGACACGCAAGTCAACTAACGCCGCAGCTGGCCCATTCCTAGCATCGTCAGCATCAGAATATTCAGAATCATTGTCAGTACCGCTGTCTTCATTTTGCAGGCCCCGATCTGTAGGTACTGCATCCTCATCTTCATTTACTACTTGGCCATAGTGCTCATCTAAATACTCCTGTTCAACTACAGTCAAATCGCGATTTGTTGAAACATTCAACAGAGACAAAACACGCGCTGCGATATCGTCCATATCTCTGAAGAGCAATAGTCATAAATACACAAGAGCAATTATAAGAAAATAGTTTATTTATTTACCTTACTATAAACTATACCTACTATAGTTTTATAGTTTTACCAATGTACCAAAATCACTTTTCCACTCTATCAAATCAAACCCACACTTATTTTTTGCACTAAGGAGTTCACAGGTTCACTTTCCAATCACTTCCGACCAGTGCGAGAGAATGCAAATACATAATATCCAAAAAACTGGATACAAAAAAACCGTTGCATGAATGAGGGAAACCCCCTAAAACTTGGGAAAAGAAATGTCTAAATGTATTGAAAATGCATGCACTATGTCAAAGGACCATAAAATAGGTGACATTCAGGCCCCTAATACAAAAAAACTATGAAAGTAACGTCGCAGAAGATAGCTTCTCATATAAAATCTTCTGATATCTTCGATATCGACAGATTTTGTTTACTGCTCCAGGTAACTAAAACTATTTATTAAAAGCACTTGAATTCCAGCTTTTCGTGTAGCTGGGAAATGGATTTTTAAAATATCATACTCTTTAAGCACTTTGCGGACCAACAAGTAAGTGAAATATCTATTTCAAATGTGCCTTGGGCACTCAGTGCCCAATACACGGGTCTAGGGTTAAAGCAGATGCTTCTGAAAGCGACGATGAAAATAGTACTTTTGACTCATCGGATGAAAGCGAAACAGAATATTTGTTTCATGATTAAATAAAGTTACGAAACATGAACATTTAAAACATTTATTATTTTATTAATACATTTTTGATTAACTACGCAAATGCAAGAGATAACTAAATGCATCGCCTTGCATTTTCTGCTGTTAGTGGGTTTCTGATGGCAATGGGCCTGACATTTTTTGTTAATAGTGGGTTTCGACAATTTTACAGCGTCTGGCAAGGACTTAGCTGCGTGTAAAACGTCTTGCACTTAGATATCTGTGTTCAGCAGTCTTCAATAGACTTAGAAAAAAATATTGGGTGGTGTAGTATCTAGGCAATGTTGTATTAAATATATAACAAATGTGTTGTCTAGCAACACTGTAAGAGAAGACTCACTTCTTACGTTATCACCGCACAGGACAGTTGACTATTTATTGATCTTCGTACAATACTGCAGGTATACTATTTATTAAAAGCACTTGAATTCCAGCTTTTCGTGTAGCTGGGAAATGGATTTTTAAAATATCATACTCTTTAAGCACTTTGCGGACCAACAAGTAAGTGAAATATCTATTTCAAATGTGCCTTGGGCACTCAGTGCCCAATACACGGGTCTAGGGTTAAAGCAGATGCTTCTGAAAGCGACGATGAAAATAGTACTTTTGACTCATCGGATGAAAGCGAAACAGAATATTTGTTTCATGATTAAATAAAGTTACGAAACATGAACATTTAAAACATTTATTATTTTATTAATACATTTTTGATTAACTACGCAAATGCAAGAGATAACTAAATGCATCGCCTTGCATTTTCTGCTGTTAGTGGGTTTCTGATGGCAATGGGCCTGACATTTTTTGTTAATAGTGGGTTTCGACAATTTTACAGCGTCTGGCAAGGACTTAGCTGCGTGTAAAACGTCTTGCACTTAGATATCTGTGTTCAGCAGTCTTCAATAGACTTAGAAAAAAATATTGGGTGGTGTAGTATCTAGGCAATGTTGTATTAAATATATAACAAATGTGTTGTCTAGCAACACTGTAAGAGAAGACTCACTTCTTACGTTATCACCGCACAGGACAGTTGACTATTTATTGATCTTCGTACAATACTGCAGGTGGTTACGTCGAATATTAAAAAATGGGTTTGATCCTGGACTTTGATCGCGTATGGAAGGACTTGGCTGCGTGCAAAACGTCTTGGACTGATATTTTCATGCTCAAGAGGGCATGCGCTATGTATGGTGCAAATTACATTCGGTTACGTCGAATATTAAAAAAATGGGTTTGATGCTGAACTTTGGTCGCGTCTGGCACGGACTTGGCTGCGTGCAAAACGTCTTGGACTGATATTTTCATGTTTAAGCTGATCTAATCTGTTGCTTAGGGCTATAACCAAGTGGTTGCACTCATTATTGCTATTGTGGGAAAATAACGCATATTCAACGCGCTGTCACACGCATTGGCTGCCACGATTTGCTGCCAGACTAATATTTTCGATACACCCTCTACTCGGCTACACAGTATGCAAATATCTTTCGGTTATCTCTCAGACCGAAAAATTACTTCGGGCTCTTGGTCTATAATGTCGATCGACTTTATTTCCATAAGAAATCGGAAGTAATGTCGAAATTCACCATTTTCTATTCTCGACTTCATTTTCCAATTATGTAGTAGTACAAAAAAGTAATAATATCGAATAAGATTTCGGAGATCGACTTTATTCTTCTTGAGATTTCGCAGCATGCCCTGCTTGGGGTCACTCTCTGATTTGGAGTAGGTGCGAGGTTTTCGGATGTTTAAATCTGAAAACAGTTAGGAATCTTAATCTGATTGTGTAAATAAATTAAAAGCGAAACAAGGCCGATTCAGCTTTATTTATTTTTATTTTTTATTTATTTATTCATTATTCTCATTTCTTAAACATAAAACAATGGTAAACTATTAAATGGTAAATTTAAGGAGAATAGTTAGTGACATTTTGTATTTACAAAAAATAGTAGCAAATGTCACATCATTACAAATTATTTATTTATTGTGGGGTGAACAAAAGTATATAATCAAGACAAACAAAACATTTTGTATTACAAGAAAATTAAGCAAGACAAAAATTAAATGTAAAACAGATCGAATGAGGCAAATATCAGGTATGCCTTTACAAAAAATTTAAATAATGTAGCTCGGAAAATTTTCAACTTGACTGATATCAAAGTCAAGGAGCCAAAACTTAATCCTGTTAAGGAACGCGTGTAAGGTTCTAATGATTCGTATTCGTTCAGGAAGTCTGTTAAAAAGTTTGCAAGATATAACTGTATATGAATTTCTAAAGCTTGTAGTGCGAAAAGGGGTAAAGCAACAACATTTCTTAAGTTCCTTCGTAGGCTATAAGCATCGAGTATAGGACTTTGCGTATATCCACATCTAATAAAAAATATCTTCAGCGTTTTGTAGTAAAACAAGTGTCGTACCGGTAGGATTTGTGCATATCTAAACAGCTCCATGGAGTGTGCCAGGCGCATATAATTAAAAACCTTTCTTATTGCACAGTTCTGCAGTATAGTAAGTTGCTGTATGTTATTGCAATAAGCACCCCCCCCCCCCCCCCCCCCCCAACAGGTTATTCCATACTCCAATTTTAAGTGAAATATTGATGAATTTCCTGAGACGATAGAGACTACGGATTGAGGAAGGTAAGTACTGTTTTAGAATTAATATATGCTCGGTCTAGTTTAAGTGTTGGTCTATTGTAACACCTAGGTATTTAAAAGATTTGACCTTTTCTATTGCAAAGGAATGTGATTTGCAATCAACACCCGAATTAAAGATAGGCAGGGAATCAGGTCTTGGGCCAGTGTCATTAAGCAAAATATACTTAACACAATTAAGTCCATGAAATATTTTATCAAGTTCTGGTATTTCCTGCGGTTTCAAATTAAAGAACATAAGCTTGGTCTTATTGCTAACAAGGAGCTTATGTTCTGCGAACCACGACCTTAGTATATAAACATCATGATTAATTTCTGCAATTAGATTCAAGGGGCTATCTGAATCATAAGCAATCCCAAGATCATCTGCAAACGCTTTAACCTTTCCCACAAATGGTTGCTCCAAAAGACTATTAATAAATATTAAAAACAAAATTTCACGGCACCTTATTTACCATTGGAATTTTTACCATTTTTTATAATGTCTGTTTTTTTGTTAAATACATATTGATTTTTTGTTGTTAGTTTACCGAAAAAAATAAATTGCTGAATAAACTAAATATGCCATGCGTTTTCTTTAAGTTTAAACTCTTTAAATAGGTAAGAAAAAAATCTCGAATTAACTTTTTTTCGAGATTTTCTTCGAGATATCGTCTTTTGAGATTTTTGTCCATTCGAGATTCTTGTATTTCGAGATTTTTGCATTCTAGATAAAAAATTTGTTTTTTCGAAATTTTTTGCATTCGATATTTTTGTCATTCGAGATTACGTCATGATCCCTATCCATCATCCCTAGGCCAGTAGTGCAGCTGACTCTCCAATAATGTTCCAAATACCGCGGATTCTGACCCAACCCTAGATAGCGCATCCGAAAATCCGTTGCCTTCAATACCCCGGTGGCCAGGCACCCACTGGATTCACATTAATGTAATGTTAAAAGCAGAACATTGTTCCAAGCTTTGTGGAACTTACCTGGATTTAAAATGTTAAATTGCCTGCCGCACAACCCGACCTCAACCCAATAAAGCTGCTTTGGATAGAATAAAAACAACGTCCAACATCGAAAGCAAGCCTATGGGAGATGCTTTAAACACCATAGGGACCAATAACGTCGAAAACTATTCAGATGCTAGCCGGTTGAATCCAAGTATACCCCTTTAGCCTCTTCCTCTTCCGTAAGGTCTGGCAATGATGATTACATTATTTTTATTCTTTTCGACTGACAAGTTCTAATGACTTTGCAGGCATTTTACGATTAATACACATAACATAATGTATAGGTATTATTAAAACAAGTTTTTCAAATAATTATTCACCGGCAGACTTGAGACTGGTGTTTCCCGGCTTCGGTCTAATACGCCCGAGTTTAGCATGGTCAATGACTCTTTACTAACCCAAATCCTCATGAATAAGTAGTCCATTCAAGTGGTCTCAAATTAGTGTGTTTGTCACAATTCGTCGCAGCAAACACTCTCACCACCATATCCAATTAAAACGCTGAGACCATCTGCAGCCGTAAATTTAATCATCCCGTTCCATTTGGCCTATTCTCAGCGTCACATAGTTGTTTATAATTAAATTAAAATTACATCTAAAACTACAACATCAATTTAGCACAGAAAATGATATCAGAAATATTCGATGGCAAATTGACCTCTCGCCCGCGAAATATTTCAGCGATAACCAACACACCAACAGATGAAGAGAGCAAACAGTTTTAGTTGTCAGATTCACTAAAACAATTTAGCGAAGACCCTTATTCAACTAAAACGATATTGATCATCACTTCACCTCGACAGTATAAACTATCACTTCCGCTAATGGTTCAATTAGATTCTTTAAATTGGTCTTTTACTTAAGGCTTAGTACTTTGCTAGTTTAGTTGATTTCGCCGTGATTATGCTGGACGCATTTGTTGAGTCACCAAGTCAGGTATAGCTCCGCGCTCCGCGCTTATAAAACATACAATTATTGACTACGTAATATTTTTACTCTCACGGTTGTTGCTTCGTGGTGTCTCTTTCTGAATCTTTTCATGGCGTATCGCGTATGTACTAAACAAAACTGGTTCAAGTTCGAGACGATAGACTTTCGCCAACTGCACTCCAATCTACAATTGGAATAGCGCTTAGTTGGATTGTGGATTTCAAGAGAAACGGATCGTCTTTGTCAGTGCGATAATCATTTATTTTTGTTAATTTGATTTTGTGTTAATCTTCCGTCACCCAAGTTGACGTGTATCAGTAAATAAGTACTTTTGAAATGAAATTTTTAACATTCCTCGCGATTTCGGTTGCACTACTGCTGGTTCAGTGCCAATATTCGAGTAAGTTCCCAAATTGTTCATTCAAATTTAAGTGTTAATTGTAATTGTTCCATAGAATGTCAAGAGGATGGTGTGGAGGAGCCCACAACAACAAAGAAACCGGGCTTTTTTAAGCGCATATTCGGAGGATCGAAAACCAAAACTACCACAACAACGACAACGACAACGCCCAGAAGTGTGCCCATTGCAGCACCAACACCTGCTAGGAGACCGATTAACCCCGTACAGCCGAATCCAAATGATCCATTTGGAAATTCCAATCCGGGCATGGGATCACTGCCGCCATATCAACGACCAAAACAACAGCCTTCTGGGTTAAGTTTGAGTTATGGTGGTGGAGCACAGCGACAAGGGCCAGGAAATCAGCCTGGTTCACACACGCCCTTGGCTCCAATGGGATCAATAACTCCAACTCCAAATTCTGTGACGTCTTCAACTTCAACAACAACCACTACCACAACAGCTAGGCCCAAATCTCTGGCCCCATTAGCCAAGCCAGAGGACTTTTCTCAGTTCGATGACCCTAAAAAGTCGGTCGTCCCAGCTTCTCCATCAACTACTTCAACTACTACTACCACAACCACGACAAGGAGGCCTACCAGTAAAGAGGATTTCCCTGCACTCCCAACACCGCGCCGACCCTCGATTAAAGAAGACTTCCCGGCTGTACCCGCAAGACCATCCTCACCGGGCGGACAAAGTTCCACGCCACAATCTCCATCAGCTTGGTCGACCACCCCGTCAACTCCTCGCAATCGTGTAGACTTCGTGCCGCATGTCCCATCGCCTACAACAACACTCAGACCTAAAATGACGCCAACAGAGAAGCCCCTAGCGTCAGATGATGAAATTTTAGAACTGACCGAAACACTCTACAGCAAGGAAACCAACTCTCAACTGAATCTAATCACTGTGAATATTCAAGGCAAAACCCGTTCGATTGACTCCACTGACGAGGCACCACAGCCGTAAGACCATGTTGGCTCACTTAACATTTTTACTTTGAATTTTAAAGCCGCCTTTCTTTTCCAGGCTCCTTCAAGTGAACGAAAGAGCTTTTGAGCCACAAACCATTTCCAAAATGCGAGCACTCTTCAATAACTACGAATTGGAGACCTCCGTCAACGAGTTTACCTCTCCCTTGGAGCGAAAAGAGGAAAACGATTTCGTCGACGCGGTAATGGCCACAAATGTCATGCGCCAAGCTATGATTTTCCTACAGAACAAAGGTAAGGTTTCCGTTCGCTAAACACGTAAATTTCTTATGTTACACCCAAACACACTAGGACTTGTCACGCCTGACCCAAAAACTCATCGAGATCTTCTCAAGGCGCTCTGGTTCACCACCTATTCCCGGGGACAGGGTAAAATTGGCAGCTCAGGCTTCGAGCATGTGTTTGTGAATGAAGTGAAGGATGGTACAATCATTGGTCTGCATAACTGGGTCTATTTTAATGACGAGGAAAAGGCCGGTCATATCGACTACAAGGGTTATATGAAAAAGGTCGAACTGGGAACTGTAAGGCAAATTTCTTTTATCTCGATCGTATAACGTATAAATATGATTATTACTTCACAGAAAGGAATGGTCCTGAAGACTCGTTTCACACACAACGGTCTCAACAAGCCAGTCAACACCCTCTTCATTGGAACGAGCCCTGAATTGGAGTTGGCACTGTATACTGTCTGCCATCAAGTTAGAACTGATAAATTATGTCCAGTTTCATTAGGGGGCAGCCGATTTAGCATACAGACATACAACTGGAGATACCGTGGTCAAAATTTAATTGGAAGTGCTTATCCAGAGATATAGATTAAAGCAGACGCATAAAATAATAAAAAAAAAATTACCAAAATCGTTCGTGGCTATGTCGATTTTCTATTCATATTGATCCGACTGACATGTTTGTGGATGTGGCTTACAGATGGCGGCGGTGTATATAGTCATCGATGGGATTAAAACGGTGGTCGATGAGAACTTTAAAATCCAGTAATGAAAGCAAAACGATGCACTCATCTCTCTTATTGATAGAAGACTTACTAAGTCTAAGGGAAAAGGAAGCTCAGTTCATGTGGCTACCTTGTTGCTGACCCTAGCAATTAGGTGTTTTAATACAACCAGATTTTCCACAACTTGCTTTAGTCTTTTTTAGCAAAACATTTATCACGTACTTTTCTAAATCCATCCTAAAACAAATTCAAAGTACTCCCAGTATTGAATTAACCATAGCCCGTTTCTGACTTTTCACTTGAATCATTCCAAAAAATTTCAAATGGTCGAATGGATTTTTTCTGTGTTTTGTTTCTCCGAATAAAAATGGTTTAGGTCACAAACTGTTGTGTTGTTTCGGGTTGATCTAATGTTCGAACCAGCACAAGAATGGTAATTATTCCAATAATTGTACTAGATTCAGGAAGTGTTTGAAGGGAGTATTAAATTTGGTTGGAATATTTAAAGTAATCCCTTCGAATCACAGATGGCAGACTAATCTTTGTGTAAAAATTCTCAGCCATACTTGCTATACGGAAATAATTATTTCAAGTAAACATACCCTTGCATGGATGCTCAAACTGTGTAAATAAGCGACATCTAGTCGAGGGCTATAGAACGATATTTGAAAGCATACGGCTGCTCAGTTCAAGTAGCTATTGGGACTGGGTAAACTGCTTTGTACTTTATCTGACATTATTCGAAACAATAATGTGACTTCTCGATTCTGACAGCTGACAGTTCTAATGTATGTAATGTATAAAATGTGTGAACAAATTTAAATACATATAATTATTATGTAACAATATGGGTGTCAAAGTTGTAAATAAACCACAATTTGCTTGATTTATATCCTTTTTTGTTTATTTATCGTTTTTGTAAGAATATAACTGCAAAAGATAATATTTTTTAATAGATATAGCGCAAGATCATCAAACAACAATCCAAGCGAAGAATTGGCATTGCTCCCTTACCCCAAAAAAATAAAATTCTTGTACATGTAGTCCAAACAATAAGGATGTATGAGAGGCCACATGAAGTGGAACTTTACAGTTGGCATTGTTAGTTGATATACGAATAAAATATTCGATGAAAATCGTATTTGCGGATAAATTCAATCAATTCTTCTTTCATTTTCGTTTTGATGAAAGGAAACTTGAAGCAATGGCCGCATCTGGAACTTAGGTTTGATAGGAGTTTTCAAATTATTTCGAAATTATAAGTGACTTTTTTTATGGGCTATAAGGCGAGTTCTACTTACTGTCCTCTCTTAAATTTTCCTCCGCTGTATTTAGGTTTTTATTGTTAGTAAAACGACATTTTCACCGGTGGAGGAATTTATCTGTCAATACAGTCAAATATTTTCTCTTGCGAGTGAGGAGACGAATCATATAAATATTTTTCTCAGGAAATTAAAAAAAAAACTGCAGTTGTTCAGGGGAGGAATTGTGTTTCACTTGCGGATCCCTGTTAGATCTCGGACGGACTAGCCTACTGGCTCATAATTTAAACAAAAAAGTGTATATTAAAAAAATTAAGGGGCAATAAATTGTTGATTACATAAAGCCCAAACACACAAACGAGGGGTCCAAGTAGCTTTTAACGCCCCAGGCTTTATAGAGTCCGTTTCCTATAGATATTTCTCTTCTCCTTATTTTAAGAGGTGGAGAAAACCTCAAGTTAGTCTATGTACGGTTTATTTTTTAATACAATTAAAAAGAGTGGCTTGAGTTCGAATATTTCCTTCAAACCGGAAATATAGTCACAGATTTTGATCAGAATTATAAAATATAGACAACTTTCAACACGCATGTTATCATTAGGATAATTGTCAAACTTTTGCAAGAGGTGGGGCAGAGGAAAAACTAACCTTAGCTGTTATTGGGCTCCGGCGTGATTCGAACCTAGGACCGCTGGGTCAGTTGTCCAACGCACTAACCACGGTGCCAACAAAAAGCTTTCTAATCTTACTGCACACATTTTGCTGCGTATCTGTTTCAGGCTTCAATGAGCATGATGTTGAATTTAAATGTAGTGTGGTATCTTTTTGGTGTACTCACAAGGGTGCCCCCGATTTAACTAAAATATTGTGTTTAGTGGTCGGAAAAGGCAGAAAAAGATGAACAAACAGTTTTAATGGATATTTGGAATACATTCAACGTGCGAAACTGACTTTATATAAATAAATGCTATTTCAGATTTTAAATACAGAACTTAAGTTGGCTGTGGCAGATAAAGCAACTCACTTTGCTCGCAACTATTCTTTCTTTGAAATCACATTTACTAATAAAATATGTCATGTAAAGAGTATCTATGTGTGACGAGATGAAACACCTAGCCTACAAATTCCACGAATCTGTTATACAATTTGCAAAACAATTTGACTAAGTGCAAATATGTAAGGCAATAATTGTAATATTTCAATGATTAGGGAAGTGCTGATGATCTGTACCAGTAAAAGTTGAAAAACCCATTTAGAGTATTTTAGAGCCTGCTTCTCCTTCTTCTTCCTCTGCTCCAAAATAGAGCGACTACAACCTTTCCATTTCATTGCATCCACACTGGTCCTTCTGTCGGGTTCCCGGGTTTGACTTCAATAAAAAACGGGAGGCCTCTCAGTTTCGGATAATTTTTTTTACGGAGGCCAATCCGTCTGCTTAACCTTACCTAATAATTACATTGGAAAACATGATTTAAAAGCGATCTATGAACTTAAAGACTGTTTAGATGAGCGGCAATGACGCATGCATCAGTACAAGCAGTAACGTACAAGAACTACATGTGCAGTAAGAAATCGCCATCATTCAATATGCTTTTTGCCTGCCCAAAATATGACTGAACGACCAAACTGACTTAAGTGATAGGTAATGTCATAGAATTTCACAGCACGAAACGTTAAACCGGAACATTTTTACCGAATTCTGCTGTTATACTATTGGTGCAGTAAGATAGAGGCAATTTGCAGCAAGCATTGCAGCAAGCATTGACATGCAGCGAGTAATTTGTCATTTTACATACAAAATCATCTTTCTGCACGGTTATTGCTGCACATAATGTTTCAACCATAACACGACGTCTCCACGAGTAATATTTTATAGAATGCCATATAGCGTTCTATGAAAGTTGCTCGTGGAGACTACGAATAGTATTCTATGAAAAATTGCATTCTATATATTGCTCAGTTCATAGCATTCTATGGATAGTATTCTATGAGCTGTCATTTTTATGAAGTGGTTCACTTTGTGGCATTTCCACCATTGAAATATTAAGCTATGAAATGCCCACCATACATTTTATGGTATTCTATATTTCTTTATATGAAAAGTGACAGGTGGTAAGCTATGAAATATTGCTCGTGGAGACGCGGTGTAAGGCTACTCACGATCAATGTACTTCTCAATGGTATCTATTTCGGGCTTCGGCAGTACCGACAGATGTAAGCGTGCTGAACTCCTAATCTAAGGGTCTCAGGCTCAAATCCCACCGCTATCAAACTGCTCCACTACCGGATGGAAGTTCTTTAGCCCAATTTTCCTCTACATACCTACCTTCAAGGCACTCATTTATTATTTAAATCACCTAGTTTCCTTAAAGTTTTACCTATCTCTTCCCAGGTCTCAAACCTCTTGTATACATTTTTGTAGCTTTTCAGCTTAGTGTTGTAGATAAATTCTTCTTCTCTCACAAGTGCGATGGGAAAATTTCCAAACGACATCTGTAGTGTAGAGAACACTGGACAGATTATAAACATTGGTATTTTCACAAATTTTAATTACACGACTAATAGAACATAATGTTCCACGCAATTTATGCAAAGGGTAAAATAAAAATAGTAAAATTAGCTGATTTCAAAAAAATACTAATATTTATCTATCTCAAATATAATATAAAAAAGAATTTCAGAATCCGCTGAAGATAACAAGAATAAAGTTTGACAATTCATATTTTCCCTACATTCGCTTTGACACACGGCGCTTTACAGCAACGTTACGTCAGGTTTTGAAATTGAAGCGCACGCAGCTTTGTGATAGGTCGCATTGATTTCCTATCGCTTTACGGGATACGTTTGTCAACGCGAAGCTACAAAGCGTGATGGTATTTCAGGCATTAAAGTTCCAGGTACACTGACTCGATGTTTGCTAATGGTAGTATGATGATATGTTTTTCCCTCCATTTTGTCTCTATAAAAATGCATGAATTTCTGCCGAACATAAAGAAGTAAGATAGATGTTGAGCGAAAAGGACATATAAACATTTGGTTACATTTTTGTAGTTTGTTTATTTTTTGCACTTAATTACACACTTCCGGATACTATTTACTTAAAAAAAGTAATAATGCACCAATCCAGTCAATTTTATAAGAACTGTTCAAAGAATATTCAACAAAACAATTTCACGGGGCAACAAAGGAAAGTAAAAGAGAAAACATTAAGATACTGTAAGAAGAGCTTAAAAATTGGAAAGGATTAACATTTTTTCCCAATTTTGTTTCTTATATTGCGTTATGTTTGCCCCGATTTTCCTACGTTTCTACTGAAGTTCACGGTTGTGAGCCGCGCACACCTATTCTAATTTTGTATGTTACATTTTTGTTGCTCATCTAAATACATACATTGAAAAGGAGATTTTTTTTTAGTATTATACTGGTTCAAAATATTATATCCGCTTTGAGTGACCATAAATTCGCCCTAAACAAATTAAAATTTGATAAAAACACAATTGTTTGAGTTTTAACGCTAATGCACTTGCACCAGAAATGTAAAACAGTTTGGTATCATCGAAGTCAAATGATCAAACAAATTAACTCGAAAACAATTAATGATCATTTGAATTTAAAAAAAAATTGTAACTAATAAAAATATATCACGTATCCACAAACTTGTTGTGATTATATGATCCATTACCTGACACAAATTCGTTCACATCTCTAATCGCACAAAAATGCTACTACTATCCATCGAGCTAATCCAAGACAGCGACCAAATTCTGCGCCACCTTCAGTTTCAAATCATCAACCTATATTCACCACAGTGGAACTGTCAGACTGCTTCACCTCGCCAATCAAACAGCCTCGTTTGCTCACTCTCTCCATCTTAAATGAACATCCTGTCGATCGCATGCGCTCTCATTCTTACCACCTTGTCGCCGGGCCTAAGCAAGCTCACCACACACCCAAACCAAAAACTCCATACAGTTCTTTTCTTAGTAGTTTTTCGTCGGTCGTTTGTTGTGCTTGATGCGAAGGCTCTATCGCGGTTGTAAAATCGTTTCTGCGGGTTAATTTCACTGAACTGTAAATCGTATAAGTGTGAACAAAAACAAACAACACAGTCAACCATATTAGGCTTCAAATTAAGAAAATACATAAATTAGTTTTGTTTGAATAATTCGTTATCAATATTTTGTGTGCGTGCGCGAGTGATTGTATACACGATATATGTATGCGGTAGCAAAAAAATATGTAAAAATGTGCTCCTTTGTGACACCAACACCATAAGCAGCGCTATCGTCGTTTTCATGCGTCCACTTCTTCGGTCGTTCCTGTCGCGCTTGTGCCTAAGTGTAGTGTAAAAGAGAGGGCAGAGCACGAACATCCAACTTTCAACACACACATCCCTGCATACACAAAATTGTTAAAAGGGGATGAAATGAAATTTCTATGTTGTTTTCCTATTTTCGTATCGTCGCAACTCTCAAGTTTGTCGTCGCTTAGTCGTCCTTTTTACCAGCGATATATCCCCCAATCGGTTTGAAATTACAGTGATTTGACTCGATTTAAATTGCGAGTCCTTTGCCCTGCGATTGCAACAAAGGAAGGGTTGTGCAATTGCAGTAGTACCTGCATGTGCATACGACGAGGGTGCACGGGCGAGAAAAATGTGAAAAAACATCCATCCATCAACCCCCAGTGTGAAGTGAAAGTGAGTGTTATATAAAAATAACAAGGACGAAGTGGATGTGGCAGAAATTATTATAAAAGAAAGGAAAAGAAAAAACCGGGATCTTCGAGCACCGCAACCCCTCTTTGTCCGGGAGAATCTTTACGGTCGTTTTTTTTATTTATTTTTTTTCTTTTTGCGAAAAAATTGCGAGCGGACTTGTATCCATCTATTTAAAGTGAACCGCGTCTAGGAAACGCTTCCTCCCATCACCACCACCACCGTTCTGTAGCAGTGTTCAAGGCAGTGAGGCAAGAACACCACCTTCTCCACCATCGCCGCACCGCCACACACCAGAAACAACCTTCAACGCGCCAGCCAGCTACAAAATAAAGGATAAACGTACAATTTTATGACGTCAGCAGGAGCAGAGGGAGCAAACATCAGCATGGACCAGCCCAGTATCCTTGTGCGAATTCTACATGCGATTCCGCATATGAATTACACATTTCGCCGGGTTAATGACACTTTCAATCCGGACAGCGATATTTATCTCGAGGTAGGTACAATTTTAGCGCTCCTATTCCCAGCAGCTTTATTTGTCTATTCTTGTTTTTTTTCCATTTGAGGTATTGGTGAATTCCCAGCATCTTCAAATATTTTTCGTTTCTATCCTTTGTGTGGATACTGTCCCTGGTTATAAAGGATTCCTCTTTCGGTTGTTTCTTTTGAATCCGATTCTTGATGTGTATAAATTGTGAAAATCTCTCAAAAGCTATCCCACACCCTTACCCCAACCCTTAAGCATTTAATATATTCCAGCAGGAACTCCAATTCTCCAACAACTGCCAAGTCCCAATTCCGAGTCTCAGTCTAACTCCACTTGGAATGTGTTACTCTCGCACGCAATAGGTGATAGTGGTGTGTGTTGAGAGGCGAATTTTTGCTGAGCGAATGTGTGTACTTGCTTACGTGTTTGTGACCTTTTATGTCACCCACAGGAGGAGGACGAAACATTTTTTTTTTATCACATATTTTTATTTCTTTTATCCTTCTGACGTATTAATTGAGGGTGGTGGACTGAGAGTACGACTGGATACTATTTAAAGAAGAAAAAAAAACTCACCATGTGGTAGAAAAAAACATAAATGTGACTGTCAAATGTCAAAAGAAAAAGAAAATGGACGAAGAAGGATTTAAAAAGTATTTGAACAGATTTATTGTGGACGACATCTGCTTGCGTGATTTGAAAGTCCTGTCACTTGAAAATGCTATTCTGTTTCTCGACAAATAAGACCTTTGTTACATAAAACAGTTTCAAGGACATTTACGGAATTTATGGCAAAGCGATTTCCGTCTAATTGAGTGGCAGTCGCAAATATGACAAAATAGTTTTTAGGGACAGAGTTCCACCAAAAAGTAAAAAAACGGTAAACACTCGAAAAGTACCGCCTTCGCAATCGATTGGCATTTGCACCAAGATACGAAACTTTGCTGGAATCTCAACAGTAGGGAAGGAACAGTAAAGAAGGCTTTTTTGCCAGCCGCAGGATATTCGGCGAAATCCAAAACCCCACCCCTGCAGCAGTACTGAAGGTGATACTTAATCTAAAACCCCTGGGTCTGTGATACAATACAAAGGCTGTCTCGAAGAGATTGTGGTTCTCGTTTTCTATCAAAAAAGCTAAACCCTTCCTAGTAAGGGCAGGACTATGCATCACGGTCATACCGCTGTCAGCAAACCTGTTTAACCTCTAAGTGTGTCTTGCATTACAGGTTTTCGTCAAACCATTTCCCCATCATCGCACTGCAATCACCGATGTAACGTGATCCAGACTCTGAAGACCTTTGGAGCTATAAATGGCTCAACAAATTTTAAATAAAAACAATAACAAGACTAGAGACCTTTGGTTCCACACCTCCACGGGCAAATCTTATGGGCCTTTCAGCGAGTCCTTAAAGATAAAACCTTGGTCGCTGTGATTGGTTTAAGCGACATCGATAGCGCAATTTTCCCTAAACGTTGGCAGTTGGTAAAATTTGAAGCTCTCTAGTAGCTTCTTGAGCTTCAGGGAGGGACCTCTGAACTGCCTCTATTAACCTGGGATGGTAGCTGCCATCAAGGTCACCCCAAACTTATCGACAGCAAGTTGATTAAAAGTCGTACGATCTTCACAAGCTTGAAATAAGCAGTCTGGGTAGGATGTATGGAGGTTGTTGCAAGAGAGGGTATAACAGGTGGACTGAGATATTGTACTTGGATCCCTGCCGATCACTGAAGCGTGTTCCAGGCAATTAAAAAGGCTTAACCAATAAACTTAATATCCGCTAATGCTAGTGTTTTCTCAGAATGCCGAGTTGTCATCAAATCCTTGGACCCGAACCTTTGTATAAACGCATATACGTATATACAAAGATACAGGCCCACAAGTCAACCCCAAGCAATTGCGGCCTCACACTCAACACACAGTTTGTATTTACTTTAGGTGTTTATTCTCTCTGAACGATTTCAGAGCATTATTCCGAACTTGATTTTGATTTAAACTTCAAAAACAAATTGAATGATAAAATTTCAGAAATATTAATAAAGTGGTTATTTGAGTGAACACAGAAGCTAGCATAGAGTAAAAAGTACAAAATTATAAAGAGGGACCCGAGAAAGTATGTTAAAGCAAAAAATTAATTAATTTATTTCTAAACAAAAATATTTTTTACCACAACAACACGATTCTCACGGTTGCACTTTTATTTTTTGTACACAATCCTTCTATATTGTTAACTTTTAGTATTCAAAAATAGTCTTTGGATACTCCTTTTTAATTCTGTAACTTTTTTTTTTGTTAAAATTCGCTTTATTATAAACTTTTTACGAAATGTTCGAGCCAAACTAGTCTCCCGCCATACAAATTCGCCATTGTTTTCCATAATTTCATTCTGCTGCAAGTTTTTTTTTTCTTATTTACCACTGACGTTGTCGCGAAGTTCTCTATACTTTTGTTTTATTCTTTATTCACTCGCTAATCGTGATTGGAGGTACAGTCAGATGCACGGGAAAAATATTCGTTTTGTGGAAAATTAATTGTGTTTGTGATTGCCATCACCAGTAATTTTCTTTGAACGGGTCAAAAGGATCGAATCAATCGCGATTGTCATAGGTCATTTTACCTGAAAAAGGTTCAGCAGTACGGCAAGGCTGGACATGCGACGCTCTATCAGTATATTCTCTCTCAACAGTCTGTAAATAAGAGCTGGAATAGGTGTCATCACTTGACTCTGTCTCATGGGCAAGCAATCAATACGTTTGTGATGAGGAGGAGGAAGAGGAGGAGTAATCTATTCTCCACCTTGTCCGTATATACTCTGCTCTCCCGCATAAAAGAATATCTGACGTCAAAAGTCTTTTAAGATACATCATAAGCTCTTACTGGTTTATCAAGGAGATAGGTTGCTGGGTTGACGGGGCAAGAGAGTCCTGCTCCCGTCACACTTAGGTCTATGTAGACCCTTTGTGATACTATCAAGGAGATAACTATCCTAGTTCCACGGGGTGGCTACGGTGTTGAGGTTAGTGTGTTGGCTTGTGACTCGTGCGTTGCAGGTTCAATGCCCTTGGGAAACAAAAACATATGCCAACTGTTAATGGAAAGAAACGAATAACACCTTGTTTTCTCCAACCTCTACACCAAAAAGAAGATTTCTGCCTGGTAGTACAATTGACCGTTAACGAGTCTGAGTGCTCTGGGATTTGGATTTCTTTTTTATTTTATTAAAAAAAAAAATCCTGGTTTCATAGGCTTTAACAAAGGTCTTCATGCACGCCGATTTTTGCTGACAGCCACTCTAACTTTACCTCAAGCAAGGAAAACAAAAGTGCTCGTTTAAGTCGTAACCTAGCCTTCCTCTCATTCGTGACCCACAATTTTTTTTTCTTTGTAGGAGAGAATACAAAATGTACTGTCAAGTGGCGCGCCATCACCTCTTGGTGCGTCCGACTCTCGCGGACTAAACTCTCCCCGCTATCGGCCTCGCTTTTTACATTTCTGTGGAGCTGTTTATGTCCATAAGAGGACGCCGTCTTTTGTATGTTCTGTGGCCTAAGACGTCTGTATACTTGTGAACCGTATTTAGCTCTCTCTTCTTCTATCTTTTTTGCCCGAAGAATGTTTTCCACAAAAAAAAAACAGACTTGTCTTCATTTCAGGTCGCCTGTTAGTATCTTTCCGGCAATGTTATCCTGAATGATGTCGCCGTCGCTTCTTTCCAGATCCCGTCGCAGGACTCCCCACCTTCTGCAGCCAAAGAATGTGTGCTGCTATTTTGTAAGCCCTTTTCCTCCTGTGTTGCCAATTCCACACCAATTTCCTCCTTTTTGTTGAGGATCTATTTCTTCTGTGCCGCTAGGAGACCGATAGGAGTAACTCCTGCGATCAACGAGGCGGCTGGCTACACTTTGGGTACATCTGTGGGTGGGATTTTGCGTGCTGTGGAAGTTCAGCCTTAAGTCAGCGTCCGCAGACTAGATGTGCAGTTGGAACTGCCCAGAACCAGGATTCAGAGAACTGTACATGATAGATTACCATTTAACACCGGAACAGAATTTACTACCAGGAGATGCGCAAAGAAGAGTGGAATTTCGCCAATGGCTACTGCACAAAAAGGCAGATCGATGGACACTCTCTCAGGAACTTTCGGTGGTCTGACGAAGAGCATTTCACAAGAGATGGCATTGTAAACCACCATAATTTGCAAAATTGGTCAGACTCCAATCTCCATTTGATACGCACAACATTCTTTCAAAGGTAAGAAGTTAATTACTGTGAACTTCTTCAAAATGTGTTGCTTATTAGGTTTGCTTAGGAGGGTTAGAGTAAATATTTGGGCTGGATTGATAGGAAACACTTAAGTAGGCCCGCACCTTCTACATTCACTTAATTCCCATTACTACCTGGAATTTTTTGGAGAACGATTGCCGGTGATCCTTGAATATGTTCCTTTTGTTCAGAGAATGGCGTTGTTCTTTCAACAAGATGGAGCACCTTGTCACAAGCAGCGGGGTTACTTCTTTCCTCAACCATACTTTTATCGAACGGCGGATTGGTCGATTTGACCCCAACCCTTGGCCACCCATATATCCTGACCTAGCACCCTTGAATTTGTTCTTCGGGGGTGCTATGAAAGAAAAAGTTTATTTAAGAGAAATGTCGAATCTGGAAGAGCTCCCAGAATATATGAGTGCCGTTTCAGAAGAGATTAGTTTTCTGCTCTTTAATCTGCCATCCGAAATGCTGAAACGCGCCCTAAAGTGTATTCAAATGGAAGGAATGCACTTTAACAATTGCTATACGCATTCCATAAACTGCTTCAAAAAGGTTCTTTTCAGGACCACAAAAAAAAAACCTAAGAGATTTTAAGAGTAATTCAGTGCGTACACATCTTTTTGACAATTTTTGTCTGGCAAAAAAAGGCTTTTACGTACGTAAAAAGTTGTTTAAGATAATTTTTAGGAAATCCTTCAAGGATAAAAATTTTATAAAAAAAAATTATTTAGTCAAAATTTTGAGAAAAATGCATTTTAAGTAAAAAAAAAGAAATTAAACAACAAACTTTCATAATTTTGAGTTTAAGGAGCCATAACTTTTTTGTAGCTGCATATATGTACCCAAAGTGTTTAAGACTTGTATGCGCTACTAAATTTTCTTTCCAAAATTTACAAAATACCTATTTGGAAGCTATAGTGGGTACTAGGTACACCTCAAAATTAGAGGTCACCCACTTTGTGAACTATAACTTGAAATGGGGTGATGATAGACCCCCCTCCCGTCATACAAGTTTTTGTTCGGCGGAACTTCAGCTATCTCCCCTTAAAGGGAATTTGTAAAAACTTTTTGGTATACTTATTTTTAAAGTGTTTTTTTTTTTTTGAAAGAGGGAAGCGTTTTTTGTTTGTAATCCCGGTAAAAATTCGTTCCCACCACGCGGCTGCTGTGCACTATAAATTGTTGGTCTCAAAAGACCTAAACACATTGCGGCTTCTGCGAAGCAATTTGCAGGCTGTTCACCAAATTGTTTATTAAAATATCGAACTCTGTTAATGTTATATAACATTATGTAATTGAAAAAACCTGAATAACTTTTTAATCAAGTCAATTTTGCAAAAAGTTAGGTAAGTTTATTCCTTCAGATACCGGTTGTGCCAAAGCACTCCGAAATCCCAGTCACATAATTCAGAGGTTTATAAACTGAATAGTGCAGGACCAAGAGTTTGTCTTTGCATACATGGACGATGTCGTCCTTTGCAGAATGCAATAATTATTGGAAATAATTTCTTTGTGTGCTTTGAAAAATGTTACAATTCGACGAACTCGTTTGGGACTTCAGAAACAAAGAAAAAGAAGTCGCGATTGAAGCAAACATTTTCAGCAATCAATGTTTAAGACTAAACTTTCATTAAGGGCAAATGAGGTAATTTTATTGCAAATTTCCACATTCGATTCCAAATTACTTCACTTCCCACGCAACCTTACATTTTGAAATTATTACTCATTTATTTGCTCCGAATATGGACGAAGTTGGGTTGCAAATTATGTATGTATGTGAAACAAAATCGAATACCATTGAACAATTTCCGAGTGAAGGTGTCAAATTGCTAGACGTCAATTCAAAAGTTAATAAAGGACTTCTAAAGCCAAGGCCAAATACCGAACGCAATTTCCTCGAGCGAAATTGCTAGACGTCAATTCAAAAGTTAATAAAGGACTTCTAAAGCCAAGGCCAAATACCGAACGGAGCGATTGCGGAGTTGTGTTTATACCCTATTCTAAGGGTATATTAATTTTGACGCATAGTTTGTAACATACCTTATTATTGCCCGTAGACCCCTAAAAGTTACTATATTTATGATCAGCATCGATAGTAATGTCGATCTAGCCATGTCCGTACGTCCGTCCGTCTGTCGGCAAAAATTAGGCCTTTAAACTGGACCTAGAGACCTGAAATTTTAACCATATACTCTCTAGGGTCCCGAAATAATCAAGTTTACGAATTTTTGAAATCCGCCCACAGACACGCCCACAAACAAAATTTTGGAAAAAATCGAATTTTGAGCTAGAAAGCTGGAATTTTTTATATATGATCTATGACTCCTAAAACTGCTCGGGATATAACATTTTCAAAATCCGCCCACTGACACGCCCACAAAAAAATAAAACAATTTTATTGAAAAACCAAAATTTGAGCTAGGGAGCTGAAATTTATTATATATACCCTCTAGGGGTCCTATAAGCTCATGTGTAAATATTTTCAAAATCCGCCCACTGACACGCCCACAAAAAAATAAAACAATTTTATTGAAAAACCAAAATTTGAGCTAGGGAGCTGAAATTTATTATATATACCCTCTAGGGGTCCTATAAGCTCATGTGTAAATATTTTCAAAATCCGCCCACTGACACGCCCACAAAAAAATAAAACAATTTTATTGAAAAACCAAAATTTGAGCTAGGGAGCTGAAATTTATTATATATACCCTCTAGGGGTCCTATAAGCTCATGTGTAAATATTTTCCAAATCCGCCTACTGACACACGCGCACAATTTAAAACAACTTTTTTTTGAAAATCCAAAGTTTGAGCTAGGGAGCTGAAATTTATAATATATACTCTCTAGGGGGCCCTTTATGCTCATGTGTAAATATTTGCAAAATCCTCCTATTGACACGCCCACAATTTACAAAAAAAAACTTTTTTTGAAAATCTAAAGTTTGAGCTAGGGAGCTGAAATTTATAATATATACTCTCTAGGGGTCCTCTATGCTCATGTGTTAATTTTTGTTTTAAATCCGCTTACTGGCACGCCCACAATTAAATAAAATAATTTTATTGAAAAACCAAAGTTTGAGCTAGGGAACGTTTTTTTTACAAAAGCTTCGTTTTTGTTTGATAAAATCTTTTAAATGTTATATAACAGAATATGTACAGCGTTCTTAACAATTCAACCATACTTAGACTTTTGTCATGCCCACTTATGAGGGATAGGAATAAGAATAGGGTATCCAACAGTTCGCCTAAGCGGACTGTAGCCCGCCCCTATCTTTTTTTTTTCAATTTACAGCATGCACCAATTTTGTCCTGCTTGCGTTTCATAAAATAAATAAATTGCGTCTATTACTGTCTGGAGATGAGCCCTTTTATCTCCACTTTCTATAAAAAAAAAGGTAGTCGTGTAATTCGATTCTCCATGCAAATGTCTGTAGACCCGTTTGTATCTGAAATAACAAACGGTCTCATATCACACTGATTTCTTCAAACGAAAACAGGTATTACTTTGACATCGGTACCATTTCAATGATGATGTATGAATCAAACGGTAACATTTGTCATAAATAAACTGTTCGTACCAAAGGATCATAATTGCTTTGGAAAATAATTTTGTTTGTATCAAAAAGTTGACTGGACTTTGGACTATTAGCTCCATATGCTGCGTCTTCAAGAAAGGCGATCCTATGTCTTGCAAAGACTATCGAGGTATATCCCTACTAAATGTCGCGTCTAAGATCCTATCCAACGTACTGTGTGAACACCTCAAGGCCTCAAGCCGTTCTGCAACACACTAATCGGTACTATCGACTTTAAAGCCGCATTTGTTAGCATTCATCGTCAGGAGCTCTACGTGGCGATGGCCCAATTCGGGATCCTTGCAAAACTGATCTAGTTGTGTCGCGTGACACTCGAAAACACGCGGTGTAATGTGCAGTTTGGAAGCAGCTCTTCCGAATTATTCCAAACTTGTACCGGATTTCGGCAAGGAGAGCGCGATCATGTGACTTCTTCAATCTTGTTCTGATGGAGAAAATAGTGCGAAGGTTAAGGTTTCCTCACGGATGGCACTATCTTCAATAGATCCGTTCAGCTACTGGGGTATGCGGACGATATTGACATCATCGGCCGTTCCCAGCGGGCCCTGTTAGAGGCTTTTACGGCGATTGAAGAACAGGCCAAATTGGTTGGTCTTGAAGTAAATGAAGACAAAACCAAGTTCATGATATTAACAAACAAACAAACATCTGTCCACCGCCTAGGACAAAATGTCACTTTTATAGATAGCAATAACTTCGATATAGTTAAGGAGTTCATCTACCTAGGAGTAAACATCAACTCCACGGATGACACCATAGTTTAGATCCGACGGAGAATTAGACCGAACCTCTGTTTTAAAGACCAAGCCATCGCGGATCCGAGAGCGCTTGTCCTGGACAACTGGAAGCAGCGTGCCCGGGATCGCAGAGGATGGAAGTTTGCAGAGACTCTTCACGGGTAGAGAACCCGTTAAGTAAGTAAGACTAAATTGGTGAGTGGAATAACAGTAGATGTACCTGAAAAATATTACTTTCAAAAATAGCAGAAATAACTATATCACAGGTAAACAATTTATTTAATTGTCTATGATAGTGTACATACAGGGTCATCCAACAAGAGGTGCCATTTTAAATCATTAGAAAGAACGCAACATTTGTATGAAAAGTGGGGATATTGTTATTTTAATCTAAATAACACTCTGAGGTTAGCGAGGGTATACAACCAAATGTCCTCCTCGGTCTGTCTACAAATAGTCATTCTTTCATGAAACTGTTCATCACGTTTTCGCATAGTTACGGCCGTATTTCGCGAATTGCCGACATGATATGATTTGATTTTACTGAATGAATGGCTGGTGCAGCATTGGCGTTGACTTTATCTTTAACAAAACTATAAAGAAAAAAATCGTACAAATTCGGTGGCCAATTAAGGTCTCAATTTCCAGCAATCACTCGTCCAGGAAATTTGTCACGCAAAGAAGCGCACTAGTCCCTCTGAAAAAAAATGCGGTTTAGGTCCATGGCGTCAATTCGAGGCAATAAAAGTCAGTCAACATCGTTTGGTAACGCAATCCGTTCACTGAATCGGGGTCACCAACATCATTTTTGAAAAAAATATGGCCCAATGACTCCGCCAACCCGAAAACTGCACCAAACTGCGACTTGTTGTGGATGGAGAATTTGTTTCTCTATTTCTCTTGGGTTTTCGGATGCAAGACAAATGGGAATAAGCCTCATCACTCAGAATATTTTTGTGTAAAAAACAATTATCTACGGCGAACACGAGTAACTAACTAACCTCCCCGAGACGTTCGAATTTATCGTTTAAAATCACTATAGCTGTGCGAATTTTCACTATTTCAACACGTGCGAGTATCTATCGATTCATACTTCTTTGACGTTAGGCAAAAAGGTCTTAAGTCAGAAACTGCAGTTTTTCGCTAAACCAAATTTAAAATATTTTAATTATTTGCAAATCGGGATTAAATTAATTATTCCGATTTGAAGCAGTTGTGCTAAACTTAAATCGTTAATACCAAACGAAAGAGAAAAAAAATTGAGTTAAACCCAATCAAAAACCTAAAATGCAATTTTTTGACGTAAGACCTTATTGCCTAACGTTAATTTTATTAACCTCCCAATTTTTACTTAACAAAAGTCATAACAATGACAGTTGAATGTTGGCTTGACATTATTGTTGTTTAATTGACACCTCTTATTGGATGACATGGTTGCCACTGGACAGGGAATGTCAGGGAAAGTCAGGGAAAATCCCCTCTGTGTTTACTTTTTTTTTATAATATTAAAAAATTGTATGTCGAGCTCTGAAGTCTTACCATCGACCATCGACATATTCGCAGTCACAGACAATTTTATTTGTGCAAGAGAGACAACTTTATATCTTTTCTGTTCTGTCCAATATTTTCGAATTAAATTTATGTGCGGTTTTCCATTAGGAGCAAAAATATTACTTTTCATGGATCACATTTTGCAGATCTCGATGTCTTTCGAGAAATACCTACGCACCATTTCACTAATCCACCATTATTATCTCATAATGTATATGTACATTGTACATTTTTTTTTTTAATTTAATTGATTGATACTATTTTGGTTTCGAGAAAGTATAGCGTTTGCACGCAGTTGTATTAATTGCTAAACAGCTAATGGAAATGCCAAGTAGCATTGAAAAGTATATCAATCCTACTTTTCGATCCATGCACTACGAAAAGTCTGAGATAATGCTTAAATGGAAAACCACATCTTCATGCTTTCCGAAAAAAGACATGCAAACTTATACATCAAAAATCAAAATAGTCTATTTCGATTGACTTTGTTAAGCGAAATTTGTTCACTTTGCTAAGGAAGATTTGTATAGAATAGTTTTTATTTTAAGGCAATAACGGCAAAGCAAGATACAAATTATGCAAAAAAGAATATGAGTTAAGCCAAAGGGCTTTGGTGTCGCATAAAAATGGACTAGCGCATAAGTCAAATTCAAAAGCTTTGACGTCACAAAAAATTGATACTTTATTCACTGCGTCTGATTCATTGGTCGCCTCTAGTAGTCAAAAAACATCTCAAAATACACCAAAAAATATTAACGCTCAAAATACACCAATAAAATATTTTACTTTCGACAAGACCGATTCCACTGTCGCAGAGATAAGGTGGTGTCTGTATATTATTTCCAACAGGGCGTCCTTGGACTCGGCTGTGGAAATTAGGGACCTTTTTTGATTGATGTTCCCAGACAGCCAAATTGCTCAAAATTTAAAGTTAGGAAGAACTAAGAGTTCTTACGTTTCAACCACGGTATCTCCCCATATTTCCATAACAATCTTTGGGATAAAGTAAACAAATGTGACGACTTTGTTATATGTTTTGACGAAGCACTAAACAAAATAGCTCAGAAAGGGCAAATGGATTTAGTTGTCCGTTTTTTTGATGAGTCAAAGGGAATTGTATGCAATAGGTACTTAGAAATCGAGGTCATGGGATCAGATGACATTTTAAAATATTTTGACAATGGAATCCGATTTTTGAAAAAAGAGAAACTTCTTCAAGTATCTATGGATGGCCCAAACGTAAATTTATCTTTTTTAAAGAAATTAAAACAACAGCGACATGAAATTCATCCGGATGGTACGCAGCTACTAGAATGGTGTGTGTGTGGCTTACGTGTAATACATGGAGCCATGAAAACCGGACTTACAAATGTTTCATGGGACCTGCATATTTTTTTAAGGCATCTTTATTACGTTTTCAAAGACAGTCCTGAGAGAAAAAGCTTATTTACCTCCAAAACTGATTGTACTCGATTTCCCCTGAAATATTGCGGTGTACGTTGGCTCAAAAACAAAATCTGTTTAGAGAGATGCCTGAACATTTTTAATGATTTGAAGCACTTTCTATGACAAATTCAGATTTACCAAAAACAAGGTCAATTGAAAACGTAAAAACTACTTACAAGACAAATTGTTAGACTCCAAACTTGCATTTTCCATACAATTACATCTGATTGTGAACCATTTTTATTAAAATTTCAAGGCGAGAAACTATTGATATTTTACCTTTATGAAGATCTCCTCATAATGGTTAAAAACTTATTACATCGCACCGTCAAAAAAAGTACATCAGCGAATGCTCCATAGGATCTCAACTTTTGTCCATCGATCTTTCAAGTAAATCCAATCTTCTGGAAATGAAAAATGTTGACGTTGGCTTCAAAGCAACGAAAATCATCAATGCAATAAAACAAAAATACAATTTTGCGGAAAATGATATTTTAACATTTAAACTGGATTGCCGCAAAATTATTATAAGGATAATATCAAAAATCGAAGAACGAAGCCCATTAAAATACGATTTGATTTGCAAAACAACGGTCTCTACAGTAAAAGATTCAAAAATTTGCTTCAAATTTTATATAATGCCAACCGATTGTTTGATACTCGTACATGCGCGGAAAGGGCAAAATTGCAGTACATAAATGCATGTACAGGTGCAAAGACAGCCCTAGAAGAGGAGGACAAAAGCTTTATAATCAACGAATCTACTTGTAGAGTTGATGAGTTCTACTTTCAGCTTTTTGGCAAAAATGAAAATTTTAAAGATCTTTGGCATGTTATAAAAATGTGTTGCATTTTATCGCACGGAAACGCCGCAGTTGAGTGTGGTTTGATATTTTTTAAAAGGAATGTTTAGAAGTACATATACAATTTGTTTGTTCTTTAAATATTTGGGACTAGTGCTTAAACGCGTCATTTTTGTTTGCTATATTTTGCAAAATTTGGTCAGGGAAAACTTCAAAACTGGTTAGGGAAAGTCAGGGAAATTTTTTTTAATAATAGTGGCAACCATGGATTATTCTTTACTATGGTCGCTACAGTGGGCAAATTGTTCCATGAAATTTGATCCAACAAAAGTGAAAAAAAGGCCCATAAACTTTTTGTAGTCCGATTGGGGTGATTTTGCATTGGCGTTACGTTAAATTTTTGAAGCAACAGTGTTTGAGCAGACCGCTTCTCCGGTAAGAGGGATTTAATCCTTTTCTGCGCAAATTTCAAAGATAAAATTTGTGGATTAATGCCATTAAAACGACTGAATGTAGTAGAAAAACCACAACATGCTGCCCCCTTGCAACCCTCCTGTTTTGGGTCACTGTTGGAATTGGAGTTGGTGCAAGGTTGGGTATAAGCACAGTTTCTTGAAATCCATCCCAAACATGGATATATTTTTTGCACTCATACTGTTAGTTTCAGCAAACTAGGCGAGCATAACAAAAAAAAAAAAAAAAAAAAAAACAAACAAAAATTATTAAAGCAACAGCTTGTAAAGTGACATTCATTTTTTATTTCCATTTTGTACCTCCAAAATCGAACTTTAAAAATTCGTTCTAACAATTTGGGGCTATTTCGCATTGGCTTGGGCGATTTTGCATTAATGGAATTTGGCAATTGTTCATTTTGAAATAAAGCCCTATTTCTTGGGGCCCTTTTAAGTTCATCCTGTTGGGCGAGCAAACGCATCGTCAACGATCGAACTCAGACCAACTTAAATTCCTGGGAGTAGAACCGAATGAGGTGACTGATGCAATCAACCAGGCCGGTACTTGAAACCTCGAAAAGAGATCGTAGCTAGGCGACTCAAATAATAGTTCGTCAAACAAAACTATTCTCCAGCCAGAGAGACCGATTTAAACCAAGACAAGTAAATCGGTATTTTCGGTCTCGGGTCTTGACGATGATTCAACGACGAACTACAGCAAGATCAACCTTGTCACCTTTACCGCGTACCGCTCCGGTTTGTGGGATCCTTAAGGTGGAATCCAGAAAAAAAACACGAATTAACTCCCATTGTGCGCTTGAAAAGGACAATTTAAGACTAGCTCAACCGCCTTGGCTTCATTGAGAGGGAGGGCAAAACCATACTCACATTTCCAGCAAAAAAGTCAGTTCCCCCCAGTTAAGGAGTTCATTTAGTAGAAAATTGATGAAGCGTTCAAAGCATTTATACTGTTTATCGTTGTCATTATCAGTCATAAAGGGTAGCCAAGAAATAAAATGGAACCCGAAATTTGACCCGTTGGAAAACTCAGCACTGGTAGATGCCATAACGATTTACATTCTGTCACCGACAGGATGTGGTATGCGCTACTTAAAAATGGATCCTTAAACCATTATGTGATAGATTTGTCGATTTTAGGGCCTAGATGTTGCTTAACCATGCAAGTGAAGTCCTGCCGGCAACAGCAGATGTCAGTTTCTTCATGACGCGTGGGCCCAATTCAGAATGTTTTCTACCATCTAAAAGGAAATATCGAATCTCGGCTTATATGTGGAAAAAAGTCATAATAATAGAATCTGTGCAAAGCCGACTTATATCCTCCACTTGGTGCCAAGGAAACATATTAATATATCCGTAGGACAAAATTTCAATAAAGATAAGTCTAACCCCAGGCAAAAGTTGCAAAATATCTGAAATTAAAGAAAGAAATTCCCAACATGATATCTTTTTAAGAAAACTCGATTTATACCAGCCCCAATCTGCACCATTCCGCGCGCCATCACCACGTGTGAAAATGTGAACCATTACGTGGTATGGTAACCCAGAAATCGTATTAAATCTTTCAAATTCCCAGCCAAGTGTGTTCTTCGCTATGCCGCCCCATAATCTGTTCACCCAATAGGTTTGGATGACTACAGGTACTGTAAGTCTTCCTCTCATTTCGTCGGTGTGTTGTTTTTTTTTTTTTTTGCAATTCAGAAGCGGAACCGGAAATACAAGCAATGTCTATCGTCATTAAATTTAAAGTCGACTTTTTTCTTCGTTCGCCTACAGCAGGATGTGATCTTCTGCTGTCCTCCGTGTTAAATTATATTCATCATATTTTCTCCTCCTCGATGATGATGAATAATCTTATTCCCAACATACTTCCCTTCATTCGCGGTAGGACTCTCTTCCCCTCGCGAGAATATGAAATTCTCAGTATCCGCTTCCCATCTTCTGCTGCGGTAAATGTATTTACACTGTGGGTACAGGTAGCACACCATGGAACAGATTGCCTGCTTTGGTGTAAACGCCTTCGTGAACTACTTTTTTCGCGAGCACCTTGCTGCTTCTACCCAAATAGGATTTGGTCTTTATTCATTTCCTCTGGGATGTATTTTTTTTTTCATGAACTCATTTTTTTATGTTCGCTTGATTTTGGGTTTTTATTTATCTTTCCGTTGCTCAATATGACAAGGGAATGCACTCTAAATGCATATACAGAGCTGGTTTTCTGACGCATTTTAGATACACAGGAATTTTCTGGTTTTACTTTTCGGAAGACGACAAGGCAGATTTACTTTTAGATAGTCGGCCTACCTGTTTAATATGCTGTTATCTCTTGTTTTTTTTTTGTTTTTTTTTTTCAAAACCGATGCATTCAATGGTGCCAGATGACGCAATAAATTTGGAGCGTGTTACTTGTCAAAATTGCTGTTTTATGGGTCATTAAGGCAAAGAAAAAGTAGGCGTTGATATTTTGTAAGCTGGGCGGATTGTCAAGTGTATTCATTTTTTTCTGTTGCCTGTTTAACATGGGTGAGTTCATTATTTAAATGACCATTCGTGGTTCACAATGGCACAGCATGATAGAAGGTTGTTTAGACAAATATAAAAACCCATTTGTTAGGGCCCGAAGACATTAGCCGCGTTTCTTAGAGAAATGTATCCGAGGTTGCTAGTACGAACGATTACAATAATTATTGTCTTACATTTTTGTTTGCAACACAAATTATTGTATGTATTTGCAGCATGTGTCCAAAGCAGCGCTGCTATCGACAGCTATCACAAGTATTGCTGGCGATACAATAGGTGCGTTTCTTTGGTAAATGTATGCACGGTTGCCCAAAAGAACGATCCCAGGTAACATAGCCAGCAGCCACACATTTTTGTTCACAACACAAATTTTTGTATGTTTCTGCAGCATGTATCCAAAGCAGCTCTGCTAGGGATAATATCGAAAGCTATGCCCAGTATTGCTGGCGATACAATGTTGTTGTTGTTTAACGTTTAAAAACATTTCTCAAAGAAACGTGCCTTTTATATCGGTTTTTATGCAGCACTGTATTGAGTGTGGCTTTGCCTAACTAGGACTAACCAGGACACTAAAATTGCATCTGCTTCTTTCGTAGGTCTATGGAAGCGCTCAAGGGGAAGTTGGTTTATTTGGAAAAAAATGGTTGCCATTGAAACGATTTAAATATTTGGTGTAAAATGTTGCTTATTTTGTATGAAAAATGCTGCCTAAGCTTACACATGCATTAAACGCAGAATCTTAAACAATTAATCGTGCCTATCGTAGATTCACTTCAACTTTAGCGTCTGGTAAGCGCCCAACACAAGGACAATCTTTCTTTTATGTGAAGAATCGTCTTACAAAAATAAATAGGTACACAGATGCCAACATTTAAAGTGTGGTTAGCTGTTTGCTAGCTAGATGAGACTAACAACCACTAAGGCCATAGGTAAAAATATTAATAACCGACACGTACTTCTAAGAAGAATCAATTTTTTTCTTTAGGAGATTTAACTTGTCGTTATGCTTCCTCGATAGCCATGAGGATAACCAATTCACCTATGTAGTTGTAAAATACTTTATCCCTAACTTTTCTTTCTTTCCTTCTTTTTTAACGATGAGGTTATCATCTGTACTTAGGGGATCAAAACCATCCTAATTTACTGCATCCCTACTGGTCCACCTGTACGGCAGGCCTCTTGAATTCGAATTACTTTGTCACTGAGGCCAATCAAATGCTGGTGGTGCTGCATTTGATATGTCATCTAGGAGTTTTTAGGCCTGCCGCGGTACGAACTTCGATTTACTTCGTCACTGAGGCTAATCAAATGCTGTTGGCGTTGCATATGATGTGTGATTCAGAAGTTCTTAGGCCTGCCTCGGTGCCAACTGAGCCGGTCGCGCTTCATTTTCTTCGAGATAGGTTCTTTGACATTATGGCTTCCTCTGATCTTATAAATAAATAAAATAAATATTAGGCATTAACGGCCCATAGAGGGCCTAAAACCTAGCTTCTCCAACCACTTTCTTTGCGAAGTGGGAGGGACCTACAATTTTACGCCGAATCCAAACGGCAAATTTGAGAAGCTTCTCATGACAATTGATACTCTTGGATGTTTGTCAGACGTTTGCAAGAGGTGGGGCAGTGGAAAAAAACTCAAGATGTTACTTGGGCCCGCCCGGAATTGAACCGGGGACCTTTCGATTAGTAGTCCGATACACTAACCATTGAGCCACTGCGCCCGACCTTCCTCTGATCTTGGAACTTCTTCTTATTCGATCAAGGTTTGTTACGCTTTAAATGAATTTAAAAGTCAACGACTTTTTGTTACCAAACAAAAAAACATTTGTTTTCGTGGTTTACTCCTTGCGGGCAAACGGTGAAGAAGTGTGTGTTTGAATCAGAATCAGGACCAATCTCCGTCTAACCGCAGAAACGGGCCAGTACTCGGCCCAATACTAAAACTCGTGTACTGAATGATAAATGAACTTAGATTGATGGAATGAACTTTTTCTATTCGTTCGACTGTCAAAATATAGATTCATCCAATTCGATAAACTCTCGACAAACTTTCGAACGAAATCAAACGTTGAAATAAGCATGAATGCTTCAAATCCATAATATTGGGTCATTCAACAAGAGGTGTAAGTTTGAGTTTGACTCCATTGAAGTACCTATAGCGTTTGCACGCAGTTGTATTAATTGCTAAACAGCTAATGGAGATGCCGAGTAGCATTGAAAAGCATATCAATCCTATTTTTCGATCCATGCGCTACAAAAAGTCTGAGATAATGCTTAAATAGAAAACCACATCTTCATGCTTTCCGAAAAAAAAGACATGCAAACTTATATGTAGGTAGGTACATCAAAAATCAAGATAGTCTATTTCGATTGACTTTGTTTAGCGAAATTTGTTCCCTCTGCTAAGGAAGATTTTGTATACAATAGTTTTTATTTTAAGGCAATAACGGCAAAGCAAGATGCAAATTATGCAAAAAAGAATTTGAGTTAACCAACATGGGCCAAAGGGCTTTAGTGTCGCAAAAAAAAATGGACTAGCGCATAAGTCAAGTTCTAAAGCTTTGACATCCCAAAAAAATTTATACTTTCTTCACTGCGTCTGATTCATTGGTCGACTCTAGTAGTCAAAAAACATCTCAAAATACACCAGAAAATATTAACGCTCAAAATACAGAAAGAAAATATTAACGCTCAAAATACAGAAACAAAATATTTTACTTTCGACAAGACCGATTCCATTGCCGCAGAGGTAATGGAATCGCTCTATATTATTTCCACCGAGCGTCCTTGAACTCGTCTGTGGAAATTAGTGATCTTGTTCGATTGATGTTCCCAGACAGCAAAATTGGTGAAAATTTTAAGTTAGGAAGAACTAAGAGTTCCCACGTTATCAACCATGGTATCTCCCCATATTTCCATACCAATCTTTTGGACAAAGTAAACAAATGTGACGACTTTGTTATACGACGGCGGGTCAATAAGTCCGTGACTTTTTGAATTTCTGACCTCTTTACTGTAACGGCAACACTGCTCCTGTCAACAGGCATCTGTCAGTTGACTCCTGTCAAAATTTAAACTTGCTGCGTCAGTTAGTTTGTGTTTGACAGCTATTTTTATCAGACTACTCACTAATTTGAGGAGAAAATGGAAAAAAGTGAATTTCGTGTGCTTAGTAAGCATTATTTCTTGCGAAAAAAACCATTACCGAGACCAAGGCTAAGCTTAAAAAATACTATGGGGACTCTGCACCATCGATTTCAATGGTAAAAAAGTGGTTTACTGAATTTCGTTGTGGCCGTACAAGCACTGAAGATGCCGAACGTCCTGGACGCCCAGTTGAGGTCTCTACACCCGAAAAAATTCACGATATGGTGTTGGCCGACCGAAGATTGAAAGTGCGAGAGATTGTGGAAGCCGTAGGGATCTCGAATGGCTCAGTGGTTTCAATTTTGAACGATCACTTGGGCATGAGAAAGCTTTCCGCAAGATGGGTGCCGCGTTTGCTCACAGTCGACCACAAACGCAATCGTGTAACAACTTCACAGGAAGGTTTGGCGTTGTTTAATCGCAATATGGAGGAGTTTTTGCGCCGTTTTGTAACCGTGGACGAAACATGGATCCATCACAACACACCAGAGACCAAACAACAGTCAAAACAGTGGGTTTCTAAGGGTGAATCGGCGCCAAAGAAGGCCAAGGTGGGTTTGTCAGCCAATAAAGTTATGGCGACTGTTTTTTGGGATGCACGCGGGATAATCCACATTGACTACCTTCAAAATGGAATAACAATCAATGGGGAATATTATGCCAACTTATTGGACCGATTCAATGACGATTTGAAAAAAAACCGACCTCATTTGGCCAAGAAAAAAGTTCTTTTCCACCAAGACAATGCAAGGGTGCTCACATGTGCAGTTGCCATGGCAAAAAGCCATGAATTGGGCTATGAATTGCTCCCTCATCCACCCTATTCTCCAGATTTGGCTCCGAGCGACTACTTCTTGTTCCCAAACCTGAAGAAATGGCTTGGTGGAAAAAGATTTGACTCCAATGATGAAGTCATAAAGGCCTATTTTGAGGACCTCGACAAATCATTTTTTTTGGAAGGGATAAAAAAATTGGAGAAGCGTTGGACAAAGTTTATAGAGCTTAAGGGAGACTACGTTGAAAAATAAAATTATTTTTTTATCAAAAAATTTGTGTTTTATTCCAAAAGTCACGGACTTATTGACCCGCCCTCGTATGTTTCGACGAAGCCCTGAACAAAATAGTTCAGAAACGACAAATGGATTTAGTTGTCCGTTTTTTTGATGAGTCAAAAGGAATTGTTTGCAATAGGTGCTTAGAAAGCGAGTTCATGTGATCTTCACAGTCAGATGACATTTTGTAATAAGGACAAGTGCTAAACTGAAACCACGCACCTACTTCAAATCAAACAGTGACCCCAAGGCGGGGAGGCAGCATGCCCCCCCCCCATAGGCATTGCACTGTTTATGGAATCTACTTCCGATTTCGCAACTAATCCCAACCCCCCTTGTTGGGGTCACTGTTTGATTTGGAGTAGGTGCGAGGTGTTATTTTAGCACTTGGCGCACATATGGCTCCAAATCAAACAGTGACCCCAAGGCGGGGAGGCAGCATGCCCCCCCCCCCCCCCCCCCCCCCACACCCCATAGGAATTGCACTGTTTATGGAATCTACTTCCGATTTCGCAACTAATCCCATAAACAGTGCAACATGCTGCCCCCCGCAACCCCCCTGCTTGGGGTCACTGTTTGATTTGGAGTAGGTGCGAGGTTTTATTTTAGCACTTGGCCTTATTACAAAAGGTGGACTTATTTCATAGTTGAATTTGGGGACTTATTTCTCTATGAAATAACCCCCCAAATTGAAGTATGGAATAAGTCCTCAAAAACCCATGAAGTAAGTCCCCAATTTTGGGGGTTTATTTCATATGAAATAAATCCCCACCTCCATACAAATTTTGGGGAGTTATTTTTCATTTGGGGGTTTATTGCCTGGAGCCTTAGTTGAGAGTGGCTTCTCAATTAACAAGACGCTTTTAGTCGAAAACCTCCTTGAGGAGTAGTCGCTCAGAGAAGAGTCTTAGATAGCGTGAAAGACCCTGGGGGAGTATCGAAAGTGGAAATAAATTCAAAATTAATATTTAATGTTCGATCCTCTCATAGCCACAGCAGTTAGAAGAAAAACTTAAATTGAAAAAAAAGAAGATGGAGTAAACGTATTAAAAAGAAAAAGGGAGGAAGAAATAAAAAAACTTCATAAGGAAAAAGCAAAAATTCGCATTCAAGCCCAGGTTGAAGAAGAGAAAATTAATTATCAACTCTCCCTTTTGAAAAAATAAGGTATGTCCTGTTCTCAACTGATTGTTTCATTGATATTTTTTAAAAGGAATTTTTAGAAGTATACAATTTTTCTGTTCTTTGAATATTTGGGGCTAGCGTTTAAATGCGTCATTTTTGTTTGCTATATTTGCAAGATTTGGTCAGGGAAAACTTTGAAAACTGGTCAGGGAAAGTCAGCGAATTTTTTTTTTTAAATAATAGTGACAACCATGTAGTAAAAATTCACTACAAAAACAGAGAAAATATCGCGGAAACGTTTCGTAAAGTTCGTACTGCTTTTGCACATCATCAAGCACCTTCTCGCTCAGCTATATGGAATTTAATCAATAAATTTGAACGTCTCGGGCAAGGTAGTTATGTGAAGATTCCAAATCGTTTTCATCCGGCAAGGTTAGCTGAAAATATTGCTGCCGTAGTTGAGAGTGTGCCTTAAAACCCACGATCACAGGAATTGGGCCTATCCGCAACCACTTTGCACCTCATTTTGCATACAAAATCTCGGTCCACATGCTCCTAAGGTGCAGTTGACTTCGTTGCTTAGTTGCTGGAAATAAATGAAAAAGGGCATGATTTCTTGCACAAGTTATTCTGAGTGATAAGGCTCATTCTCATTTGGCTGGGTACGTAAACAAACAAAACTGTCGCATTTGGGGCTCAGAAAACCCAAGAGAAATAGTGAAACAACTTCTTTCTGCATCCACAACAGTGACAGGTTGGAGCGGTTTTTGGATTGGCCGTGTCAATGGTTCATATTTTTACAAAAATGATGCTGGTGCGACCGTTTTAGTGAATTGATTGCGTTACCGAACGATGTTGAATGACTTTTTTGCATGAACACAATTTATTTTTAGCCGGATAGCGCCAGGCTATTGCATGAAAAGTTTCGTGGGCCCTTGCTTTCTCGAAATGAATAAATCAATTGGCCGCCGAGATCGTGCGGATTTAACACCATTTTACTTTTTGCTTTGTTAAAGATAAAGTCTACGCCAATAATCCACCAACGATTCATCCACTAAAAGATATTAGGTCCGTTCGCGAACTAATATGCAAACGCAAATTTATATAAACTTTCGTGCAAAACTACACAAACGCGTTCGCGTACTGAGAAAATGGTAAAAAGATGAACGAAAGAAACACGTACTTTCGTTCATTTTTCTTCACACAGGATTTCAGCTGGTAAGAAAATGAAAACTGTCAAATGATGAAATCCTATGAGTTTGCCAGCAAAAAAAAACAGCTGTTGCTTCTTTTCAAGCCCAACTAAGACGTTTTTCACCTTTTTACACAAAAGCGTTCGCGTACTTTGAGAGGAAATGAAAGGATTCTCTCTCGATTTTGGAGATTTGACACTTTTCATTATTCTACACATAAAGTACGCGAACGAACCTATTATCAGAGCTGTTATTCGCTTTATACAACCGCAGTTCTGCGAAAATGTGATGAAAATAACATCAAAAGAATGACTATTTGTAGGAAGAGTGGAGGGGGATCATGACATAATCTCGAATGACAAAAATCTCGAATGCCAAAAATCTCGAAAAAAACAAATTTTTAATCTAGAATGCAAAAATCTCGAATGCACACAAATCTCGAATGGACAAAAATTTCGAAAGACGATATCTCGAAAAAAAAGTAAATTCGAGATTTTTTTCTTACCTATTTAAAGAGTTTAAACTTAAAGAAAACGCATTACATTTGTAGTTTATTCAGCAATTTATTTTTTTCAGTAAATAAACAACAAAAAAAACATTATAAAAAATTGTAAAAATGGAAAATAAGGTAAATAAGGTGCCTTGAAATAAAGCGAAATAACGCCGAATTTCCAAAGACCTTGTTTCGCTTTTAATTTATTTACACAATCAGATAAAGATTCCTAACCGTTTTCAGAATTGCACCCCTGGAAACCTCGCACCTACTCCAAATCAAACAGTGACCCCAAGCAGGTGGGTTGCAGGGGGGCAGCATGCCCCCCATAGACATTGCACTGTTTATGGGATGAGTTGCGAAGTATCAAGTAGAATAAAGGCGATCACCGAAATCTTATTCGATATTATAACTCTTTTGTACTACTTCATAATTGGAAATAAAGTCGAGAATAGAAATTGATGAATTTCGACATTACTTCCGATTCCTTATGGAAATAAAGTCGATCGACATTATTTCCATCTTCTTTATTTCACGGCATCGGTAAATAAATCAATCGATTTCGATTTTAATATTTCCTTTGTTTGTAATGATTTCATTTAATTTCATTTTAATTGTTTTTATTTAGCCAATCGTGGATGTTAAAGAGTAGTACGAATTGTAACCATTATTGTCTCAAAAATTAATATATTCATTCGAGATTTTTTTTTCCAGATTTTTTCAATTCTAGATTTTTGTTTTCGAGATTTTTGTTTTCTAGATTATTGCTTTCGGGATTTCGTGGTAAACCCGAGTGGAGGCGCACATATGGCAAATGTTGTATTCCATTACTAACCTCAGAGTTAGTTCTTTAGATTAAAATAAACATATCACCACTTTTCAAAAATTTGTTGCGTTTTTCTATTGATGGCCATGTATACCTGTTACTGGGCAAGCCAAAAGAAGAAGACACAGACGGTAACTCTATGAGCTTCAAAAAAGCTTCAAAAAGATTTTTTTGTTTTTTTTATTTTTAAAAAGGAAATCCAAATCCCAGAGCACTCCGACTTGGCAACGGTCCATTGTACTACCAGGCAGAAATCCTCCTTTTGGTGTAGAGGCGAATGGGTGGCGTATTTTGTTGTTCCCTATGGGGTTTGAACCTGCACCGCACGGGTCACAAGCCAACACACTAACCTCTACACCGTCGCCAAGATGCGAATGTAGTCAAAAAAGCCAACGAATGTTGACTACCATAGATCGGTCACATCAAGTTTAGTGTTAATAGTAATATAGAGGATCTTTGATTTTCAGCTACCAAGTTCGAGAAGACAAGGAGGGCGAATATCCGTTTCAGAAACTAAACCCTCGCGAGTTGTCATCAGTTGATTCGATGAATTCATTTCAAATTTGTCTCAAGCTCCAAATTTGATCAATCTGACATCGTATTGAATACAAATTTATATGTGTTTTGCTTTATGACTCAAATGCATGTGGTTTAAAAACAACGCGCAAGAAACCCCAAGACATTTTGTATCATCTTCGCCTCCTTATTAGTCCAAGTAGGCCCACACCGAATGCAGCAATAATAGAAAGCCTATAATGCCCAAACCACATGTGCAGAAATTGCCTTGCAGAAAACATAGAACATACAAGTTTAAATAGGCTAGAACATATGTAAATTCTGCAGTTCTGCAAGTTGTCTCTATCCACAGTAGAAGTCAATCTCACCGCCCCATAAAAGAAAAAAGAGGCAAATTTAAGGCGTTTATGTACCGATGGTCTGTTTTCTTTTGTCGTTTTACAATTGCCCCATGTGTTTTTTGTTTTCGTTAAAATGAAGCGCGTTTTTTGCTTTCTTTTGTGCACTTCTGTACTGGCACAAAAAGTATGACAGACAAAATCTGCACATGTGTTTCACGTGCAGTGGTACATGCAGTGACGCATACAGAATTCCTGCACATCTGTTTTGGGCATATACGAGGTTTTGCAAGTACTGCTGAAAAAGAATCAAAACACTTTCACTGGTTATGTTTTGGTTTTGTTGACTTCTCGAAAATTCGAGCTAAGCTTTGTCCTATCACAAACTGCATTGGAAATTATCCCCAAATCGTCAATCCATCAACAAAATTTAAACACAACCGTGGGTGGATATAAAAAAAAACCAACAAAGCCTGTCTCAAACGAAACGTCAGTATATATTTTTCAACTACAACCCATCAATTTCGCTGTTTGCAGCGATTTATTCAGCTCGCTGATTATGCGAGTGGATGTCGTCGCTTCAAACAGCTCTTTGACTGCTCATCTCTGACAGATTAAGCAATCGCTTTCAATTGAAATCAATTGACATTGTCGATGTCGTGTGTAAATATTTAAGCGTTTTGTTTTTTTGCTTGATTAAGATTACTTTTTGATTATTTGACGTAAAGAAGATATTTTCAAATTATAAAATTTGGATTATTTTTAAGAAAGACATTTCCATTGCCACATCGACTTGCAGCTGCCAATTAAACGAATCGTTCACCTAACTAGTGTTTATCATCTGAATGCCATTAAAATAACTATTATTCTTTGTTCAGAAAAAAAGAAGAAACAAAAATGTTTAATTAGTTTTCCGCTTCATTCCATGATAGAGGTCACGGTAGACGAGCTGTTTTTTCTCGTCGTTGTTACATTCTTTGAGAATCTTATTCGTGATTTATTTCATGTTCTCTCAAAGAAGTCGTAAAAAATGCAGTCTGCGCGACAGTCGTTTCCTTTCCCCGCTTTGACTGTGTATTATAAATACGTCTGACTATAGAGTCCTTGAAGTGCCACAATAATGTGAGTGTTTTCATTTTACACCAGGAAAAGGAATATTGTATTATGCGAACAGATTTTTATGGATACGTGGGAGTTAAAGATGCGAACAAAATAAACCAATTTATCTGCAGCTTTAGTGTGCCCATTTGTGCACCGCTGTCCACTCGATTTCAATATTCAGAGATAGTTTCACCAAACAATTTCTCCGCATCCACACACGGAACCATAATAGCAGCAAATGTATCGACATCCCACAAGTCCGAACGGATTCATTAATAAACCGGACAGAATCATATAGAAAGGGTTTCTCCGCCTCCTCTTCTTTATTTTCTCTTCTTTTTTTCTTTAAATTTTGTGATTGAAAAACTTTTCATTTAAAGAATTCCATATTGGACCAGGCTGCGCGCATCATAATTGATAGTATATGACCATCAACCGAACTCGGTCGGTCGGCGCACACACGTGTTGTGTTGCTTTTCTTGCTTCGTTTGCTTTCTTTATAGATATTCAGTTTATTTTCTTTACCGAAAACTACTTAGTTCCACAATAAAAAATAACAAATTGAAAAACTTTTCATTCCGCAAAAGACCGGCCAACTTTCAAGAAGGTTTTGTTCTCCCGATGCAACCGAACAGAAATATTGTTCAGAGATAAATTGATAGCGTCACTTGAAAGTCGATGCTGAATGACTGTGAGTCGTCCTATCGGAGTCTTTGAGGTTAAAAAGTGTAGAAACATGTGCTGGCCGTCTGTATCGGTGTGGACTGAACGAATTTTCAATTGCAAGACCTGACTAGGGTCTTTAAAATGTTTTTTTTTTCTTTTTCAAATTGAAAAAATCAGTACCAAGTAAACTTCACCGGGAGATGAAGGAATTCTCTTTTCATTTTAACGTGCCATGGACGTGAATGCAAGAGGAATTCTGTCCCGTCTCACCAGCAGAACGCCTGTAGTAGTCGTAGCAACCGCAAATGCAATGTGCTATTAAAACGGGAAAACATTTCCCTAGAATAGCTGAAAGCAAATTCCACTTCAGATCATAACTGGGGAATGTGCTTTGGGTTTCTGAATTTGTTGCTGTCCGAGTGGGCTGGGAGAGTTGAGAGCAACAATTGGAAAACAAATATCGTGAAGTAGGTATTTTTCGCGTTATTAAAACGAAAATTCTAATGTAAAGTGATGTTCCAAAAGTGTATTTCGATGGGAAAAATATTTGATTAAAGAAGAAGATAAATGTGGAGGATGTGGTTTTCCGCTACCAGAGAATAGCCTTTGGGATTTAACAAAAATGTTTAAATTTCGCCATATAAGAGGGAACTCGGAATAATTGTGAAAGATGAAATTGATACGGGGCGTTTGGCGGGATTTTTTCAGTTTCGTTTGAACTATGTAAACTGGGCAATCAGCAGCACAAATAGGGCGTTCTGACTTCACAATTTTCCTAATTCTTGTTTTGACAGAAGCAGGAAATTTAGATATCCATCGATTATTTATCAAATCATTTGGCCGAAGTTGCTTACCTAAAATTTAATGTAGTTTTCTGATTATTTTGTTGCATCGTTGTTGAAATTAACTTATGACGACCCTTTTTGCCTTTCAAGTAAGCCTGGAGAGTAAAGTGTAAAATAAGGTTACTTTTCAGCCGATGGGCTCATTTTTAAAAGATAAAGAATTAGACCTTACATCTAAGTTTTACCAATTTTGTTTAGCTTAGCAGAAACACTATCCTTACCTGCTTGATTTTTCCGGCTCCAGACCGGGGGATTGTCTGTGCCTGATAAAATGCAACCTTCTGTCCTCCACGATTGTGGGCACGCTTCTCTCACTTGGTCAGATCAAGCTCTTTTTAATTTTAAAGTCTAAATTCAATTTTATTAGTTCTTTGGTTACTTAGTTTACTGAAAGTGCTCCCGAAGAGTCTCTCCCTGAGACACTGCAGCCTTCCATAATCTGCGATCCGCTGCTTCCAATTCTCCAGACCAAGCGCTCTGGCATCCGCGATGGCTTGGTCTTTAAAACGGAGGTTCGGTCTTCCTTGCTTCTCGAACCAGGGAGCTGGGAGTCGAAGATCCTCTTGGCTTCAGCATTATTTTCCATTCGCTCAATGTGGCCGAGCCAATGTAGTCGACGTGATTTCAGCTTTTTGGACTACATCCGCATCTTGGTACAGCTCATAGAGTTCGAGATTGTATCTTCTCCTCCATTCGCCCTCCTCGCACACAGGACCAAATATCCGACGGAGTATTTTTCTTTCAAAAGATCCTTCCTAATATTAGCTCTCTTTTTATACTTATCGTCCAGCATTCGGCGCCATAAAGCAGAACTGGTAGAATAACGGTTCGATAGAGCATGCATTTTGTCCTTCGAGTGAGGAGTTTTGAACACACTTGTATCGCTAAGCCGGCCATTTCCCAAGGTAATTCTTCGCCGGATCTCCACTAAGGTGTCATTCGTGGAGTTGATTACTCCTAGGTAGATGAACTCCTTAACTACCTCGAAATTATTACTATCAACATTGACATTTTGTCCTAGGCGGTGGGCAGATGATTGTTTGTTGATAGCATGTACTTGGTCTTGTCCTCATTTACTTCGAGACCAACCAATTTCGTCTGTTCTTCAATCGCCGTAAAAGCTTCTAAAACGGCACGATGGAAACGGCCGAAGATCTCCTTTTTTTATAATTTGCTTATGCTAAAGGGTTTTTTTCTGTTGTTACAGTACCCTTATAGTGCTAAGAACACAGCGTAAGCATTTGTGTTTAACAGCAAGCAGCACCTGGCACTATCGTATTTCATTGCATGCTTTTCGGTGCTACTTACTATTAGAAAGAATAGAGAGATAGGAAAGAAGTGTTTGGGTGCAGTTGTAGGGTTTTTCTCCACGGGTCTAAGATGCTTAGGGAGATTACAATTGCATGTATTCGATTTTTTTTTTTTTTTTATAATTTGCTTACGCTAAAGGGATTTTTTCTGTTGTTACAGTACCCTTATAGTGCGTAACACAGCGTTAGTATTTGTGCTTAACAGCAGGTGGCAATGGTGCGATGGTAGTGTATTCACTAAAGTGATTGGCAGGTCGTGCGTTCGAATCCCGACCAGGGCCATGATTTTTATAAATTGAATACACACAACAAAAACTGATCTCCCTAAAGCAATTTAGGCGCCACCTGTTGAGAAAAAAAAATCCCATCGCACCAAACTTCTTTCCTATCCTTCTATTCTTTCAGTAAGTAGCACCCAAAAATAGGCAATGAATTGCCGGGAGCTACTTGCGCAACAAAAACTAAATGCCTGCGCTGTGGTTTTACTGTGTCATTACAGAAAAAAGAAATCCCTTTAGCGCACGCAAATTATAAAAAAAAAAAAAAAAAAACAGCAAGCAGCACTATCGCATTTCATTGCTTTTTTTTTTTTTTTTTTGGGTGCTGCTTACTATTAGAAAGAATAGAGAGATAGGAAAGAAGTGTTTGGGTGCAGTTGTAGGGTTTTTCTCCACGGGTGGTGTCTAAGATGCTTAGGGAGATTACGATTTCATGTATTCGATATAATATAATGGACTTGGCCGGGATTCGAACAAACGACCTTCCATTCAGTAAGCGAATACACTACTACTGCACCTGTTGCCACCCGCATTTTTTTTTTCCTTGCGGAAATCCGGTACAAGTTTGGAATAATACGGAAGAGCTGGTTCCAAACTGCACATTACACCGTTCTTTGGTTAGACTTCCCTAAATCCTAGACAATAATGTTTTTTTTTCTTAACTTAACTACCTTTATATGTAATTAATTACAACTAATTGCCTTTCGGCCTTAAATCTATCTTAAGCCTAAGCTTATACAGTGAAACCTCCATTTGGCGGACAGCGAGGGTCACAACACTTTTCTCCGTCTAAGGGAGTTGTCCGTGAAAAAATCAAAAGAATATTTTTTTATAAAGAAAACATTTTTATTATCAAAAAATAGCAAAAAAAATATTTTAATTGTCCAAGACATTCAACAAAATAAATAAAAAACATTCATTTCAATAAGGAAATCTAAAAAATGGTTTTCACATTATTATAATTATGTAGGTATACTTAAAAAAATCTGTTAGCACTGTTTACTTTTTTTGTGATTCATTTGCAACAGGTTCGATGTGTGTTCGCAAATTGAAGAGCATCTGAAGTGCTTTTCCATCATTTTTCTTTGTAAAAAAATATTTTGCGTTGTTCAACTCCAGTGAGTGCCTCCTTGTATGAGCTAAAAGTCGTTTCCTCGAGTTGCAGTGGATCTTCTTTGTCATCTTCAGAGCTGCTACTTATTTCGATGTTAACTTGCTGACCAAGTACAACTTAGAGTTGCGTATATCCAAATGGGCCTCCTGGCGTGTAAACTGCGAGAAGATTGAAAAACTTCCAGCGGTGGCACGCCTCCAAAGGGCTCTGTCAAAGGATCAAGCAAAAGGCATGGGGTTGTTAATCAAATCAGATGGTTCAAGCACACGCGACCTGGAAGAAATGCTGACAACTTTTCTTCAGATTCACTTCCCAGGGTCTCACACGATGGACATTTCAAATGGCCATATACCGGAGGTTTCAATTCCAAGCAACCTCAGCAGAATAAATAGTATATCCGGAATACTTTTTACTCCGGATAAGGTTAAATGGGCAATTAACTCGTTTAAACCATTTAAGGCATTAGTGATAGACGGTATATTTCCAGCCCCATTCAAAATGGAATGGAGGTTGTCTGTGTTACCATCCATGATTGCCTTATTTAGGTTCAGCTTCAACTGGGGTTATATACCAAGTATCTGGAGGGAGGTAAACGTGGTATTCATACCTAAACCGGGAAATAAGCCGAGCAAATTACCTAAATCATATCGTCCGATAAGCTTGACATCGTTTTTTCTGAAAACAACATCAAATCAAATCAACGGAAGGCGCGCTGTTAAAACTAACAGCAGAGATAAAAAACGCCTACCGGTGTAAACAGATTGCACTATGTGCCTTTCTCGACATAGAGGGTGCTTTTGACAACACTGGATATGAATCCACACCAAATGCTTTGTACCATAGAAACATAGGCAAACCAACAATAAAATGGATCAAAGCGATGCTGGAAAGTCGCAAAATAACTGCCACGTCAGGAATGACCTCAGTATAAGTAACAGCCGTAATTGGCTGCCTTCAAGGGGGAGTACTTTCACCCCTCTGGTGGTCCTTGGTCATCGATGACCTGCTACACATGATGATCAATTTGGGCTACACCACAATTGGCTACTCCGATTATGTTGTCATCATTGTCAGGGGCAAAGACTCAATTGGAGTCACATCAAAAATGAAAAATGCTCTAAGGACAGCCATAGACTTGTGCATTAAGGAAAATCTTTCCATAAATATCAGTAAAGCCGTCATCGTTCCTTTCACCAAAAGGAGGAAATTAGACCTAGGTCTAATCACAATTAACGACACGGTCGTAGAGTATTCCGAGGAAGTCAAGTATCTTGGAGTAATCCTAGACAAGAGACTTAACTGGAACTCTCACATACACAACAAAATCACTAAACCTAATAGAGCTTTATGGGCCGGTCGCCGCACATATGCCAGAACCTGGGGAATATCTCCAAAGATCGTCCACTGGATCTACACAGTAATGATAAGACCCATTATAACATACGCCTCCATAGTATGTTGGACAAAATCCACACAAAAGATCGCAATAAAGAAGCTCAAAAAGGTACAGCGGCTTGCGTGCCTGGGTATCTTCGGAGCCATGCGAACCGGTCCAACAACTTCCATAGAGGACTAACACCTCTCCACATATACATTCAAAAAGTGGGAATGTACGGACCAAATAAACGCTTTACGATACCCATGGGAAAAAGTTCCAGCGTATTTCAAGCTGAGCTCCATGCCATTCAACAATGCGCCAGCCACATTTATTCATCTGGCATAAAAGGGGCAATCATCCATATATTCACGGATAGTCAAGCAGCTGTAAACGCCCTTAGGTCGCACACCATTGACTCCAAATCAGTAATGAACTGCTTCAATACCCTTCAAACACTCCAAATTATGGTGGGTTCCGGGTCATGTCGGGGTAGAAGGTAACGAAAAGGCCAACGAACTGGGCAGAAAAGGTTCAGAAACACCTTTCATAGGTCCCGAACCCTTCTGCTGCACTCCTACATCAGCAGCAATAAAAAGCTGGGAACATAGAAAATGCAACTATCATTGTCTCAGAAATATGAACATTTTTACTTCTTACCATTTTAAAGCACACAAATCCTTTTTGTCAACAATGATCCTTCCAGATGCAACAAACCGCCGTCTTGTATGAGTTCGAGTTGTCAATGAATTTGAAGGCCATAGTTCAATTAGTTAATTTTTTTTAATGTCCGCAGCTTGAACCTTTCCGATCTTTAATTCAGAATTTATCAAATGTATCTTTTCTTTCAAAGTCAACACCTTCCGTTTTGGTACATAATTGCAAAAAGCTTTTGTCCACCTAAGGGAATTAAATTTAACAAATTACGGCTGATATTCTTGTCCGCGTCCGATCAAGGGAGTGTACGCTTAAAGGAACATAAAATGTATGGAATTTAAGTCCTACATCCAAGGTCTCGAGAATTTGTCCGCTGAAGAGATCTGCCCGCTTAAGGGAGCTGTCTGTGGAGAAAGGAGGTTTCACTGTATAACATTTTTTAAAACCAAGAAAAGATTAAAATTTGGCATCTAAAGGCTACCTTAACTTCTTAGGCTGTGTTTATGGATATGAGTTTTTATGACAAAGCCATTTCGCCAAGTTCGCCTGGCAACGGGAAACTAAACAACAAGCGGGTTAAAATGAGGTGCGTATAATTATTTAAAATCAGTTATTTACTGCGTACATAAAATTTGAGAACCTTTAAAAAAGCGATTTCAAGTGCATCCAGACAATGAAGAAAGCAGATGTCATGGATAATTCCATAATTTGCACACCCGTCTCCATATATTTCTTGAACTACAAACATTGCTTTCTACGCACAAGTTCAATAACATTGCCCATCGTCTACGACCGATTGGCTTAACTAATTCAAAATATTTTGATTGCAGTTTGTTGTCGCTTGCAGTCGCTTGCAAACTCGCATTTCGCTTTAGGCTTAATCACTGCGCCATAAGACCCTCCATATAAACGAATGTAACTGATCGCTATACTCTATCCATCAAAATGACTTACATAAATCGGTCCCTCTTTAAAGTTCTCACAGGGTTGACGTAGTGTGTATGATAATTCGCCATAACTCAGAGAGCAATATTCTATTAGGGTTATCATCTACCAATTTAAAATAAAAATATTGCGGAACGAAATAAATTCCGTTTATATTTTTCCTTTTCTGGTAAGATAATAATAGGCGCGTTTTTTTAGGGTATCTCCAGTAGACCAACAAAATACATATATAAATTTCGTAACACAAAAAAAAATCAAAGCGAAAAATATATCACTGTAATCCAATTTATTCACTATAAATATTGTAAAACATAAAATACATACTAATTTCTAATATCACTACTCAACTAATCCGATGAGTAATTACTGCTACTGCTCTCGTAATTTAAGTCTATTATTAACCTTTCAACTACTTCCTCGACAAAAACGTCCATTTCCCACATATTTGGCTCAACAACCTGTTCAACGTGTTGGACACATCGATGGCATTTTTCCTTGTCAACCCTTGTAAGTACTGTCGTTAGTAAGTCTCTTATTTCAGCCATTTTAAATGACCCTGTACAATACAAATACAATCAAATTAAAACCGAATGGCAACACCCCACGTAATAATTCATTCTCAAAAGCACCAGAACCGAAAGTTCTTTGACAAAATCCATAGAAAAACCATTAATGATATGCTTCATTGTAGAGATGGTAATACTGTTCTGATGTGCTTCAGTCACACACACTGCTTATTTTGGTGGATGATAATAGCAAGCGAACACAAGACGATCATGCTCATTCCCATTCGGTTGTGTGAGAGACTGGTTGTGGTGGGTTGTATGCGAATTTTAAGAAAATTGCAACAACAATTCCTTGGTATGACAGTGGTTTGGTTTTTATTTCAGTGGCAGTTCTTGCGTTTGAGTGCCGTGAGAGTATCTGCAGGCACCACTGGTAGAAAAAAAGCTCCTCCATAAGGCCTGTACTGACAATTTTTGTTGGATAGCGTATGATAGAGTATGAGCTCGCGTTGACTCATGCGCCGAGGAGTCGAAATTCTAACTGTATTTCGGGCGCTTGACAGTCGCCAAAATACTGCACACGCACAGCACCGCCTGGAGCTGACCGAGGCCATAAAGCGTCAATTATGCGTCGGAAGCTCCATTTTATGTTGGCAAGCCCAAAACCCCCTAGCCTTACGTAACTAACTTAAAATTACTTAAAACGGTTGCTACGTAAGTAGTGCACCTTCCTGGAAAGATGTGTCGACACCTTCCCCTGCGAACAGCCATCAAAATCTGGTGAACTCTATCTCATTATCCGTTTTGTCTGTCTCCGTAATTGCGGAACTAAAACGGAGAAGCTCGAGGGCATTGGCGTCGTATCCCCCGTGATTGAGATGCTTATCCCTCGCCCTGCGGTGAGGATACCATCCCTCGTCAGTAGAAGGCAAGCGCTCTACCATCCGCCGATGTCATTGCCATCTGGAACCTGGAAACTTGGAGTCGAAGACCCTCTCCGCTGGAGCATTATTGTCCATTCGATTGTCGTGGCCAAGCCAATGCAATCGACGTGTTTTAACTTTTTAGAAAACACCCTTGGTACAGCCCATAGAGTTTGCGGTTGTACCTCCCTCCCCCATTCGCTTGCATCGCAAACAACACCAAATCCCTATTCGCCATTAAGCAGAACTTGCAGGACCAGTGTTTCGTAGAGCTTGGACTTGTTTTGTTGGGCTAGTAGTTTTAAACCCAACTGTTTTGTCAAATCAAAGCAGCAACGGAGAGCTGCAGTAATTATTCGTCGAACCTCCGTTTATATTCATTCGGATGTAGGTGAACTCCCGAATTACCTCAATGTTCCTGCTATCAACAGTTACGTTTTGTCCTGGTCGGTGGACGAATGATTGTTTGTTTGTTGAAAACATGTTTGTGGGTCATTCTTTAACAAACCGAACACCATTCTGACCGACACATTTTTGATTTGCCTGAAATTTTTTTTACGGGTTATATATCGAAAAAAAGAGACACGTGTTCGAGTTTTTTTTTTATATCTTCAAGGGGTTAAAAGTTTGAGAATTTCGTGATTTTTGCCTTGGAGATTCATTTTCCAAAACTCATAACTCCGGTTGTTTTTAAGCTAAAGAAAACTTCGTTTTTTCATTGTCAAGATAAAAGAGTGAATTTTAGGAAAAAAATATTCCAACAAAATTTATAAAAAAAATTATATTGTTATAAACAATTTAATTGTTTAAATCAATTTTTAACAATGTTACCCAGCCTGTTTTAAGTATAACCATCGTATTATACGTCAAATTTTACATCTAAAATGATTTTTTTACCGATGGAGAAATGATTATTACTATTGCAAAAAAATTAAATAAACTAGCGCGGTACCTGAATTCGGCGCACCACTTGCAAAGTATACCTCATATTCTCGCCTCATACCGTTGTTTTCTGTATTATATGAATAATAGTATATATATAAAAGGGTGGCAACGGTGTAGAGGTTAGTGTGATGGCTTGTTACCCATGCGGTGCAGGTTCAATCCCCATGGGGAACAACAACATACGCCACCCATTCACATGCCTCTATACCAAAAAGGAGGATTTCTGCCTGGTAGTACAATGGACCGTTACCGAGTCTGAGTGCTCTGGGATTTGGATTTCCTTTTTAAATAAATAAAAAAAATATATATAATTAATTAAACAATATTATTGATTAATAAATAAGGCTTTTTAAAAAATTGGGGCATATTTAAATAAAAAAACATAGGGGCGGGCTACAGTCCGCTTGGGCCAAATGTTGGATACCCTATTCTTATTCCTATCCCTCATAAGTGGGCGTGACAAAAGTCTAAGTATGATTGAATTGTTAAGAACGCTCTACATATTCTGTTATATAACATTTAAAAGATTTTATAAAACTTTGGTTTTTCAATAAAATTATTTTATTTAATTGTGGGCGTGTCAGTAAGCGGATTTAAAAAAAATTAACACATGAGCATAGAGGACCCCTAGAGAGTATATAGTATAAATTTCAGCTCCCTAGCTCAAACTTTGGATTTTCAAAAAAAGTTTTTTTAAAATTGTGGGCGTGTCAGTAGGCGGATTTTGAAAATATTTACACATGAGCTTAAAGGGCCCCTAGAGAGTATATATTATAAATTTCAGCTCCCTAGCTCAAATTTTGGTTTTTCAATAAAATTGTTTTATTTTTTTGTGGGCGTGTCAATGGGCGGATTTTGAAAATTTTATATCCCGAGCAGTGTTAGGAGTCATAGATCATATATAAAAAAATTCAGCTTTCTAGCTCAAAATTCGATTTTTTCCAAAATTTTGTTTTTTTTTTAGTTTGTGGGCGTGTCTGTGGGCGGATTTCAAAAATTCGTAAACTTGATTATTTCGGGACCCTAGAGAGTATATGGTTAAAATTTCAGCTCTCTAGGCCCAGTTTAAAGGCCTAATTTTTGCCGACGGACGGACGGACGGACATGGCTAGATCGACATTACTATCGATGCTGATCATAAATATAGTAACTTTTAGGGGTCTACGGGCAATATTAAGGTATGTTACAAACTATGCGTCAAAATTAATATACCTACCCTTAGAATAGGGTATAATAACATTATTTCAGTTAATAAAGTGATATACATATTATGATTTTAATTCATAAGTATTCTACATGTACATTTTTCTGTCTCAATATTATATCAGTCTAAATATTTATTATTATCATAATATTCATTTCTTACTTACTAATTTTTACAATATTTTTTTTTTTATACAAAGACAATTGCTTTGCTTCTAACTCTTGAAGCGATATTGGAATCATACAATGATATTTTAAAGTTCCTTTTATCATTAAAGCTTTTTGAAAACGTGCTGATAGTCGTTTTTCTTCTTCGTTGTACCTACTCATCATTGGTTGAATAGGAACCCGTAATACTTGGTAGAGCTTCTATAGCCCAGTCAAATAACTGTTTTGGTGTACGGATTTGATTATTCGCCCTTTGATGGCTTGCTCTAGCAGCAAGTCGTTTCAGAGTTCCACCTACTCCGTCACATAGTCCTTTGCCATGTGATGTTGGGAAGAAGTGCCACTCAGCTGCCATTTTAAAATCTTCAAAATGGTGCGTAAGATTTATAAAATTCTTTTTATTTTATTATTGTCCACTCGCACCGTCCGAAAAGTATATTATTTTATTGACATATTTTAAATGTGTTTTTATAAATTTTACTAGTTGTCTTTGAAATAGATCATAGCAATAGTATCATGATTCATGACGTAAGCACTCAGAAACAGAAACATAACTTTTAATTTTTAATTCGTCGTTGTCATTGAAAATAGATGTATTGTTACTTGATCATTATTCCAATGTACAATGAACAGAATTTTGTATAACAAATGCGTAGTTTTCAGAAAAGTCGCAAATTAGATTGCATTCATTTTTCATCAATTTAGTTTTTTTGTCATTTATAAACTGCCTTTGCTTTTTTACTAAAAAAGAATGTAGCAACAATTTACTTAAACCACTACTTAAAAATTCTAAAAATTCATCTACACTAGATATCAAAGTATGTAATGAAGTTCTCTCACTTGTTATCCACTGTTTGAAGTTGACAGTTTCAATAAATTTTTGCCAACCTACTGCCTGACCAAAGTTGACGAAACTATCGTTTCCGAATACAGCCTAAAGTAAAGAATAGATGGAGCATTTGAACGAGTCATAGAGACTCAGTATTATGACTGGCAGCCGACGCTTTTCGGCGGAACGATTCATATTTAAAAACTGAGATTCTTTGTTTTTAAACGACAGATATTGCATGATCACTATTTTTTTATTTATTTTTCATTTTTATTAATAAATAATATTATCTTATTAAATAATAATTAAATTATACCTACAGTATACATCATTTCTACACTACACACGATATGAGGCGATAATATGAGGTGTACTTTGCGCCGAATTTAGGTACCGCGATAGTTTATTTAATTTTTTTGCAATGTTAATAATCATTTCTCCATCGATAAAAAAAGCATTTTAGATGTAAAATTTGACGTAGAATACGATGGTTGTACTTAAAAGACGATAAGTGGTGGGTAACATTGTTAAAACTTGATTTAAACAATTAAATTGTTAATAACAATAAAAAAAAATTTAAATTTTGTTATAACTATTTTTATCTTAAAATTCACTCTTTTATCTTGACAATGAAAAAAAAAAGTTTTCTCTAGCTTGAAAAGAACCGGAGTTATGAATTTTTGAAAATGAGTCTCCAAGGCAAAATTCACGAAAATCTATTTTCTATTATTTTAAAAAAAAAAAACCTTAAACACGTGTCTCTTTTTATTCGATATAGAACCCGTGAAAAAAATTTCAGGCAAGTCAAAAATGTGTCGGTCATTTTTTGTTCAAATCTGTACGGTTTGTAAAAGAATGACCCATGTACTTGATTTTGTCCACGTTGCCTTAAAGATCAACCAATTTTGACTGTTTTTTAAACGCGGTGAAATACCCTACCACGGCATGCTGGCAGCGGCCCATGATTACAACATCGGCTGCATACGGATCTAGGAGTTGGACGGAAGATAGTGCATCCATGTTGAGACCCGCCAAACACACTATCTACCCAAGAACAAGGTTTGACAATTCACAATATAGCTCATTTCTTTGAAGGAATCCGGTCAGATTAGTATCGAAGAGCATTCTGCCTACTTCCAAATTGCACGTTGCACCGCGTGTATTCCAGCGTCACTCAACACTATACAGCTGGATCAATTCAGCCGGGGTCCCGAACTCGGTAGTCGCCAAGTAGATCTAGAGATGATGGGTCTTGACTTGAAATTCGTTGATCCTTTCCAGGATTTACATCAGTGTGAATTGGCATATTATTGTCGATCTGCCGGGCCGGAAGGCACAATGTTATGTGCCGATTGAGTGCGTTGAACTATTGAGTGAGAACGGGGCCGTGACATAACCCCAAGCGTCATAAGCCCAAATTTTGAAATTTGGCCTTATGTCGCATTGTGAAAGTGACATAAGGCCAAATTTTAGCATTTGGTATTATGACACATTGGAAAAGCGTCATAAGGCCAATTTGGCTTTATGACACTTTCGCTTGGTGCTGTTTTCAACAATTTGCCCTCGCACCTACCCCAAATCAAACAGTGACCCCAAGCAGGGGGGTTGCAGGGGGGCAGCATGCCCCCCCCCCCCTCATATGCATTGCACTGTTTATGGGATTATAGTTACGAAATCGCTAGTAGATTCCATAAACAGTGTAATCCGTTTTGGGGGGGGGGGGCATAATGCCCCCTGCAACCCCCCTGCTTGGAGTCACTGTTTGATTTGGAGTAGGTGCGAGGTACGGTTTCGAAAATTTGGCTTTATGTCACTTTCCGGATTTGGCCTTATGACGCTTTGTGAAAGTGACATAATACCAAATGCTGGAATTTGGCCTTATGTCACTTTCAAAAAGCGACATAAGGCCAAATTTCGAAATTTTGGCTTATGACGCTTGGGGTTATGTCACGGCACCGTGAGAACACCTACAATTTTTTCCACTGCCCCATCTTTTATACTGCAGACTAAGACTGGTTCTGGACGTGGGCTCTATTATTGCATTGTTACTCTCGCTACATGATGGCCGTTGGACAGCAGATGGAAATCTTGCTTAAGCACATATACTTTCCTGCAATTCGGTGACAAGGCTTCCTTCGGTGTTTTAGTGGTTAATCCCGACTTGAAATTCATTGAACTTTTTTTAAAATTTGCTTCAGTATGGAATATGCAGGGATATGCCTTGGTATAGTTCTTGCAGGTATAGCATTGTCTTTCTTGTAGATGGGACATTCGGAAGGTTGAAATCTTAAAGCTCTCGTGAAATTCGCTACACAGTCGTTTAAAAGTTTTAGCTCTTATTTGGGAGCCCAACTTGGGCAATCAAGCGTTCGACATACAAAGGGGGTTTTCCATCGAAAATAGATTGCCCTTTGTAGTTTGCAAGAACACGATTTAGATGCGAATGTGTTGTTTCTGTTTTTATGCGCTTCCTTTTCAATTTACTTGAGTTCCCCAGCGCCAGCGAAACACAACAAACGAAACTACTCAACTATTTATATTTATCCCTTGTACAGAGGTTGCTTGAACTTTTCCATTAACATTCTCTCCCCCCTTCATTCAAATTACGTAGCGGAATAATTGACACCCTGCCAACCACACATAAACAGGCATAAGCAGGATCACTAAAAATCCTTCTGGCAAATGGCATCAACTTTTTATTGTAAATCTGCAAATTACTCTTTCAATCTCTCTCTCTCTCTTTGTTTCAGTGGAACAATCCAAAGTTTAATTTAAACTTAGACAAAGCCAAGCGCCATCAAAAAACAGCAAGATTTCCAGAATCGAATTTATCTTCAACAATCCCAGAGAAGCCATTTCGCAAAGCTTCTCCCAAAACATCGCGCAAACCATTTCTCACACACACACTACAGCAACTCCGAACGCCATTAAATCTCTTATAAATCTAATAAAACATCGTCATCGGCTCAATGAGAGCATCCAGAACAAATAATATCAAAACAAACAACATTATTAGTTAGCTGGATATGAATCACCCGAACAAGGAGCGCCATCTCCGCGCTTTGAATAATGGCATATTGTGTGGCAGAGCGGGGACCTACGGCAGGATAACAAAAAGTCACACACACAACACCCAGTCGCGAACAATTCGTCCTTCATCTTTTAAAACAATGAGCACACACTGAAAATCATAGCTCTAAGTCTAAAGTAAACCGACATGGGCTAGAGAATTCTCGTGCTGTGGCTGTGGCAGCAGCGATGAGGGTCCACAGATGTCTTCTAATTCATCTTCAGGTCGGTCGGTGGCTCCTACTATACAACAACTACCGGAAATTCCTTTTTCAGCTCATTCTGTATGTGACCAATACCATAATGAAATTTATTACGACACGGCAGATGTTTGGCATTTGTTTCGGGAATTTCTTCGGAGACACCCAGGACATTACTCGACTGACGTGGCGTGGCGGCCGATAACTATGTATACTGAGATTTCTTTTGCTAAACGCCTGGGGCCCCTGTTTTATTGTTGTCTTTTCTGTGTATTGCTGGTTTGTAATTCACTTTTTTTCCATGAATCATGCAGCCCAGATGTCTGGACAAATTTGGAAACCTTAATCCAAGTGTCAATATAGCTGGGCGGAAATGTTCCAAAATTATCATAATGTCGTTGAATGCCATTTTGACAATGACATGAATGTAATCGATATCGATTCATGAAATGCATATGCTGGAAAGTAAATGCTGTTGTGAACATTTAAATTGAATTTGACAGTGAAATTTTAGATATTTGATCCCTGCAGATTGTTTATTGACAGATTCTCCATTAAATCTAGACTTTTATAGCTAATAGCGGCTAATACGAGATTTAACGCCAGGCAAGGGTAAACATTTTGAAATAAAACTTTATGTTAATTAAGAATCTGTGATTTTTTGTAAACTGAGGTTTGATTTGATTACGAGATATTGTCAGGCAGTAAATTGATGATTGTCAATTTTCGAAAAAAACATTCTGCGGAAAGCCCTTCGTTGTTTTTAGTTTGCTGTCTAAGATGCTTGGTTTGAGGTAACTTTACAACAAGCTGCATACCCAGACATAACTTTATGAACTTTGGGATAGAAGTGATGAGAAGCAGTTTGAAGCACTATTTGATAAATTTAGCCATTCATAATAATTGCAAATACAGATTGATTGTCCTGGTGATCGAGGACTCTTTTTATTGCCTTTCTTATTATATCGGTTTAAATTTACTCAAAAAAGACGAAAAAAACTGTCCGGTTTCTTTTTTCCGGGCAATCGATGAAGATTAGCCACGAAAATTACAGAAAACTGAGGCCATAACTTTTTTTTATATGGGATAGGCTGATTGTTGACATAAGGAAGGAATCCCTAACATAATTAAATTACTTATTTCTCGCTGCAGATCGACCTCAGCCCATAAACATTTGTTCTTTTCTATCTGCATTTCAGTGCGCACTCCAAGTTGATTGAGGTTACCTTTCACATGTTCATTCCACCTAAGAGATCTTCCTTTTCCTGCGTTGTTTTCCACGTGTTGCATACAATTTTCTAACTGTAAATAGCAATAACTTCGAGGTGGTTCAACAGTTCATTTACCTTGGAGTAAACATGAACTCCACGAATGACACCTAAGTGAAAATCCGACTTAGAATAATTTTAGGAAATCGGTTTGGCAAAACAAATGTGTTCGAGCCTTGATAGACAAAATGCATGCTCTATCGAACCTTAATCCTGTCAGTCCTGGTTTATAATGCCAATTGATGTCCAAAAAGCTAAATCACTTCGACTACGTTGACTCGTCCACATTCAGCGAATGGACAAAAGGATATTCCACTCCCAGCCCCAGGTTCGAGAAGGCAAGAAAGACCGAACCTCCGGTCGAAGTCAAGGCATCGCGGATGCCAGAGCGCTTGGTCTGGACAACTGAAAGCAACGTGCCCGTGATCGCGGATGATGGAAGGCTGCAGTGTCTCAGGCAGAGACTCATCACGGGTTGGGAGCCCGTTAAATAAGTGAGTAGTATACAAATGTCTCCAGTAGTGACATGAGAGAGCATCACCTTTTCTAAAAACTGCTACTTTGAGATTCATTCTATTTTCCAATTTTTTCTTCAAATTATATTTTGGGGCAATATTTTATGCGACATTATTTCGTGAAGCCCAAAATCTAAAATTAAGAACCAAAGGATACGTGAAGGGCCTTCTACGCGTCATCTTCTTCCTTAATGACGGTGAGGCTATGATCAGGATTAAAGGGACCATAACCGCCACTTAACAGCATCCCTACTGGTTCGCCTTTTCGACCTCAGAAAATAACGGCAGGCCTCCCGATTTTGACTCACTTCGTGACTAAGACGAATTAAATGCTGGTTTTGTTGCTTTTGTGCGATTTAGGAGCTTGTAAGCCTTAAGCGATTGTATGGGAACGCTTAATATTGACTTTTTGACAGGGCTCGCAAGATCTCTCCTTTGAATATGACTGAGCCGGTCGCCCTACATGTTCTTTGAGATAGGTTCTTTGACGTGAAAGCTTCCTCGGATCTTTGAACTTCCTATTCGATAAAGCTTTCTTACTCCTGCTGTCATGCGAAGCATCGTCATCTCATCTGCCGTTAATTTGCCTCATATTTTTTTATGCTGTGTATCATTGTGAACAGCATGTGAGTGCCGGGGGAACAAATACGGTGTAGAGATTACTTTTCAGCCTCCAGGGCATTGGATGACTGCGTTTTCCACCACTTCATCCAGTCTACACTTACGCGATGCGTAATGCCATTGTAGAATGTTGCTTCGCTGTTGACTTAACTTAACTTTTCGCGCTGTGGAATCCCTCTTCCATTCGTATAAATGTCTGGAAACTGCCAGCATAAGTATCTGTTTTTTCAGACAAATGCGATATCCATTTCCGTCCAAGACATTAACCCATACATCAAGTGTTCGTTTCAGGGACGTTTCATCCTCGCTAATAATGGCTCCCTCGTAAGCAAAGAATAACTGATGGAGTTTGCAGGCCGTCACGTTTCCTTCAATCTGATAATCAAGGGCTGTAATAAATATCAAGGGACTTAAGACGCTTCCCTGGTGTACACCGACTTTAATTACGAACTTCTCGGTGACGCCAGCGAGGATCTTACTCTTGTCTTAACTCTCTCAAACATGTCTATGATCATCTGTACGTAGGTTTCTGGAACTTCTCGTTGTCTAAGCGGCACCCATCAACAGAACTATTGGTTGTCTGCCAAAGAACTTTTCAAAATCAACCAACATTATGCAAGTCCTTTAAGAAATCACGATGTTTTTCTTTCATGATCCTTATACTTTTGATTGCGTCTGTGGTAGATTTACCTGCGACAAACCCGCACTGGTCCTCAGATAGTCGTATTAATTTCCGCATTCGGCCAGTAATACCCGCTCAACGATCTTCATGGTGTGTGACATCAGCTGTATTACGTGAAGGTAATTATCACAGTCTTGCGTATCGCCTTTTCCTTTGTACAAATGAAGAAGAAAACTTTCCCTCCACTGGTTAGGCATTGGATCGCCTCTTATGTGTTTGAAGATGTGAATCATTCGCTGTTTTCAACTGATATCTTCCATCTTTTTCCAGAACTCAGAGGCTATCTCGTCCGGCCCAATTACTTTTAATTTGTTGGATCTTTAACTGCCTTCCTAACTTTTTCGACAATAATGCCGTGGAATTGTTCATTTAGAAGTCCTTCACAGTGCCTACTGCTGCCACCTGTGTAGTATTTTGTCGTCATCCACAAACAGCCCTTGCACATTGTAGATGAGCTTTAGCAAACAGATTTCCTGGGCATTTCTCTTTCTCTGTGCGGCTATTTCAAAATGGTTGTGCCACCGCTCAAACTGGTTTATCGGAGGTCGTGGACAGCCTGGTCTATATCAGCAGCCGAAGAAGAAATTTCTTCTTACGATAAAGGCTCTCTACACACTGCTTGAATTTCAGCGCACTTTCTCTTTGCGAGCCTCTTGCAAAGTCAAAATTCCAATTCCAGAGCATTTTATTTTCTACGCGTATGCAGCGTTTAACAAACAACATACACAAACGTGTTAATTTTTAAACGTTTTAAAAAATGTTAATTATTAAAGATCAAAAAAAATGTTTACCTAGGCTACAACTGTGACCTAGTCAAGCCTTGAAAAGGCGTTGGTACTACAGCCCCCATTTCACGTTGTAGCAATCACAAGTTACTGTTGTTCATTCATACATTCAAAAAGTGTTGTCTTTCGCTACCTCGTTAAAATGTCCCAAAACTTTCATGAGCATCATCTTCACCCATCTCTACTTCTTCACAGCTCAAAGATTCGTTATCATAACTGCTCATTTTTAAATAATTAAACAAAATTCTTTGGTGGCCTCTCAGGAAGTTAACTTTGAACCTCGGGTCTAGATGAGTAGCACTGATGCCAACCCTACAGAATTTTCTGTATATCTGCAGAATTTTCACCTTGCCTACAGAAATACAGAATTCAAACTAAAATATACAGAATTCTCAGATTCCAGTAAAAACTAAAATTACCAATAAATACTTACCAAAATAGTGCGTTTCCACCTTAACATATCTATTACTTTCTCGTTCTACTATGATTTTATATGACTGACATATTGATTGAACCATTTAACTTTATTTGTATCTTGTTGTATGGCTGATGCTATTTCCAGGTAATTAAAGTTTCTATTTTGTTATTCATTGTTTTTATTCATTTTATTCATCAATTTGGATTTGGAAATAAGCACTCAACCATTGATCAGGTGCATAGAATCACAGATAGAATCGAAAAAGCATTTGAAGAGAAAAATGTGTGCTCTACAGTATTTCTTGATATAGCACAAGCTTTCGCTAAAGTCTGGCACAAAGGAGTGGTACACAAATTACAAAAGCAACTGCCGAATCAGTATGCGACCATTCTGGAGTCTTATATATCAGATAGATTCTTCAGAATTAAACAAGAGGCAGAGTACTCAACATTAAGAGAGATTGTGGTGTACCACAAGGCAGTGTGCTAGGTCCAGTTCTATACCTACTTCTCACTAGCGATCTTCCTGAAAGTGAAGAAACCACCATAGCTACTTTTGCAGATGACACAGCTGTCCTTGCTGTGGGAGCAATTGTCGAAATAGCAACAAAAAAGCTTCAAACAGCAATAAACAATATTTCAGAATGGACTAAGAAATGGCAGATTAGATTAAATGACCTTAAGTCAGTCCATATTAATTTTACGTATAAAAACGTACCACACATTCCAGTCTATAGTAACAACAATGTAGTGGAATATTCAAACACAGCCAAATATCTAGGCATGACTCTAGATGCTAAACTGCGTTGGAAAGCGTACGTAAAGAAAAAAAAGCTGAGTTGAGTATGCGATGCAGTAAAATGTATTGGCTTATTGGGAGATACTCATCCCTGTCTAACTACAATAAGTTATTGCTATACACTCATGTTCTGAAACCATTATGGGCCTACGGGCTTCAGTTGTGGGCATGTACATGCCAAACAAATTTACAAACAATTCAGGTTTTCCAAAATAAAGTACTAGGGAACATAGTTAATGCACCTTGGTACATACGCAATGCCGATCTGCATAAAGATCTAAATGTTGAAATGGTTGAATATGAAGTTAAGTAAGTTGCTCAAAGGCATAGAAGTAGGCTTCTCAACCACGTGAACACAGAAATAACAGAACTATTAAATAATGATAATGCAATCAGGAGCTTGAGACGGATAGAACCTCTTGATCTATAAGAGTTAGCTAGGGCTAAGAAATCAGGTATTGATTTCAAACAAGAAAAAAGTTTATAAACGGCGGAATTATCTGTTAAATTCAACAAATATGTAATTCAAAAACAAATTGCCGATTAGTTGTCGACTAGTTGCAATCTCATTAGGGATGGCGAATGTCAGTCCCCCGGGAGTTTTTTTTAGATGTCTATCTCTATTGCAGAAGCATCCCTCGCGTACTAGCTCTGCAATGTCTTTCGATGATTTTTTACTTCCAGCGTATTCCCAACACAAAAAAAAAAAATGTTTACCATTTGTACTTTTATATTTTGTAGAACTTGCACCTAAAAATGTGACTGAATTTGATCGAGAATGTAGACCTTTGAGGAATATATTGATAGCATTACCATTTTCTTCAGAGAATCATTTGCAAGTGGAAGATTTTTGGAGTAATATTCCTATTACTCTCGGAATTTGCACAAATTCTATTGTGTTTGCCCCATAGCAGTGCAAATGTTGAGCGCCTGTTTTCGGCAATAAATTTAATGAAGAGTAAACTAAGAAACAAGCTTAAAACGAAAACATTAACAGGGTTTTTGTTTACAAAAAGTGCACTGTTAACCCGTGTTATGAGGTACAACTCTCTGAAGAATACAGAAACATCTTTAACATCAATATGTATGATTTTTAAAAACAAGGCCAGCACTACGACGAGTATTATCAATTCCAGCGATACCAGCGGTTAATAAAAATTTGTACTTGTACAAAATTAATACATATAATTAAAGAATGATATTTTATAAAATTCAAAACTTTCCTTTTAAGCACTTTTAGTATGTTTAAGAAAAGTCTGGATTTCTACAGAATTTCGTCAAGCATTATTTCAGAATTCTACAGAATTTTTATCTTTCATCTACAGACTTTTAAAAATTTGGGTTGGCATCACTGATGAGTCGCGATCAAGTTATTTCGATTTGCGTGAAGGTCTTCGAAATGATTCTCGAATTCAGTGTCTAAAAAGTTGATTTTTTTCTTGTATTATGAAAGAGTCAGGCCTAAACATTCTTGGATCACACAAATGCAACAACACCAGCATTCGATTGGCCTCATTGATGAAGTGATCCAAAACCAGGAGGCCTGCGAACCCTACAGGCGGATAGGTAGGGATGCACTGAAATAAGAGGGCTATGATCCCCCTAATTCTGATCATAACCTCGTCTTAAAGGAAGTAGAAGATTATGAAAGAAAGTTCAGAACTGGTTATTTTAGTTATTGCTTGAAAAGGTTTCAGGAGTGTACACACTGTTCCAACAGATCCAAACGGTCAGCAGTCAAATTGTTTACCATGTCCTGTTCGGCGATGTGAATAGAAATTACTTGTTTCTGTTCCCGTTATCGTTCTATCCAATTATAGTTTGAGCTCTAACGTGAACTAATATCTTGGATTAAATAATGTTGTAGTAGATTCAATTCCTCCTGTATCCAGCCTTATTGCAAGGCCAATTTCTGGCGTCTAAAATCCGGAAAAATTACTGCGACTTCATCAGCGATACAGTTCCCCGGAATTTCCCTAGGTTCTGGCATCTAACAGACCTAAATTTTTAACAGCTTCGCCATCTCCTTAAAAGATGGTCGTCAATCTAGGGTTACCTACAAATTTATAGAGTTTACCTAAACAAATCGCGTATCTATTTTGGGTTAATCGAAATCATCCTTCCGTTATCAACGCTCACAATAGGTGCGTTTGTTTGATAAATGTATCCACAGTGGTGCTTGAATTTACACGTTAAACTTTTCACCTGAGGCACGAACGAATTGAAAAACCACTTTTTGAAAACTGTGGATGTCATCCAAGCACTTGCAGTTTAATCGTATTCCAGTGGCAAATTCGCTGCACCAAAGAAACGTGGTTTCTTTGATTTACCAATCACTAGCATTTTCAGTTGATGTGTGCCTGTTGAGTTAGTGCAGGCCTCTCATCAGAGTTATAAATTTGGAACGGGTGAAGTTCCAGCTCTTTTATTTTGTGGGAAAAGTTGTTTCGGAACTCGGTTGCAGCATTTGAATCAGCAGAAAGTTTTTCCCCGCAAATTTTGAGATTTCGGATGCCAAAACATTTTCTGAAATTTGCAATCCATCCTCGGCTTGCATTGAAGGAACGTTCAACACCATAAATGTCCCGGAAAGTTATTTTCGACTTCATCTTCAATAAATCTTCAGAGACAGGAGCGTTATTTTCTCTCTGTTTAAGAAACCATTCGTGTAACCTTTTCTCTATTTCTGGGTACTCCGCAGATTTCGTTGTTTTTATCTTTAAAAATTGTCCACAACTTGATGAAACAAAACTGTAAAAAGAGAAACACAATTCGGTAGCAGAAAGTATCCAGTTTACGCATTTAACCCTAACCTCAAAATGCTTCTCTCATTGCGTTTAATATCAGATATTGTGGACGCGCCTACACCGTAGCTAGGGACTACGTAGGGTCTTTCCGCAAAGACCATTTTCAATTTTTTTTTTAATAATTTCACATTTTTGTTTTAATGTTAGCGTTATGTACCTCCTTTTATTCGCCATTTCCAAACAAAATTAAATAAACGAAACAATAAAAAACTTAGAAACTTCTGTTACCTACCACTTTAAATAAACTCCTGAACACGTGCTAAGAAATAAGATTCTACTGAAGAACGAAAAATGCGTAAATGCCTACATACATTGATAACTACTGGGTCGCAAAACGACAAGATTACTGTTAAAACTAAAATTACTGTAAAAACCAAAGCGTTTGTATGTTTTTATGTAGTAGGAATTCGGATTACAGCGTACAGGAATTGAGGCTGATTCGGACTGTAGAGTACATAATGAGGAAAAATATTGATTCGGATTAGCGCGATATTCGGATTAACGGTGATTCGGATTAGCGAGACATTACTGTACATACAATAATTTGTGTTGCAAACAAAAATGTATGGCTACTGGCCATAATTCTTGTAATCGGTCTTAAGAGCAACCGTGGATACATTTCTCAAGGAAACGCGGCTAATAATGTAACAAAATGCAACCCTAAGGTACTTTATTTTACAACTCACCACTTAACTATCTCTGGCTCGGCTTTCAGCCGTCTTTCATAAATACATAATCGCATTTCCTCATAACGGAAACACCAGTGATGGTTTCTTTTCACATAAAAATTACTCATTTGACAGCGAATTCAACTAAAGGTAACAATGTAATGTGACTCACTTTAAATGAATAAAATTCGTTCAACTTGTTAATCATTCATAAATTCATCGGAAGACCATTAATGCTACTTAATGTGCCAAAAAAATTCTACAGTTTCTCCCTGCTTAAACGAAATATTTCGTAGCTGCAATCATATTCTCCCTTTAGTCGCCCTTCACAATCCCAGCCAGACACACATAAAATTATTCGTCATTCATATTATACTTGTAAGTCATTGCTCCATATCTTCAGTAAACATAGATACTTTATCGATAAATTCATAAGATATTTTGTTATCTCTGAACCTAAAAATGTTTTTACAGTCGAAAAAGCAGCAACGCAGGGACCGTTCTTGAGAAGTACATGTGTGTGTCATGTTGAAGCAAACAACGACCGAAGAAGGTGCCGCGTTTCATTATCAGTTAATTATTTACTTTTGTTCCAGATACATTTAACAGATAAACACACATACCAGAATGTAACTAAATTGCGCGCTGCTCTTTATCTATTTGCCGTTGGCTTTGGAAATTATTTCTCTGTGTAGATTTGGGTGAAGGAGCATGCTTGCTTATGGTGGGTGCATTTGTGGACATTTGGGTAATCGGCAATTGCATTGACTGTAATAGCAAAGGGCATAGAGTTTAATTGGTGGCACTTTAGTGGTTTTCCAAATGCATGGCACTTTGATAAATGGGATAATGACAGTGCATAAGGGGAAATAACAGCGGTGGGTGGAAATTATCGACTTCAAGGTCTATTCACTAATTTGCCTTTAAAATAGCTACCCTTACAAGCGTATCAATACGTACTCCCGAACTCGAGTGCACTTCGGTCGCTGTGGGTATGTGGGTAGCATCTCAAGTTACGAATATTAACAAACCTCTGGGAGAATACATTGGCTTCCATAATCTATCCCAACAAAATAACATCCCTCACAACAGTAGCTTGATCCCCAAAAGCCTTACATTTTGCAATATAATAAACCCTCCTCTCTATTTAACTGCTTTCTACTTCTCACTGTGTCCATAAATGTCAGCCGGCATCGGTTTCGGCTTCGGTGCTCGCACAAAAGAGAGAAAGCGACAAAAAAAATGAAATACCGGCCGCAAGAAATTAGGTATATGTGACGTAAATGCAGCAGCGCTCATTGTGAGCATCGTCATCAAAGCCATCATCATTATCACAACCAGCATCATCATGATTATCCTTGCCATTGTCCTAGTTACCCAACCTATTTGCACAATAAAAGCTTTTGTGGCGTTTTGTTTTTGTTGCAAATAATCCTGATTTTGTGTAACGCGGCGATTATTATTAATGAGTTGCAAAGCCGGGCAGGATGGTGAGCTCTACGACCAAGGTCGTTAGAGATTAGATAGGTAAGGATAAGGATGGAATGCACACGCCCATCATCATCATCATCATCATCATCATCATCATCATCATTCGTTTATATACTCGTATGCAGTTGACCTGAATACATATTATTTTCCTCGCGTTCCGATTTAATTTCATTTTTTTTTTCACGTGAACATACGCAAAAGTTTTGTAACATTTTTCCCGATTGCCAGTGTAACGGTGTGTGGTGTCTCGGAAATTAAAAAAAAACTGGTTCCTCGACCCCAATTCGATTCGATAATTGTGCGGGTGAAGGATACCCGAAGCCTTTTTACCATATGTTATCGATGCGGTGGATATTAGGGCCTGGTATACGAGACGAGAGGTTCCTCATTACTTGTCCCGTTTATTTGTGGGAGGTTAAGTGGGATCTGGAGTGATATGAGTTTCTGAAGTGAGGATTATTATTGAAATGTGTGTGAAGAAGGATTGGGGAGATGGGGGCCTCCCAGTTTTGCAGAGTAAACACATTCAGATTCCAATTTATCAACCGCACAAACCCATGCATACAAAACCCTTAGTTCCGAAATCACCATCACATTTTCCGGGTAAAAATTAATTAATGCAAATTAGACATGGAATTACTACGATTTCCCGTGAGTAGAATTCCTGATTCCATGAAAGGAAAAGAGAACTCCAAGTAGTATAAGCGTGCTTAGTCGATATTTATGTTAGAGCCTGCTTATACCGAGATTGGGGGAGGCAATACGTTTCATACATTCATTTCAGCAACAGTCGGCTTTTTTCGTGTTGCAAGACTATTCGTTTGTATACGGAAAACAAGTGTGATGACCATTTCCATGAAAATGACTTCCATCACGTGTGCTTTCACTCGGTGAAAATTGAGCATTACAACTGATGGCACTGAAAGGTGCACATTCCCGGTCATGCAATCACGTCTTAGAAAACAATTAGTTTTTGATTAACGCACTTTGAAGGCGATTAAGTAGTCGTAGAGCTAATTAAATCAAATGTGACATTGTAGGAAATGGCTGTTGGAGTTTTTGAGGTGTACGTAGCTGTAAGAGGCAGAAAGTACTTGAAAGCCAGTGGGATACACATTGTTTAATAAAGCAAAAGATGAGGAATAGAAGGAATATCAACTTTCAACTTCAGTAAGACTGCCAAGAGACGCAGGAAGTGGTCGATGAAATACTCGCCTCAATTTTTTATTCGTGGTATAAACCTTCTAAATATTTTGTTTTATTTTTTTTTTGTATAATTTTGCTTACGCTAAAGGCGTTTTGTTTTTCTGTATATATAGTGTACCCTTATAGTGTTGGAACACAGTGCAGGCACTTTTTGTTGAACAGTAAGCAGCACCTGCAATGAAGTATTCCATTGCATGATCTTAGGTGCTACTTACTATTCGAAAGAATATTAGGATAGGAAAGACATTTGGTGGTTTTGTTGGGTTTTTTCTACACGGCTGTGGCCTAAATTGCTTAGGGAGATCTGTTTTTATGTGAGTATTCAATTAAAAATCATGGGATTCAGCCGGGATTCGAACGCACAACCTGCCAATCAGTTAGTGAAATCGTACCATTGCCATAGCTTAAGTCAAAATGGTGAAAAACAACTGACACATTGATCAGAGCTCGCAACTAAATTCTAAGCTATTACTAAATTGAACTACCCAATATTTTTGAAAATGATCTAAATAAACTGAATTAAACCGCAGTGAATTACATCAAACTGTTTGTTTTTGTTAAAAGTGAGTTCTTTTGGTTTAAAAGTTGCTGAAATATTTCTCAAGTTGGTAAAAAAGTTTTCACGGTTAAAATCATCTGGCAATGTGTCTCTCTCTCACTTGCCACGCACTTTAAGATATAAACCGTCTCAGCGAGTGTCACCTGCGATTGTTTTTCCTATGATAGATGAGAAAATGTAGAAATCTCTTGAAATGCGATTAAACAAAAAAACTGATGATAGCACTTATTATGGATGTAAATAAAAACATTCTTCAAAAACTGGATAATATTGTATTGGACCCATATTGTACCAGGAAATTTCAACGCTGTCCGATTTTAATAAATTTTTGAGAGAATGCTTATATGAGCCTCAAAATACGATCTAGCAAGAAATAAAAATTTTCCGACTTTCCAATTTCCTAGAAAATGCCGGGTGAAAAATCACCCATTGGGACAATATCATTTGGCGTGTAAAGCCACATTGCATTTTTTGCACCTGAATAATGTTTTTGAAGCTCCATCTTTGGTTCCACCACATTTGTTGCGTCATCGGGCATATGTGGCTCCTTTTGTGATTATATGATTCTTTAAAAGTGAAGGGAGGTTTGATTGACGATTATTGTAATCGTTATCGCCATCTTCATCTTCGTCATCAACTGATTTGTCATTATCATCATCAGGAGTCAGCAATAATTTCGCAGTTACTTCTATTTTGAAATCTTTCTGAGACATTGGTTTTAGGCCTGCTAACTTTTGTACAAAGCAATGCAGCTTCCAGGCGTTGACAAGGACCGAATCTAATGCGTTAGAGAATAGGGGATTCCACCATTTATTGCCACGGATTCCGATCCTGTAGTTCGCCACAGCATTGTCGTGAAGATTCACACCGCCAATCACCGTTTGGAAGTTGGTCGCTAAGGTCACTTCGCTGTTGTCTTGACAGCGAACCAGCAAGATTTTATTTGTTTTATCGAATGTGTAATCCGTTTCGCCTTTTGGGAGCTCTGCTTTGCCATGTTTCAAGACCGCCCCGGCCATTCGGTCCTTCCGTATGGTTCCAGTGCAAAGAATTTGCGTTCAGACAGAAGACACATGAGGTAATACGACGTAAAAAAATGATCGAAGTAAACGGTGTGATGCATAGGGTGCTCCACTTTGGTGAGCAGATCCAAAACCACGCTAGCGCCCAAGCCTATGTCTTTATCATGTGGTGTTCGAGAACCACCATATGGCATGAATTGATATAGGTACCCTTGCGATGATGTTAAACACCAATTTTTGAAGCCAAATCGGATGGGCTCTCCCCTAATATACATTTTACAGGAGTGGCGTCCCAAATATGGAACCATTTGTTCATCAATCGATAGGTGAGGTGTGAAAATGCCAAACAGCATAAAGTTTGCATTCAATTTATCAAAAAATGGACGAAGTTTAGCGAATCTGTCATTCTTATCCAGAGCATCATTTTCTGCACAATGTATGTTTTTCTTTATTTTCTGAAACGCATTCCTATACATAGTCTGCTTTATAATTCGGACTCCCAATGAAGGACGAGAAGACCAATAGTCCTGAACTGATGGAAGCGTGTGATAGCCAAATAAATAGAGAATGCTAATAAATCGTTTTATGTCTTTGGATTTTACAAATGGAGCTGTGCTATACTTTGCAGCATAAGTGTTCGTGGACTCAACCAGGAAATCAATCATGTACTTGACCCATGCACAATTGAAAAAAATCATACGGTTTGTAATCCTCTGCGAATGAAAAATTTTCTTTACATAATAACTGTGATATTTAAGACAAATAATAAGTCAGTGAACACTTACTAAGTTTAGTCAACATGCCTTCTTCAACTTTTTGCAAGGGCTCATTGAACGGCTGTCGCTCATACTGGTATCTCTTTGTTTTTTTCCAAGACGGAGCACCAAACTGTGCTAGTTTTTTATATTTTCAGTCATTAGACTTTCATGATTGTAGATCATTAGAAGTTGATGGCAGTGGCTGAGGAAATTCCACCGCCTCTTCGATTGTCCCATCGTCACACTCGAATTCGACCTCAACCTCACCGGCAATTTCGATTGTTTGATCGGCATTTTGATCAATAACATCATCATCGAAGTTTTCCTCATCTGAAATATTGTCCACATGGAACCAAATCGAAGTAAGTAATAGGCACAAACATAAAAAATGCACTATATTTACCTGCAATTCTTTGTTTTGTAAGCTAACAGGTCAAAACAAATACGTCCGAATTCTACCAAATGCAATGTGAAATAAAAAGCACGACTAGTCGCGATTGAACAGTTTTGAACAGTAGCAAAAAAAAATTCATTCGTATGGGTGATTTTTCACCCGGTGTCTTCGAGGACACCTGCGAACACCTAAATTACTTTTGATATAGAAGGTGATGATAGATACGGATAGAGGGGTGTTTTAGGAACATAATTATAGTAATATGTAATTTTTGGTAGCCATCTTTATTTTATATAATTATTTTAACAAAAAGGTCTAAAAAAACACTTCACATTGGTAAGCTTATAACTAACCGATAATGAAACCTTAAAGTCCCAACTAGGATTTAAATGTTTCTATATAATTCTATGATAACATTTCCATATTCCATGGGATGATCCTTTTAACCTTCCTCCTTACAGTCAGCGTATTAAGCTTCTTCAAATGTTACCCCTTTCTCAACGAAGGCTTAATAGCGATATAATTTTTTTACAGCAGCTTATATCCGGTCAAATAGATGCACCTGACTTGCTGTCATATATTGGCTTTAATTTTCGGTGTGGTGCCCATAATTTACGTAGTGTTGATTTATTGTTTAGCCCCCATCATAGAACGAATTATGGGAGGCATGAGCCTATTAGTCGCATGAGTAGAATCTATAATATAAATGATCATGTGATTGACTTGCATGTTAGTAAAATTAAGCTGAAAAATATTTTGCGTAATAATACCTTAATGTCTTAATTTATTTGCATGATTTGTGTTTGTGTTAGTATTTTATAGGTACATAATTATTGTATTTTTAATTGTTTTGTCCTTACTAACACCTGCACTAAATGATGAGCCTGTGGGAGCACTTTTAGTGCCGACAAATTTCTGTTCGTGATAGTTGCTTGCTTAAAAAAAAAAAATAGTAGAAAAAATACTAAAAGTCGTATCATTTTTGTCGGGTGAAATATTACCCTTTGGTACAAAATGGGTTAATCGCCGCTTCGCACAATATCTACATTGGCACTGCGAGTTGATGAACTTGAGCTACAGCAACTTGCATTAAAAAAGGAATTACCTATATCACCACACCAAAGTACTGAAATATCTGCACTTAAAGGAATTGTCGATTAGTTTAATCATGAACAAATTGCAGCCGATTCATTACTACATGGAGTACCAATCACTAAGAAGGAGGATCTTGCCAGTATGTTTGACACACTTTGCTCATCGATAAAATGTCCCAAAACCCTCGTTCCCAAGCAGATTTTTCGTATCAGATCAAAGGAAAACTGATTGGCTGGGGCAATCGTAATTAAATTTCAATCCGTATCAGACAAGAACACCGTGTGCTAAAATGCGTTAGCAATATGTACAAAACATCTCTCACTCCAGTTAATCGCATAATTCCTCGGAAAGCTTTTCAGCTAAAGCGACGCTGTCCCTCTCAGCTGCCTTCTGTTTACACTCGCAATGGGTGTGTATACGTGCAAAAAATTCCAAATGGAAAAGCTTTTCGCATAGATCACTCCACCTGCTTAGACTCTATAGTTGCTGCAAATGCCGGTAATTACAATGATTACGAAAGCATATCAACGTAAACTGCTTACTATTTTGACCTTAGAATTTACTTTCTTTCACTTCTTTCACGAATGCATGCAATTTTTTATTTTTTTGTATTTCACCTTAATTTAATATTGTAATTTTTGTGTTTTTCTGTAGGTACTATGTTTCCATTTTTTATTGCCAGTCAGGTTTTTTGGGGATCGTCGTTCCAGTCACGTTTGACAGAGTCTTTTGCCAGGGAAGATTTTCTCGTTGTTTGGTGTACATTTTTACTTTTGGGTCAATGAATGGGAGTTTTTCCAGTAGCGATGGTAAAAATGATAAATTGCGGGTTTTAATTAATATTTTTTGTAAACAGCGCGATGGACTACGTATTATGTCACATTAATGCACAGAGTTTGTTTGGTAAGATCGATGAATTCAGAAATCTGTTTGTTGGCTCTGACGTAGATATCGTGTGTGTTTCAGAGACCTGGTTTTCGCCTTTGGTTAAAAATCAAATATATGACATGAGTGGTTTTAGATTATTTCGCGCCGTTAGACATGATCGAGTTGGTGGTGGTGTAGCCATTTATGTGCGATCTGCTGTTAGGTGTTATCCGGTTGAAAAGTCATCACCTGTAACTTCAATGCAGTATTACTTTATTGAAATACTTAATGAAAATAGTAAATGCCTTGGAGTTTGCTATCGGCCGAATAGTCATATAGATATAACACCTCTGTATACGATTCTTGAAAAATATTCCACTCTATTCACACATAACATTGTGTGTGGAGACTTAAATTGTAACATGCTCAAAAAGGGGATCTCAGCTTCATTTGTTGAAAATATGAAATCTCTTGGACTGAATATTGTAAACACGGTCGCCCCTACTCATTTTACTAGCAACAGTAGTACTCTACTCGATTTATTCCTAGCAAGTGAATGTGCGAGAGATGTCTTTTTTAACCAAACCTCAGCACCAATGTTCTCAAATCACGACCTTATCTTTGGCACCGTCAATTTTATGTGTTGCAAGCAATCGCTTCCTTGTGTCTTTAAAGATTTCAGGTCATTAAATGTTGATCTCCTTCATTATGATTTGTTTAGAGTATACTGGCAGCAGTGCTACAATGAAGTATCGCCCGATGAACAGATTAACAAATTTAATAATATTATAATATCCCTGTTTAATCGACATGTTCCTATTAAATCACTAACGGCCAAATATAAAGTGAATTCATGGTTTACTGCTGAAATAGTCCAACTAATATCTAAACGATGGAAGATGGAAGATGGAAGCGTTATAAGCTGTCCATATTGCACAAATGTTTCCAGATGCTAAGAAACTTGGCAAATTTAAAAATACGTAAAGTAAAGAAAAAGTTTTACTCTAAGCCACTAGATATTAACTTGCCATCGAAGACCTTATGGAATAACGTTCGTGAAATAGGTGTTGGTGGGCGAAGCGATTTTGACTTCAGGAATGCTGATCTTATAGAGCTTAACAACGAGTTTGTCAAAACTCATACACCATCCAGTGCTAACGCATGGTCAATTGAATCATTTAATTATTCCAGCATGTCTGAATTTGAGTGAGCCAACTGATATAGTTGAAGCTATTATGAGTATCAAATCGAAGTCCGCGGGTCTTGACGAAATACATCCTTGTTTTGTTAAAATTATACTACCTCACATCCTTCCTCTACTTACACTCATTTTCAATACTATACTTATGACCTCCTGTTTCCCAAGTGCCTGGAAGATTGCACAAATAGTTCCCATTCTAAAAAAAACGGGAACTTCACAATTGTCCCCTGAATTCAGACCCATATCCATTTTGCGGTTTTTATTAAAAGTTATGGAGAGACTTATCCATCATCAGATGTCATCTTATTTACAGCGTAATGCCCTACTATGTAGATACCAATCTGGCTTTAGGTTGCAACACAGTTGTACTTCCGCGCTGTTAAAAGTGTCAGATGACATAAGGTCCTCTCTAGATAAAGATCATATCACTTTTCTGACTTTGTTGGATTGCTCTAAAGCTTTTGACACTGTGAATCACTCTCAACTTGTCTTTAAACTTAGAACTTTTTTCAATTTCTCAATGAGCGCTGCAAAATTAATTTCCTCTTACTTCTCAGGCAGGAGTCAAGCTGTTGTAGTAAATGATAGAATGTCAGATTTCATACCAACTTGTATGGGAGTACCACAGGGATCTATCTTGGGTCCTCTACTGTTTACACTTTTCATTACTGATCTGCCTGGTTGTTTAACTGACTCATCAGTTCATATGTATGCGGGCACAAGGATGAGGTCAAACGTTTTATTGGATATGGGGAAAGCCATGGATTTGGTAGGGTTTAACACAAGCCCATTTTCCTCTCCCCAGCTATTTATTGCTGACAACTGCAAATTAAGAAGTGTAACAAGCTGACAAATGCTTTTAATGGGCAGGGAAAGATGAAGAAAGATGATCGTTGGCATATAAATCGATTTTGGAGTGACAGCATAAAAATACAGAACAAATTGGGCCCTAAGATTGACCCTTGAGGTACACCTTGCTTGATAGGTTTAGACGCGAAATGTCTTTCACCAATAACTACTCTTTGAAATCGATTAGATAAGAAATCTTTCAACAGCCTAACTTTACTATCATTGAAACCTGGAAGAAACATTTAAACCATTTGATGGGCAAGCGTTGCTCGAATTTCCTGTCCTAACCGTGGCACCTGATAATAATAGAATAAAAAGTGTATCGCTACCCGAACTGCGCTTCGAAATAGAGAAGCTACAATTAAGCAAAGCTCCTGGATATGACTTAATCACAGGACAGGTTCTTAAAGAGTTACCTAGGAAAGTTTTAATCAAGTTTGCCTATCTTATCAATGCATCGTTCAGGTTATTGTACGTTCCACGACAATGGAAGGTAGCTGAAGTTATAATGGTTCCAAAGCCCGCTAAACCACTAAATGACAAAAAATCATATGTCGAAGGTATTCGAAAAACTTTTGTTAAAGCGCCTACATCCGATTATCGAAGAACGTCGATTAATACCTGATCACCAATTCGGATTCAGGATTAAGCATTCTACAATCGACCAGGTTTACAGAATAACCAATGTAATTGAAAAAGCCCTAGAGGAGAAAAAAATATGTTCTAGTGTTTTTCTCGACGTCTCTCAGGCCTTTGATAAAGTATGGCATAGGGACTTGAAACATAAGCTAACACAAGCTTTTCCGAAACAGTTATCTGATATCCTTAGTTGTTACTTATCAGACAGACTCTTTCGTGTAAAACACGGAAATGATTACTCTGAATTTAAAGAAATCGCGGCAGGAGTTCCCCTAGGAAGCGTTCTTGGACCGATCCTATTTCTAATATACACTAGTGATATTCCTCAAGAAGAAGGCACAACAGTAGCCACATTTGCAGACGATACAGCTATATTAGCGGTCAGTAATACCGTTGAATCAGCAACTAATAAACTCCAACGCTCTATTGACAAAATTTGTGATTGAACAAGACTTGGCGTATTGCTCTCAACAAGGCCAAATCAACGCACGTGAATTTTACTTATAAACATAGGGACGGGATACAGTCCGCTTGGGCGAACTGTTGGATACCCTATTTTTATTCCTATCCCTCATGAGTGGGCGTGACAAAAGTCTAAGTATGGTTGTTATTATTATTTTGTTGTACAACATTTATAGGATTTTATCAAAAAAAACGAAGCTTTTGTAAAAAAAAAAACGCTCCCTAGCTCAAACTTTGGTTTTTCAATAAAATTATTTTATTTAATTGTGGGCGTGTCAATAAGCGGATTTAAAAAAATTAACACATGAGCATACAGGGCCCCTAGAGAGTATATATTATAAATTTCAGCTCCCTAGCTCAAAATTCGATTTTTTCCAAAATTTAGTTTTTTTGACAGACTTGCCTGTGGCCGGATTTCAAAAATTCGTAAACTTGATAATTTCGGGACCCTAGAGAGTATATGGTTAAAATTTCAGCTCTCTAGGCCCAGTTTAAAGACCTAATTTTTGCCGACAGACGGGCGGACGGCCATGGCTAGATCGACATTACTATCGATACTGATCATAAATATAGTAACTTTTAGGGGTCTACGGGCAATATTAAGGTATGTTACAAACTATGCGTCAAAATTAATATACCCTTAGAATAGGGTATACAAATTTAGACAACTTACCCATTTGCATTGATTCGGTACGAATTCCGTACGCAAACGAGGCAAAATATTTGGGAATGACACTTGATGCGAAATTTAAATGGAAACCGCACGTCAAGAAGAAACGCGAAGAGCTCGCCATTCGATGTAAACAAATGCACTGGCTGCTTTGTAGATTTTCCCAACTCAGCATGCAGAACAAGCTGCTTTTATACAAGCAAGTACTAAAACCGGTTTCGACATACGGTATACAACTTTGGGGTTGTACCAAATCCAGTAATATCAACATTCTACAAACTTTTCAAAACAAAGTGCTAAGAAAAATAGTAAATGCACCATGGTTTATCAGAAACACTGATATCCACAGAGACCTAAGTATGGCTGCCGTCGAAGATGAAATAAGGAATTTTGCCCGCAAGCAACAGACACGCCTTCACGGTCATTGCAATAACACCATGCTACAAATTCGAGACGATACTAACCTAGTGCGCCGATTACAAAGGATAAAACCATTTGAATTAGCGCAATAAGATGTAACCGCGTGCTTACGGCGGTATTAGCAGGTGCCTCCACTGGGAAGCTGCCTGCCAAACGCGTATTTTACAGTTTAAATAAAACTACTAGATAGGAATAACCTAGTTGTAGTATGAAGCTTTTAAAGGGAGGTGGTTTTTGTTTTCTTATCTTAAGTGAGAAAGAGTCGCATGTACGATTTTCCACCTACCCCTACTATTCGTCCGAGCTTAGTTCTGGTCCCAAGTTTCGTGCTTTCAACCAGGATAGGTAATTCTCAGAGAAATGCTAAGAGTAACGTTAATATTACTATGGCTTGGGAGTAATATTAGAAAAAAAATAATAAAAAATCATTAAAACCGAAGAGAAGCTTGGTTTTAGGTCCTGTACGGGCCGCCGTTAATGTGTAATATTTATTTTTTATTTTATTCTATATTAATTCCTTTTTATTAGAAAATCTTACTTCAGTCAAAGATTCTGAAACAGCCTGTAGACCAATTTTCTTAAAATTTAACAGTTTTATAGATTAGGAAATTTTCTTTAAGCACCAAGAGAAATTGTAGCGATATATTTATTCATTCAAAACTACTTCTACGTGTTTCAATAATTTTTCATCTTACAAACTTTGTGTCAAAATTAATTTACAAAGTTGAAAAAAAGTTTCTTGTTCTAGAAAACGAGTTTAACGGCTTCAGTGCCTCCGACGAGTAACCTTTTATCCCCAAAAGTCGCCTTTTCTGCTTTAAAGGGAATCATTTTATCTGGATGTTAGGGATCAAAAGCCTTCCACTTAAACATATCCTCAAAAAGTTTTGGGGGCTGCCGGTTTCGCATCACGTGTTTTAACATTTAAGTGATTCAGGCATTTTTAGCTCTGTCACTTCCTTTTCTAATACGAATATGACAATTACGTAGGTACTCCTGTTATTGATCGTTATTTAATCTTTCTTTTACGACACCGATGATTGTCAATCGTTTCTACCCCATAGTCGACTTTTGTGGCAATCGTCTCTCTTTATCAGGGCTCTGGGGTGATATTATAAACCTGTCTCTATAGCTTCTTCTCCCCATTTCTGCTTTTAGAGGCTGTTAGAAACATTAACTATGTTCTCGGGGATTGGCTCATTTCCAGCTTCCCAAAATCCTCTACATTTTTAATTTCTATTACTACACGTATCTACGATTTATTGTGACCTCATCGCCATCATATGCGCCTTGCTACAAAAGCAGTGGCAACAGCACCCGTGATGGCTGTCATATTTGTACTGCTATTTCCCAGCTCTTCAAGAAATCATCTTGGAAACGCCAGAATTATATACATAATGCGTTCAAAAAACAACCCCAATAAAAAATTGCCTAAATTCCACATTTGTATGTGTAGAGAAACATCTTAGGTCGGCTGTCATTACGGAATTGTCAAATACCTCACAGATAGATCCACCTGTAAAAGTGCAAAAATATGTTCATGTCAAGCCTCCCTTGTCGTCGACAATAAAATATTATGTATACATATATGTACTTGGTTAATAATTAATCATTCGGGGTGTGTTCAAAAGAAACACAACACAATACACACGTACTTAATGGAATACAATTTTAGGTTCATTCTATCTTCTTCTTTTTTATCTATTTGTCAGCCCGCCCAAAACAATCCAAAGCTGATAGTTCTCGAAACAAAAATGTATGCAAGCAAAGTGCCATTTTCAGGATAAAAACAAAAATATTTGCCTTTTAATGTCAGTGGCAACGAAATATATTTGCCACTGACAGATTCAATTGATTAAAGTACTGATATGGAAAAGTGGTCGGAAAAATTGAAACAAGTTGCCCAGTAGGTGATCATTTATAAGTCCATTTATTTTGCACACGCTGCTGATGCAATATATAAATCGATTATCGTAGTACGACAACCATTGACAGATTATCTTGTCAATTTTTATTGCAATGAATTCAAGATATGGTTGGTTTTTCTTCCATAAATGGGTTTCAAGTGGACTACTGGAATTTGTATTCTTTCTGTGTCTGTTCTGACACTGGGAATGGAGTGATGAATGTTAGGTGACTTAAAAAAGTGAAAGTTCTTCCACCATATTGTACGAAATGTATATTTAACTTTGAACAACACATCTGAAATATAGTTATGGCTTTCTTTCAATCTGTCAGTGTCAGAACTGGACTCCACAATGCACAGCAGTATTAGCCAGCACCCACTCTGATAGATGGAGTGTTTTTATTCATTCAATACAACGTTCATTTGCATGTTCCGTTGTTGAGTTGATATAAACGAGGGATAACTATGGCAGCAGATGACAGCAAAGATAAATTCTTTCCAACATCGTTGCTAGTTCAATTACATTCCACTGAGAAGAATCTTTTGCCTTAAAATAAACTTCAAACTTTACACTGACAGGAGACTTGTTTTCTTTTTCACCTGCACAGCAGAAAACTTGTACCTACCAAGTTTACACGTCGATGAATAAACTGGTTGGTGGATACATTTCTTGTCCAGATTCTCTGCGCATAGTAGCAGGGTGGCCGTGAAAGTGTCAGCATTGGAGAGTGATTGACACGTTTCACTTTGGAATGTTGTTCTTTGATTTACACAAATTTCACACGCTGTTTAGTTGACAATTACAAAAGCTATTCTGCACAATTAATTGCATTCGGCAATCGAGTGTAAAATGTCGTCGTCATCGTGTCTTTCAAGTCTCCACCAATCCCATTAATGTTTTTGTTTGCAATGCGACTCTAATAAAAAAATTATACTTAAAACTCGTTAAAATGGAAAAATGGTGAATAGCTGCATCTATCTCGTCTGTCAAAGTGCAATATGCATCTATGTCATTCGTATTCATTCAAATTTGGTAGCATTTTCCATTTATCAAAGAATATCCTCGCCATACATATCTGCCCTGACATAGTTTCTTGATTTAGAAAAATAAGAGATTTGCTGCCGATGTCCTAATAGTTTAGCTCTATTCATATTCCTCCGCATTGAACTGATCCAGTTTCATTTAACCTAAATAAAACAGCGCAACTATGTGTGGATAATGTAATTAACACAAATACCTTTCTGCAGACGTCAAATCTGACTGTGAAACCACTGCATACGTCTTCCGCTGAGTTAAACTTATTTATCATTATGAAACGTCTACATGTTACAGTACAGAATGACCCCAAAAATGACTCGTAAAATAAATAAATAATTTCAACAAAGAGGGAAGGAAAAATGCAAAGAGATTGTTTCGAGATACCCAAAGGGCATTGGCTGTCTTGCCATCAGTGATACTGATACAGCATTATGTTCCCCGGTTGAGTTATCTCGATTACTTACATTTTGTAACTGTTGGTTCTATTGTTTCTTATGACTGACCTTTTGTGTTACAAATTTGACCTATTTTCAGCATGTGAGGATGTCAGAGTTTTGACGTAAGCCGTCTAGTTGACTTTGGTCAGGAAAAATTAATTGAAGTAGATGCTGAACTTTGAGAAAAGACTACTTGTAATGTAACAAATACCTGCGTCATAGAAAGGTACACAGAAGGAAATGGCGCGTTAAGAAAAAATCGATAACAGTTTCCTGACGTTTTTTAAACATAGTGTTAATGTTTAAGGACCTAAGTTTGAAAGTTTCTTTTCTGGTTACTGTTATATATTTCATTTCTTGATAAGAAGGGTTTATTGTTTAAGCGTCGGACATGTTTTATATGTTGACGTAATTCCCGTTGTCCTTGTCCCAAGAAGCATGGCTTTTCGTCAACCTTTGATATTTTTGTTCATTTACTTGCAGCAGACGTGATCAGTTCCTACTTCCTACATCCAACGTCGAACTATACTCTATCCAACAAAAATTGTCAGTAAAGGCCTTATGGAGGAGTTTTTTTTTCTACCAGTGGTGCCTGTAGATACTCTCACGGCACACAAACGTAAGAATTGATACTGAAATAAAAACCAAACCACTGTCATACCAATGAATTGTTGTTGCAATTTTCCTAAAATTCGCATACAACCCACCACAACCAGTCTCTCACACAACCGAATGGGAATGACCATGATCGTCTTGTGTTCGCTTGCTATTATCATCCACCAAAATAAGCAGTGTGTGTGACTGAAACACATCAGAACAGTATTACCATCTCTACAGTGAAGCATATCATTAAGAGTTTTTCTATGGATTTTGTCAAAGAACTTTCGGTTCTGGTGCTTTTGAGAACGAATTATTACGTGGGGTGTTGCCATTCGGTTTTAATTTGATTTTATTTGCATTGTACAGCTGCACAAGTGCAGTTTTTTTACCATCTGTTTAGGTATATGACATTGCGTCGTGGTTATATAATTTTGTATTCTAATTGCCTGATTGTGTTTATAAGGCGGAAAAAATGGTTGTTATCTAAATCGCTGATAGTGCATCTAAGCAATTGGTTTACTTTATTGTTTATATGAATAAGGAGAAACATGGCTACAAAGTCTTCAAAGGATCTAAGTGTAGAAAAGAAACAACAAATTGTTTATACAACTGAAAAATTCTATGGCCTTTTGAAAAGTGAATCGGAAGCCGTGGGAAATGCAGCTAATATTTTTTTCTGTTACGGAACGAACTGTGTACAGGGTTTTAAGGGAAAAAGCAATCAAAGGCCAAAATTCACCACCAAAGAATAAAAATAAAACCGGTATCAAGAGCAAGGTCGATGATTTTGACAAATGTGCCATTAGGCGGATAGTCCATCAGTTTTTTATGGATAATGACCTTCCAACGCTAGACAAGATTTTATTGGAAGTACAAAAAAATGCAAATATAACAAAAATAAGCAGATCAACTTTGCATACAATATTACAAAAAGATCTCGGACTTAAATTCGTCAAACGTCAGCGAAAGAATCTGTTGTTGGAAAGAAGCGACATTATTTCTTGGAGACGAAAATATTTACGCGAAGTAAAAAATTAGAGAAGAAAAAAGAAAAAAATATTTTACTGATGAGACCTGGCTTAACGAGGGCCACACTCGAGGAAAAATTTGAATAGACCCAACTATTACAACACCACGACAGACGTTTAATGAAGGATTGTCAACAGGACTGCGATCACCGTCTGGAAAAGGAAAGAGATTAATTACGAGTATAACACATATTGGAAGTTCTACAGGTTTCGTCGATGGAGGACTTTTATGCTTCATTTCGGGAAAACCCGAGGACTACCACGAGGACATGAACGCTGATGTGTACGAGAAATGATTTAAAGATATTTTAATACGCCTGGAACCGTCATAGTTTTGGACAATGCTTCCTATCATTCCAGGAAACAAAATAAAGCACCATCCACTTCCACGAGAAAAGATAAAATAAAACATAGGGACGGGCTCCAGTCCGCTTGGGCGAACTGTTGGATACCCTATTCTTATTCCTATCCCTCATAAGTGGGCGTGACAAAAGTCTAAGTATGGTTGAATTGTTAAGAACGCTTTACATATTTTGTTTTATAACATTTAAAGGATTTTATCAAAAAAAAACGCTCCCTAGCTCAAACTTTATTGTTTCAATAAAATTGTTTTATTTAATTGTGGGCGTGTCAGTAGGCGGATTTAAAAAAAATTAACACATGAGCATAAAGGGCCCCTAGAGAAAATATATTATACATTTCAGCTCCCTAGCTCACTTTGAATTTTCAAAAAAAAAAATAATTGTAGGCGTGCCAGTGGGCGGATTTTGAAAATATTTACACATGAGCATAAAGGGCACATACAGAGTATATATTATAAATTTCAGCTCCCTAGCTCAAACTTTGGATTTTCAAAAAAATTGTTTTATTTATTTGTGGGCGTGTCAGTGGGCGGATTTTGAAAAAAATTTATCCCGAGCAGCTTCGGGAGTCATAGATCATATATAAAAAATTTCGGCTTTCTAGCTCAAAACTCGATTTTTTCTAAAATTTTGTTTTTTTGAGTTTGTGGGCGTGTCTATCGGCGGATTTCAAAAATTCGTAAACTTGATTATTTCGGGACCCTAGAGAGTATATGGTTAAAATTTCAGCTCTCTAGGTCCAGTTTAAAGGCCTAATTTTTGCCGACGGACGGACGGAAATGGCTAGATCGACATTACTATCGATGCTGATCATAAATATAGTAACTTTTAGGGGTCTACGGGCAATATTAAGGTATGTTACAAACTATGCGTCAAAATTAATATACCCCTAGAATAGGGTATAAAAAGTGGTTGAGGTCTAATGCGATAAGTTTCGAGGATGATGTGGTTAAAGCAGAGTTGCTTGAAATCGTTAAACGTTACAAAGCAAAGTATGAAACATACGTCGTGGATGAAATGACTCAAAATGCGGGACATATAGTGCTTCGCTTGCCGCCTTATCACTGTGACCTTAATCCAATAGAATTTGTTTGGGCTCAAGTGAAAGGGGTTGTAGAAACCCAAAACATGTCATTTAAAATGGCTGAAATAAGAGATTTACTAAAGACTTAATTACTCATCGGATTAGTTGAGTAGTGATATTAGAAATTAGTATTTTATGTTTTACAATATTTATAATGAACTAGCTGCACCCGCCCGGCTTTGCCCGTGCCCAAGAATTCTATTGGCCAATATTTTCGAGCAGATTTCCTTATTATTGTCTATATATGTTGGCGTATGTTGCTGCGCCTAAGAAAAGAAGACCGATTTTGGTCAAACTTCACAGAATCAGTCTCAGGCCAATACCGAAGATTGCCTGATTTGAGCTCAACCCGTGAAAGGGACTGCACGTTTTTCTCCGCATGGCTTAGGTCGCTCACGCACCTTTGTTGTTCCGCTTAGCGTAGGTGCTTGTTGTCTGGCAGGCGCCTATGTCAGCTTACTTTGCGAATCAAACAAAAAAGCGAAACTAAAAAACTTCGATAGAATCACTTTTCATTTACTTTCACACCGAATGTTATCAATGTGGGAAAAGCAACTTTCCGATGTCCGATTCACAAAAAAAAAAATGCAAAAAAATTCAATGAGTTATTGAATACAACTTTGAACAAACGATATCTCAAGAATGAAAGAGCGCACAAACACCACAATAGGCTTGAAACGTTCGTGTGGTCTCCCTCTATCATATGCGCGTCCGGATAACAAAATAGGTGACGTCTGTACGATGGTTTTTTATATGTGCGGTCTCTGTATCTGCGTCCTAGAATTTGCACTCGCTGTCCGCCTCAACAGTCACCCTTAGTCTTAACTATTGCCAACTATTAAAAAGATGACCTAACATCAACGAACGGCTGGGTGTACAGTTCGGTATAGTAGGACCAAGTCTACTGTACGGAGTAGTGGCATAGATGGCCGCCCTCTGGAGTCCTTAAAATAATGGAAAAATCTCAACGATTGGCATCACGAGTGCACTGGGATGGGACCCTCTCTGAAAGCGGCACTACAAACCATGCTGCAAATCTTACCAATCGATATCATAGGGAAGCATATGACTGGCAATTTAAGGCCTCGTCATACAGAACTTGTTTAACCGTGGCGATTTACACTACAAAGCCGCATTTTGAGCGACGTTGAAACGTGATATTGTGTAAAATTACACATTAATTTTATCATTCAGCATTGACGCGGTGCGTTAAAATTGATTTGTTTTTTTTTTTTTTTTTTTTTTTGTTAAACAATATTGAAAAGAATAATCGAGTTTTGTGAACAACTACCCATGTCCGTACGACCATGTACGTATGTAATGAATGCATGAACAAATGTTGAAGGGTGGGTTAAGGGGACATTTTTTTTGTTTGAGAAGACCTCTTCATCTGAGTTGCTTGATGTTGACGTGAGAGAACGAACATCAGGGTTGAGAGAGCTCATCAATGAAGAGTTGAAGACAATGGTGCTGTTAATGACAACTAACTTATAAAAAGCAACGCTATCATCCTCAATTCACAGATCGACTGCTCAAAAATTGATTTTACTCGGGGCTTCGAACAGTTAACGGATAGATAACTTTACAACCGATCTGTGTCAATGTTAACCGATGGGTCTAAAACCCAAGAAGGAGTCGAGCTGGTGTCTGGAAGATCTGACTATCCACTTCTTTATGGCATCCTTTTGCAGGAAAAATTGATCTCCATTCGCCAACTGTTTGACGGGAAATACCATATGTATTGACACTCAGGCAGCTACGAATGCCCTCGCATCTGGCATGGCATTGAGGGAATGCCGCGTATATTTTAACAAAATTGACAGATAAATTAACATCATTCTTGGCTCAGGGATGATGATGATGAATTAGCTGAATAAGGCTCTTAGTAAAAACAGCATAACCATAAACAGCATTCATACACCAATGTTGGTTAATTAAGCGCTTAATGCACACCGATGTGCTAGAAGAATCCAAGACACTTTGCGATAAATAGTCATGCTCACAGAGGGCCCCTTCAATGTCTTCGGCAAAAGGCGAAGAAGAAGAGGAGACTGTCCTGCACTTCCTGTACACCTGTCTTACACTTGTCAATATAAAACAAAACTGCACTAGCTCAATACCTCTTCCAATATCTTAACGATCTAACGATGCCTGCACGGCTCACATTAATATGACGCTTAAAAAGAAAATCAAATGGTTCTGGGAGCGGCTACTGGGACCCACATACCCTTTCTCAATTGCATCAAAATGAAGCTATCTTGATCTTAGTGTACCTCATCGAGGGCCATTTCCAACCATGCAAATGCTTTTATTTAATTGTCATAGCCATACTTGGTAGCTTCTCAATAATACATTTCAAACAATTTGTATGTAATTTTAAAAAGTATAAAGTTTGGCCGAATCTTGAGTTTTCCATATTATGGCAACGCGGCAAATTTCTGACCCCAAAGAGATGGTGTACATCTATACTCCCGATGTGGAACTTGGTGATGAATGAACTACTGATATACCTGGAAGTAGGGTGATTGCCTATGAGGATGGCGTTGCTATTGCCATCTCTCTAAAACACGTCAACACTTTGAAGGAACTTCTGCAAAATGCTCTTAACAAGCTAACGAGATGAGCTCTTCGTTGTGGCATCTGTGTAAACTCGCATATAATCGAACTTGTCCTCTTTTTCAGGAAATACAAAATCCCACATATTGACCCACCCTCTATTAGTGGTATAAGCTTAATTTTTCCGACGAAGCTGTATTCTTGGTTCTTATCTTCGATAGGAAGTTAAGCTGGAAACCCAATATACAAGAAACAGTGAAGAAAGCTACAGTAGCACTTTTCTCTTACAAAAAAGCCATTGACAATAAGTGCGGCTTACAACCCCGCATCACTGGCTATAGGTATCGGTCGTAAGAATAATTCTTACAATACGGGGTGGTTTTCTGGTGGCCTGCCCTAGGTAAAGCTTTTAATCGTGGTAAGCTGGGCAAAGTCCACCGCACAGCTTGTCTATGCATTAGCGGAGCACTCCGAACCACCCCCTCCACAGCACTAGACAATCTGCTACATCTGATACCCACCGACATTTTTAGCAGGCAACCAGCAGCCAGCTCTGCTGTCCGCTTAAAAGCTACCTCACAGTGGATCAACACGAATATTGGCCACTCTATCATTCTGGACTCACTTGGGTCTCTACCAAGGAACATTGACTACACCATCCCCCAATTACAGTTTGAGAAGAATTTCCAAATCATTATCCCCACCAGATCATTCTGGGCTAATGATGTATTTATGGAAGATAAATCGATCCACTTCTACAGCGACGGATCAAATACTAGTGATGGTGGTAGGTGGGGGTGTTTTCTCAGAAAGACTAAATATTAGTCTCTCTTTCCGTCTTCTTTATCATTGTAGCGTTTTCGAGGCGGAAATTATGGCGTTAAAAGAAGACCTGACAGGGCTTAAGAGAAATATGATATCCACGAAGGACATCCGTATCTTCTCGAATAGTCAAGAAACAATTAATTTCTTGGACTCAGTCTCTGCAAATTCCATCGCAGTCCTAGACTCCCGCTCAGCTCTTTGCGAGTTGGCAGAGCAATTTAAGATTCACCTCTTTTGGGTGCCGGGGAATAGAGAATCCAGAAAACCCTAGGGTACCACATTACTTCATACCCTGGCAAGGGTTATACCAATCGCTATATGCAAACTGTTTTTCAAACTTTCCGCAATCGAGATAACAAACCTTTGGCGGACAAGTAGCAATACATGTCTCCGACTAAGCATAAATGGCCAAAGCTGGACCTGCGACGCTCTAAGTGTCTAATCTCACCGACTGCATATTATCTCCACTATATGTGCACTCTGCAGGAGCTGTCTGGACGAAGAGGAGGAGGAGACTACATTTCACCTTCTTTGAACATGTCCTGCTCATAAAAGAAATCTCTAGACTTCTAACACTGACGTTAGAAGTATATCTCGTTTTATAAGAAGCTCCAACTGGTTTAACGAGTATTGAGAGAAACCCCTACATCCGTGTGGTATCACAATTGACCTAACATCGGTCTAAGTGTGTTCCATACCCCCGATACTATTAAATGGGACGATTCTGCCCAGAAACCGTACCATTCTCCAGAAACGGACAGAATATTCCCGGCTTTTAGTGGCCCGAATGTTCGGTTTCGGCCAGGTTCAACCAAATTCATTTCGCTTTTGGCCGAGATCTGGACAACCTATTTTTTGTCAGTAGCTATTTTTGAGTCGTATAAAACTGATCAATGGGTCTACGATCTGAATGTGATTGTCTACTTTTAATTGATTAGCTTGAAAACTATCAGGCGGCCTTAGAAAGGAAAGAAATGAAGAAATTTATTGGTTTTGGTTTCAGCCAAAACAAGGTCATTGGACGAAATTTGGTTTCGGCCCAACACTAAGTGAATTTAAATGCAAAGGGAATAGAACTATAAACTCATTTTCTGGTTATACTCTTCAGAGTATGGAATTGCATAGTACACGTTAACGAAATTCCTTTCGTGTAAAATATTTTTTGAACAAAAATCACTTTGCGTACTGTACTGGGGTACAAATCACGCCGGGACCCAGTAACATGAATTGTTTTTTTTTCCTCTAGCTTACCTCTTAACAAAGTCTGACAAACATCCAAAACTATCAATTGTCATGGGAAGCTTCTCAAATTTCGACTGAACCGGTCGAGATAGGTTCTTTGACGTGAATGCTTCCGCGGATCTTGAAACTTCTTATTCGAATATTTTATAGATCTGTAACAATGAAATTGTCCACACACTTTGTGACGAACACAACCTTTACTTCCATAACTTTTCGGATTTAAAAACTGTTTGTTTGTACTTGATCATTTGCGGCCCTCTAGTAAGTGTATGTTTCAAATTTTAGATTTCTAGCTCTTTTTTAACAGCCTCAAAACTGTTAACGGACGTTTGGATGGACGGAGATGAATAGATCAGCAAAACTTTCGATGCTGATCATCACAAATAAAGTAACTTCTTGGGTTTACGGCCATTGTTAAGGCTATGAACATATTTTTCAAAACTAATATGCCCGAGTAAGAGTCACTTGAGACTAAAGATTTTGTTGCATCATCTATATGTTAATACGGAGTTGCCTATAACGTGTTTCCCCCCTTTTTTGCTATTATCCGTCACATAGATATGCCAACACTATATATATTTTGGTAGGGGACAATACTTAGAAGTGCACAATACAAAAATTATCCACATATATAACACACATAGCTGCCCAACCGCAGCTATGGAGGTGTTATTGGAACTGACCCCTCTACACATCGTGGTGATGAACGAGGCAGACAAAACAATCCTTAGGATGGCAAAGGAGGGAATTGGGAGAGGGAAATGCATCGGTTCGAAAGAACACGGTGACTTACTCAAAAAACTCCAACTTCTTGGCATACCTAGGGACGACAGCATCAGGAAATTCAACTACGAGAAGAATTTCCAGATAAAGCTCAGCAATAAGGAGAACTGGAGCAACGAATCCATAACTTATGGACTGAGCAACCACACAACAAAGTGGTATACGGACGGCTCGAGGACTGAGGAGGAAACTGGTGCAGGAGTGTTTGGGCCAGGAAATAAGCACTACGAATCCATGGGCAAATGTACCAGCATCTTCCAGGCAGAAATATGTGCCATAGACAGGTGCGTTCGAATCAACCTCGAGAAAAACTACAGAAATTGCAACATAGCAATAATGTCTGACAGCCAAGCAGTTATAAAGGCTCTTGACACCTACGTTATCAAGTCAAAACTCGTGTTGGAATGCCTACAAGGACTGAATAGACTAGGCAAGAATAACAGAATCTCCATCTGCTGGGTGCCTGGCCATGTTGGCATTACGGGCAATGAGGCAGCGGCCTCTCTGGCAAGAAAAGGGGCAGAGGAACCCTTCATAGGACCTGAACCATTCTGCGGGATAGGAGAACACACTATACGCGAAGAGTTCAGGAGACTGGAGGGAGAAACAAAGGCCAAAACATTTCTCAACCTCCAAGGTCTGAGGCAAGCAAAGAAACTCTTAGGAAATTACAACCAAAAGAGATTCAAAGTTTGTATCGGCCTTAACAAAAACAACCTAAGAATCCTAACAGGCCTCCTCACGGGGCACTGTAGACTCAAGGAGCATCTGAGGAAAATGGGCATATCGGAGGACGGGCTCTGCAGAATCTGCAGTGAAACCGCCGAAACTCCAGACTGACCCACAAAAGGATGAAATATTTGGGCAGGCACCAAATAACAGACAAGGACATACAAACCATGGACCCACAGCTCATTCTCAGATTCATCAAAGAAACTGGACTGGACGCTGTGCTCTAAGGAGTGTGACCTGCCTAGGATAAATCAGAGCAATACCTCGATACGCTTCACAAAGAAGTATCTAGAGAGGGCTCTGAACGAGGACATGCACCTCTCCGAGCCACAAGCAAGGGGACACAATAGACCAATAGGTCGCAGTGTAATATACCCTAACCAAATATTATTATTATTATTAACACACATTATGAATTACAGCCGGTAAAATGAATCGAATTGGATGAAATTACAAGAACAACAACATTGCTGTGTGAGCCAATAATCTGCCAATCGGAACGGAAAAATTGTATATCATGTGATGAAGTTACTTGAAAATGCTTGAAGTTACTTGAAAATGCTTGAAGTTACTTGAAGTTATCGACAACAACATTGCTGTGCATGTTATGCATTTGATAATGCTTGAACATACTTGAAGTTACTTCAAAATGCTTGAAGTTACTTGAAAATGCTTGAAGTTACTTCAAAATGCTTGAAGTTAGTTGAAAATGCCGGAAAAATTTTATATCATGTGAAATCAGAAAATGCAATGTCGAAAAATTTCATTTTCCGATTAATATCTATGTATAGCAGTCGACTTCGTTTTTTTTTTCAACTTATAGAATAAATTGGTCGAATGTCGACCATGGGGCGACCCCTAGTTGTCACTAATGCGAAGCCAGAATTGTTTACCCTTATCCGTTAAAACTTGCATCACTGAAACCGAAAGGCTTTCCATAATCCTTCGTTGAAATTACCTTATATTCGATGTCGCCAAGAACGCTGCGAAATGTCTATGCTTCCTTAAACGATACAAGAAATATTTCGCCTTTTCTGATCTGGCTACAATTTATAGGGCGTTTATCCGCCCAAAGCTCGAGTACAACGCTTATATCTGGTCCGGTGCGCCGAGTACATATTTGGAGCTACTCGACAGAATTCAAAAACGCGTCATAAAACTCATTGGTGATCGAGAAATCGCGAAATCACTTGACCTGCCTTTCGTTGTTCTGTCGACATTTCCACCATAAGTGCGCAAACGAAATAGCCAGTTGAATTCATCTCTAAGAACTTTTCAACCGCAATACCCGCCCTGCTAAGGAGCCTGTATTCGGGCGTAAAGCGAAATACAAAGATTCGTCCCTTAGCCGTACCACATGAATGTGGAATGCTCTATCGTGCTCTATCTTTCCTTCGCAATACAATTTACAAACATTTGAAACCAACGTGCATTGGCATCTCCTCTCTCACTCGAATACAAATTTCCCTTCTGCCCATGCTGTGTAACTATTTACATTATAAGGGTACACAAAATTCCCTTTCGCACGTGCAAATTATAAAAAAAAAGACAATGCTGGACTTTGGATATGCTACAATCAATGTTAAGGGGTGCTCTCTGATCCATCGTAAAAGACAAACTTCTGGGCGACCTAAATAGGTCTAGATTCAGCTTTAAGGGTCTACCAGGGTAGCGAGTGTCATGGAAAACTTTGTGTAAAAATTAAGTGTCAACCCACGCAAATATGGGGGAAAGTTTCAACATGTTAAATTCGTCGCTAAGCTCACCTGGATATTAAAAATGCCTAGTGGTGATTTCTCCCCTTAGTCGTCTTTTACGACAAGCTCTGTACTTTCGGGGCGCTGCAGTGATATTATGAGGCCTCCCCGCACGGGAAATAAAAATGACACATATTAAGCTTAAAAATATCAACCGGCGTCGTTGGGTCAGGGAATAGTGGGTGTCACTGCAAGATCTTGGTCTCCTTTGGCTATTCAAAATCGGTCTTTCCTCTTTCAACATGCAATAGAAATCATTCTAATATCAACAATTGTTCAATTGAGACAGTCATCTAAATAATAATCTAATACGAGTAGTTCATCTAAAGCTTTTGTCTGAATACTTTTAAGGAGATCGCTATTCACAGCACGAGGTTTCAGAAGACAAAAAACTCAACGGCAACGTAATACCTTATGAGCTAGCACATTTGTTTGTTCTCAGTTTCTTCTTCCACAGGCTCCGAACCCTTCTATGGCCTACCAAAGTCCAAATTAGCCACATCAAGTTAGAGCTTTTAGGAATTTCGAATACGGCTCACACATTGCAACTCCGTCCAGGGAATGCGTCAACCAATTAAACGTATCGGCTTCGCGAATATGAAACGAACTCTTTAAATACTTTCCATAGGTAAACGTAAAGATAGAATTTTAACTGTCCACTGCTCCCTCATTAAAATAAAATTGGCGAAAGCTCCATCGAGATTTGCATTGTGCAGCTATACCTAGAAGATCGGAACCGCGGAGATATTCTCTATGGTTCTCCCGCTATTGTCCAAAAAAGATTAAAATACCTTAACAGATGCTAAGCACATCATAAACTAATCGGCTACAACGATCCTAAGTTGCCTTAGGTTCCGAACTGTAATGAGTTTGTATATGGTTGATTCCACAAATCTTACTTGCAGCCAGATTAGATTTCAGATTTAGTTTTAATCGAGATTAGAAGAGCATTCAGTTAAGATTAATTTTAAACTCGGTTTAATGCCCAAATTTGAAATAAAACAAAACGGTGTACCTGACATCGCACCGATGTCATTTGTGACAGTTGACAGCCGAAAACAAATCCCGGAGATTTCACGAACAAACAATTTGTCTTCATAAATCTTTATCCTGCGAATGACAAATGTGTCATTTAATTAATTGATCGTTATTCCCCCGAGCACGATTTCCAATCAGAACCAAAGACAAAAAAAATTCCAAGTTACACTGCACAATGGCAAAGCATGAAAAATGAAGTTTTTCACAATAAATCTTTCTCCAAATAGACTGAATTTCGGAGCCATTTTAATGAATTCAGTTCAATTAGTCCGGCAGCATCATGTGATTCTAGGCTGCGTGTGAACGATTTACAAAATGATAAAAATAACAACGTCTCGACAAAACTGTGTTAATTTATTTTTAAAAGCACAACGCCCTCAACCTCCTCCATCGGGTTTTCTTGTAGACAATCGATAGACAAAAATAACCCAAAACTAAACACGGAGCCAACACAACTTGAACTTGAAAATCATGTCGTTTTCAACGATGCATGTTTATTTTTGACAGCGAAAATTTCGTCCTCTTTTTATTGTAGCAACCGCGCGATGCGATAAATTCGAATTGATACATCGATCTTTGATTTCAATTTATAAATCGGATTTGTATATATGTATTCACATCGTAGGACATTCATTTCCATATGTTGGCAATGACACAGATAGGTCAACGTTCTCATTTTTATTCATTCTCCTCGTAGTCCGCATTCTCTGTTCTACCAACCCTTACTTTGATTACCTGAATCAATCGAATTTAAAAATTTATTTCATTGAAAGGGTGGGTAATAGCAATATCAGTCAAGGAAATCTATTTCCTGCCCTTTTCCTTTATTTTCGAGAGCTGGTTCACAGCATGTTTGCATCGTTATGCAGATACCGTTCGTCGTGAAACGTTTTCCAATTGCAACAAATGGCCATTGAAATTTCAAACGCTTAGCATCTCTGTTCCTGAATTTGAAAAAATGTTGCGGGTATACATATTTCGGGTTACAAATTAGGGAAATGTACGCTCAATTATGAAAGTGTCAAGGGATAAGTGAAGGGTATTGGAGAAAAATTTGAGACGCACACATACTGGTTTGTAAGTGCGCAGTGTACGGCTCTAAAAATACAGAAGATAAGATGTTCGTTAATTGCATGGCGGAACTCGTTCAATTTAAAAAAAAGAGAAAACATCCGGTTACAGAGCATGAAAGTATGTCGTCGTGTAAAGAACCCTCGAGAGAATGTAGATCTCGACATCCCCCTTAATTCTAATGCGATGTTCGTACAAGAATTTGTACATATTTTATTGATTCACGTTATTTTGTGAGATACTCACAAATTCAGGGCCCCTACAGCTGGGTCAGTGACCCAAGTTTGAAATTATGTATATGTATTCGTTGATGTAGCTGATTCTGAATCTGTTTTCAATTAAACAGAAAAAGCTGCTGGCTCATTGTGAAGCTATGATACTAGTGCTGGTCTTCAAAAAAATTGGAGCGCGACCGGCTCTTTTACGAACCCTTTCAAAAAACATCGACCAACGTTTAGAATCGCGAACGAATTCACTGGATCGCACAGATGCAACTATACACCAGTATTTGATTGGCCGAAGGGATTGGAAATTGGGAGGCCCGCCGATACTTTTTCAGGTTAAAATGTCGAACTCCATAGGCGGACCAATGGGGATGCGTGGGAGGCTTTCTCAATCCCTTTAGTCCACATCAAAACCTCGTCGTTAAAGAGAAAAGAGATAACAGAGTGCTGGTGCAAGGTCTCAACAAACCGGTCTTATGAAGAATGTATGTAGGCTTTGTTTTACTAGAATTCTGCAGGAACATATCAAGATACAGAATATGCAGAAACTATCAAGAACTTGCTCTACCAGTATCCAAAAGCCAGATGTATTCGATTTCGCCACTTGAGAAATAAGTTGAAAGTCTAGTTGGTCAGTATGATCATTATCAAAGAAGTTTTTTTTTGGCATATGGACCTCCCAATAAGGATTACTTTCACCCAGACAGCACTTTGCTAACTCCATTCAGTATAGTTTGGAAAATTATCATGAATGGTCCATGACTTGCGCCGATAGTTCGCGGATCCAGCTCTTAAACAACTTCAAGCCGACATTCAATAATCGAAAACCGTGTTAAGTGACGAGGCTTACTTTTGTTTAATGGGTCTCCACGAGCAATATTTCAAAGCTTACCATCTGTCACTTTTTATAGAAAGAAAGAAATAAAATATATAGAGAAAATATTCCGTCAAACCGTGCTATTAAACTTATCGTTCATAAATTTCAAGAAACTGGTACGGTTCAAGATCAGAGAAGTAAAGCCTATCGTCGTACTGGTCGCTCGAGTGGAAATATTGCAGCTGTTAGCAGAAGTGTTGCTAAAGAGCCAAGGACGTCAATTCGTAGTCGTTCACAGCAATTAAACCTCAAACCGACAACTTTGTTCAACATTTTGCACAAAGATCTGTATGTAAAGTCTTACTCAGTACATCGGCAATTCGGTAATTGGGGCATAGAGAAGCAACAACAAAATGACAATTTTTCAAGCAAATTATCTCCACCGATGAGGCTCATTTTGAAATTGGCGGTTATGTCAATAAACAAAACTGTCGCATTCGGGCTAAAGAAAATCGTAGAGGATTGTTGGAAAGGCCAATGAAACCAAAAAAAGTTACTGTATAGTGTGAATTTTGGTGTGGTGGCTTAATCGGTCAATTTTGCTTGAAAGATGGAAATGGCAAAGCATTTATTGTGGATTGACCTCGATATCAAGCGATGATTAGAAACTTTTTGTAGAGTCAATTGGAAGATATTGATGTGCAGAATATGTAGTTTCAACAGGATGGTGCAACATGCCACACAGCAACCGAACTCAATCGATCTTTTGAAAGAGAAGTTTAACAATCGCATAATTTCCCGAAGAACAGACGTGAATTGGCCACCAAGATCATGCGATTTAACACCACTGGAATTTGTCTTATGGGGTTTCTTGAAGAGTAAAGTTTATGCCGATGATCCTCAAAATGTTCAACACCTCAAAGACAACATCATCTAGCAAATATAACTTATTGAACCGTCATTATGGGATGATTCAAAATGTTGGTAAAAGGTTGACATCTGCCGAGCTAGCAAAGGAGGTCACTTGGACGACATTCTTTTTCATTATTCACCGCAACCAATGAACATTAATTTCCAAAAAAAATAAATACAGATTTCACACAATTTATGTCTTTCATTCAAAATTTAACATGATACCTCAAATTTGAACACCCTTTAGAATGCTATTTTTCAAAGAATACTATTTGCAGTCTCTACGAACAACTTTCATAGAATGCTATATTGTATTCTATAAAATATTGCTTGTGGAGACGCCGTGTTACTAATAATTAGCTACAAATGACGACTATTAGTAAATGGGAGAGTTAAGATTAAGTACACAGCTTAAACAGAATTCTACCAATAAACAATTTTACCTCTTTAATAACCAACCGTCATACTTTCTTTCAAATCTATTACAATATTCCGAATAAAGTTGTTGTTATCTCACTGAGTCAGACTCACAACCGTATTTTAATGTCGTAAAATGATGATTTCAATAAGTAAGGTTGGAGAACATTCTTTACATTAACTGCAGCTCAATACTGTAAAAGTGGCAAAGCATCAGTCAACGAAACCAATGTTATATCGAAATTACCCGTGCAGAGACGGGCTAAGAATATCGCTGCACTGCACCCCGAAAAACAGCGCTTGTCGTAAAAGGCGACTAAGGGGTAGAATCATATGTAGGCAATTCAAACATCCAGACGACCATAGCGACACATTTAAAATCTCAAAGCTGTCCCGCAAGTGTGCATGCAAATCGATGATTATTGTTTGATCGCGTCAATCAAACAATAATCAGTAATCAGGACTAATTTAAGCATGCATTTGTCGAAATCGTAAAAAGAGGCAGGACACTCCTGGATCACACAAATGCAATACCAGCACATGATTGCCGTTCGTAATGAAGTGATCCGAAACCGAGAGGGCTGCCGATGTTCATTGAGGTCGAATCGGCAAAAACCACAGGCGGACCAGGAGTCATGTAGTAAAGTGGGAGGGTTACGACCCCCTTAATCTTAATCATAACCTCGCCGAAAAGGATGTTATATCGAAGTTAAACCTTTTAAGACTTATCTGCTCTTAGCTAAAAATTTAAGCCTTTAAGAACTTGGTAACGTAGCTTGGCAACGTAAACTCATTCATTCTGAAGTGTATCAAACAAACGAATTGGCAACTGGAAAATACTCGGGATAAATTAAAAATTTTGCTTTGTCAATGAAAAGCGCCCTATAATTAATATATGCAATAAATGCACTAGATGCCGCCCTCTTTTGAATGTCTTTTTTATGTAATATAATCATATCTGTTCCTAAACGAAATTTGCTACAATTCCTTTTGCAGATAAAGTCGTTTCGTACAACACGCAAAACTTGCTTCGAAATATCTATTTTTGAGAAGATAGTAGGAGACTTAAACATGACTTTCCATGCACTATATTTGATCCTTCGAGTTGGGACTATCCTTAACACTAAATTCCATACTGGTGCACGATTTGTTTAAAGTGTGCAGATTTTCTTTTAAGAAATAACTAATTGTTATTATTGGTTAGGCCCAATGGGTTTTATGAACACGCGAATTTTCCGATCTTGCAGTAAGGCAGATCCACAAGAGGCTCATGAGATTTAATTACCACACAAAAGTGCACTTTGTTTCGTATGGTTTTCACATTGAGGGCATCATCGGTCCCTATTTTTTAAAAGTAAACAAAAGCTCGCTTAACAGTCCCATTGCCAATCTTACCGGACAATGATCAGTGATTCCTTTAATAGAAAATAGGGACGACGATATGTGGTGCAGCAAAATTGCACTTCTTGTCGTACTACCTATGAACCCACTGAGGCCTAGATTCTAAGGAAAACGTTGTAATGGACCAGTGAATGGTTAGGCTATGATCTGTTTAGGGTTCGGCTTTTGATCCTCAGAATATATCGGCTGGCCTTCATGTGTTGGATCACTTCGTCAGTAAAGCCAACCAAAAGCTGGTATTGTTGCTGCCCGCTTCTTTTTTTCACGATTTCGACACGTGCATTTTACTGGTATTAATGTATTGCTTAGTTTTTGGTATCAAATTTCATCCTGTGCAGGAGCATGCTACGAATATCACTGCAGCGCCCCCAATAAAAGTGTCGTAAAAGGCTACGGAGGGGAGAAATCATATCCAGGCAATTCAAATTTTTAAGTGAGCCTATCGACACATTTAACATCTGACAGCTGTCTCGCCAGTGCGCATTAAAATCCGTCGGTTGACACGAGTAGAAACAATGTTGAAGAAAGTATCAATGCGGTACCTCTGCATTTATAGCAAACGAGTCCGAAGATTCTCTATCGATCACAATATCCTACTTAAAGGAAATTCTTTATCTAAGAACAGAGTTTATGCGGTATTCCTTAAGAAGTTAATTTGCTAAGCAGGGCTTTGTGGCATACTCAATCAGAAGCTTTTGATATGTCCAAGGCTACAGCTTTTGATTCGGCATACTCTTCAATTACATCCGCCCTTTGATGAGTTACATAAAGAAGTAGGTCGCAAGTTAAGAGTCGGCTTCCAAAGACATACACTGGCGATCACAAGGATGAGGCCATACATTTTGCAATCGATTTTCAGTCTTTATACCTGTTGCAAATTTTATACCCAGCAACTTTTACTACCTGTTAGGTTAGGTTAGGTTTAAGTGGCTGTCAGCAGAAGCCGACACACTTAGACCAATTTAGGTCCATTGTGATACCACGTATGTATTATCTTCCTCAACTCTATAGATGGGACCGGCCAACGACACGCGGTTGTTCTAAAACGGTCCCTCATCTACGTACTAACCGCGCCCAACGTCGTTTAATTACGGTGATCTGACGAGAACCGATTAACTCGACGTGGTATGGTCGTTGGTTTTACTACCTGGGAACAGGTACATATTTTCCCAGAAGTAAATCATAAATTTAAAGGGTAAATAAGAAACGACCGCTGGACATTTCCCAAGATCAAACAATGATCTACTTGAAAAGCGTATAAAAAGATGCGCCACTAGGATGAGGCCACATGCAAAATCTTCGAAACAAAGAAAAAAATTAATAAAATTTTTACATTTTATGGTTTTAAAACATTTATTTATTATGTTTTTCTGCATTAATAATGAGTATGCCCGCCATTTTTCGATATGACCTACTTGTAACCATCGGGCCGTCACGATTAAAGTTTTTTTCATCCGAAAAGACAACGCGTTTCCATTCACTGCTCCAAGCGATACGTTCTCTTGCAAAATTCATTCGATGCTCCTTGTGTATTTGCCTCAAAACAGGTTTCTTTTTAAGTTTTCTTCTCTGTATAGTACCACTTTTTCGTATTACCCTTCGGACCGTTGCTATGCTGGCTGATACTCCGCTGTTGGCCCTTATTTTAGTCACTGGTAGAGTAGAATTTGAGGCGAGCCGTAGAATAACCCGCTTTTTTCGCAATGTTGTTGCTTCTGCAGTGCGTCCTTTTGGATTTTCCCATAGTGTTGTGAATCCGTAAGATAACTGTTTAAAACAGTCTTACTTCTATTTAGCCTCCTTGCAATTTCTCGGCCTGAGAGTCCTAACTCATTGAATGCATTTATTTTTCCTATTTCTGTCCCTGTCAAAGTCTTGCCGGAACCCAATTTTTTAACTAAATAAAAACAGTTCTTTTCAAAGCTTTTATAATTATTCTTAACAAAACTTTGAAAAAAATCGCTAATGTGAACTCTTGCAACAAAATATTCGCAATGGCCTCATCCTAGTGGCGCATCGTTTTATACGCTATTTCAAGTAGTTCATTGTTTTGTCTTGGGAAATACCAGTGGTCGTTTCTTATTTACCCTTTAATTTTATGATTTACTGTTGGGAAAATATGTACCTGTTCTCAGGTAGTAAAAGTTTCTGGGTATAAAATGACTGAAAATCATATAAATATAAAGACTGAAAATCGATTGCAAAATGTATGGCCTCATCCTTGTGATCGCCAGTGTAATATTTTGTAGAAACATAGTTCTGCTAGTCTTTTCACAACTAGTTTCGCTGGTATTTCATTTTCATGGTCTTAAGGATAAAAAAGAAGTTGCAATATTTTCTATCTTCAATTAGGCTCATACCCATTTTCGAAACAACTTAAATGTCTGGCTTCCCCATAAAAAAAACGCCTTCTGTTAAAACATTTTAATAATTTCTCATTCAGCAAATTCTTTAAACTTTTACTTATTTTTCCATTAAATCATCATTCATCATATTATTATTATCTCATTTAGCAGCCATTTAATACAAACTAACTTGCTTTCTTTGTTTTTATTTGCAGGTAAGTTCCTCTACATTTCCTCCTTCGATGCGAATACAAAGATACGAACACAACAAACGCTTAGATACCCAAGCAAAAATATAATGCTTTAAAAAGAAAAGAAAATTGTAAAAACAAACGCAATGAGAAAAATTTAGCAGAAACGCAAATATCATCAACCTGCGATAAGGTACAGTTTCATCTCACTTACTTATCTCTTTTTCTGCTTCTGATTTATTTTCGCTGCTACGAAGCTTTTTATATTTAGTTGGTGGAAAAATAGAGAAAAATCTGTCGGAGACGTCAACAACAATCCAAATCCCAACTGACATAAGCAAATCATTCGCTCACTTAACTTAAGCCGATCACAGTAGTGTTGTCGACGAATGAACGAAAATAAACAAAACATGAAATAATAATTTGTGACAATAGCATAACCACCACCGCCATAAATACATACTTACAAGTACTTATGCAATTACCATGCGAGAGTTAATATCGTAAAAGCTGGTTGAGGGTGGATGTACACTTAAGTAGGTATAAGCGGATTTAAAAAAAAAATTAAATTGAAAATATAGTTATGGTATGACGCGTTAAAAAAGTTAATGGTTACTATGAAAAAGGGCTTTAGCCCCAACTCGAACTCATGTCACCTTTTTAGCAAATTGTGTGGTGAATGTTGACTGAGTAATGGTGTTGTATTTCCATGTGAAGAGCATGTTATCGTTTGTTCCTCAATGAGCACTTCTATGGGATTATAATCTACTAGCTGAACAGTTTTGAGTGGAGCACTGAGTCAGCGGCTTATTGACGAAGGCTTGGGAGAACCCGATTAAGTTAGTTAAATGCTTTTCAAAGAACAGCAGACTTGGTATGACCAATTCTGGCTTTATTGAATTTCAGCTTAGATATAACATTTTAAGCTTCATTCTGCCTGACAATAGAATATTGGTTAATGTTTAAAGGTCCTTAATTCCAGATGTGTTAACTGCAAACTTACTTAACGGGTTCCTCACCAGTGAAAAGCCTCTGCCTGAAACACTGCGGCCCGGGAGCACTGCTTCAGTTGTTTACACCAAGCGTTCTGGCATACGCGAGGCGAGGTACGATCTTCCTTGCAATCTGAAACTTATGGGTATGGGAATCTAAGAACCTTTTGGCTGGATACTTACTTAACTTATGGTAAGGAACCCACCATTGAAAAGCCTCTGCCTGAAACACTGCGGCGCGGGAGCACTGCTGCAGTTGTTCACACCAAGCATACGCGATGGCGAGGTGCTGTCTTCTTTGCAATCTTAAACTTATGGGTATGGGAATCTAATAACCTCTTCGCTGGATACTTACTAAACGGATTCCTCAGCTGCGAGAAGCCTCTGCCTGAAACACTGCGGCCCGGGAGCACTGCTCCAGTTGTTCACACCAAGCGTTCTGGCATACGCGATGGCGAGGTGCGGTCTTCCTTGCAATCTGAAACTTATGGGTATGGGAATCTAAGAACCTCTTCGCTTGATACTTATTTAACGGGTTCCTCACCAGGGAAAAGCCTCTGCCTGAAATACTGTGGCCCGGGAGCACTGCTCCAGTTGTTCACACCAAGCATTCTGGCATACGAGATCTCAAATTTGCCGTTCGCAGTCGTAAAATTGTAAGTCCCTTCCGTTTATTTTACAAATATTACTTCGCACACACAAATGGTTGGATAAGCTAAGTTTTAGGCCCTGTGTTTGCCGTTGATGCCTAGTATTTATTTTATTTATTTTTTTATTCGCTCGTTGTGACCGATCCAATGCAGTTTTTAAACTACGTCCGTATCTTAGTACTGCTTATAAAGTTTGAGGTTAGATCTTCTCCATCAATCATCGTCCTCATTTACAGGGCTTAATATCCGACGAAGAATTCTCCGATTGCCGGAAAAGTCTCCAAAACGGATGGTTGGGAACGGCCGATGAAGTCAGTCCAAATGTTCTGGTATGTAGCTGGAAGGATCTGCCGTCATAAAAAAGATTGATAAGGAAGTCGCAGAATAGTTCGGAATGGCTTCTTTCAATTTGAACACTTGAAATGCCCAGCGTCGGTCGAAACATCTAGATCAGATTGGCTGGACCGGAAGCTCGATTTCGGCCGTTATTAGCTTTTGACTATAAATGTTTGCATGCGGCTTTAAAGTCCAGAAGAACGTGGTTGTTCCCGACCCGAAAATCGTTGGTCCTTTGCAGCATTTGCCAGAGCGTGCAAATTTGTTGTCTATCGTCGATTTTGCGGTAGGCAGGAATATGACTCGATAGTTCTTGTAAGAAATAGGATTGCCTTTCTTTTCCAGTCGGAAAAATTGCGTGCTTACACCGGTGGACTTGCTGTACTTCAGCTGTTTAAGTTGTGCAATCGGTTCTTCGTTGACTCGACTTGGTTGTTTTATTGCCCCTACCACTATCCTTAAAATAAATAAATATTATGCATTAACGGCCCATACAGGGCCTTTAACCTAGCTTCTCCAACTATTTGGTTATGCGAAGTGCAAGGGACCTACTGTCCTTACAGTGTCAAATTTCTTCTTTTGGGCGGGTCGCATCTTCTGGAGAGCGCTGGGTTGCTGTGCGGATGCTTAGCCTTGAAAGCCTAGCTAATTATTGCCGAAGTGCTTATAAACAAGCTCGCCGAAGATATGTTCCTAACCAACTTAAGCATTGAAATCCCTGAGCACAACTTTGACATCGTACTCGGGGAAATATCCGAAGGGCTGCCCATAAAAGGTCTGCGGGTCTCCTGAAATGAATTATTGTTCATCTAGCTGAGAACTTGTCTGTTTCGCCTTTGAATAAAGAGTGTTCAAAGTCTCAATACATTGCCACGGATAGAAATTAACCTTCATCATGTCGAAAGTCGCACATTGTTGTATAACATTTGCAACAATCAAGGAGCAAGTCATGGGCAGCCATATGCCATAATAGCTTTAAGTCATGACTGTTTTCTTGCTGATAATATTTTCTTCCAGTTATTTTCGTATCTGTATTTACATTTTTTTTTGTTTTCAAAAATATCAAACCTATAAAGTATTATCTCGGAACAAAAACAATGTCGCCGTTTTTATAAAAGTTGTTTATTTCTATATCGTTTATTGTTTTATCTTTTAGTGCAATAGCTCTTATATGTTTTATCTAGAATCAGTTTTAAGCAAAATTAAACATATTCGTTTACACTGAGATTGTATACTACAGTCAACGCAAATATTCATTACATGACCAAATCGGTATTATGAGGGGAGAAACAAAACTAAAATAAATAAATCATTATTCTCGGCAAAATTGCGGTATTACTGATGCAAAAGAAATGCCTTAAATAGATACGTTCAGTGTATTTGTGTACTTACATAAAAAGTTATTTAATTATTTATTGGCCATATGAGATTTGATAGTTGAAATGATATGGGTATGTATTTTCTGTTGGAACACACAAATGGAAATCCTTTGTAGTTGTCCTTCCATTTGCGCTGTGACAAAAAGTATTTACAGTATAAGTAGACCCAAATATGCGTACCTATTCCAATATTATGTTCTAATTTGTGAATAGATACTTAGATGTAATGCTGAAATTACTTTATTTTCTAGAATGAAATGGAATTTTTGAAGTAGATAAGATACACAAAAAAATAAGTAGGACTATAAAGATAAAACCATAAGCGTTTCTTATGTGTCTTGGTAGCTAGGTAGCTGGGTGCCTTAGTGATAGTTGTCCAGGATCACTCAGCTTAATTTGGGTTTATTATTTAAATTTTTTTTAAATCGATCCTTTGCAGCTCAAGAAGCGTCCGGATTTTGTTTTGGGAACCACTCAGGTCTCTACATGAATCTATTTATGGTATCGGGTATTTCATTATGACTGATAGAGTTTTAATATTAAAAAGGTAGGTAAGGTAGGTAAATGGATGCCCTTGTGACTGTTGTCACGGCTCACTTAGACCATCAGTTTGGGTCCATTGTGTCCATTGGTGTTGGGGTTTCCAAAATTTTGAACCTGCAAATACAAAAAAATATGCCGCTGTTAAACAGCTCTGTGATCCGCTTTATTAGAACCACCCGGATCTATATGTAAATCTCAGGAGTTTGTTAAGCTCAATGTCGGTCAGATCCTCCAGCTCCTCAAAAAAGTAGCTGCCAAGAATCTTGAATCTCTTAGTACTAAGGGCAGGGCATTCACATAATAGGTGACGGATAGATTCTGTCTCTTCGACGTCTCTACAGCTCCTGCAGTAATCGTTGTGCGTTATGCCCAGCCGCTCCGCGTGTAGGCCCACCACGCAGTGTCCTGTAAGGACCCCTGTCAGTGTGCGTATGTCTCTGCGGTTCAGCCCGATTATGGCCTTAGATTTCCTTTTGTTTACCGCTGGCCAAAGCTCCCTCGTGTGTCTACATGTTTCAAGGCTGGTCCAACGTAGGTTTGTTCTACTCATGGATTCAGCGTCGATTTTCCGTGACAGTGTACTGAGCGGAGTTTGTAAAGATTTCAGAGCCAGAGATGCATCCATCTCCGATCCGTATCTTGCCAGCTTGTCTGCTTCTTCGTTGCCCGAGATGTCCTTGTGCCCCGGTACCCAGCATAGGGTCACCGAGTTTACGGTTGATATCTCGTCTAGGTGTTTTCTGCACTGTAACACCGTCCTTGATTTAACAACTGCTGACTCCATGGCCATTATGGCCGCTTGGCTGTCAGAGTATATGGTGATCTGCTTATCGGCCAGTTTACGCTTCTTCACCTCCTTAGCGGCTTGAGTGATTGCAGCTGTCTCTGCCTGGAAGACGCTGCATTCATCGTTGATTCTGAAGGATATACCCAGGCCCAGAGTCTCACAGAAGATGCCTGCACCTGTACCCGCATCCATTTTGGATCCGTCGGTATAGATGGCTATTTCGCCTTCTTCCGTGACTGTTCTATTGATCCATTCGCTTCTTTCTGGGATTCTGGTAACGAATCCCTTTTTGAAGGCGAAGGTGTGTGGTAGGTAGTCAGTGGATTTTGTTTCTTTCGAGGCTCTCCATCTTGCCTCGACCGATGCGTGTCCGTAGGGCCTGAAAGACCATAGTCCCGACTCCCTGAGTCTAACGGCCGTTTTAACCGCTATGCTGCTGCAGTGTATGTCCAGGGGTGTGAGGTTAAGTATTACCTCCATGGCTGCAGTGGGTGTGGTCCTTAGTGACCCTGTTATCCCGATGCAAGCCGTCCTTTGTATCTTAGTAAGGCTTGAGAGATGGCATTTCTTCTCAGTAGCCTTCCACCATACAGCTGCGCCATATGTTAAAATGGGTCTTACCACCGCTGTGTACAGCCAGTGTACCACATGTGGTTTAAATCCCCATGTGTTGCCGAATGTTCTTCTGCAGGCATAAAGTGCCACGTATGCCTTTTTCACCCGGTCTTCTATATTTTCCTTCCAGTTGAGTTTGGAATCTAGTATAACCCCCAAGTATCTTGCCGTCTTGGAAACTTGTAGGTGCACTCCATTCATCCTTGGTAGTTCAAAGGCCGGTATTGCCCTTTTCCTTGTGAACAGCAGGATTTCTGTCTTGTCTGGGTTTACTCCGAGTCCTTTTTCCGCAACCCATTTGCTGACCAGTAGGAGTGCATAGCTGAGTCGCTCACTGAGGACTGGGATGAATTTACCCGGGACCAGGATTGCTACATCGTCGGCGTAAGCACTCACGATAAAGCCTTCCCGCTCTAGTATTTTTAAGAGTTCGTCCATGACTAGGATCCATATGAGCGGAGAGAGGACGCCTCCTTGTGGGGTACCTCTGCTGACTTTCCGTTCTATACAAACGTCTCCTAGATAGGACTTGATTCGTCGTGTGCCTAGCATTTGTCCAATCCATTCACATAGACTGTTATTGACCCGGGCCCTTCTAAGGCCGCGCAGAATTGCGTCAGGCTCGATGTTATTGAAGGCTCCCTCTATGTCTAGGAGCGCACTCAAAGTAAATTCCTTGAATTCCAGGGATCTTTCCACCACGGAAACTACTTTATGTAGTGCGGTGTCTACAGATCTCCCTTTAATGTATGCGTGCTGCGATTTAGAAAGGTAATTATCGCTGATCGCTTCTCTGACATGCACATCAATTAGTCTTTCCAGTATTTTTAGCATGAATGATGACAGACTAATAGGTCTGTAGTCCTTTGCTGTGGTGTGGGTAGCTTTCCCTGCCTTAGGGATAAATATTACCCTCACCTCACGCCATGCTTTGGGAACATAGCAAAGCCTTAAGCAGCCCATATAGATGCGTTTCAGTCTTGGGATAGTGGTACCCTTAGCCTTCTGAAGCATTATAGGTCGAATATTATCTATTCCTGGTGCTTTAAAGGGGGCGAATGAGTTGATCGCCCATGCTATTTTTCTTTCGTCGATTATTGCGTCGATTGTGTTTTGATCCATTCCCTGCCTCGTGTCGTGTGTAACTGTATCGTATACTCTAGGCACGTCGGCGCATCCTGGGAAATGGGTTTCTGTCAAGACGACCAGCGTCTGCTCGTGTGATTCAGTCCAGCTACCGTCGATATTTCTTAGCGAGGATATCGGTATCGGTGCTTTAGCCAGAACTTTTCTGAGTCGCGACGCCTCGGTCGTGGATTCGATCGATTCGCAGAAATTTCTCCATGAGTTCTTCTTGGCGAATCTTATCTCCTTTTTTAGGAGTTTAACGCTCTGCTTGTAGGTCGTCCATTCGATTAGTCCCTCCTTTGCGAGGTTTCATCTAGATCTTGATGCTTGCATAAGCTCCCCGATCTTGGAGTTCCACCAGGGAGGGCGTTTTTTTCCGTTTGTTCTGCTTACTGGGCAGGATTTTTCGAAGGATTTTGAGAGCACCTCAGTTAGAGACTCAACTGCTTTGTCGATCTCTTGTTCTGTGCTGTGGTTTTTTTACCGGGCAGACGTTTTCCAACATCTGTAGTTCTGTAGTGAACCTGTCCCAGTCTGCTCTTCTTGGGTTCCTGAAAATTTCCCTAGCCTTAGATTGAATTTGTAGGTCAAAGAGTATCCAGCAGTGGTCTGAGAATGATGCCTTGCTGGACACTCTCCAGTTCACGACCTGGACGGAACTGCTCTGAGATACAAATGTAGCGTCTAGAACTTCCCTTCTATTCGCTGTTATGAAGGTAGGGTCATTACCCCTGTTACATACGATTAGATTGGAACTGAGTAAAAAGTCGAACAAAGCCTCGCCCCTTGCATTAATATCTGAGCTGCCCCAGATAGTATGATGGGCATTTACGTCACCGCCTAAGACTAAGTTCTTCTTACCTTTCTCGGACGCTGCTACTAGCGTCCTTACCGAATCCGGGGGGACAGATGTGTCGTCATTGTGGGGCATGTACACTGACGCCACAGTACAGCTCTCGTCCTTTCCTCTAACCTCCACCGCCGTCACGTCGCCCGTGCTGAAATGATACAACATTAATACAGGAAGGTTTTTATTTACCACGATACACGATCTCACCTTTCCCTTATCGGATCTGTAAAAGGTGTTAAATTTGTGTGACCCTAATCCCATCACGCGATCGTTATGGATCCATGGTTCCTGGACTAGGGCCAGGTCCAGCTGCTCCCTTTCCAGGAGCAGCCTCAAGTTGTCTGAGGCGACTTTACTGTGGTGGAGGTTGATCTGGACTATCTTCATCGATGGCCATATCTTCTCCTCCCACATTGTCGGTCGCCTGTGCGTCCGATGCAGTGCGTTTAAGCAGTTTGAGGGTAACCTCGCTCGCTGCAAATGATAACGCCATCTGCATCTCCTTCTTCAGCGGTGATGGCGTTTCGTCGAAGACGACGATATAGCCTCTTGCACCGTTTTTGGGCTCTTCCGCGCTTACGATTTCCCATCCCTGCATGGGGATCTGCGGGTTTTGCGCTTGCAGGACGCGGAGCACGTCACTCTTGTCCACCCCCATTTCGGGGATGACTATTCGTCCCTTCGCCTTCCTAGGGACTTCTCTGGGCGGGACGGCCTTGAGCACGGCTCCTTCCCAGAGTTCTAGGCCGTCTATAACGGTCTTGGCGAAGTCGTTGGATGCCTGGTCCTTGCAGTCGATGTAGGTGATACCCTTGATCCACCTCATCTTGCCATAGGCTGGGGCATTTACGCCGGCGTTCTTTAGAATGTGAGATACGATTGCAGAGCCCAAGGTCTGCTCGATTCTCTTCCCACATTCTACTGTGTACTGCCCGCTCGGCTTTTTGATGTCCACCACAGCCAGCTGCAACGGATTTCTCGTCACCTCGCTGTAGCTGCTCTTTTGGTTGGTTCCCCACGAGCCTGATGCCTTTTTGGGGCTCCCCGTGGTCGTTGTGGTCTGTTTGATCTTCTTGGGGGCATTTGGTACGTCTTCCGACGACCTCATCCTCTTCGAGGCAAACACACTTCTCTTTCCACCCGTTTTTTCCGTCGGTTTCCGCTGAAGTCCGCTGGGGCCCGGCTTATCGCTAGGCTCCCTTAAGACTGGCTGAACCTCCTTACGTACTTCGGGTCTTCTGTTTCTGGCATTGGGGTCCATCTTAACGACGTCATCCCTCCGCCTCGTGTAATCGCCTTTCTTGCCGGTCTGCCGCACGTCCTTATTTGCCGTCCTGGTTCTCGGTTCTGGGGGCCTTGTGAGAATATCCTGTGCTATGGTTTCTCTGGCCCATCCTAGCGATGCTACCTCCTTCTCTGTGAGAGAGGATCTTTCCTTAGCGGTAAGAATGCCATATATATGTTTGGCCTTTTTAAACTCCCTCTTCCTTAGCAGACCCGGAGAGAGTTTTTTCTTCTTCCTCGCCTTGTCCGTTGCGAGATTCTCTTCGGAGGGTTCAGCTAAGAGCTGTTCTTCCCTTTCCTCCGATATCTCCTCATCAGTTAAAAAAGACCTTTCGGATTTGGCAGGACCCTTCCACTTCGCGCAAGCAAAAGAAGCTTTCATCAAGGTCCTGTATGGGCCGTAAACTGCCTTATATATTTCTTAAAAAACAAACAACGCTTTGACATATCAATTTAGTTTCTACTTTATTTTGAAGCTTGGACAATGCAGCTTTGTTAAGAAAAATACCTACTCTACATATTTTGTTCTTACTGTTTTCTTTAAAAAAAATGTATAAGAAAATTATCGATAAAACAACGTGTGTCGAAAACGCCTTAAAAACGTGCGCGTGACAAAAAACTTGTATGAACGAATTGTGAAGAAAGACTTTGACTATATACATACTTCTCGATGTCGATGTCGTCCGCATACCCCAGCAGCTGGACGTATCTATTGCAGATAGTGCCTTCCGTGTTGACACCTGCTCTTCGCACTATTTTCTCCAGAACAAAATAAAGGAAGTCACATGATAGCACATCTCCTTGCCGAAATCCGTCACAAGTTTGTAATGATCCGGATCTTGCCGGGATCAAGAATTCGGCCATCGCCACGTAGAGCTCCTGACGATCATATGCGGCATTAAAGTCGATGAAAAGGTGGTGGGTCACGACTTGAAATTCATTGCTCTTTCCTAGAATTTGCCTTAGTGTTCATTGTCGATCTTCAGGGCCGGAAGCCACACTGGTTACGTGCCGAGTAGTGTGTTGCAGAACGGCTTGAGACGTTCACACAGTACGTTGGATAGGATCTTATATGCGACATTTAGCTGGGATGTGCCTCAATAGTTCTTGCAAGACATATGATCGCCTTTCTTGAATATGGGGCATATGGAGCTAATAGTGCAGTCTTCGGGCATGGTTTCTTGCATCCATTCTTGGTTTTTGATTTGGTGCATGCGCCCTACCAAAACATCACCTCCGTATTGGAATAGCTCCGCTGGTAAACCATCAGACCCGGTGGCCTTATTGTTCTTTAACTTTCTTATAGCTAAGCCAACCTCTTCTATACTGGGTGCTAAAATCTGTTCTTCATTGACAGGACCCATCAGTCTCTCTACACGATGCCCATTTAATAGCTGTTTGAATACTGTATAAGCTAAATAAGCTTGTAAGTGACCCATGCACTAATCGCCACCCAAGCAAAACGTAGCTATCTTCATCTACAGACAGTTCGTGATAAAGTCTTTCGACCCAATAATGACTTCCGTCTGAACTAATTGAAGGCTTCAAAGAGCAACTGTCCCGGGCTTGGATTTATTCCACGATTCAGCTCTTCATAGAAACATTTCTTCGCATATGATAAATCTGGAAAACAGAACTTGGTATTCCTATCACGCCGACTACTTGGCATACCTAAGTACGGGTCACGGCATACATGCAGTCAAATCGCCATTCATTTTCTCTGCGGACGTTTGACATTGGCCACAGCTAGACAATGCTCACCAGGCAAACCGCCTGGTCCAAAGCGTGGCTTAGCCGTTAACCTTACTTAAAGAAATTTATTTTTCAATCGATTTGAAGATGCTCCTGGGTTGAACGTTATACACTATTCGATCGATAAGCTTTTTGAACTACTGATATTGCCGTTTCTCTTCCATTAGTCTAGGACTAAATATATATATAAATAAATAAAGATTTTTATCTCAAAGGTTCCGATTATCTGCTTTCCTTTCCTTGTTTTCAGAATTTGCAGGATACATGTTCTGTATGTAGAGTCTGGTGAAACTATATCGAAAATATTATCAGACGCCAAGCTATATTTGCCCAAGTACAAGTACCTATATGGGCTATTATTCCCAAACCGCATAATGTAGCAATCTCGAATTGTACATGGTTATAGAGGTAATAAAAAATAACTTGACCCGTATATCAGGATATTTTAATATATTGGCCCGAGTGGACCTGTTGGAAGTGATTTTAAATTTTAGGTACGCCATCTAAAAGCATCACAAATCTAGGACCCTTTAAGGTTTTAAATCAAATCTTGGTATAGTTGTAAAGAAGTAAAAACTTTCGGGCATATGTTTGTTATAGTCGAAAAAAGCTTTTAAAACAAATAACTCTTGTAACAGGAATAGTTTGAGTTTGATACACTTTTTCAAATTTTGTTGATTGGCCCAAAAGTAAAAAAGACATTTTTTTAAATGAAGAAAGGCACACTGGTAAGAATTTTTTTAGAAAAAATACTGAAAACATCTGAAGGAGATGAGATCTGAACATCTGGAGAACCAAGAAACCCGTGCTGGTTTTAAAAATACCACTCTGTTTTTTCTGGCAAAAGCTAGAACCAAATAAAAGTACTGGGTGTCCCAGTTAAGAGTTATAAAGTGGAGGTTTTTGAACATTTTTGACTGACAAAAAATTAATTTAGCTTTAACTTTTGTTAATTGTATGTGGAAAAGTTCCATTACATAATTTTTAGAAATTTTGTGAAAGACAATGTTTTTTATTATGTAAATATTTTGAGAAAAATGCATTAATATTTACTTCTAAAATTGAAACAATAAAACCGTTGTTGTGGTTGCAAAGTTTTCAACATACACTGGCGATCAGTGGAGGTTTTTAAACATTTTTGACTGACAAAAAATTAATTTAGCTTTAACTTTTGTTAATTGTATGTGGAAAAGTTCCATTACATAATTTTTAGAAATTTTGTGAAAGACAATGTTTTTTATTATGTAAATATTTTGAGAAAAATGCATTAATATTTACTTCTAAAATTGAAACAATAAAACCGTTGTTGTGGTTGCAAAATTTTCAACATACACTGGCGATCACAAGGATGAGGCCATACATTTTGCAATCGATTTTCAGTCTTTATAGATACCTGTTGGAAATTTTATACTCCGAAACTTTTACTACCTGTGAACAGGTACATATTTTGCCAACAGAAAGTCATGAAATTAAAGGGTAAATAAGGAACGACCACTGGAATTTCCCTAGATCAAACAATGAACTGCTATACTATACGCTTTTCAGTATAAAAAGATGCGCACTGGAATGAACACACATGCAAAATCTTCAAAAGAAAGGAATAAATGAATAAAATGTTTACATTTTATGGTTTTAAAACATTTATTTATTATGTTTTTCTACATTAATATTGAGTATGCCCGCCATTTTTCGATATGACCTCTATAAGACGGTTTGGTTTCGTATCATACAGTTTTTTTTTTAAATAATTAAGAGAAATTTGGGCTCAGGCATCACGAATAGCTTCGATTAAAGTGTCTTTGTCTTCAAATTGTCTGTCGCCTTCATACGAGTACACTTTACGAGATAACAATGGCCAAAGATTTTTGATTATGTTTAAGCCCGGTGAATATTGCGGCCATGGAAAAAGTTCCACGTCTTCTGATATAATCCAACTTCTAACAACCCTGGAAGTGTGGATAGGGGCATTGTCTTGTTGGAATATCCAAGACAGGGGTCCAAAAATGTTTTTCACTTTTGGAAATGACCGTTCCACAAACATTTGTAGTTGTTTCCGTTAATTTTTGTGGACGAAAACTGCAACTCGATTGTGCCATAGTGGGTAATAGCTCCCCACACCATAACACCTGATGTACGGCTGTGATGTCTTTCCAAAATAAGCTCCTCCTTTCTTAGATCATGAAAATAAAAGTGTAACCATCGAGGCAGTCAAGGTAAAACTTTTTTTCCATCCGAAAAAACAACTGCTTAAGGCATTGACTGCTCCAAGCGACATGTTCTCATGCAAAATTCATTCGATGCTCCTGGTGTATTTGCCTCAAAACAGGTTTCCTTTTAAGTTTTCTTCTCTGTATAGTACCACTTTTTCGTATTATCCTTTGGACCGTTGCTATGCTGGCTGATACTCCGCTGTTGACCCTTACTTTAGTCACCGGTAGAGTAGAATTTGAGGCAAGGCGTATAATAACCCGCCTTTCTCGCAATGTTGTTGCTTCTGCCGTGCGTCTTTTTTGATTTTTCCCTTAGTGTTGTGGATCCGCAAGATAACTGTTTACAACAGTCTTACTCCTATTTAGCCTCCTTTCAATTTCTCGGCCTGAAAGCATCTATTTTTCCTCTCTCTGGCGCTGTCAAAGTCTTTCCGGAACCCAATTTTTTAACTAAATAAAAACAATTCTTTTCAATGCTTTTTTAAATATTCTAAACAAAACTTTGAAAAAATTGCTAATGTGAACTCCTGCAACAAAATATTCGCAATAGCCTCATCCTAGTGGCGCATCCTTTTATACGCTTTTTAAGTAGTTCATTGTTTGATCTTGAGAAATTCCAGCGGTCGTTTCTTATTTACCCTTTAATTTTATGATTTACTGTTTGGAAAATATGTACCTGTTCACGGTAGTAAAAGTTTCTGGGTATAAAATTTGCAACAGGTATGAAGACTGAAAACCGATTGCAAAATGTATGGCCTCATCCTTGTGATCGCCAGTGTACGCTCTTGAATTGTCTGTCCAAAATATACACAACCAAAGCTGAGGTTTACGGTGCAGGGAAATAACATCACGGGCAATAACTTCACTTCGAGTGGGCAATAACTTCACAGTAAATTTTGTGAAGTTATTTCCCACCTATAATTTGAAAATTTGTCTATTATAACTAAAAACCTTTGCACCCACTATAAATCAAACAGTGACCCCAAGCAGGGGGGTTGCGGGGGGCAGCAAGCCCCCCCCCCCCCCATTTGCATTGCACTGTTAATGGGATTAGTTGCGAAATCGCAAGTAGATTCCATAATCAGTTCAATACATATGGGGGGCCATGCTGCCCCCCTGCAACCCCCCTGCTTGAGGTCACTGTTTAATTTGGAGTAGGTGCGAGGTACGGTTCTTGAATTATCATAAAATGTTAAAAGAATTTATTTCCCACTAAAAAGTGTAGTTATTGCTCACCATCAGTGGGCATTAAGTTCACAAAAAAAAAGTGAAGTTATTGCCCACTCGAGGTGAAGTTATTACCCATGTGAAGTTATTGCCCGTGAAGTTATTTCCATGCACCGAGGTTTACCACTTCGACGGGATATAACATGAAAGAAGGTAAAAATAGACTTGCCTGCCATAAATTGTTTTGTTCGCCAGAACTTCAGGAATCTCCGCTTATCGACTATTATTGATGGTAATGGTCAAATTGTAGGCCTATCGAAATAAATAAAAATTTATTGCATAAATATGAGCTCTCGTGGAGAGTACGATAACTCAGGCGACAAAGTTTAACGACAGATTTGTGTAGAACAATTATTTACAAGCATTTTTCACTATGGGAGTGGGGGTCTATCTCGCCCATTTGGGCGGGAAGGATGATTTTATAAAAAAAAACACTTCAAATGGGACAACAAATATTTAAAAATAACGGTAATATACTTACAATTAAGTATTGCACATTTTTTTAAAGATAAAAGTCGGTTCTATCATCTTCTTTTTAAATCAATCAATTTTAAAAAATTTGGAACTTGATAAAAAAAATCGAACCTTATTACAACAGCCTCTCTAAAAGCAAACGATAGGGGATGTCCAGAGCATGAGTTCAACTACAAGGTTAGTTGAACTCATGCTCTGAACATCCCCTATCGTTTGGACACCCCCGATAGTCCCCACCGATACATTTCATATCCCATGTAATGCATATGTAAGATAAATAAATAATAAAAATTATAATAATAAAATTTGTAATGACCCCTATTTTGGAAACAACTTCAAATACCTAAAACTTCTTTTGAAGAGCGAGCAGCTGTAATTGCGTTCCATTCATAACCTTTTTTACTTGGAAGTAGTTAGCGACCGCCAAACGAAAGCAACAATCATTTCTCTCTCTGTCTATCATCTATCTCCTTTCAAACTCTCGTTACTAATTCAATCAAGTTGATTGCTACTCAAAATACACCATTTAATGAACAATTTCCGATTTGTATTCTCATAATTCGCCTTTAATGTCGTTAAATATTATAACAAGCACAAGCACTGGCACCACCACACCAACCGACCAATTTAGTCAAATTCACCCGTTCATTCACCATCGCCACGCCATCCGCCTAACGTTGATACCGGTTCCATCATGAATTGCAATTTCACTCTCTTAACCACTTACAGACAGTATCACCAGAACGGTTACTCTGGCATGCCTTCTCATGAAATATATGTAATATGGTAGGTATACCGTTAAAGTGGATTTAAAAGTCGCACTAAGTCCGCGCGCGTTCTTTTGACTTGGTTTCTGTTCTATTCGCAAAAAATGAAAATAAAAAAAAATCTTGTGAGAGTACCTACCTATGTATGTGTGACGGAGACAGAAGAAGATTACACCGAAATTACGCTCAATGTTTAGGTGGATTAGTTATTGCACAATAGCGGCCTCAAGTGGACTGAAGTGGTGGTAGATACTCAACCACTCTTTGGATGAAAACTGGACCAAGTGTGCGCTTAAGAACAAGTCACCGCCAGCTACTGCGGGATTAGGGGCAGAGTATGCCCCCGAAGAATAGAATATATTAGTTGCCAACACAGCAGTAGAAGCGTAGGGTTATTAGGGTTGAGATTATTTAATTAACGCAACGTTTTTTCTCGAATTCATGGTGGTTATCCTAGTTTAGATAAAAGAAGATATGGGGTGGATGGCATTGCTTATGATGCAGTACATGGTGCTGTTCAATTGTATTAATGCAAAAAGTTTCTTGTTTTCGAGAGTCGTTAGTTTCATTAAATACCTTTTTGGCACTTGAGGGATTTTTTAACGTTGCTCTTGGTGCTATTTTGTAGTTTTTCGTTTTAACCGATATTTTATGAATTCTCTTGGAAAATTCTATCTTGAAATTGGATCTTGTTTATTTCCTATGGCATATGGAAATGTTTTTAAGTATCACCTTAATATGTATTCAGGAATGTGGTACAGTGATAGTCGGCTGCTGCAACTGTGAAAGTTTGACTGCAAGAAATACTGCCATTTACACGGCTTCCGAAAGCAGTAAAGTTCAACAAGTCGGTAATAAAAATAAAGTTTGTCTGAGCAATCTTTTTTGTCAGTCACTACTTTTAACTCAAGGAGCCGATTGAGGAAGCCAAGAAAATACAGCTGAAATCGAATAACATCTATTCTTGTGTTACTTTTATAATTGTTGGTTACGTTATGTATGTTTTAAATCCTTTCCATCTAATGATACCTATTACTCCCCTTATCTGTTTCTCAGAGCCGACCGTTTCCTTGGTCACAGCTCTCAACATGTTGGCAGATGATACACTTGTCACAATGACGTAGAAACTCCCTTCAAATGCACTGACAAACCAGAGTATATCCATATAATGAGTAGGGACACTCTCGACGTTTTCTTTATCAGTTCTTATCAGCAAGTACGTTGTGTCACACAGACACTAGAAATAGATGGATATATTAAGCACTGTGTAAGATAGAGATAAATGAGGAAGACTATTTTTTTCGAAAAGGGTACAGGGTGCTCCGTTAAATAAAGACAAACATTAATCTTTTTTTATTAAAAATTAAATAAGAACTACACGTGTGTTACGCGAAGATATTTTTGCTTGTTGTTGACTTTTTTGATAATCCTATTAAGTTTGTTGATAATGTGATACACTCGAACACGTACCTACATACAATTTTATAAGAAATTCTTTGTTTTGATTTTTACAGCAAAAGTAATCAAATTCATTTTTTAATATAGGTATTATACATTTTCATTTCAAAATTATTACACAAATTGGGTAAACGAGAAATAAATTGTTGCTCCAGGCTCTCTATCGCATCTTAAAGCTCTTGAGAAGGGCTCGCAGTTTCCATGGGATATATCTATATATTAAGGGAGTCGGACAGAATCCCGAAAAACGTAATCCCGAAATCCCAAAATCCCGAAAATCCCGAAAAACTAAAATCCCGAAAACCCACAATCCCGAAAAGTCACAATCCCGAAAATCCAAAATTCCGAAAGACCAAAATCCCGAAAATGAAACTAAAAATTTTATTGTACCAACAAAAAAATTTGGCAAATTTATTTAACAAAATAAACAAAATAAAAAACTTCAAATAAATAAAACATAACAAAAACAGTTCAAGTCTTACAAAAACATATCAAAAACGATTATTGGCAAAATAATATAATACAAGTTCTAGTTCATATTGTACGCAATTATTCTGAGATAACTTATTTCAGAAGGCTTTCGCTGCTCACACTCCCAGTAAAATATATCCTTGTATTTTTTGTAGCCGTCAATAAGCAGTTTCTCACGCTGTTTGTTGGTTTTCACAATGGACACGTTCATTTCTACTTAAGACTTCAAACACAAAATGTCACTGATAATATAAAGTTTTTAATTATAAAGGCATGCACGATACTCACTTTGTATTACGATGTTCACTGTCTAACAAAAATCTAGTCGGTCAGCTATCACACTATTTGAGATCAGCTCAACTGAATGCACATTGCGAATTGCAAAACATTACAACGCAAACAATTGCAAAATATTATTACGGTAAATGGAATGGACAAACACTTGTCTATTTTACATTCAAAATTAAATAAAGAATCCCGAAAAATAATATATAAAATGAAAAATTTGCGCAAATTTTTCATTTTATATTTTATTTTTCGGGATTTCGTTTTCGGGATTCTTTTTTCGGGATTCTGGCTTTTCGGGATTTTGGATTTTCTGGATTTTGGGTTTTCAGGATTTTGGTTTTCGGGATTGTTTCCCTAACCCATATATTAATACGGAGTTGCCTATCACGTGTTTCCACCCATTTTTGCTATTATACGTCACATAGATATGCCAACACTACACTCTGCTTCAACTGAATAAGCACAAACATTTTCTAAGCTACGTTGTCCATTTTTTCAAAACCTTGTGCCGTAATATATCATTTGATGATGCAAACTGTTTGCGTATGATGTTGACAAAATAAATCGGAAGGAATAATTCAAAAAGTACCGCTATTTTTTCCCTGGTTCCCTTGCAAAGAATTCAAAATGAAAAAATGCAGTTTTATTTTGCGTCAACTGAATAGACACAAGGTCATTATTTTCACTGCTTATGAGTATTCTGTGGAGATTGACACATTAGATCAACAGTTGAAGTGCTTTAAATTAATTTTATTTGATTAATTGTATTTCAAAGAAAAACAGGTAGATCAAAATCTCTAAATAGTGTTGAAAGAGCTCAAATCGATTTACTAAAAGACCAAGGACTAACCGGGCGTTCTATCGCTGACAAAATTGGACGAAGTTCTAGTGTGGTCTATTCTTATTTAAGAAGCAACGATTCGCAAGGAAAAAACATGAAAGGAGGTCAAAAACGGCAACGACAGCGGTTGATCGAAGAGCAATTTTAAGATGTGCTTCCAATTCCGACTCTGCGGCAAAAATAAAGCAGAAAGCCGGTGTTACTGCAAGCGTTTCAACAGTGCGAAGGGTTATCAATAGTGCCAAACATCTAAAACGGTTAAAAATTCAAAAAAAACCACCACTTAACGAAAAACGGAAGTGTATGCGCTTAGAATTCTCTAGACTCCATATGAGTTTTAAAAATGAATGGCGTCAAGTAGCTTTTTCGGATGAGATGAAGTTTAATTTTGATGGCCCTGATGGGTTTAATTATTACTTCCACGATATGAGGAAAGAAGAACAATTTTTAACACGGCATCGTAGTCGAGAAGGTGGTGTTATGGTATGGGGAGCAGTTAGCTACTATGGCACTGTTGAGCTTGAGTTAAAAACCTCAAAAATTACTGCATTAAGTTATGAAGGAAATTTGAATTGAAATATTCCTAAATATTCAGGCATTTTTGGACCCATAAACTGCACTTTTCAGTAGGGCAACGCCCCCTCCACTCGGCGCGCATAGTAAGAAATTGGATAGAGGAGCAGAATGTGGAATTGCTTCAATCACCGCCGTACTCACCGGACCTGAACCTTATAGAAAACGTTTGGGGATGGCTAGTACGAAAAGTTTATGAGCCTGGCCGTCAGTTTGAGGAGAATCCCTTATTGCAGAAATTAAATTGGCCTAGAGCAGAGGTTCCCAACCGGTGGGGCACGGCTCCCAGGTGGGGCATGGGGATTGTAAAAGGGAGGCGTGAACACAATTTGAATTGAACATTTTTGGTGCAAAGAATACAATATTGAAGATTTCAATACTTATTTGCACCCAGAATCTCAGAGCTGGTGAAGAAAATGCAACCCCAGAAGTTGCATTGAACATCTTACATTACTAACAAATAAAAATGCGTTTTTCACAATCAATTTACAAAAAATGTATAAACAAACATGTATACAAGCAAGAATATTTAAAATTCTCGATGCATTAAATATATTTTTCAGTGAACATTTGGAATTTTTATTTGGGCATGCATTCTCCAGTTCGACCTATGGGGGGCATGCTGTTGAAAAGGTTGGGAACCACTGGCCTAGAGGGAAATTTCGCTAAACTGCATAAAGAGGCTGTACGATTCCATGCCGGATCGAATTTACGAAACTATTATGAATAAAGGCGGCAGTACCCACTACTAAAATTAAAAAACTATTTTAAGAAAAACTTGTTTCATTTAATCCGAATAACTTTTATTTCCAATTTCAAAATTTGTGTCTATTTAGTTGACGCAAAATAAAGCAGCATTTTTCCATATTGAATGCTTTGCAAGGGAACCAGGAAAAAAATAGCGGTACTTTTTGAAATATTCTTTCCGATTTATTTTGTCAACATCATACGCAAACTGTTTGCATCATCAAATGATATATTACGGCACAAGGTTTTGAAAAAATGGACAACGTAGCTTAGAAAATGTTTGTGCTTATTCAGTTGAAGCGAAGTGTATATATATTTGGGTAGGGGACAATATAGGGGGAAGTGCACAATACAAAAATTATCCACATATATAACACACATTATGAATTACAGCAGGTAAAAAGGATGAAATTACAAAAACAAGCTTGAAGTTACTTGAAAATGCTTGAAAATACTTGAAGTTATTTGAAGTTACCAACAACAACATTGCTGTGCATGTTATGCATTTGATAATGCTTGAACATACTTGAAGTTACTTGGACATGCTTGAAGTTACTTGAAAATGCTTGAAGGTATTTGAAAATGCTTGAAGTTGCTTGAAGTTACTTGAAAATGCTTGAAAATACTTGAAGTTACTTGAGTTATGTACCTGAAGTTGCTTGAAGTTACTTTAAGTTACTTGCAAATACTTCAAGTTACTTGAAATGTTTAAAAACTTGAAGTTACTTGGACATGCTTGAAGTTACTTGAAAATGCTTGAAGTTACTTGAAAATGTCGGACAAATTTTATATCATGTGAAATCAGAGAATGCAATGTCAAAAAATTTCATTTTCTAATTAATATGTATAACAGTCGACTTTGTTTTTTTTTCAACTTATAGAATAAATTTTTCGAATTTCGGCCATGGGGCGACCCCTAGTCCTTATAATTATGATCTTTTAATTCATTTGTTCATTGAATTGGTATGTAGTCAGTAACTTGTTATTTCCTCCTCGGTTGCATAAAACCGCGAAGGTATTTTCCAGATAATCTTGATTGAGGTTTCTCGTTAAAAGGAACTGAATACCATCTGCCCTTAAATCAGTTGAAATTCCAATGAGAGCATTTATGTTCCGTTGCCATCCTTTTGAAAATTGCATGTTTTTAGTTACATTGGCAAAATGATCAAAAGAAGTAATATTTTGGAAAATATATTCATTTTATTTAAGAATTTGACCTGCTCTTTATTTCCAAAAAATAGTATTCTAGATTTGTTGTGGTCTTTTAACTTAGACGAATTAAAAATATCGTATTACCTGTCTAATCTTTCGATGATTTCAGCAGTATTGATAGATATATTACAATATTTTTAAATTAAAAACAGTTGACCTTTATCTTTCAAAAAAACACGTAGGCTCTTATTTGTTTGCTCTGAGAACTATCACGCGTCACCCCGTAATGTGTTTTCTTCACTTGTTTCGCGCGACTGACAAGAATTCAAGTCAGTACGCCGTTGAAATCACATTATAAAAAAACGTAAGCACCGCCGACGCAACCTTTTTACAAAACCAGTGTGACCAACTTCCACAAAAACTAGCAAATAAGGAATCAAAATATTTTTATTATTACTATGCCGAACACTGGATTGCATTGTTTTTAGCGAAATCAAAGCAAAGAAGAAGCATTTATTTTCATATTTTTGACTAAAGGGTAATTTTAGAGGTTCATAATTAGGTGTAATCAGTAAAAAAAAAATAATTAGAAAAACCAGCCATAAACCATTTAAAAAAAAGCAAATCAGGTAGCACTGCACGAACTGAAAAGATACACACAACGGGGTTCAAGTCGACACGCCTTTAAAAATGATTATGAAAATACCCCAATCATTCGTCTTACGAAGCACGCCGCATGTACTGGTATAGGCAAAATATATTGCGTACCCTCTTTTCCACAGCGGTCGTTCCATAAGGGGCACATCATCCTTTTGACCTGCTTCCACATATTGTAGGCTTTTTTCTGCACTTTGCTTTGTAATGTCAATACTCATTATATTGATATACTCCGTGACAAACGACCTTGGTTGCAGAAACCGGTGTTTGAATGCGAATATGGTTGTATTTGTTGCTCTTATTTAGTGTGTCAAACTTTACTTTAAGGAAAAAAAAAACGAAAAGTGGAGAAACAAACCATCCGCCTTGCAACCACCCCAAATGACTGGTGAATGATTTGGTAGCTTATGCTGCTGCATAAGGGAATTGACACAATAAAAGGCAATGATTGACAGGTTCATATATACGAGCATAATACCAGAGCACAGCCTTTATTGTACGTCGCTCTTTACATGTGTGTACGTTCTGTCATCACCACCCAACCCTAAACCAATTAAAAAGGACATCATTGGCAAATTGCACTGCACTTTGACTTTGGTGAAGTATCACTTTTGTGGCAGAGGGTCTGTTGATTTTTCTTTTTCATTGAATGACGCTTTTATTGTGTTCAGTTGGTTCAACACTGTGTAAAGGAGCAATGGAGTGAGTCAGTAAAAGAGGGCATCAGATACTGGTGCTTTGAAAATTGATTAGTTTAGGAGTGGGCTCCTTGCTAAAAGGGGGTTTATAGTACATAGGTTAGGTTAGGCTAAACAGGGGTATTCAGTTCGCATACAGCACTTGGCACCAAAAGAGCCAATCGCGATCCCAGGGAACCGATTGAAACCAACATTTCAAAAGGAATAAAACCTAAACACTTCCTAAACAAAACATCCAATTGTTGTATATTTGAAAGTATGTAAGTGGAAAACATAAATGTACCCACTTACTCTCTAATAGTATTACACAGCTCTAATATGTACACGCATACATGCATAGTATTTAAGTAAATGAATTCTCATTAGTATGTATATTAGTTTAGTTAATAAACTCATTTCAAGCGAGGCATATCGTCTTTTATTTTTGATTCAACTTACAACATGGTGTCAGATGTGATTTGAACACTCGCAGTCGATATAATAAGAAATTTGAAAAAAAGCATTTAAGGAGAAAAAAAAAAATAAAATAAATAAATTAAAGAAAAAACAACACAAGTGTCTCACAAAATTGCACAAGCAGTCAAGTCAGTGTCATAATTTTTTCTTCATAACCTGTGCCGTCTGAAAACCACGTGACGCGTCTGAGTTCAAACTGGATAAAAACGCCAGAAAGTCTATATCTGACTCGGGAGTTTTGCTCGACTCTAGAATAGAAGAGGAAGACAGTCACGATTCGTCGCAACAAAGACTCAAACAAAAGAGCATGATGGAGATTTCTTTTGGTGCGAAGCCGCCTAAAGAAATGGATTTCAGTCAGTCAAACTTAGCGGCAGCGTGGAAATTTTGGGTGCAAAAGCTGGAAATCTTCCTAAGCTTTGTTGAAATTACAGACGATGCAAAGAAAGTTAACGCCATTCTCTCATACATTGGGGACGATGGCCTACGCATATATAACACGTTTCCCAATAACCTAAAATTTGAGGAGGTGATCAAAAAGTTTAACAGTCATTGTAACCCAAGAACAAACATTGTCTTCGAAAGGTACAAATTTCTCTCTGCAAGACAAAAATCAGGAGAAACAATTGATCAGTTCTTAACTCATCTGAAGGAACTATGCTCAAATAGAAAAAGAACTTTATGCCATCTTATTCAGCTGCGAAAAATACCATCAATACATGTATGGTCAGAAAACAGTAGTAGAAACAGACCACAAGCCGCTCATCCCACTGTTCAAAAAAGCATTAGTTAATGTGCCGCCTAGGTTGCAACGAATGATAGGTTAGGTTAGGTTAGGTTTGAAGGGAAGTGCACAGCCATTGCTGTGCTTGCTCGGGGGCCCATTGGCCCATTGTGATCCCTTTTTGTTTATCGTGGTAAAAACTTCACTTACAATAAAAACACTTACCATGCTTCGTTTAAATTTTTCTTGCTGGTTGGCCTATTGGAACCAACCTGTTTTCTTGACAAACCTGATTATGTCCGTCAGTGGTACCTGCGCTACGTCCTCTAAGTCTTCGAAAAATCTGTTACCCAGATAACGAAGTCGAGATGTCTGGAGGTTTGGACACTCGCAGAGCAGGTGTTTGATGGTCTCGGTTTCTTCTGTATCCTGACAGCTCCTGCAGTAGTCTGGTGAGCTAATGCCCAGCCTGTTTGCCATTACTCCTATGGTGCAGTGGCCGGTCAGTACGCCGGTTAGGATACGTATTTCTTGTTTATTCATTCCCAGAATGTGCTTTGTTCTTTTCTCGTCGATTCTTGGCCATAGGCTGCGAGATATAACACAGTCGTTCCTTTGGGACCAGGTAATGTTAATTTGTTCCCTCAGTTTTTGGTCAATGTTTCTTTTTGCTGCACTAATTGGGATGTCTATTGACGTAATGGCGTCCATTGCGTCAAGTTCTGACCCTGTTCTTGCTAGCTCGTCTGCCTTTTCATTCCCCACGATGTCGCTATGACCGGAGACCCAGCAGAGGGTGATCCTGTGTCGTTCGCCTATTTCGTTAAGGGATTTTAGGCAGTTCCTGACTGTTTTTGACTTTGTGGTTTCGCTGTCTAGTGCTTTGATCGCCGCCTGACTGTCTACGAAGATTGTAATCTTGGAAGGATCCAGATTCTTCGCGGAGATTGTTTCTGCTGCTTTGTCTATGGCGACTATTTCGGCTTGAAAGACGCTGCATTCGCTGGGGAGTCTGTACGAGTCCTTTATGTCTAGGGGCTCGCAGAAAACTCCTGCTCCTGTACCTACATCCATTTTTGACCCGTCCGTATAGATATGGATTTCTTGTGCGCTGGCGTGCGCGTTCCAGTTCTCTCTTTGGGGTATATATGTAGAGTAGTTTTTCTCGAAGTTTCGATTGGGGATTATGTAGTCCGTTTTCCTGGATAGATCGATACCCAAGTAATTGTGAATTATGGAGCCGTGCCCATAGGAGCTGTGTCTCCACATATTTGCCTCCTTGAGGCGGAGGGCTCCTTTGGCTGCCATGCTGCGAATGTATTCACCAAGGGGGCGTAGGTTTAAAATGACTTCCAGCCCGGCCTGGGGTGTCGATCTCATTGCTCCTGTTGTGCCGATACATGCTACCTTAGAGATGTTATGGAGATAGGTAGTCCTTTCTGTTGTCTTCCACCAAACAATAGACCCGTATGTAAGTATGGGTCGTATGATGATAGTGCTTTTTTTGATCGTTCCTCTGTGTTACGTTTCCAAGTAAGCTGAGAGTCTAGGATGATGCCCAGATACTTTGCTTCCGGGGAAAGTTTCAGACGAATTCCGTTTAGCTTCGGCATATCGAAATTCTCGATTTTTCTTTTCCTAGTGAACAGAACACATTCGGTTTTGATTGGATTAACTCCAAGGCCGTTCGGTCTCGCCCACGAGGATAATTCTTTTAGGGCAGATTCCATGAGTTCACTAATAGTGGGAAGATACTTTCCACTTATTAGAATTACAATATCGTCTGCGTATGCTACTATTTTCGTCTTTTTGACCTTTATAGTCGTGAGGATTTTGTTGACCACTAGAAGCCACAGGAGGGGAGATATGACGCCTCCCTGTGGGGTGCCCCTGGTCACTGTTTTCCTTATGGTACTCTCTCCGATCTCTGAGTTAATTACTCTGCTGTTAAGCATTTCGTAAACCCAGTTCGTTATTTCTATTTTCGCTCCTAAGTCTACGAGCGCTGTTTTTATGGCCGCTGTTTTGACATTGTTGAAAGCTCCCTCAATGTCTAAAAATGCTGCCATGGTGAATTCTTTATGGTGTAATCCTTTTTCTATAATTGACACAACTTCGTGCAGGGCTGTTTCCACGGACTTGCCTTTGAGGTAGGCATGTTGAATACTGCATAGGTTGTTTTCGTTTAAGAGGTCTCTTGTATATAAGTCGATTATTCTCTCTAGTGTCTTTCAGAGAAAAGAGGAGAGACTTATCGGCCTATAATCTTTTGCTGTGCAGTGTATATGTCTCCCTGCTTTGGGAATGAATATCACTTTAACTTCTTTCCAGCTTTGCGGTATGTAGCAGAGTCTTATACAGCTTTTGAAAATGGCTTTTAGCCATGGCAGTATTACATTGAGAGCCTGTTGTATCATTGCTGGTATGACATTATCTGGTCCCGCCGATTTGTAGGGCTGGAAAGATTTGACTGCCCAAGCAATTTTGTGCTCTGTTATGATACTTTCAATTGCCATGTCCGGTTGTGTGTCTTGCGGAACGGGGGTGTAGTTGACATCACATCCAGTGTTCTCACTAGACTCCGGAAAGTGAGTATCCATTAGAATTTGTAGAGTTTCTTGGCTAGACTCTGTCCAAGAGTCATCAGCACGTTTAATATACCCTGGGACCATGGGGTCTTTGGATAGTACTTTACGTAGTCTGGCAGCCTCGTTTGTACTCTCTATGGATTCGCAGAACGTGCTCCAGGATTCGAGTTTTGCTCTCCTTATTTCTTTTGTGTATAGATTAAGTTCGGACCTATACTTAGTTCAGTCTTCATCTGTCTTACTCTGTCTTGCTTTGTTAAAAAGTTGTCTTACCAATGTTCGCCGCTTTTGAAGCTCGCTGGTCCACCAAGTTGCCTTTTTGGGTTTGCGATTGCGAGAGATGGGACAGTGTTTAACAAAGGCTTTGTGCATAGTTTTGGTAATATACTCGACTGCGTTGTCGATTGAGTGAGTGTCGACAAAATTGTCCTCTTTTGGATGTTGTGTGTACTCACTAACCGTTTTCGCATAGTCTGCCCAATTCGTTTTCCTAGGGTTCCTAAAAATTCGTTGTGCCATATATTGTAGATTGACTGTAAAGAGTATTCTATTATGGTCTGAGAAAGAGTTCTCTCGACAAACTCTCCAGTCTTCTACCCTGATATGATCATTGTTGCTTTTGAGAGTTATATCTAAAATTTCTGACCTGTTTCTGTTTTGGAAAGTGGGCTGGTTTCCCCTGTTACACAAAACTAGATTTGTGGAAATAATATATTCAAACAACGACTCATCTCTTTTATTAATTCCTGCACTGCCCCACAGCGTGAGGTGTGCATTCGCGTCGCACCCTGCCACCAATGATGTGTTCCGTGTGTTAGCGTGCTCCACTAATTCACGTACTGAGGATAAGGTTCCTTTCCGGAGCTTCAATTTTTACGGCCACTGTGTCTCCATTACTGTACCTGTGAAGAAAAAATATGTTACCAACAGTTTTCTTGACTAGAATACAGCTTTGTACTTTACCTTCTTCTTTAGTGTGGAACAGATGGTAATATGGCGATTTCAGACCACGAATGATGCTTCGTCTGCAAGCCTACGATTTGGAGGTCACATACAAACCAGGGAAAAAATTATTAGTCGCAGATATGTTGTCAAGAGCTCCATTGTGTCATAAAGATGAGAGCAAGTTAGATAATGAGCTATCCCTCATAGATAAACTAATTTTTAAAGGTCAAGCGTTAGTCATTCCAGCGAAACTAACACCCATTATTCTGGAATATATTCACGATGGACACTCAGGAATAGAAAAAAGTAAGAAACGCGCAAGAGGGTTGGTGTTTTGGCCACGCATGAATGAAGACATTCAAAAATCAGTCGAAAATTGTGAAACACACAGAAAATATCTAAACAACAATTGCAAACAGCTACTTATCCCTCATGCGTTACCGGATCTTCCATTCCTAAAAGTAGGTCTCGATCTTTTTGAATGGAAAAAGGAGTTGTACCTTTTATTAGTGGACTATTATTCCAAGTTCATTGAAATAGCTAAGTTGAAGTCTTCAAAAGCTGACGAGATCATAATAAATCTGAAGTCAATATTCGCACGACATGGTTTACCGTCAGAGATAATGTCTGATAATGGACCACCTTTCAACTCCGAAGAGTTCAAAGAGTTTACTAGGAACTGGAAATTTGAACACGTTACGAGTAGTCCATATTATCCGAGATCGAATGGTCTGGTTGAAAGATCAATTCAGACGGTCAAGATGTTATTAACAAAGTGCAGTGAGACTAATTCTGATCCGTACTTAGGTCTTCTTGGTCTTCGAACAACACCACAGTTTACCTATTCCCCATCTCAACTGTTGATGTCACGAACAATTAGGACAAGACTTCCAATAATAAAATCACAACTTAAGCCCAAGGTCATTGATGAGGTATTATATAGACAGCAAGTTAGCGAATATCAAACAAAAATGAAATTGAATCATGACAAACATACCAAGGACCGTCCAGAAATAAAACAAAACGAAACAATTTTATTCAAAAAACTTCCGAATGAAACATGGAGAAAGGGGAAAGTAGTACAGGTATCCGAGATGCCCAGATCATTTGTAGTTGAAGATACTCAAGGAAGACAATACCGTCGCAATCAAAGAGATTTGCTCTCTGACAACACGAATATTCCACCAAACTGCTCAGAAAAGACTTGCGAACTGCCAAAAGATACTTTGACTTTGAGATCAGGGAAACAAATTGTAAAACATAGCACATGAATGGTAACACTACATACCTATAAACATCTTGCTTCTGATCTCGTATTTGAATCCTGACATATCGATAGTTTTTTTTTATACATTAGGGGTTAGAATGTAAGATAAAATAAAAGAGAAAAAAAAATAGTAATAATAAAACAAAATCTTATTGGAAGGACATGTTGTATATTTGAAAAAAAAAGACTAACAACCATCTCATAATAGAAATTCACAAAAAATCTTCAAAATATTACTAGTGTACTTACCTATACCGTAAATACTTGAACAAATGATTACACTACTGTTAAAAAACGTACATCAAATATGTTACGTTCTGACATCTCCCTAATTAATTAAAAACTCCACCCACTTCATTGCGTCACTTTAACTCTAACTCTTAAACTGAACGAGTTTGACATTTGGAATTTTGGAAATACACATTGGCATTATTCTTCTTAATCTTCCTTTAATGGCGGTAAAGCTATGGTCAGGATTAAACGGATCATAACCCTCCCACTTAACTGCATTCCTACTGCCTGTGGGGTTCGCCTGTTTGACCTCAGAAAAAAGCGGCAGGCCTGCCGATTTTTATACCCTATTCTAAGGGTATATTAATTTTGACGCATAGTTTGTAACATACCTTAATATTGCCCGTAGACCCCTAAAAGTTACTATATTTATGATCAGCATCTATAGTAATGTCGATCTAGCTATGTCCTTCCGTCCGTCTGTCGGCACAAATTAGGCCTTTAAACTGGACCTAGAGAGCTGAAATTTTAACCATATACTCTCTAGAGTCCCGAAATAATCAAGTTTAAGAATTTTTGAAAACAAACTCAAAAAAACAAATTTTTCGAAAAAATCGAATTTTGAGCTAGAAAGCTGAAATTTTTTATATATGATCTATGACTCCTAAAACTGCTCGGGAGATAAAATTTTCAAAATCCGCCCAGTGACACGCCCGCAATTAAATAAAACTATTTTATTGAAAAACCAAAATTTGAGCTAGGGAGCTGAAATTTGTAATATATACTCTCTAGGGGGCCCTTTATGCTCACGTGTAAAAATTTCAAAATCCGCCCACTACACGCCCACAATTTAAAAAAACACTTGTTTTGAAAATCTAAAGTTTGAGCTAGGGAGCCCCTTTATGCTCATGTGTTAATTTTTTTTAAATCCGCTTACTTACACGCCCACAATTAAATAAAATAATTTTATTGAAAAACCAAAGTTTGAGCTAGGGAGCGTTTTTTTTACAAAAGCTTCGTTTTTTTTTGATAAAATTCTTTAAATGTTATACAACAAAATATGTAGAGCGTTCTTAACAATTCAACCATACTTAGACTTTTGTCACGCCCACCTATGAGTGATAAGAATAAGGATAGGGTATCCAACAGTTCGCCCAAGCGGACTGTAGCCCGTCCCTATGTTTTGAATGTGTGATCCAGGAGTTTTTAGGCTGCCTTTCTTTTGCGTATTGGAACGTTGATTGATATTACCTTTTTGGCAGGGTTTGTAGGATCTCTCCTTTTTAACATGAAAGTATTAACTCAGCCGGTCGCGCTCCATGTTTTTCGAGATGGGTTCTTTGACGTGAAGGCTTCCTCGGATTATGGAACTTCTTATTCGATCAATCTTTGTTGTTCCTGCTGTTATGCAAAGCATCTACATCTCCGGGCGCCGAGCGCACTGCGGTGTAGAGCTGTTCAGCTAAGAGAACTCCTCGATACACCAACGACTCTTGTCTTTACTCCCTCATACATATCCATGATCATCACGTAGGTTTCTGGAACTCCTGGCTGTCTTAGCGCCACCCATAACAGGTCCCTTGGTTGTCTATGAAAGGTCCTTTCAAAATCAACCAACACCTTTTTTTCCATCATGATCCTTATACTTTGGATTGCATAGGTGGTTGATTTACCTGCGACAAACCCGCACTGGTCTTGAGATAGCCGTATTATTTTCCGCATTCTGTTATCTAATACCCGTTGAACGATCTTCCTGGTGTGGGACATCAGCTTGATTGTAACTGTCACAGTCTCGCGTATCGCCGTTTCGTTTGTAAAAGGAAGAAGACAACTTTTCATACGCTGGTTAGGCATTGGATCGCTTTCATCAGTTTGGAGATGAGAACCATGAGCCATTTGGACCCGATGTCTCCCATCTTTTTCCAGGGTATCTCGTCTGGAGCAACTGCTTTTCGCTTTTTGGAGTCTTTGGCCTTCTTCTTAACTTCTTCAACAGTAATATCGTGTACTTCTTCATTGTTAGGAACGGCTCTCAGAAAATATACCCGAGGAATTTGTTCATTCAGAAGTCCTTCACAATACTGTTGCCACCTGTGTGTTATTTTTTCGTCATCCACAAGAAGCAGCCCTTGAGCATTTTTGATGAACTTTGGCGAACGGATATTACGGGCATTCCTCCTTCTCTGAGTAGCAGTTTTGGAAATGGTTGTGCTCTGTTCAAGCTGGTTTGTCAGAGTTTGTGGATAGCCCGGTTTCTATCAGCGTCCGAAGAAGAAAAACTCCCGATACAGGCACTCCACACACTATGTTTGAATTTGAGCCAACTTTCTCTTTCGAGCCTTTTGCTAAGTCATCTTATTTATTAATGGAACACTTTGACCAAGCTTAGCATGCCGCTTTCTTGTCACTTATCAATGCTTTAGCTTCATCTTTGAACCACCATATTTCCTTGCCGTGTTCATATTGTCCTTTTAAAGCCCCTTGCAGTGATTTGGACGAAGCATGGTCGTTGCAGGAAATTCTGCATATCTTGTGCTCTGCACTCTCAACTTCGTGCTTCGCCTTTCTCCCTGTCCAGATTGTAGCATTTCATTCTCGCAGACATTTTTGTTTGTTTTCTTCTGTTCGTCCCCGCCGCCATAACAGGAGGTTGTGTTGCTGGGTGATTTCCTCTCCTAGGATCACTTTGCAATCTTTAACCCGAGGCTTCATGAAACGTGTTACCAAATAGTAATCAATCTGGGTTTCATTTCCGCCGCTGCTGTAAGTGACCAGGTGCCGGCTGAGTTTGACGAACATGGTATTTGGAACGATAAGACCGTATGACTTGCACATGCTTAGGATATCTTCACCCGGAGAGTTCATGGTGCCGTATCCCAGTCCTCCATGGCAGCCTTCATAGTCTTCGTGTGACTTCCCGACATGTCCGTTCAAATCTCCTTGGGGAGCATATGCACTGGCAATATTCCACACCTCACCATGCGTCTCCAGTTTGAGAGACAACAAACGATCACTGGACTTTGAAATGGTCAAGGCGCTGCCAAGTAGCTCTGCCGCAAGGATGTTACCGATTCCGTTCTTACCCTGTTCCGTCCCGTAGTAAGACATCTTGGAATCTTTTATCCTAACGTCCAAGAAACGCGTCCGATTTGCGGTGTTTCTTGAGCACATAAAAAGTCAAGTCGCCTTCTAACCATCATCTCTTTTAGCTCGTTCCAACGTTCCAACTCGCGACCCTTAGGTTTCGCATGAGCTTAAGCATAACTTTGCTATCCCCCGAAAACCGAATAACCCTGACCCGAGCCATTCTGCCCATCGCAGGATTAGTACCATGATAAGTAGTGCGTTTTCTATTAACGTACATTTTCTTAGAGCTTAAGCTTAAACGAGTTCGATACGTACATGCTCCTGTTATTTCATGTTTGATCTTGCTTTTACGACACCGGTGATCTTGAGTCGTGTCAACCCACGGATTTGCATGCACACTTGCGGGACAGCTTTAAGATGTTAAATGTGTCGCTATGGATGCTCAAATTGCCTAGATGTTATTTCGGTGCAGGGAAACAAATCCACGGGAACTAAGTCCACTGAGGGACAAATAGTGGGAAATAAAACCACTTTCGCGTAGTGGACTTAGTTCCCATGTAAAGTGGGAAATAAATTCCCAAAACTCTGAGTGGTTTTATAAAGTGAAGTAAATTCTCACTGTTGACTATGAACAAAATAAAATTAAAAAGAGTGAAGTAGGTACAAGGTGGCGCAAAAGTCATCTTCCTATCGGAAGAAGCATAATTTTTGCAAATGGCGGCAAATGTAAATTCTACTTTGATATTTGTGAAGTTAACTGATACAGAAAAAACTTAAGACACCAATTAACATAATCCAAAAGCAGAACCAAAGTTTTTCATTCATAAAAAAAATTACAGCGAAAGAACATCGGGTGACAACTTTTGCGCCACCTGACAACTTTTGCGCCACCTTGTACTTTGCAATTTTTATTAACAAAATAGAAATTAACTTTTATCTGAGACAGAGTAATATACAAGGTGGCGCAAAAATAACCTTCCGATGTTTTTTGGCTGTAATTTAAAAAAAAATGAAAAACTTTGATTCTTCTTGTGGATTATTTTTATTTGGTCTTTTAATTTTTTTTACATCAAGTCGAGAATATGATGTCATGTAAATGGCCGCCGCCACAGTTGATTGTCATTTGAGCCCTTTTTATGGCATTTTCCATCACTTTGGCCAAAACTTCCGGCGATAGGTCCTCACATTGTTGACGGATATTGTCTTTAAGAGCTGCAAGAGTCTGAGGCTTGTTGACGTAAACGCGCGACTTCAGAAAGCCCCACAAAAAGAAGTCTGGAGCGGTCAAGCGGCCAGTGCAAATCGCCAAAACGGGAGATTAGGCGCCCGGGAAATGCATCCTTCAGCATATCGGTTGTGGCACGTGCAGTGTGTGCCGTTGCACCGTCCTGTTGGAACCACATGTTTTCCAATCCCAATTCATCAAGTTGCGGCAAAAAGAACTCATTGATCATTGCTCTGTAGCACTCACCATTCACAGTAACCGTTTGGCCCGCGACGTCTTCGAAGAAAAAAGGTCCGATGACTCCTCCAGCGAAAACAGCACACCATACAGTGACTTTGAGCGGGTGTAATGGCACTTCGTGGGTTACACGCGGATTTTCAGTGCCCCAGAAGCGTACATTTTGCTTATTTACGTACCCGCTAAGATGGAAATGGGCCTCATCACTCATAATTATTTTTGATGAAAAATCATCTTCCTCTTGGTGGTGATTAAGGATGGCTTGAGCGTATGTTAGACGCGATTGGCGGTCAGCAGCTAACAGCTGATGCACCGTCTGGACTTTGTACGGAAACATCTTCAAATCTTGTACCAAAATTCGCTGTAAAGACCGTCGACTGATACCCATTTGCGTGGCACGTCGTCTGGTCGATGTCGACGGCACTTCCATGACATCTTCGGCTACAGCAGCAATAGTCTCTGCAGAACGGCTACTCCGGGGTCTGCTACGCCTGGCAGCATCTCGTGTTGTGCCAGTCTCTTCGAGGCGAGCGGCTAAACGTCGCAGTGTTTCACCAGTAGCCGTTGGGCGGGTAGGAAATCTGCGACGAAATTCACGTTGTGCCAAAGTGACCGACCGATTATTGCTCAAATAAATAGTCACTAATATTCCGCGTTCTGGAGCAGTGTAGCGTAACATTGTTTATTAACGTGTATTTCGCATGTGTTTACTACACAAATGTCAATACAGAACTGACATTAGGGGCCAATCGCAAAATTTATAGCATTTTCTGATAGGAGGATTACTTTTGCGCCACCTTGTAGATACCCTGACCTTGCACCTACTCCAAATCAAGCAGCGACCCCAAGCAGGGGGTTGCAGAGGGCAGCATGCCCCCCCCCCCCCATATCTCCATCATAAGCTTAAGATTTTGCTTAAAGAGTGTGATAACTAACTGCACTTTACAGTTTTTTGTCTAATTCTAAATGTTGGATGTTAGTTCCCTCGTCTTATTTTTGAATGTGTACTAAGTTCCCATAAAAAAATGGACTTAGTTCCCACTATACATGGGAACTAAGTCCACTTCGCGAAAGTGGTTTTATTTCCCACAATGTGGGAACTAAGTCCCTCAGCGGACTTAGTTAGATTAGATTATATTAAATTCTTTATTTCATGTAATATATGTATAATAGTTTGTGTTTGAGAACACGAGCATGGCAGAAATAGCCGTCTGCCGAAAGTGGACTTAGTTCCTGTGAACTTATTTCCCTGCACCTGTTATTTTCCCCCTTAGTCGGCTTTTACGACAAGCGCTGTTTATCGGGGTGAGCTGTAGTGATATTCTTAACCCGTCCATACACGGGGACTTTTGGTGACATTATTAAACATACAATTTTGGAATCCGCCTACTTAACGCCTACTTTTGATTTATGTGGTAACTCCGATTGTGTAATAGTGACGAAAGATTTTAATGCGGATTGGGTGCTCTGTAATGGGCTATGCGGTAAATCCTTTCACGCTCTGTGCATCGGGTTAAGCAAACGATCCACAGCTTACCTGAGTGACTTTAAAAATAATTTCCTTTTTTTCTGCGACGAGTGTAAGAACATTTCTTTATCTCATGTAATGCTCGCGATCAAGTGCGTTAGTGACTCTCTAAATGCCAACACCTCTGATAATAAACTATTCTTCAAACAAATCCTGAACCAGTTTGCAAAGCTTGATAACTTATCCAAGAGTGTGGAAGAACTATCTAGCACCATAGAATTCTCCGCGAACCTCTGCAAATCTAAGTTTAAAATTATAGACAAGCAGCTGGCAAATCTTGGTGAATCGCTAAAGAAATCGCCAGCAGAACCTAAAGTTGCAGACCTTAAAAATGATCTCAAATCGATCATCAATACTAAATTTAACTCTCACCTATCAGCGTTCAATGACTCTCTCAGATCTCTTCGCTCCGACCTGGACACCCATTTCCAAAGCTCATCGAAAGCTAGCGTTTCCCCCCCTCAACTCATTGACCCGCTACTGCTAGACATGGCAGGCAGAATCAGTGATGTCAGCAACGATGTTGTAGCTACTCGAGTATTTATGGGCGCTATAGCGGATGATCTAAGACTGACGTCTAACAAAATAGATTGCATACCAGAACTCATTCAGCCTCAACAAATTTCTCGCTACAATACCTCGATTCTTGCTGAAATGCTGGAATCCGCGGAGCAACACGAAAAAATCATCAGTACTGGCCCACAAGCAACTTCAACGATGCGTACCACAACAATAACGACAGCCAATGTCATTACACAAACACCCGTAACTGCCGCGAAAAAAGCAGAAGTTCCCTCACCTTCAACAATACTTGCATCGTCTGACGTTTCTTCTTCGACTCACATTAACCGATTTGGCACGCTATGGACACTTGCCGACTGGAATAAAAGGCTAAACAAGATTTCTAAGGACGACACTTTTATCATCAATAAAGTTCCCCAGCATGCTGACGCTTCTTGGCTAATGAACTTCTTTCAGAAAAAAATCGCCATCATCATTAGCAATTGTCAAAAAATCACTTCGGTCAATTCCGTGAAAAACTGTTTCAAACTCGACATACCTTCAAAATACGCCTGGATATTTTCGAGCACCTCCAACGATGTTCTGAGCTTCGGAAAAATGACAATCACTAGGTCGACTAACGCAGGAAAGGTTAATGTTAATAAATCCAGTAGCAATGTTTATAAAATTAGATTTAAGACCAATTCACTTAAACTTAGCCGTAATAAGCACGACTCCAAACCCAGTCCTTACCTTGCTCCAAACTGGACTTCCAAAGTTGGCATTTTTCCTGCTCCTTCCCCTCGTATAAGGCAACCAATTTCCAATATACCATCAGTCAGAACCTCCATTTCCCATACGTCAAATTCAAAACCATCCAAGCCTCAACGTAATCGTGTGTCCTTTAACCTCAACCCAGTTTCAGATCTTGCCTCAAACCATACAAAAACCTCTGCTACCACTTCCTTCACCAATTACCCAAACTTCATTCACTCTCACACTCTAAATCCTACCCCACCTATTCTAAAATGTACCCCACCTATTCCCGCCAGACCCACAAATCCTGTCCTAACTACTATTCCCCACATAGAGAAGTCAACCCCTATCCCCAAACCCTCCGTCCTTTTTGATCCTCTACTTCCCCCAAATGTTAAACATACCAGCAAGTTTACGGACCCTCTGTGCGACCTCGATGGCCGTTATGTTATGGCACGTCTGAGGGATCACCGACTGTTTGAAAATGTCCGCATCTACCTTGCGTTTTTACATGAAAAGCCTGATTCCATCTGCGTCGACGGCAAGACAAAGACAAACGTCCAAGTCTCTATTCGGAAAGAAGGTCTTCCAACTGACCCCACTGCACTGCGCGAAATTTACACGCGCTATCACGAAGGCCTGAACATTTCACCTAATACTGTGGCTAATGACCTCTCCGCTTTTGCTTCCCACATCAACTCTAGACATATCTCACATCTCCAAAGAAGCAGAAACGACCAAAACAAATTTTTTCGTTCCTAAATTACCACCATTGACCATTCCTCAACCTATTTCCACTACGCCTTCACATAACAACATAGCCCTCACTTTTTACTATCAGAACGTAAGAGGCCTCCGCTCAAAAACCCAAAATGTCTTGCGTCAATCACATACCCTTCCTTTTGACATCTATGCTCTGACCGAAACCAACCTAATTCCAGATATAAAGAACCAGGAGCTATTTCCCCCCACTTTCAATGTTTTCCGCGATGATGATGTCGCCCGTCCAAAGAACGACTCACCCTGCAGAGGCGTCCTATTGGCCATCAACAATGGCCTTGACTCATCTACAATAGCTACTTCATCTTATTCTTCTAAAGTCGACTTCGTCTCAATTAAAATTGCTCTCCCCCGAAAGTCTCTATTCGTTATGTGCTTTTATATCCCACCGGCCCAACCTTTTGAATCGTACCAATTTGCTGTCGATGTGATTGACCAAATGGCCGACTCGTCAGACTCCCTTGACGACATCATCATTTTCGGCGACTTTAATCTGCCTCATCTGCACTGGATTCCATCAGATGATGGATCATTTTTCCTGGCTTCTAATCCGAACTCAAATAAGGAATGCCTTTTCATAGATCGTCTAACAGATTTCAGTAAGGCGTTTGATAAGATATCTCACAAAGATCTCGCAAAATGCGTTTTTTATGAGAAATTTATAAGTTTTCAAATTTGAGGTATCATTTTAAATTTTGAATGAAAGATATAAATTGTGTGAAATCTGTATTTATTTGTATATATTATATTATTATTATTTCTTCTTTATTTTTTCACTGATAACAAAAAGTGTACAAGTTATACTTTACTTAAGAATACGGACATGGCTATGCTGCCGTCTGCCGGAAGTGACATTATAAAACAAAAGTAATAAAGTAAAAAGAAAAAGGAGATGAAAATAAGAAAGTGAAAAGTGAATATTAATGTTAATTGATGAGTAAAGCGAGTTTTAACAATTTTAATGATTTGCAACATAAAGGGTTTATAATTTTGGAGTGATTTGGAACACAAAAAGATAACAATTTTATATGATTTGGAACATAAAACGTGGTTTTTCAAAAGCTATAACGATATAAAGGGTTTTTCAACAGGGGCGCTACAAAAGTAGAGCGACAGGGACAGCAAACGACGCCGAATTTCTTGCCGCTCTTTTGACATTTCTCTTCAGTAAGGTTTGCCATTTCATGATGGAAAGATATACGAGCCAACAACGAGTCGAAATTATTAAAATTTACTACCGAAATTCGGAGTCAGTGGCCTCGAGCGCTACGTCCAATTTATGGTCGTCATAATCGTCCTAGCAGATCAACAATTGAGCGTCTAGTGGAAAAATTTGAATCCACACAATATGCGGTGTTGGTCAGGCAGCAATTCACACGTACTCCATGAGTCATCATTGCATCCCGACAAAATTACGGTTTGGGGTGGTTTATGGGCCGGCGGCGTCATTGGGCCGTACTTCTTCCGTGATGATCAAGACCGGCACGTTACTGTGAAAGGGAATCGCTACCGTTCAATGATAACCGAATATTTTTGGCCCCAATTGGATGATATGGACTTGGAGGACATGTGGTTCCAACAGGACGGCGCCACAAGCCAAACAGCGAATGCCACAATCAATTTACTGGAAACCAAGTTTGGAAACCGTGTTATCTCACGAAATGTTCCAGCCGTTAGACTATTTCCTGTGGGGCTACGTCAAGTCTATGGTCTATGCCAACAAGCCAGCGACGATTGATGAACTTAGTACGAATATCGAACGTGAAATTGCAGCAGTATCGGCCGATTTATGCTTGAAAACCGTCGAAAATTGGGTTCAGCGTCTGGACTTCTGCAAGCGTGCCCGTGGTGGCCATGCAAAAGAAATCGAGTTCCATACATAATGGCATCGAACGTACTTTCACAGGAATAAAGAATTTCATTGATATCCAAAACCGTTTTGTTTTATTTAAAAAAAACTTTTGTAGCGCTCTTATTGAAAAAACCCTTTATTAGAGCATGTTTACAGTAACTATACAGGGTAGTCCAACCTCGAGCACCATTTAATATTTCGTAAAGACAATTAACGGACAAAAAACTTTCTTGAAAATACAGTCGTCGAATCTCTTGTAAGATCGGGCAAACTGCAATAAAATGGTAAATATCGTCTAACTCTCTTCTGTTGCACAGATAACAAATTTGTTGAAGATCGACTCTATGAGGGATGAAATTTAGGTTAAGGATTTCGATTCTCGCTTTGAATACCATGCTTATTTTGTACGCTGAATTCTTTACATTAAAGTAGCTGTCTTCAGTAAGTATTCGATGGTTAAGATTTCGGTAGATAGTTCTGGAAGTTGACGATGATGCCCTGGTGTAGTGTTCGTTGAAGATCTGGTCATCTATTTTCGAGATAATTGTCGCAAATATATCAGGCCACTCATTAACATTCTGTTAACGACAGTGAGAGGTTGTGGGATAAGGCTAGCTGGTTCCATTCTCTGAAAGGTGAAGCATTGGTTCGTAGTAATCTTGCCATTATCACTCTGTGGAGATTTGCGACACTTCTACTCATCACTCTAAAACAATAGTCAGAATTTGCTTTTAGATTCCTTATGTAGATTGGTGGTAGACCAGACTCTACGTGTATTGCATAAGTCGGTGTGGAATTCGGCAATCTAAAAATGCGTTTGAAGAAAGTTCTCTGAACCGCCTCAAATTCTTCAAAGGGAATTACTCCAAAAGCCTGTGTACCATAGCACAGGTGTTGACTGTTGCATTGAACACTTTGAATTTGGATGAACGGTCAATATTCTGTTTAACGCCAACTTAGCCTCTCCGCTTTTTGCTTTAGCATGGTTTGAAAGATTTAGATTATACGTGAATAATACTCCCAAATACTTAAATTCCAGCACTGTATCAATTTGCTGGTTACCAAGTCGCCAAGCTTCTTCAGGGAGTCTTCTACATTTTCGGCTCTCAAACACCATCGCCTTCGTTTTTTGTATATTGATGTGAAGATCCCATGTATCACAGTATGCCATCAGTGTGTTGATTTGTAGTTGCAGCGAGAGAGGATTGTCCGCCAGCAAAACCAAATCATGAGCGTAAAGCAATACTTTGATGAGAGTACCCGAATGGCGGTGTAATGCCAGGAAGAATAGAAGACACATCATCAATGAAAATAACGAACAACAGAGGGCTCAGAATGCATCCCTGTGGGACACCTGCAGAGGTAACGAACCACTCTGATAACTTAGAGCCATCCCATACTGCCGCACTGGAGGACGAGAGGAATTTGAAAAATAGCAATAGAAATTTTTGAGATACTCCAATAGTGGTCAATTTATAGAACAACGCCTGCCTATTTACTGTATCGAACGCTGCTTTAAAGTCCACGAAACAGACGTACAGTTTTTTGTTTTTTTCGATGTGGTTCCTAGCAATGCTTATCAATGCGAAAATATGATCCAATATAGAGAATCCAGAGCGAAATCCTGCTTGAAAAGTGCTGAGTCTATTGGTCCTTTCAACCCAGGTGGAGAGCCTTCCATATAATATCCCAACAAATATCTTCCTAAGAGAGTTGAGAATAGATATTCCCCTGTAGTTCTCAGGTTGATTAGGATCTCCTTTTTTAAAAATCACAAATATGAGAGCTTTTGGGAAGCTTAAAGGAACACAGGCATTCTCGTAAAGGAGGTTAAAATAGTCCAGCATGCTTTTTAGAAGGTCATTACTATATTTCAACTGGTATTCCATCACTTTCGGGGGCCTTTTTGTTTTTAATTTGCGAGAGAGTATTTGCTAATTCATTTCGAGAAATATTATTTATTTGTATTGGAAATTAATGTACATTGGTTCCGGTTAATAATGAAAAAGAATATATTTTGCGGGTGGCAATGGTGCAGTAGTAGTGTATTCGCTTACGGAATGGAAGGTCGTGCGTTCGAATCCCGGCCAAGTCCATTACTTTATAACGAATACATGAAATCGTAATCTCCCTAAGTAACTTAGACACCACCCGTGGAGAAAAACCCTACAACTGCAACCAAACACTTCTTTCCTATCTCTCTATTCTTTCTAATACCAAGTAGCTTACACTGTGTTCGTAGCATTATAAGGGTACTGTAAGAACAGAAAAAAAAACCCTTTAGCGTAAGCAAATTATAAAAAAAAAAAAAAAAAATATCATCCACGTGACCTTCTCCGCTAGGTCGGCAGACGGTCAATCTTTTACAAAAATTTTGAATCACTTTTTCGCATAATGATAGTTTAATAAGTGATATTTGCTAGATGATGTTGTCTTTGAGGTGTTGAACATTTTGAGGATCATCGGCATAAACTTTACTCTTCAAGAAACCCCATAAGACAAATTCCAGTGGTGTTAAATCGCATGATCTTGGTGGCCAATTCACGTCTGTTCTTCGGGAAATTATGCGATTGTTAAACTTCTCTTTCAAAAGATCGATTGAGTTCGTTGCTGTGTGGCATGTTGCACCATCCTATTAAAACCACACATTCTGCACATCAATATCTTAAAATTAACTCCACAAAAGTGTCTAATCATCGCTTGATATCGAGCTCTATCCACAGTAACTGCATTGCCATTTTCATCTTCGAAGAAAAATGAACCGATTACTCCACCACACCAAAATCCACCCATACAGTAACTTTTATTGGTTTTATTGGCCTTTCAAAAGATCCTCTAGGATTTTCTTTAGCCCGAATGCGACAGTTTTGTTTATTGACATAACCACCAATTTCAAAATGAGCCTCATCGGTGAAGATAATTTGCTTGAAAAATTTGTCATTTTGTTGTTGCTTCTCTATGGGTTAATTATCGAATTGCCGAGGCACTGAGTGGTCAGTTGGCTTTAATTCTTGTGTTAACTGTATTTTGTAAGCCTTTACATGCAGATCTTTGTGCAAAATGTTAAACAAAGTTGTTGGTTTAAGGTTTAATTGCTGTGAACGACGACGAATTGACGTACTTGGCTGTTCAGCAACACTTCTGCTAACAGCTGCAATATTTCAACTCGAGCGACCAGTACGATGATAGGCTTTATTTTTTTCATCTTGAACGGAACCAGTTTCTGCAAATTTATGAACGATAAGTTTAATAGCACGGTTTGACGGAGCATTTTCTCTACCGTATTTTGAACGAAATTTTCTTTCGAAATCAAGCCTTTTGTAGTAGAATATCAATGGCCGTTGCCGGAGATGCGGGAAAGCTTCTGCAAAACTCACCATATGTACAAGGTGGCGCAAAAATAACCTTCGGATGTTTTTTGGTCACCGACCGATTATTGCTCAAATAAATAGTCACCAATATTCCGCGTTCTGGAGCAGTGTAGCGTAACATTCTTTATTAACGTGTATTTCGCATGTGTTTACTACACAAATGTCAAAACAGTACTGGCATTAGGGGCCAATCGCAAAATTTATAGCATTTTCTGATAGGAGGATTACTTTTGCGCCACCTTGTATATAAAATAAGTTTTAATAATAAAAACACGTTGGACAATAGTGTACCGATCCATTTTAGCTAACGGGAATTTATTTACTTCATACCTAAAAAAAAACTTCAGTGTAATCTAATAGCTATAAAAAAAAGTGGTGGCCATTTTAAAATGATACGTCAAATTTTAACACCCTTCATATGAACAAACATTCAACAAATGAATTTAATGAATGAACTAATTAATAATTAATTATTCCTGTTGGGATGAAACTAATAGTATTAGAGGTAATTACAAGGAGCTAGTTACACCCTGTAATGTCTTAATGATTTTTCGTATGATGTCGTCAAATTTCGGATCCGTGATGGCACGAGGATTCAGGTATCTATGGCTTGGATCCATTTTTTGTTTGGGCTATGCTATGCTTGTTAGCACCGATAGATGTATCAAAAACTAGTGCTGGGGTAGGTGGGGGTGTTTTCTCAGAAAGACTAAATATTAGTGTCTCTTTCCGTCTTCCTGATCATTGTAGCGTGTTCCAGGCGGAAATCATGGCTATTAAGGAAGTCTAGTCGTGACTGAAGAGAAATGTGATATCCACTAAGGACATCCGTATATTCTCGGACAGCCAAGCCGCGCTAAAGTCCCTGGACTCAGACCCTTCAAACTCCATCGTAGCCATAGACTGCCGTTCATCTCTTGAGGAGATGGCAGAGTTCAATATTCACCTCTGTTGGGTGCCGGGGCATAGAGACTTCCCAGGGAATTGTAGGGCAGATGAACTCTCCAAAAAATTAACAGCATTACCTCTTCTACTTGATATGGTTTTTCTATGTATACCTATCGCTACTTGCAAACTCATGCTTAAGCTATCCGCAGTCGAGAGTACAAACTTTAGGTGGACAGGTAGTAATACGTGTCTAGCGACCAAGCATATCTGGCCAAAGCTGGATCTGCGACGCTCTATGGGTTTGATCTCACTTAACCGACTGCACATTGGTTCTGCTATAGGTGTCACTACAGGACACAGTCTAATAGGCAAGCACGCATCTAGGCTTGGCGTCTATTCAAATGACTTCTGTAGAAGCTGCAGGGACGAGGAGGAGGAGGAGACTACACTACACCTCCTCTGTACATGTCCTGCACTCTCCCATGCACTCTCTATATAGGAGCCTTCTTCGTTAATGAATTCAGTGACTTAGCTAACACAGATGTTAGATGTCTATCGCGCTTCATTAGAAGCTCTAAACGGTTTAGCGAGTAGAGGTCGAAACTCCCCCGAGCCCCGATCCACGTGGCATCACAACGGATCCCATTGGTCTAAATGTGTTGGCTATTAGCTGACAGCTACCTTAACCTAAACTAACCATGGTTGTTAGCTTTTTTTTTTAAATAAAAAGCGTATCATAATTTTTTGGTGGTCTGCAAGATTTCTGATGAGTCCTTCGCAGAGTCCATCATAAAGCTGTTGAAGGGTTGAGTGAATCATGCTTCCTTGTAGAGTATTGTTGTTGATTGGTACTTTAGAGTTGTCGAGTTTCGACAAAGTTTTGTGCAGATCCGAAGTATCTTTCTCTCGAACAGCTGGATCTTCTTCATTGTTGATGGTGATATCGTAAACTAAATAGAACAACCATGGGCTACCACTGGTCTGATGAGCTGCTTGTAAACGACTGCCTCAAACTTTTATTGTACTTAAATTTCCGAAAATTTTAGTCCAGCATTGTGTTATTCCTTTACACAAGGTTTAGTTCTGTTGTCTGTCAATAGATGCCCCTCCTTTTGTGAACGAGCTGCTAGCAAAGCCCAACGAACGGCTCGTTATGAGCGAAGTACTTGGAACCACTCCCTCCGCTTAAAGGAGCATTCGTTTCAACTGACACTCTTTGACATCTTTTGTAGGCAAACAGCTACTAGTTGGTCTCAAAGCAACCTTAAATTGGACCAAGAAGGAAATTGCGACTTCGATTTTTTCAAAGAATTTCAGAATCCTCCCAAGTAACATAGACTACACGATCCCCCAGTTACAGTTTGACAACAATATTCAAGTCACCACCCCACCCCCTCCAGATCATTCTTGGGGAAGGCGTTTTCTTGGAGAATGATCCAATCCACTTCCGCACCGATGGTTTAAAAACTAATGACAGGGTGCGGAGGTATTTTCTTCTCAGTACCATTCCGTCTTCCAAATCACTGCAGTAAATTCCAAACGGAAATTATGGCGATAAACGAGGTCCTATCAAGGAAGATGGCGGAACTTTTAAATATTCACCTAAGATGGGTGCCGGGCAGAGAGACATTTCAGGGAATTGCAGGGCTTATGAACTCGCCAATCATGGAACAAAACTACCTCCTCTAGTCTCCTTAGCCATTTCAAATGCATACGTATGTTTACATTGAATGCCATCGAGAAAACAAACCTCAGGTGGACAGTGGTACAGTTATATGGCAACAAAACATATTTAGCCAAAGATGGATCTCAAACGCTATAAATGTTTGATCTCTCTTAACAGATTGCACATTGGTGCTACAAATATAACAAGGATTGGCGTGTACTTAAAATGATGTAGAAGCTGCATGCGCTAAGAGGAGGTAGACACTATTCTCCACCTTCTCTTCTGGAAAACTCCTTCTGGGAATTTTCTTAAATAATGATCTTGATGAACTTCCAAATGCACATTCAACTTTTCGAAATGCTAAAAAATGTATAGCGATATAGTGAATATTTCGAGTTTAAAGTTGAATTTAGCTGAAATCATGAATTAATGAATTGAACAAAGCAAATCATCATTTGTTTTACAAACTACGAAAACAATATTTAGAATAATGTGAAAGTTAAGCATTGACACTCCCAGTAAATCTGCACTACCCACACTAAAATTTTAAATTTAAAAAAATAGCATGTTCGAGTACCTACATATATTCAAATCATAAAATACTGTTCTGCCAAAAAAAAACATTCAAGCAAATGCCCTCTAAAATTCGACGCATTATCCATTTCAAATATGTAAATCTAAATTAATATTTTGGCAGCAACTGTAGGCGGTTTTAACTAAGCAAAACAAAAATAATAAATAAACATGACTAATTCGAAAACCAGTTTAGACTGGTCGAAATAAAATCGAACCCAAAAATACAAGGAACAAGTAATTGATTTAAAAAAAAATCGCAAGTTAACCATACATTTTGTTAACGGTAACTGGCCGAATGAGGCCAAACCAAGAATGAGGTGAGCTAACTAAGCAAAAGTAAAAGTTAACAATACAATCTGATCACATTCTTTTGGCCTTTTATGGAAAACAAACGCCGATACACTTGCCAAGGTGATCGTTGTTACGATAATGGGATGATTCACTCGGTTAAGCCGGCAGACATGGTTTAAGCTTGCATAATTTTAATCTTCGTTTTGTTAATGATTTTGTTTTGTCTTTAGCCTCTCTGTCTTTGTTTACAATATTATCATTTGAATTCGCGTGACATCACTATTCATCTATAAAGAAATAACGAAACTCAAATTGCACTTGATTTGACCTGCACGTCATGAACTAGCTGGGGTTTTTGTTTTCATGTTGAACACGGTCCACAGCAGCAGATAAGAAGCCATTTGGCCCAGATACGCGTATTGAAAGAAACGTGATCTGCATGAAATAATCATCTCACATATGGATACACACATGTACTCTAATGAAGAACCCACTAACAAGGATCCATGCTTAAAATAACTTTCTGATAGCGCTCCTCTTGTTATATTCTGCGGTACATGACTCGCTTGTGTATAAGCTCCCATTAAACGTGCATCATTCACTCACCATAACTTTATTAATTTCTCCATTATTCGCACACATTCAGACAAGCAGACACCTGAATTTCTATGGGCAAATGATGAGAGAAAATGTATCCTTGTAGCAAGTATCTCTTGAATAATTTCAAACGAAAATCTTTTCCCGAATACAGCTATTGTATTGGCGAAATTCTATTCTTATAGTTCAATTGGTTCACTCATTTTTTGTACAGGAGCCGAAATGGAGGGGTATCCCAAATAAGGAAATACTTCTATCTTCACAAGTGGATGACTACTAGTGGTGGTATATAAATCGATTTACGATAAAATGCCAGAAACACCATTATCATGTATCCTTCTCCGTTTGATGGTATCTCTCATCTTCCTCTTCTCCTGTTTCTCGTCAATTTGGTTCATCTAATAAATTACTTTCGATAGATTGGCACGGCACACAAACACACACATATACACCTATAGAAAAGCAGCCAAAAAAGAATGACAAAGGCAAAATGTATTCCCTTCTATTTTGGTTTGGTCCAAAGCGCAATTCTCTTCCACACAATAATGATATCCTTCCGGAAGTTGGAATTCAAATGAAAAATCCTTCTTGCTGCTTGCTCCGTTACTCCACCATCGAAAGTCTATTGGAACTATTCCCGATCTTCTTTTTTTGATTACTAGGTACTTGCAATTACATTTCGAAATTTCTTATGCAAAGGGAAACGTCAATTGTGTGCTGTTTGGCAATAAATTGAGGATTCTCCTCGAAAGGAAGACCTTCTTCGAGTTGCTGGTAACCAATAAGTTAAAATGCATGATAAAGGAGGCGCATTTATATTGTTCTCTCTGTAACTGTGAATATTCGGCTTGGCAACTTTTTACACTGAGAACTGAGCAATTTAATCATTTTACCACGATGATGGACAGATTAGTATTTGAATTTGAAAAATTGACAGCGGTGATAACCCAGCAAACAACGTAAGGCTTATATAATCCTTATTTTGCTGTAGTCTATTCCTTAGATGATAAGGCTTGTTATTTGTAAGGAATGTTGCTTAGCATTCAAGATTCCTTATTTTGTCCCTTATTAAAGCACAGGCCATGTCCTACGGAATAAGGTATCGTCTGTAAACCTTATATTTCATTGAAATAAGCATTAAAAAGAGGCCTTTAAGGCTTATATAACTACTGAAACTAAGGATTATATAAGACATTATTTATGGCTTATTATCAGTTACACTGAAGGTACATAAAAGACATTGCTTAACCGTATTAGCAGTTTATCATAAGTATTAGATAAGACCTTATTTAATGATCATTTTTAGTTTGACATAATCATTATATAAGACCTAACTTAACTCTTATTATCAGTTTAACTTAAGCATTATATAGTGTCTTGATTCAGACTTACGATAAGTTTAACAAAAGACGTGCTCCTTTTTTCCTTATAAAGCGTTTTTATTTTTAATAAACCTAAAACTAGAAACTTAAATATTCACAATGTTTTAACTAAAGAAAAAAGTAAAGTTAAATTCAGACATTCATAAAAAATATACACACTGTTGGTCCATTCTGTTTTTTCCTTTTTTGATGGCATCTTTTACATCTCTTTCGTATTCTTCGAAAGACGAATAGAAACGATTTACGCAGCCTACATTGAAAATAAAATAATTGAAAGCTTTGTAATTAAATCAAATATTAATATAATGTAATGTTTTACTTACTCGTATTATTAAACTTTTACTTTTTCACAATTATCACTTTTACTTTGCTAACTTTTGCTTCCGATCTTGTTGGTTATTAGCAGAATAATGACGCGTCAGCACAAATATTCCTTATGAATGCCTTACGATAAGGCATTCATCTGGATTATCGAGAAATATAGTACCGTTACATAATCTCATGTTTTTCTATGGTTCTGTCTGAGTTGTTTACCTTATATAAAAGGCTTAGCTCAGAATTACTATGGGTATTTAATAAGATTTGCCATTATGTCGATGCCTTATTTAACCCTTAGCCTGATATACCTTATAACATTTTCTGCTGGGAAGGTATCAAACCTTTTGATGTGTGGACAATGGAGCATTGAATTTTGTGGATGGCGGTACCTATACGTTTTGGGTTAAAGCAAACAATGGAATTATCGGATATATAAGACGAACTCGTACGAAGATACCTACTAAACAAATAAGTAAGAAGTAGTTACCAGAAATATTCAAAAATACTATAATTATTTGGTATTACTATTAGCGAATCGATAAAATTTCGTTCGACTCAAACGTCAATAAAGTAGCGAATTTCGATATCACACAAATATATAAATTAGCACTATTTTGTTTGTTGAAAATAACTTTGTTTTTTTGCAAGCGCAAATACGCTTAGTACAAAGAACGGCTTTCGCCGCTTATGAATTCATCAAAAATAATTGGCAGCATCGACATATCTATGAAATTTTGTTCATTAAAAAAGCTGTCAGTTGTGGAAAAATAAAAATAATTTTGAACGAAAGAAAATGGAAAACGCAGGAAAAGTTCTGTAAGATCAGAAGAAGTTGTTCGGAACCGAATACACTTCGATACCGATGTCCAACAAATGGAAATGCTAATTAAGAAACGAATGCCAATCTACTCAGTCACCGAGACAAAAGTGGACGATCTTGAGACATCCGTCGCCCATGGAAATAATAGAAAATTGTTACTAAGCTTGTGACGCCTCTCGTTTGGAATAAAAACTTGACATCTATTGTTATTATTATTATTAATATTTATACCCTATTCTAAGGGTATATTAATTTTGACGCATAGTTTTTAACATACGTTAATATTGCCCGTAGACCCCTAAAAGTTACTATATTTATGATCAGCATCGATAGTAATGTCGGTCTAGCCATGTCCGTCCGTCCGTCTGTCGGCAAAAATTAGGCCTTTAAACTGGGTCTAGAGATCTAAAATGTTAACCATATACTCTCTAGGGTCCCGAAATAATCAAGTTTACGAATTTTTGAAATTCGCCCACAGACGCCCGCAAACTCAAAAAAACAAAATTTTGGAAAAATACGAATTTTGAGCTAGAAAGCTGAAATTTTTTATATCTGATCTATGGCTCTTAAAAGCACATGTGTAAATATTTTCAAAATCCGCCCACTGACACGCCCACAATTTAAAAAAAAAAAACTTTTTTGAAAATCCAAAGTTTGAGCTAGGGAGCTGAAATTTATAATATATACTCTCTAGGGGCCCTTAATGCTCATGCGTAAATTTTTTTTAAATCCGCCTACTGACACGCCTACAATTATATAAAACACTTTTATTGAAAAACCCAAGTTTGAGCTAGAGAGCGTTTTTTCTTACAAAAGCTTCGTTTTTTTCGATAAAATCCTTTAAATGTTATTTAACAAAATATGTAGAGCGTTCTTAACAATTCAACCATACTTAGACTTTTGTCACGCCCACTTATGAGGGATAGGAATAAGAATATCCAACAGTTCGCCCAAGCGGAAGTTACTTGATAATGCTTGAACATACTTGAAATTACTTGCACATGCTTGAAGTTACTTAAAAATGCTTGAAGTTACTTGAAAATGCCGGGAAAATTTTATATCATGTGAAATCAGAGAATGCAATGTCGAAAAATTTCATTCTCCGATTAATATGTATAACAGTCGACTTTGTTTTTTTTTCCAACTTATAAATAAATTTTTCGGTGGGAAGGAAAACTATCAAAATAAAATCAGGTGTTCGAAAGAAAACGTTAGTTATAAACGAAAGATTCAGCGGCAAGATGCAAGTTACAGCAAAATTAAATTTAACAAAAATGTTAAAAATGTACACCCTTATCGTGGAATCCGTCAGATCTGAGATTCACTTCACTTATTCGATTCACGTGAACAGAAAATTGCTATCGTGGGATCCGTCGGATACTCTCCCTTACCGATCACTATTCAAAATTTAATTGTGACAGCTCATTTCAAACACATTTGTTTTGTAAAAATTAAATTCAGTCCAAATATAATAAAATATTTCACGTTACCGACATGTGGATGGTTCACGTCTGCGGATTGCACGATGCAAATTGTTCACTATTAGCGGATCGTTCCCCCCGACGGATTATACGATAGGGGTGGTAATTTAAAATTAAACTAAAGCTGAAATTGCCAGAATTAAATTAAACCAGAATATCAGAAATAATAGATTTATAAAGGGTCCAGGTATTGATAATGCCCTGATAGACTGCGGGAGTTTATTAAACAATCGATAAGACAAAATAGAATAAAAAATAAAAATGATACAAAAATTGCGATGACCAGACTTCGTGAAAAACGTTTTTACCTTGAAACAATATAAATGACGAACAGGAAGAATATTCAGGTCACAGAATAAAGGAAAGCTAGGATGTCTGCGAGGTTTACGACGAGTCTTAAAATATATTTCTGCATATTAACAGCGGATGTATTTTATTTAGGTACACACCTCCACAACAAGCAATTCCATATTGCAGCTTGGAATGGAAAATTCCGTTTATTTTAAAAGTTTAGTAGAACATATATTTCGCAGGTAATAAAAATATCTATAAAGTGAACATCGCAAATACTTTTTCAATATATGTATCTGTATGAAACAAAAAACCCATTCTAGAGTCCAGGCTGAGTCCCAAGTTGTCTACTGCTTCAATTAAAAAGCATTTATCACTGCAGATTAGACTATTACAGTAAGTTTGAGAGAAAAGACCGGAACTGCAATTGTAGTTAGTCAGTTTGTATCTTTGAGACTCAGGTGCGTGGAAGAACACATTTCCTTCAAATTTGACGGAGTGAGATAAGTTGAAGAACATTATTTTAGTTTTAGAGATAATCACTAATTAATGTTCAGGAAACCAATGTCTCAAAAGACTAAGATCCCAATTTACATCAGACACCAAGTTTAAAGGGCTGTTTGAACCATAAGAGAAACCTATATCATCCGCAAAGGTAGTAGGTGATCCTTTGAAGTCAAGAGAAAACAGTGAACAGTGACTTGACTTCGCTCCTTACTTCCCCAATTTTTACTTGTTGCGACCTGTTTTTCAGATACGACCTTAGCCAATTTAGTATGAAACCACAGGATCCGGATTTTTCTAGTTTCTTCAAGAGAATTTTATGGCTAACCATATTAAAAGCTTTGGTTATATCAATTAATAAGCCCGCTGTGCATTTTTTTTCCATCTACGTGTGACATAATTTGAGAACACAACTGTAACAGTGCATCTTCCGTCGACTTTCCTTTGTGACATCCAAATTGAACTGTGCCCATGTTCTGTATTTATCGCATCGTTATGTTTATCACATAAACGATGTGAACTGAAACCAAATTTCATTATATCATATTTCCGTGTCCTGTAACTATGCGATGTGAAAACTATACCACATGGAACATTGTGAAATGAAACCCCTGGAAATATGTGATATATTCAGGTTCTGTAACTTTCGAGTGCGATAAATTATTCACTTCAACTGTCAAAATTCATCACATTTCAATTGGGTTGCGATAACCATTTTTGATCAAGTTCAAAGTTTAAAAAAATGCAAAAGAAATAACTAATAAAAACATGTAGAATTAATGGAGAAGAATGTAGGTACATCTGTCGAAAGAATTCAGCAAGCATAAGATCCATTTCGAACATTCTTGGAACTGTGTTGCTACAAAAATAAACAGCTCGGCACATCCAACAAGAGACGGCAAAAGGTTCTTTTGTTTTTTAAAAATAAAGTTTTTATTTAATTTTTTTTTTTAGACAGACAAAATTAATGCAAAATTTTAACTTCATTAAATTCATCAACATAATGTTGTCTTAAATCAGCGTTAGGATGAGATACAATTGAAAAGGTTTCGTCTAAGGCCAGCAGATCCGATCGATCATCGTAAAAATTCAACAGAAACGCGTATTTTTCAGATGATCCGCTATAAACTCGTGCCACACCACTCCTATCCCAACAACATGTAAAATACACACTGAATTTCCTCGCCAAACTGCCTTTCGATTTCCAGTATTTTGACAATCCTTCCAATTTCCAATGATATTAAAAGTTACCAAGGTATATTTTATCGCACAGAGTTACAACAGAACACCATTATTTTCCAGATGCGATAAACGGTGGAATTTTGTGTTCCAAAGATTTCGATGCGAAGAATTATCGCATGAGTTACAAAGCATGGGCACTGGTTGAAAGAACTTGGTTTTAGTTAGAAAACTCAATATCCTTTTTTTCATAAGCTTTTCAAATATTTTGCTAAAAACAGAAAGGAGAGAAATGGGCCTATAATTACAGATTTGAGCAGAAGAACCTTTTTTATGCAATGGTATGCGTCTGCACATTTTAGACCATAAGGAAACGATTATAAATATCGGCCAATACATCCACAATGAAACATGCAATGTGTTGTGTTTCTTTTGTTAGAAGGTTTTACGCTGCTTGCTGAATTGGTTAGAGTTCCGCTCCTCCAGTTCATAATAAATAATAAAACATAGGGACGGGCTACAGTGCGCTGGGCGAACTGTTGGATACCCTATTCTTATTCCTATCCCTCATAAGTGGGCGTGACAAAAGTCTAAGTATGATTGAATTGTTAAGAACGCTCTACATATTTTGTTATATAACATTTAAAGGATTTTATCAAAAAAAAAAACGCTCCCTAGCTCAAACTTGGGTGTTTCAATAAAATTGTTTTATTTAATTGTGGGCGTGTCAGTAGGCGGATTTAAAAAAATTAACACATGAGCATAAAGGGCCCCTAGAGAGTATATATTATAAATTTCAGCTCCCGAGCTCAAACTTTGAATTTTCAAAAAAAAAAAATTAATTGTGGGCGTGTCAGTGGGCAGATTTTGAAAATATTTACACATGAGCATAAAGGGCCCATAGAGAGTATATATTATAAATTTCAGCTCCCTAGCTCAAACTTTGGATTTTCAAAAAAATTGTTTTATTTAGTGGTCGGATTTTGAAAATTTTTTATCCCGAGCAGTTTTAGGAGTCATAGATCATATATAAAAAATTTCAGCTTTCTAGCTCAAAATTCGATTTTTTCCAAAATTTTGTTTTTTTGAGTTTGTGGCCGTGTCTGTGGGCAGATTTCAAAAATTCGTAAACTTGATTATTTCGGGACCCTAGAGAGTATATGGTTAAAATTTCAGCTCTCTAGGTCCAGTTTAAAGGCCTAATTTTTGCCGACGGACGGACGGACATGGCTAGATCGACATTACTATCGATGCTGATCATAAATATAGTAACTTTTAAGGGTCTACGGGCAATATTAAGGTATGTTACAAACTATGCGTCAAAATTAATATACCCTTAGAATAGGGTATAAAAAAGAGAACGTTGTCGCAGTTTGCACAAGGATATAATGTAAGCATACCTCTTCGATGAATGTGTTTTGGGGAACCTCGCGCGAGCCCCATAGCTTGAAGCGATTTCTTTAAGCTTTTCTTTGCTTTTCTGTTCCTCCTTTGTGAGTTTTTGCAGTTTCAGCTTGTTGTAGTCGGTATTGTAGTCGCTAATAATCGTCCATAGCATCCACCAACCGACGAGCATTCCACCAGCAACTTAACTTTCATATTTCCCGGATCTGTCTATCACCAAATCGTTTTACAAAATACATCTGCAATTTTGTTGGAATGACATCTTTATTTTCTGAAAACTTGATCTAACATTTCAAATTTACATGCAAATTGGAAAATATACGCTTATACGTTTTGCAATTGACATTTTCATTCGACGTTTTTGTTGTGGCTGCATTGATTTCCAAGTTAATTGAATAAGCTCGCCAATCTTGACAGGTAGCCTGGGTTAATTCGCTAGGGAGTTCGATTGGAGTCAAACAAACAATTCGTATTAGGGAGTGATTCTTAAATTAATAAAATATTGATTGTCAGGAATTAAAATGAAATATGAGAATTGTCAAATGCTCTGACAGCTGTATATCCTTTTGACAACTCTTTTAAGGGACGTTTTCACATAATTTTTGCAGTGATAAAAGCTCTTCGAATATTTTTTTTCAGTTTGAATCTGGTCTGTCTATTATTCATAAACACAAAGCCCCAAAGGACGAAACGACCTTGTTGACCAATTTTTAAGTTCTCTGTCAAAGAGGATACGCTCAGCAAACCTAGCTGACAATGGAGCCAGTGTTTCTTTGGACGTGTTGTGTCTTCTTATTAAATATAAACGTAGAACAACGTTTTTAATTTCAGACTATAAATGGTTAACAGCTGAAAGTAACGCCGCTCCGTCAAAGTTCCCAAAAAGCAGGGTCCAATCACTCTTTCGGCACACAAACCACACTAACCAATGACTCTTCATATGAGAGCGATCAATTACCCGCATTTAAACTAATATAAATGAAATATTCACGAACTTTGACTCTGCATCCACATCGTACTGTTTTTTCGCAGGCGCCCGCGAATTCGTATTGGTAAACTACAAGTAAATTCTAATGACATTCAAATTTTTAGGTTAAGTTCAAACTATTTTTTCAAATTTTGTGGAATGTGATTTAACTTTGACAATTGGCGGCAAAAGTGTTGTTGTTCGGGACGGTATTCGAAATTTTATTTTTTAAACCGTCCTGAAAGCTGTTTTGTACATAGGTATATTTTGATGAACTCATCAAATATCCCGCTCTTGAAACAGTTATAAAGGGGTTTTCAATAAGAGCGCTACAAAAGTTTTTTTTTAAATAAAACAAAAACGGTTTTGGATATCAATGAAATTCTTTATTCCTGTGATAGAAGAAACGTTCGATGCCATTATGTATGGAACTCGATTTCTTTTGCATGGCCACCACGGGCACGCTTGCAGAAATCCAGACGCTGAACCCAATTTTCGACGGTTTTCAAGCATAAATCGGCCGATACTGCTGCAATTTTCACGTTCGATATTCGTACTAAGTTCATCAATCGTCGCTGGCTTGTTGGCATAGACCATAGACTTGACGTAGCCCCACAGGAAATAGGCTAACGGCGTCAAATCGCACGACTGAGGCGGCCAAGCGACTGGACCATTTCGTGAGATAACACGGTTTCCAAACTTGGTTTCCAATAAATTGATTGTGGCATTCGCTGTGTGACTTGTGGCGCCGCGCCGTCCTGTTGGAACCACATGTCCTCCAAGTCCATATCATCCAATTGGGGCCAAAAATATTCGGTTATCGTTGAACGGTAGCGATTCCCATTCACAGTAACGTGCCGGTCTTGATCATCACGGAAGAAGTACGGCCCAATGACGCCGCCGGCCCATAAACCTCACCAAACCGTAATTTTGTCGGGATGCAATGATGACTCATGGAGTACGTGTGGATTGCTGCCTGACCAATAACGCATATTGTGTTTATTGAAGAAGCCATTCAGCCAGAAATGAGCCTCATCGCTGAAGATGATTTTTCGATGAAAATCCGAATCATTTTCAAGTTGTTGCTCAGCCCAATTCACGAACATACGACGCTTCTGGTGGTCAAGCGGCTTGAGTTCTTGCGCCAATTTAATCTTGTAAGGATGTAGGCCAAGATCTTTTCACAAAATTCGCCACAACGACGTCACAGAGATGCCCAACGCTTGAGAACGACGTGTGAGAGACACATTTGGGCTTTCTTCAACTGAAGCCTCAGCGGCAGCAATATTCTCGACACTACGGACACTTCTTTGTCCCACTGGCACGGGAACATTTTGTACTGTGCTTGTGGATTAAAATTTTTCCACTAGACGCTCAATTGTTGATCTGCTAGGACGATTATGACGACCATAAATTGGACGTAGCGCTCTTAACGTTGAGGCCACTGACTCCGAATTTCGGTAGTAAATTTTAATAATTTCGACTCGTTGTTGGCTCGTATATCTTTCCATCATGAAATGGGAAACCTTACTGAAAAGAAATGTCAAAAGAGCGGCAAGAAATTCGGCGTCGTTTGCTGTCCCTGTCGCTCTACTTTTGTAGCGTCCCTGTTGAAAAACCCTTTATTTACAATTTTCTATTTATAAACGCATAAAAAGTGATATCCGCAGACTCGCGCTCAAATGAAGACTTATTTAGAGGGAGCATAATGTTTCCGAGGAATGATTATCCCCCCGCCAAACAAAGAGTATCAAACCCAAGGAACCCAACTGAAGAATACCAGAATATATTACGTAGAGTCCGAAATGTCTGCAGTGCTCAACTTCGACGTGAAAAGTTCTCTTACGACCAAAGATTGCGACAAAAAACTATACATTGTTCCCACTGGTAGTCGACTATTTTGGTCATTCGTCAAAAACGTTAAGAACACCATTACGTCGACAATTCCACCACTCGTCTATAATGACATCCCTGTAGTCAGCCTTCTACAGAAGGCTAATGTACTTTCCGCCCATTCTGCAGACAATTTTACCATTCTAGAATGTGCTTTGTGTCCCCCTATACTTGAGAGCGTCGAGTTTTCTGTGGATAAAGTATGTTTTCTTACTCGCATATTAGCTAGGGCTCTCAACATCCACAAATCCGCTGGCACTGACGGTATTTGACCTATAATTCTGAAGAGGTGTTCTTCTACGCTGTCAAAATCATTGCGTAAGCTTTTCCACATCTCTTATTCTTCTGGAATCCCTCCTAGTAAGTGGAAACTGCATTTGTCCAGTCTGTACCTTAAAAAGGATCTTCTCCTTTGCCCTCTAACTACCGACCCTTCTTTATAAGGTCTTGGAAATGCTATAAATCATCATCTTATGAAATATCTGGAATCGCGAAAACTTCATAACCACCGGGATTCGCAGCAACTGTGTATCTGATGGCATATCTCACTGAAAAGTTAAATCTTTTCATAACTTCGGTGAAAGCGAGATAGTTGCCCTTGATATTTCTTAAACATTTGACCGAGTTTGGCATCAGGCTCATTTGTCTTAAGTCTGATAAAATAAATAAATATTAGGCATTAACGGCCCATACAGGGACTAAAACCTAGCTTCTCCAACCACTTTCTTTGCGAAGTGGAAGGGACCTACAATTTTAAGCCGAATCCGAACGACAAATGAGAAGCTTCTCATGACAGTTAATACTCTTGGATGTTTGTCTTTGTCAGACGCTCGCAAAAAGTGGGGCAGTGGAAAAAAAACTCTAAATGTTACTTGGCCGCGGAGGGAATTGAACCGAGGACCTTTCGATTAGTAGTCCGACACTCTAACCATTGAGCCACTGAGTCTGATACTCACCATATAAATGCTGGTGTTCCGGAAGGCTCAGTTTTGTCTCCAACACTATTTCTTATTGTTGTTAAGGATCTCCTGCCACTTCTAATCCAATACATTCCATCGCTGATGATAGTACCTACTCTCAGTTTTTCATATTCGTTTGACAATTCAAGGCTATCTTCTTCTTCGGTCGTGATGCTGGAACGTCAACGTATGATTTTTACAGCATAATCCATTGGGGGGAAATCAACAAATTTATAGCTTTCAAAACGCATTGTTGTTTCCTATCATTGAAGCGTGATCCGAATAACACTCCGTTATCCATGATCGGCACTTCCATCATAGAAACCGGAAGACTTTCCATTCTCGGTATATGTGTTAATGACAAACTTCGCTGGAATGGCCACATATTCGTAGTCGCCAAGAACGCTGTGAAATGTCTAGGTTTCCTCAATCGATGCAAGAAAAACTTTACTCCATCTGATTTAGCGACAATTTATAAGGGGTTTATTCGGCTTAAGCTTGATTACAATGCTCATATCTGGTTAGGTGCACCGAAAACATCCTTGCATCTACTAGGTAGAATACATAAACGTGCGTTAAAGCTAATTGGTGACAGAAATATAGGTTGCTCTATACACCCGCTGGGTCGCCGTAGAAAAGTCCAATGTCTTTCCTTATTGTATCGCTACTTTTATCATCAATGCTCTGATGAGATAGCTAATTGCATTCCGCCCCTTTAACAGTTCAGCCGCAAGACCATTCAGGCGTCGAATGCCCATCAATTTACCCTTCAGCCTACTTTCGAAAATAATGCAAGACTAAGAAATTCCTTCTTGCCGAACAATACGCCTTGCCTCACTCTGTTTTCCCTTCTCACGGGCACCAGTTTCTCTCTTCTCTCCTTCCTATTTATCCTTCTACTCGTGCTGTGCATTAGAATCATAATGGCTGAAACACATGTGCAGCAAGAGCCGTGCAGCAGGATAATTTTATATGTAAAATGACACACTGCTTACTCAATTCTTGATGCAAGTTGTCTCTATTTCTAATCTTGATCCGCCAATTGTAGTAGAACAGCACAATTTGGTACAACCTTTCGTAAACTTTCGTTTATTGCTGTGAAATTCTATGGCAATACCTAATATTAGTCTGTTTGGGTCGTTCAGTGATATTTAGGTCAGGCAAACAGCATACTGAATGAAGGCAATTTCTTACGTGTGCGTTGATGCATGCATTACTGCGTGCGTCCCTGGTGCCCATGGTTTCTGCCATTACTGGATCAAAACCCTTGAGCGTTAATGACAACAAAAACGTATTGAACCGGTGCACCAATAACTCTTTTGTCGTAACATTAATCCATTTCGATTGTGCAATGGGAATAGGCTCGCTGCCAAAAAACTGATGCCAAACGTCACCGAAAGGACAATACTTTTGAATAGCAATTCAAAAAGGGAGGATGTACTGATTCCTAGTATTCCCATCATTCCCACCGACAGGTCATCTTGTTTCAAACAACTGTAGTTCCCCATACCCCGTTCGCCTTGCATGCTCAATGATCATCTCCAAGGCACAAGGTCAACCTGGCCTCAAGTTATCTGAAAAATCCAAGCTTTTCACATAACAATTATAATAGCTGTGTTTTATTATCCATGCGGATCTGGATCTGGATCAATTTAATACGTAAAACAAAAACAACACAGGATCTTGCTATTTATCGGGATCATTAATCGTGATCCAAAATGTAATTGCAAAACTCACTACCTGTTTTTTCGTGGCGTTGCTTATTTAAATTATAGGAAATTATAGGAACACAATAATATTGCCAGCCCAAAATATGAAACACTACTCGTATTAATAACACAAAAAATCAATTAGCATATTTTCATATTCGAATAATTTACCACTGCGACTTTTGAGACGTTTTGCTTCGTAATATAATACACAAAAATGAATGGAAATATTAGCAGTACAATACTGTTAATATGTTGCATATATGAACATAACATTTGAACATAGTTTCTGAAAAAAAAATATTGAGTGCAAAATGTATGTTGATTTGTATTCAAATGGCAACACCCCCGACACAACAAGCGATCATATTGTGACGTCACATTGCACCGTATATTTGCAATATGGCTGAGTGCCAATCGAAACTTGAAATACCTGGTATCGTCTGTTATGTGTTAAAAACAACTGTTGCCACAACTTGCCACTGATGATCCAGATCGTTTTATTATCAGATCGGATCCGTATCAAGATCATTGGGATAATAAAACGCGGCTAATGTTGCATGCCCACGAGTGAGACAGACGAACAATTTATTTGTTTTTGCAGAAGACAAAGAGACCAAAAATGTTGTATATCCCAAGCCACTTGAATAAACTTTTTCAAATTTAATTTATTGAACAAAAAATCATTGTCTTTTATTTATTTTGTTCATGTAAATGTGTCTGCTTTATCTAATATATAAAAATCCAGTGTCACAGTTTTAGTGTTTATACTGCTCCGAAACGGCTTGACCGATTTTGATGAAATTTTATATGTATATTCCGTAGGTATGAGAATAGGTTCATAACTAATTTTTATACCACCAAGTGATAATGGTGGTCTACCAAAAAGTTTGTATTGGGAAATGCACTTTGGGGGAAAAAAACTGGGTAGAAATCGAGTAGTGACACTTCAAATACAAAAAAAAATATTTAAAATTTTAAAAGCAATTGTTGTTGTCAATTATTTTAATTATTTGCCAAGCAAATTGTTGTTGTCAACAATTTTGAATTTTTATTTATAAATATACCTAATAAGTTTGTTTATGTTTATTATGTTACACAAAGTAACTTTTTGAAACGGAGTCGATACTTTGATTTGTTGGATGGTGTTTGAATCCTTCATTTTTGTTTGTCAAGTATTTTCAGGATCCTTGCATTAGTACCTATGTGTGAGTAAGTTGAAATGTAGGGGTGATTGAGATGCCGTGGACAATGATGACAGTTTTCATGCGCCTAACTCGAGACAGAATGGTTAGTTTTTAACGATTTTGAGCTTGACGGTTTCGTTTGGGCCCTAGGAAGGACGAATGCTACTTTTTATCTCGAAAACAAAACTTTGACAGGATGAAATAGGGGGTGTCGGAACTTCGGGAAAGAATATCGCAAGAACAACGTGCAGTCGTTCGAACTGGAGACCGAGATAGACAACAACATAATCGTCATCAGCATAGCGTTCAAATAAATGAAAACCAACGAAGAAGAGGAAACGCCGTGAATGTAGAATTGCGGCGAGTAGCATTCCAATACCAATGCACGGTTGAATACAAACTCCTGTAGGACAACATGCGAGACGTTTCAGTGCACCAACAATCGATGAAGTTGTCATTGTAATGGTTGAAGAAAATTTGGAAGCAGGAGATATAGTTTTACATCGCCAAAATGGTCAGTTGCAGCGTGTGTATGAAACACACAAAATATCGTGTTCACTAATGGGAGCTAATATTGTAGAATTCGAGATACATATTTATAATTAAGTTGCATTCTTATAGGTGGCGCTATATTCCCAGTTTTGTATATGTTGGTCGATTTCGTTGTTGACATTAAATTAGAATTGCTGCATGTTGTTAAACCGTGCGCATAACAAATTGATTGAAAGAAAATAAAAATCGAAGTTTCTTTCTTTTGTGTTGTTGTTCGATTCAAAAAAGTCAGGTGACATAGGCGCCTGCCAGGCAACTAGCACCTACCCCTAGCGGAGCAACGAAGTAGCGTAATCGGGCTAAGCAAAGCGCAGAAAAATGTGCAGTCCCTTTAACCACGGAACCGATTGAGCTCAAATCAGGCAAGTTTTGGTATTGACTTGAATATGTTTCTGTGAAGTTTGGTCAAAATCGCTCCACCAAGTTTGACTTGCAATTTTGTTTCTCATCAAAAAAAGACAAGTATTTCTTTTTGTTAGGCGCAGAGAACACCGAGTATTTAGACTCTTGAGCACGGGCAACGCCGGGCGGGTATTTATATATATGTGTTCCAACTTAAACACTACAACAAAATTGAAGGAGGCATTACAATGCATGCCAGGCATTAGCTAGTCGTATTACAATAACTTTTTCCTCGCAACACGATGTTAATTTACACATTCATGTGTATGAAAGGCTGTAACATACATGAACAGTAAGAGACATTTGTTTTTATCGAAACGGATGATTGTTTATTTCATACATCTGTATTTTATCTTCCAGTGAATTTGGAAAAGAGGAGGCAAAAAAGGTAAATAGCAACCGAAAGTTTTAAGCACAGATGGCCATTCAAGGGTTATGTGTTATAATTTCATTAAATTGCTGAATTGAGGGTTTCATTCAATTGTGTTGACCAAAGGCATTACATTTGAAAGCAGAACATTTGATTGATATTTCTAAAAAACCAGAAAAGACGCAACGGCTCACTTCAAACTAAAAAAAAGAGAAGATACACGAGTCAGCAGGAGAGACGATCGATACATCATTGATTCGATCCGAATGGGATAGGTGGTATTTGTCCCCTTATTTGTATTTAGAGGAAATCGCTGCTGTAGTTAAAAAGAAGAATAACCTCCTTCGCTTAGGGGGACCCAGGTTGGGACACTTGACAGGGATAGTATCTATTGTCCAGCTGGGAGGGACAAATGCAACAAATTTGGGTTCTTGGAACATTTTTCCAAGGCATGTAAAACTGAATGTGGCAAACGGAAAAGATCAAAAAAATAAATAATAGGTCTGTTAACAGGGAAAAAGACATGTCAAAGGGGAAGCAGAAGAATGAGGGTGGTCCATTGGAAATTGGAAACTGTCAGTGCCCATCGATTTAGGTTCGTGATTCAGTCTGATAGGAGAAGAAGTCAGGGAATACTCGAAAAGAATCGGAAAATCAGTTCAGGTATGAAACTGCTGGAAACAAGATCTGCCTTAGGCCGCTATAAGCATGGATTACTGAAAGGAGCAGATACGTAATGCTTATAGCATTTAAAATTAAAAACTGTTGGGGCGCGAAACTACACTCAAACTTTTTTAAAACCAAGAGTTGACATTAACTAGCTGGAACACCATCGGCCTTTTCTAAAGATTAGACTATGTTAGATTACATAATGATGTAGGACTTGGTGCACTTATCACTACTGTCATAACTGGGCCTGTAGGAAATTCTTTGTTTTAACAAATATTAAAGGCATTCATGTCCAAACGTCTATACACAAGTCAGACTAGAGTGTACAACAACCATAACGTCGCATACCATCAACGTGGGAAGAAAGGGTCTAACGTTGACTCAAAAGAGTATCTAAAGTTATAATCGAGTATGTTTACTGTCCGTGGTCGTGGATCTCACCCATAGTGCTAATTCTTGAAGAATTGAACAAGAAAGGGGTGGCGACTGTGTAGAGGTAAGTGTGGTTTCTTGTGACCCGTGCAGTGCAGGTTCAATCCCCATGGGGAACAATAACATACGTCACCTATTAATGGAGGGAAAATGACACCTTATTTTCTCCAACCTCTACACCAAAAAGAGGATTTTTGCCTTGTAGTACAATGGACCGTTACCGAGTCTGAGTGCTCTAGAAAAGTCTTTAAGAAAGACAGATATATTCGACTTTGTGTGGACATGCGCCGTATAATTGCGGGTGGCATAGGTGCAGTAGTAGTGTATTCGCTTACTGAATGGCAGGTCGTGCATTCGAATCCCGGCCAAGTCCATTACTTTATATCGAATACATGAAATCGTAATCTCCCTAAGCAATTTAGACACCACCCGTGGAGAAAAACCCTACAACTGCACCCAAACACTATTTTCCTATCTCTCTATTCTTTCTAACAGTAAGTAGCACCGAATAGCATGCAATGAAATACGAAAATGGTAGGTGCTGCTTGCTGTTAAAACACAAATGCTTACGCTGTATTCTTAGCACTATAAGGGTACTGTAACAACAGAAAAAATCCCCTTAGCGTAAGCAAATTATAACAAAAAAAAAAGACATTTGACATTTTATCAGCTGAAGGGTTTTCAATATGTATTCCGATTGGATCTTAAAAATACCACCAATCTGAGCTACGAAATCACGACATTCATTACTTGTCAAAGAATATTTGGTTACAAAAAAAGGCTTTTGGGAGTAAACTCAGCTCTCGAGAATATCCTGTTTTCACACAGAATATCCTGTTTTCTATTAAAAAATGTTTTGAATTACTTAGAGATATTATTTCTTTGGAGAAACACGACAGCGAATAAGTTCGAAAGGAAGTTTCTAGTCCATTGAAGAAGAGTATGATCGGCTCCAAATGCACACATTTTCGACAAGAGAGCTTGATGCCAAACCCTGTCAAATATCTTTGAAATATCAACCACAACACAACTATCTTTCTTTCACCACCCTGGTGAAGTGATTGGTTGCACTTTTCGGTTAGATAGGTCCACCACTGGACCTGTTGCTGCGAAAACCATATCCTTAAAAAAAACAATAATATGTAGTTAAATTTGTAGACAATGTCCACTTTAGGGGATGGGAATATGGACAGAGGATATGGTATCCAACAGTTCTCCCAAGCGAACTAAATGCGTTTTTATTACCATAATCATGTATCTACGTGTGTCTTTCGTTAAAAAGGGTCTTTCGTTAAGGACTTGATAACTTCTTTTTTAAATAAAATGCTAACTACTTGAGATATCTCAAAAAAAAATGTATTTTCTTGAATTACTATCAAAACATTTATGAATGGAATTCGACTTCGTTCGTATGTCCACCACGGGAACGTATGCCGCGGTCGATACGTTGAACCCAATTTTCGATGACTCGGCCGCACATTTCGACCATACGGCCGTTATTTCTTTTTCAATATTGGCTCTGAGCTCCTCTAATGTCGCCGGCTTGTTGGCATAGACCGATGAGTTGATGTAGCCCCATAAAAAAAGTCTAGAGGCGTTATATCACACGATCTCGGCGGCCAATATACGGATTCGTTGCTCTAGATAACACGTTCACCGAACTGAGACTTCAGTAACTCGATTGTTGCACCCGCTGTATGGCTTGAGGCACCATTTTGTTGGAACCACATATTACTGATGTCCAATTCATGCAATTGTCCAAAGAAATAACGTTTCAACATGTCCCTGTAGCGAATACCACTTGTCGTAACGTGACGGTAATTTTCATCGACGAAAAAAAACGGCCCAATGACGCCACCGGCATGAAAACCGCACCAAACAGTGACTTTTTGGGGATGAAGTGCTGTTTCACTAAGCACATGTGGGTTCTCACCTGTCCAGTAATGCATATTTTGCTTACTGACGAACCCGTTTAACCATAAATGAGCTTCATCGCTGAAGATGATTTTCCTATAAAATTCTTCATTTTCATCCACCATGTCCAGAGCCCAATTCGAGAACGTACGTCGCTTAATATGATCAAGTGGCTTTAGTTCTTGAGTCAGCTTGATTTTGTAATGGTGTAGGCCAAGATCCTTACACAAAATTCGCCTTAATGTCTGGGAGAGGCCCGATTCTTGAGAACGCCGTGAAATTGACTGATTTGGCTGGTTTGCGACGGACGCCTCTAAAATGTAGTCTCACTGGCACGGCAACATCAAGCAGCGAATATTCTGACTCAAGATTTTTCACTAAATTTATTTTTTTTTTAATTATTTGTAAACGTTGTTCCTCCGTGTTGAATGATGATAATGTTAATTTTACTCAATACATTGACATTGACAGTTCGGTAATCGGTTTAAGGGTGCGTTCACACTGAAAGTTTGAAGTTATCAAGTCGCTAATGAAAGAACACTGATGCGCTTTCTTGGAATGACGGTTTATGCGGTTTAAATATTCTAATGGTGAAATGCAACTGGCTATTTCGTTTAAGCATTTATGGTGAAAATAGCTATTAAACAACGAACGGCAGGATGCAGTAGCTCTAAATAAGTAATTAAGCACTAGATCAGAAGGGGTGAAATTTTTATTTAATCGCTTGAAAAAGGAAAGACATTTTGCAGCATTATTGGAGACATCGAATATGTGGTCATTACAACGAAGACTGTCTCTAACGCACTAGCCGAGAGTTGAAAGTCTTTAAGTTTCAGCGATGCAAGTGTCATTCATGGATATTGGCAGAGGGTTTGGGTTTTGCTTAATTGACACAAAAAGGCATTTTGTTTTGAAAGCATTATATTCCACTCGGTTGCTTCAATCCCGCTTCAAAATGCTGTCCAGGTCAAATCTAGTACTGCGTTGCCGTTTTAGTTCTTGAAACTAGGAAACCCATATGAGGAGCAAATCCATGAATTGAATTGAAAAAATAAACATTCAATTCAATTGAATTGGATTAGAAATAACAGACAAAGATCATATCTAAAAATGCGTTTGAAGGTCGGAGGCGAAACATCGCCTTGGGTTCGGGGAACACCAGCATTTATTTGATGAGTTGCGAATTTAAAACAGTTTGAAAAACAAACTTGAATTGAAATTAAATTCTTAATCCATGGAAGAAGAGTATAATTGATTTCAAATGCACGCACTTTCGACAAAAGAGCTTGATGGCAAGCTCTGTAAAATAGCTTGAATAATAAGCGAAGCAATTCTTGGTGAAGAAATTGGTTCCACTTTTGGGCGACATATGTCATCAATCCACTAATAAACCTGCTGCTGGGAAAATAATACTGCCGGGCACTAATAAGCTTTCAGAAGTCAAAATGTTTTATAAGATTTATCAACGTTTTCATGACCTTGGAATGAAGGGACATAAACAAACAAAATATAAGGCTTTAACGGCCCATACAGGGCCTAAAACTTAGCTTCTCCAACCATTTGCTTGGGCGTAGGATCCGAAAGTCAAATTTGAGAAGCTTCTCTTGACAATTGATACTCTTTGAGATATGTCAGACGTTGGCAGGAGGTGGAGCAGAGGAAAACAACGTTGGTGTTTCTTGGCCCGGCGTGATTTGAACCTGATACCCCTTGATTAGTAGTCCAACACACTAACCATTGAGCCACTACGCCCACAATGAAGGGCGGAGGAAGAAGATTTTTCTTTTTAGGACGGACTGGCACTTGAAAAAATATCCTCTTGCTTTTTGACATTAAAAAGCGTATACAACGTATAAAACTGAACTGCCTGAGTGAATCTCAAAAATATGTACACATAGGAAACTCAATTTATCGATTCCCTGTGTATCCAGAACTTCATTTAAAATTTATGAACTGAAATGTTAAAAAATAATTATGGCCCACACCTACTTATCTTTTCTTGGGCAAACCCTTTAAACATCGATTTCAACAAATACAAAATTTCCACACAATACTTTCTCCGTGAAATAATATCCGCTCCCACTTTTTATCCCATCCGTTGCGGAGAACTTTTAGTGAAAGGCGGACTAACAAACAAAAGAATATGAAAATCATCACCATTATCATTATGATTATCATTACCCTCCTCAGTGAACCACTCGACGCGACGTGTCAAAAATAACTTTTGCATATCATGTGTCATCTGCAAGTGGTCTAACGATGCTGTAGTATTTCCAAACTATCACTCTCTGTGATGCGCTCTATTACCCATCATAATATATTGTTTGGCGGGCCGAGAAGTCAACTTTTAAATAATGAGGGTATGTGTGGCAATTTTAATGAACTCGGTGGCGTTCGACTGTCAAATGTCAACGATAGTGATGCTCGCACTAGGATTATAGTTTAGCCTTTGGCAAACTATGCGTTCATACTTACAAATACTATCTCCCCAATTGATGCAATCCAATTTGTCGCACACTTAAGCGGCAGCGCAATCAAAACGGTAGAATTGTAGAATTGGTTAATTGTTTGGCTGTCACATAGCGAATTATGATGACGCTGGAATAAGAAATGTCAGTGTTCAATCGTTGGGCGCTTTCCCACCAAATCAGACATTTTTATTTAATTGAAATAAATGCAAATTGAATTTAATTTCTATCAATTGAATCGACTACACGCACGCGAGTCTACAAACTACGATTGTTTTTTTTTTTATAGAATAGTACCTATATGTATCTATGAACAGTGAAATCATCGGGATTGGAAGTGCACATTTTAGTGTAATTGGTCGAGAGGGAGTGAGTATTATCCGAATCAATATCCGACCTGGATGAGGTGGATTGAGGAGAGATAAATAATCCAGTAAATGAGTGGGTTTGCGGGACTGTAATTAGGAGCTGTGGTCGTGCATGCCATGGAATTTGTATGCATTGAGGGAGAACAAAAAAATTCGAAAAGAAATCTTTTTCCCATGCAATCGAAAAATTAAAATGAAAACTAATAGAATTAAATAGGAGGAAGGGAGAGAGATTATTCAATTTGAAATACAACGCAAATTGGTTGACATTTTGAATACAAATTGATAGATTTAGAGGATATGAGACACTACAAATACATTTTTATCGAATATTGCATTTTGAATACAGTTGTACAGTGAAACGGTACTGTGCTGCTGAATGATATAAGACGACGGAATGTGTTGCGGGTTTGAACAGATTTAATTGCATTACCCTCAGTTAGAATTTGAAGAAATTGTAATGAATGTGTGGTAATTGAACATGCCCATATAGTAGACCATGTGGTGCAGGGAAATAACTTCACGGGCAATAACCTCACATGGGCAATAACTTCACCTCGAGTGGGCAATAATTTCACTTTTTTTTGTGAACTTATTGCCCACAGGTCAGCAATAGCTTCACTTTTTTGTGGGAAATAATTTCTCTTAACATTTTATGATATTTCAAGAACAGTACCCCGCACCTACTCCAAATCAAACAGTGATCCCAAGCAGGGGGGTTGCAGGGGGGCAACATGCCCCCCCCCCCCCCCCCCCCCCCAAAGGCATTGCACTGTTTATGGAATCTACTTGGGATTTCGCAACTAATCAAATAAACAGTGCAATGCATATGGGGGGGGCATGCTGCCCCCTGCAACCCCCCTACTTGGGGCCACTGTTTGATTTGGAGTGGATGCAAGGGCAATAATAGACAAATTGTCAAATTATAGGTGGGAAATAAGTTCACAAAATTTACGGTGGAGTTATTGCTCACCTATGGTAGGCAATAAATTCACAAAAAAAAGTGAAGTTATTGCCCATGTGAAGTTATTGCCCGTGAAGTTATTTCCCTGCACTGACCATGTAACCACATAAGCGACTATTCAAATGGGGAGGAATGAATAATGTTGAATAAATACAAATGAACTTTGAAGTTGTCCGACGACTTTACAGATAATATTACCTAAAGTGCGCGGTTCAATTGAATAGTCGCGCACGAGTTATGTTTTAGAACTTATTTGCACCAACTGGGAAAGAAAACGCATTCAGCAGAAAGGTATACTTACATTAAAACTTAAAAAAAGCAAGCAACATTTTAATTTGATAAGAGGCACATAACGGTAGTTTTACTCTCTTTTTATACCCTATTCTAAGGGTATATTAATTTTGACACATAGTTTGTAACATACCTTAATATTGCCCGTAGACCCCTAAAAGTTACTATATTTATGATCAGCATCAATAGTAATGTCGATCTAGCCATGTCCTTCCGTCCGTCTGTCGGCAAAAATAAAGCCTTTAAACTGGGCCTAGAGAGCTGAAATTTTAACCATATACTCTCTAGGGTCCCGAAATAATCAAGTTTACGAATTTTTGAAATCCGCCCACAGACACGCCCACAAACTAAAAAAAAACTAATTTTGGGCTAGAAAGCTGAAATTTTGTATATTATGATCTATGACTCCTAAAACTGCTCGGGAGATAAAATTTTCAAAATCCGCCCAGTGGCACGCCCACAATTAAATACAACAATTTTATTGAAAAACCAAAATTTGAGCTAGGGAGCTGAAATTTATAATATATACTCTCTATGGGCCCTTTATGCTCATGTGTTAATTTTTTTTAAATCCGCCTACTGACAAGCCCGCAATTAAATAAAACAATTTTATTGAAATACCAAAGTTTGAGCTAGGGAGCGTTTTTTCACAAAAGCTTCGTTTTTTTTTGATAAAATCCTTTAAATGTTATACAACAAAATATGTAGAGCGTTCTTAACAATTCAACCATACTTAGACTTTTGTCACGCCTACTTATGAGGGATAGGAATAAGAATAGGGTATCCAACAGTTCGCCCAAGCGGACTGTAGCCCGTCCCTATGTTTCTTATAGGTACCATGCTAAAATGTATGATTTTCTTCGGCATATTTTTGGGCAATATTTTTATATCATAAAATTAAGCCCAATGGAAACACATTATGGCCCTTAACCAAAATTGAAAAATGTGGTTTTATTCTTAATGAAAAATAGCCCCAAAATGGAAATATAGCCCCAATCTAAGTGAAAAATAGCCCCGAGAAGCAACCTACGGGAGTATCTTTTAAACTGGATTAGTAAATTCAGGGCTTTTTCGTATTTCATTTCAGGCTTTGTGGCCATTTTTATACCCTGTCTAAAGGGTATTTTTTCCGCTGGGAGGTGGTAATCTTCAAAAGACGACACTGGGCCCGTACTCAGTAAGAGTGTGGGATTTTTGCCCATACTAACCCCTTCTCCTTTCTTACCCTAGTCGCTATGGTACGAGTGAGTAGTCACTTTTGCCAATTTTTAGTATAAATGCCACTCTAACCGTACACCAGGGTGCTTGTATATATGCCAGTGCTAGGACAGCGGTGAAGATTCTCTTCATAATCGGTGGCAACTGGTGTGTAACTTGTTGCAGCATGGCTGGGTATATTCCGTCCGTGCCAGGTGACTTGAAGCCGTCAAAAGACGCAAAAGCGTATTTGATGGCCTCGTCCGTTACCACAGCCTTCGCAATATACCAGCTACGCTGAGTTGTTTGTCTCGGCTCACTCGGTAGTCTCGGTAGTCGGGGCTGGTTGTGAGCCAATTGTTATGTGGTTACCCGGAAAGTGAGACTCCAGCTGATGACTTAGAGTTTACGCTTTCGTCTCGGTGAAGTTGCCATCAAGTTTTCTAAGTGATTCCAATACTGTTTGGTATGATTTTGCTTTTGTGGGCGCAGAAACGCAAGGTTATTGTTACTACTAATCTAAAGACCTCAGGTTCAAATCCCGCCGAGTTACATAAAAAAAAACCTTTTTTTCACTGCCCCACCTCTTGCGAACGTCTGACAAACATCCAAGAGTATCAATTGTCATGAGGAGCTCCTCAAATTGGCCGTTTGGATTCGGTTTAAAATTGTCGGTACATTCCACTACGCAAAGGCAAATGGTGGTATGGACCGTTAATGCCTATTATTTTTTTAGTTTATGAGTTTGCTTTCTTTTTGTTCTTTGAAAGTTCAATGGTATCTTACCATAGAAGGAAACTAAAACCCGAATTCTCTGTTGTTATGCCTCGTCAAAAATCGTGCTTTGTTTCGCAAATCATGGAAATAGTTAAACCCGTCGTAGATTGGCGCATTCGATGTCGATGAGGTGGAGTTTTCCTTTGCATGGCTACCTGCACAACTGGATGACTGGCGCTGGCACTGGACTTAGATGTGTCTTGTTCTATATGGTTCTCGTACTGCTTGAACTTCCTCGCAAACTTTTTCATCAACGCTCCTCTTTATCTCTGCCTGAGCCACATCAGTGCTTTCATTTTCTTTAAATCTTCAATTTACTCTACCCAAGAGAAAAACCCTCGGGGTCCAGCTATACCCGTTAGCACATATAAAACATACACAGAAAACTTGGAAGAACAACAAGGGTTAGTACGATGGATGAGTACCGCCAAGTCAGGGTCCGCCAAAACTGCATTTGATAAAAATCAACCGCAAGTACATTGTTGTAACTAATTGATTTTGTAATCTCATTGAGTAAATTTATCGGTTACAAAATAAAATATCCTCGATGATTTCAAGATTCTAACGCACCGATTAACTGAGGTGTGAAATCAGCAAGACATTCATTTCGGATCAGTCCACCTTGAATTAATTCAAAAGTGATGAATATCAGATCCGATATCTACTTCTTGTCACTCATGTCCCCATGTCATATGCAGAAGTTCAATATCCAAGCGCTAATTTTTTCTAACGGAGTTTGATGGTTGCTTTGTTTGTTTTGGTGCAGGTTCGAGGCTCTCCTAAGTGCATTTTTCCTATGACTCCATTGGGTTTTTTCAAATAATTAAACACAACAAGTTTGCTTTTTTCAATTTGTTTCCATCTCTTTAAAAGCGTAGATTTTTGCCATGACAAGACGACAAAAGTTTGGCCGTTTTCCTCTAAAAATGGGCAACAAATTGTGTATAGTAAAAGATTTTCAATTTCACTCGGTTTGAATAGTTTAAAAGTGATAGCAATCTATGTCTATGTCAAGTGCTCTGTATCAACTTGACACTTAAATGGCAATGAGAATACGATAAGCTAATACGTTTTTACCGGTAAAGTCAGCTAAACTTAAACTTGTCGTTCTAATTTTAAAACACTTTCTTCTTTTTTTTGTAATTGCCGCATCAATTTTGTTAATCAAATTTCGTTACCAATTTTGGTAAGCTTTTTGACAAAGCCAAAAACAAATGTTTAGTCTCCAACCAACATATTTTGTTGTTAACTAAAGGGTATTTCATTAGCGACTTGACAACTTCAAACTTTCAGTATGAACGCACCTTTAAACCGATTACCTCCGTGTACTTGAAGGGACAACGTTTACAAATAATGAAAATTTACCACCGAAATTCCGCGTCGGGGTTAACGCCAATTTTCGGCCGTAATTCTCGTACCAGTCGACAAGCAATTCATATAGCCTAGTGAAAACATTTGAGTCAGAATATTCGCTGCTTGATGTTGCCGTGCCAGTGAGACGACGCGACGTTTTGCCCGAAGTGTGAAGAATATAAGGCGTGCGTCGCAAGCCAGATAAAAAAGCCAATTTCACGGCGTTCTCAAGAATTGGGCCTCTCCCAGACCACATTATGTCGAATTTTGCGCAAGGATCTTGAGCTACACCCTTACAAGATCAAGCTGACTCAAGAACTAAAGCCACTTGGTCTTATGGAGCGAACCCGTCTATTGGCCGCCGAGATCGTGTGATTTAACCCTTCTAGACGATTTTTTAGACGTGATTTACATTAAATCATTGGTCTATGCCAACAAGCCGGCGACGTTAGAGGAGCTCAGAGCCAATATTGAACGAGATATAGCGGCCGTATCGGTGGAAATATGCGCCCGAGTCATCGAAAATTGGGTTCAACTTATCGACTGCTGCTTACGTTCCCGTGGTGGACATATGAACGAAGTCGAATTCCATTCATAAATGTTTTGATAGTAATTGAAGCCAATAAAAGTAAAGATACATTTTCCAATCGAGATTTTCACTTTCAGAATTCAAACGTAACGTTGTTTTCTGACACCTTTCTTTATTTTATTTTTTTGTTTAAATGGGTTTTGGACACACTTACCTTTTTTGGCATAAATGATTTCTTGCCTGTAAAAAGCAACTGAAACTACTGATGCCATAGAACATCGTACCAACACATACCATCGAGTATCCACACCGACGTGACTTGAAGAAAACAAAACACTTCCGAAGGAAGAACATCAGACATTGTATTACTCTTCTTGATTACTTCTACTGCCCATTATTAGAGTCTCATTTGCTTGCGCACTTGTGTGTACTTAAACGCGTCAATTGTTCCGACCGGCCACTACTGGAGAGGGGCCAAATACGCCGCTGGGAATATGTTGCAGGCAGGCACTTTATAATTGCGGCCGCCACGGAATTGACTACAACATCATATTGTATGTGCTTAGACTTGCAAATGAGATTTCCGGATCTATTGTGCAAGTTTGGACGGGGAAATGGCTATGTAAATGAATTTATTGATTTCTACCGTAAGTAGCGAGATCAATTCATAGATCAATAAACGTGATTTAGAGGGGCATATGCTTGACAGGAAATTCTCAAATGAATTCAATTAACAGGTTATCTACTGCCGGGTTATTTATCAAAGTTATTAGAATATTTCAACGCATTTTAAAGGTGTACAGTTTGAAATGTTTTCAGAAATAAATTGATAAGGTACGCTCAATCCAAGAATCGTGTATCCAAAGACTGTATTCAAAAGATTCATCGGCATCCTACATCTTGTGTAAAAGATGTGACTGTTCATTTATGAAAGCCATTATTGTTTATTTCTGAGCGGCGACATCAAACAACCCCCAACGAAATCAAACCAATTATATGAAAGTCCAAACCTTAAGACACAACAAGTTGTGCGGGCTCCTAAATCTTTCGGAGAAAAGGGGAATATCATTTTAACCTTCGTAGCGGACCATTTTAATGCTGGTTGTGTGGCTAGTTAAATCTATTATAATCAATTGGAATTTTCGCATAACATCAATTTTAGTAACCAAACAATCATTTGTATGTCATTCCAACCCAAAGACATAACTAAACAGTACTCGGGTTATATTTTTTTTAAATGGAATTTTTCGAACACAACAAGCAATTCAACCGTATGGTCCATCGTTATGGCAAGATCATAGAAAAGGTCACTTAACTTAGCAAAGCGTCGGATTTTTTAGGGATCTTATCGAAAAAAAACAAAGTTTCTTAAAAACATAGGGACGGGCTACAGTCCGCTTGGGCGAACTGTTGGATACCCTATTCTTATTCCTATCCCTCATAAGTGGGCGTGACAAAAGTCTAAGTATGGTTGAATTGTTCAGAACGCTCTACATATTTTGTTATATAACATTTAAAGGATTTTAGTGAATACCCACTACAAAAATCTATGCCTAGCTAAGAAAACTGACTTCGATAATCAGCAAGCTCTCTTACTTAGTCAAACCAAGTCTTTGAAGGACTTCTGGAGAATAGCAAGGGAGATTAATGGTACAGTTTATCAAATAGGTACAGGAGTATCTGCTGATGATCTATCCATATATTTTAAACATCTTCTACTGGATAACTCAAACCTTTCTTTCTCGTATGCGGACCCCCTCATTTTCGACGATTCCCTAGATGGTGAGGTAACAACTGACGAAATCAATGCTGTTATCATGAAATCCAAAAATGGAAAGGCGCCAGGCGAAGATGGGATTCCGTACGATTTCTACAAAAATGCTAGTCCAACCTTAATCAACTATTTGAAAGTTCTCTTCAACAGTGTGTTCTCGAGTGCAGACATCCCTTCATCGTTTAAGAAGTCCGTAATATTCCCCATCCACAAAAAGGGTTCGCTGGAAAACGTAGAAAACTACAGGGGAATCTCATTCATGAATGTGTCAGCCAAGATATTTTGCGGCATACTTGTAGGACGATTAGAAAAATGGGTAGATGAAAAAAATATTCTGACAGAGCGTCAAGCTGGATTCAGAAAAAACTTTTCAACCGTTGACCAAATATTCACATTATCTGCGATTATAAGAGCCTTTCAAGCCAGAAATAAGAAAATGTATAGCTTTTTTGTAGATTTCAAGGCAGCTTTTGATCTTGTTAGCCGAAGTGCACTCTTCTATAAACTGTCTCAGTTGGGTATCTCTACAAAATTTCTTAAGACCATTAAAAAAATGTATGCCGAAACAAGTGCAGCAGTCTGGGATGGAAAGGATTTCTCAGAATGGTTTAAAACACAGACTGGTGTAAAGCAAGGATGTCCTCTTAGTGCCTTATTGTTTTCTCTATTTATAAACGACATAGAAAAAGATTTGCCTGGTGGAGTACGAATTGCTAATACCGTGGTCAATGTCTTGTTATATGCCGATGATCTTGTTCTACTCTCTGAATCTCCTGAAAATCTCCAATTGATGATAAATCGTCTAGCCAGTTACTGCAAAAAATGGGGACTAACCATCAACACCGAAAAATCTAAAATTATGGTATTTTCCCGTTCACCACGAGTGCAAAGTGGAAATAGATGGTTTTATAATGGAAGCCGATTAGAGATTGTGAAGGAACTCAAATATTTAGGAGTGAAACTGAACCCAACCCTAGAATTTGGTAAACATCTAACGGATAAAGCCAAGTCTTCCCAAAGCTTAGTGAATCTATCATGGAAAAATGTTTTTGCAAACAAGCGGATTCTCCTCTCAACGAAATACGAATATTTGATTCAGTTGTTAAATCAACTCTTTGTTACGCCTCTCAAGTTTGGGGATCAGACGAGTACGAAGTAATCGAGAAATTCCACAGGAACTTCTTGAAAAAATTATTCAACTTACCAATGAAATCGCCGAACTACACAATCTATTTGGAAACGGGTCTTCCAATGCTTTTTACAAGCACTCTCAAATCGCAAGCGGATTACATCATTAAAATAGGTTCGTATCAAGACTCCCGAATAACCAAAAAAATGCTATCTTATGAATTAAGAAACAAGGACTGGTGGGCGTTAAGATGGTTAAGAATTGGAAACGCGTGTGGAGAAACTATTTCATTCGATCTAAACAACCTGGACAACTTAAAGTACCAACTTTATCGAATAATAAATAAAAATGAAGATGCTATTCGTGTGCGATTTATAGAGAAAGCTCGTGAATCAGATAGCAGAGTATTGTATTCTCACCTGAACTTCAATCTTAAGGATAAGAACTATTTCAATGACTCACTCAACTATAGTGAAATATCTCTTATTTTCAAAACAAGGTGTGAGTTGATTGGTTTAAATGGCAGCCCATATAATGGAAGCTTCAACCAGTTTTGTAATATTTGCAACTTAAAAGCGAAAGAAGACTGCTTTCACATTATTAGTGTTTGTCCAATCTACAAAACACAGAGACTAGCTTACTTCGGAAAAAAATTCCTTACCATGCAGGAGACAATACAAATTCTGAACGAGTGTGATTGGAAAAAGTTATTTTATTATATTAAATCCATCTACAAATACAGGTCGCTATTAATAACAGAGTATTATGATTGATTAAGTTTATTAAAAAAATAACTATATTGTTAAAGTAACAAATGTAGGTACATGTATAAGCATTTTGCTAACCAAGCTGACGGCTAAGCCATAGCTTTAAAATTCATTATATCTTGTAACTTATGTAATAAGAAAATATTAAATAAATGAATTTCTTACTTACTTACTTACTTACTTACTTTAAAGGATTTTATAAAAAAAAACGCTCCCTAGCTCAAACTTGGGTGTTTCAATAAAATTGTTTTATTTAATTGTGGGCGTGTCAGTAGGGGGATTTAAAAAAAATTAACACATGAGAATAAAGGGCCCCTATATTATATTATAAATATTATAAATATATTATATAATAAATTTCAGCTCCCTAGCTCAAACTTTGAATTTTCAAAAACAAAAAAAAATTAATTGTGGGCGTGTCAGTGGGCGGATTTTGAAAATATTTACACATGAGCATAAAGGGCCCATAGAGAGTATATATTATAAATTTCAGCTCCCTAGCTCAAACTTTGGATTTTCAAAAAAATTGTTTTATTTATTTGTGGGCGTGTCAGTGAGCGAATTTTGAAATTTTTTTATCCCGAGCAGTTTAGGAGTCATAAAGGCCTAACGGACGGACGGACATGGCTAGATCGACATTACTATCGATGCTGATCATAAATATTGTAACTTTTTGGGATCTACGGGCAATATTAAGGTATGTTACAAACTATGCGTTAAAATTAATATACCCTTAGAATAGGGTATAAAGACGGTCGGGATTTTTTTTGCTGGCGTAGAAAGTAATACAGTTTAATAAAATAATTTTTATTTAAAAAAAAATTAACTTCATTGCTAATGACAGATGAGCGCTCATATACCAATCAAAATGCTGTGAGCACACTCTTTTCGGGGCATGTTCTATGTGCTCAGACTCTGTTCAGTGTTCAGTGTGGACTAATAAATTTTGTATTCGACTTGCCTCAACAATTTAAAACTGCTTACATAATGCAATACGATTGCCGAAACAATGTTTTCTTGAAACCAAACCAAAATACAGGGTGTGGCAATTAAGCAGTATAATCCTTTAAGGAATCTCCCCCTGAAGTTCCGGAAAAAAATGTTTTGGTAGGGAGGGTCTATTATCACCGCATTTCAAGTTGGTTTATTTTTTTTTTAATTAAAATGCATTTTGCCCAAAGTTTTTACTAAATATTTTTTTTTATGAAATTTTTATCCTTGAAATGTTAAGTAACTTTTTTATGTACGATCAACAGAGTCAGACAAAAATGGTCAAAAAGACATATACCTACTGAATTACTCTTAAAATCCCCAAATCGTATATTCGATATTCGCTGATGCGTATCAGCGTCTTGTTGATAATGGGTCAGTAGCACCAAATACAAAGGAATGACGTTCAGCCGCAGTGACGGCAGAAGTTGAGATTGGGATTTTGTGTGATGTGAAAGTTCAGCCTTCAGTCAGCGTCCGCAGACTACCTGTGCCGTTGGAACTTCCCAGAACCAGGATTCACAGAACTCTACAGAGTAATAGATTATACCCTTTCCATTTAATACCAGAACAGAATTTACTACCAGGAGTTGCGAAAAGAAGAGTGGGATTTTGTCAATGGCTACTGCACACACAGGCAGATGACGGACACTCTCTCAGGAACTTTCGGTGGTTTGACGAAGAGCAATTCACAAGAGATGGCATTGCATAATTTGCAAAATTGGTCAGACTCTAATCTGCATTTAATACGTACAACATCCTTTCAAAGGTAAGAATTTAATTACTGTGAACTCCTTCAAAATGTGTTGCTTATTATGTTTGCTTAGGAGGTTTAGCGTAAATGTTTGGGCTGGGTTAATAGAAAACACTTAAGTAGGCATGCCCGTTCTTCTACATACAGTTAATTCCCAGTACTATCTGAAATATTTTAAAGAACGATTGCCGGAGGTCCTTGAATATGTTCCTTTTGTTCAGAGATGGGCGATGTTCTTTCAACAAGATGGAGCACCTTGTCCCAGTAGCAGCGGGGTTATACTTCGTTCCTCAACCATACTTTTAACGAATGGCGGATTAGTCGATTTGATCTTAACCCTTGACCACCTACCTATATCTTCTGACCTATCACTCCTGGATTTTTTCTTCTGGGGTGCTATGAACGAAAAAGTTTATTTAAGAGAAATGTCGAATCCGGAAGAGCTCCAACAAAAAATTAGTGCCGTTTCTGCCATCCGAAATGCTTGAACTCGCCCGAAAGTGTATTCAAATGGAAGGCAGGCACTTCGAACAATTTCTATAAACATTCCATAAACTGCAACAAAAAAGTATCTACGAGATATAAGGAGTATTTCATTAAACTTCTTTTTGACAATTTTTGTCTGATAAAAAATTGCGTTTATTATAACTTTTGTTGATCGGATCTAAAACAGTTGCCTAACATAATTTGCAGAAAATTTTTCAAGGATACAAATTTGATAAATAAAAAAAAAAATATTAAGTAAAAATTTTGAGGAAAAAGCATTTTAGATAAAAAAAATGGAACTACAATTTCTTATATTTTTGAGTTTAGGAGGCATATTTTTTTTTTTAGCTGCACTGGTTTACAAAAAGTGTTTAAGACTTGTATGCGCTACTAAATTGTCTTATGTTATAGTGTTTAAAGTGATTACATCTCCAAATTAGGGGTCACCCACTTTGATGGGCTATAACTTGAAATAGGCTGATAATAGAAGCCCCCTTCCAAACAATTTTTTTTTTCGGCAGCACTTCAAGATTACCTTAATATGTTTTTAATTGTAAGTCGTTACAGACTTGAGAACCTCTTTTTTTAAATAAAATGGAAACTACTTGAGATATCTCAAAAATTGGATTGAATTACTATGATAACATTTATGAATGGAATTCGACTTCGTTCATATGTCCACAACGGGAACATATGCAGCGGTCGATACGTTGAACCCAATTTTCGATGACTCGGCCGCACATTTCGACCGATACGGCCGCTATTTCTCTTTCAACATTCTCTATGAGCTCTTCTTACGTCGCCGCCTTGTTGGCATAGACCAATGATTTAATGTAGACCCATAAAAAAAAGTGTAGAGGCGTTAATTGGGGCGGCAAATATACGAGTCCGTTTCTCGAGATAACACGTTTACCGAACAGAGACTTTAATAACTCGATTGTTGTACCAATTGCTCAAAGAAATAACGTTCCAGAATGTCCCTGTAGCGAATACCATTTACCGTAACGTAATTTACAATGACGCCACCGGCATAAAAACCGCACCAAACATTGACTTTTTTTGGATGAAGTTGCTGTTTCATGAAGCACATGAGGGTTCTCACCTGTCCAGTAACGCATATTTTGCTTATTGACGAAGCCGTTTAACCAAAAATGCTATGAAATTCTTCATTTTCTTTTATCATGTCCAGAGCCCAATTCGAGAACGTATGTCGGTTGATATAATCAAGTGATTTTAGTCCATGAGTCAGCTTTTTCTTGTCAGGGTGTAGGCCAAGATCCTTATGCAAAATTCGCCTTAATGTGGTCCGACTAGGGATTTCGGTGGTAAATTTTAACTATTTGTAAACGTTTTTCGTTCGTTTACTTCACCATGATGAAAATGTTGATGTTTACTGAATACTTTGACATTAACAGTGCGGTAATCGGCTTAATTGTGCGTTCACACTGAAAGTTGACAAGTCGCTAATAAAAGAGACCCTTTATTTTTGCAACGAATAGAAAGGAATCTAGAGTTAAATGCCAATTTCGAGCGGCAAATTTGATACAGTTTATGCTCCTGCATGAGATGCAGAATGCCGCATAAGCCCCTTCTTCGTGAGGCTACTGCGAATACTTTTAACTGAAGCAAATTGTAATCTCAAGTGAAGGTTCTAAGTAAATTTAAAAATAAGATTTGTGAAATGAAACACTTCGCAAACTCACCACAATTAAAGACAACAAAAAGGATAGAACAAAGAAAACAACCGGTCTGCTGTAAGAAATCGTTTCATTGTGGATCTGAACTGAACTGAACTATTTATTTATAAATTACAGAACCGTTTGACAAAAAATGTCAGAATGAATCCCTTCTTTTGCGGCGAAAACACTTGTATAAATCTCTAATCAGTTTTCATTCAAATGATTTGCACATTCACAACTTGAGTCTTATTTTTAAAGAGACGCTTAAACTATTATATTACATAAAAAAAAACGTATTTCTTACATCCCTGTCATACCAATTTACTTACACAGCAAAAAACCATTTCAAGCTGTAAGAGAAAAAGTTCATCAAACTCAATCAAACCTCGCAAAACGTTCCATTTATAACTGACGGACGTACATTATTTCATGTCTTAAATAGGAAGCAAGCATTTATTCCCTGCGTATTCCAATTCCAAACTCATTATAACATTCGACTGAGAAAACTCCGTCCATTGTCAGGAGGATTACAACATAATATTCTTTCTCTGTGCAACACTGAGGGCGGATTAAAAAAAAAGTGTACTCCATCGTGAAATCTTCTCATAAGAGTCGTTGTTCGTATATTTTTGAGTGAATAAAAACGGACGAATCCTATGTACTTTAGCTGTGCATTCGCTTACATTATAAATCAAGTCTTCTCCCACAGGAGGAGAATCGGTGGAATATTCATAAGAGCCACTCAAACACAAAAACACACACCACACAGTCAATCCCACAGCAATATCTACAACGTTCGTGTCCCGGTCGCCATTGTGAATTATTACAATAACTCATAATTGTGGAAATAATAATAAAAATAAAAAAAAAACCGAATACCACCCCTTTCTGCTGCATGAGGAACTTTTCGTCGAACGGATTTTCCCTTAAATTGTTAAAAATTAACTTAAATGCGAGCAGCCCCAATGAATAAAAATACCAAACATTTTCAAGGATTAAATGTCTGAATTTTGAGTTCAAATGTCAATGGAGGTGAATTGCGTATGACAGTGTGGTGGCTTAAACGGAAATGGCATGTGGGTGTGTGTAAGTAATTGATTCCAAATGTACTGAACCTGCTCAACCACATACCTCGGGCTGCGATTATGTAAATGTCAAATAACAGTGAGATTGTGTAATTTATAATACACTGGCCACCATCTGTCGGAAGCAATTGGAAACGGCGCGGTTGTGGTCAACTGTTGCAGAGGATTTCTGTTTGTTTACTTATTTCTGTATTATTGTTTTTTTATATATTTTTTTCTCTAAAAAATGAAAGCAAATTTATTTTACTTGCCGTTCAAAGGGAATGAATGTGTAGTTGCTTTTATTGAAAAAAAGAAGTGTACTTTGAGAGCACTTTAAATTTGAATTGGTCAATAAGTTTCTCTTTCACCTTGTTGGAAGAATGTAATGAAACTTATTCAGAGGGAATCTTTTATTTGGCCTCCTCTGGCAATGCGAGTAGTTGCTTTTGTTCCATTCGTATCTAGCAAGAGCTTTACAAAGTAGCATTTCGGCTTTCGTTGAGTTGAATAGGAATAGATCAACACCATGAAAAGGTATTCAACTGAAGTAAACATTTCCATAACGTCGCAATAAATGTAAGTTTAGTGGATTGGCCTCAACTCTCTCTTACAGATGCATTTAACCATCGAAAACAGTATATGAATGTGCTATAAAAGAGCAAATGAGCGTGGAAGTCCATCCACAATAGGGTCTGCCGTCTTACTTACGATTTTATTTGTTAACTAATGCTGCGTTTCCACCGAAATAATACGAGGGCGGGTCAATAAGTCCGTGACTTTTGGAATAAAACACAGATTTTTTGATAACATTTTTTTTTATTTTTAACGTAGTCTCCCTTGAGCTCTATACACTTTGTCCAACGCTTCTCCAATTTTGTTATCCCTTCCAAAAAAAATGATTTGTCGAGGTCCTCAAAATAGGCCTTTATTTGCGAGATGACTTCATCATTGGAGTCAAATCTTTTTCCACCAAGCCATTTCTTCAGGTTTGGGAACAAGAAGTAGTCGCTCGGAGCCAAATCTGGAGAATAGGGTGGATGAGGGAGCAATTCATAGCCCAATTCATGGTTTTTTGCCATGGCAACTGCACATGTGTGCACCCTTGCATTGTCTTGGTGGAAAAGAACTTTTTTCTTGGCCAAATGAGGTCGGTTTTTTTTCAAATCGTCATTGAATCGGTCCAATAAGTTGGCATAATATTCCCCATTGATTGTTCTTCCCTTTTGAAGGTAGTCAATGTGGATTATCCCGCGTGCATCCCAAAAAACAGTCGCCATAACTTTATTGGCTGACAAACCCACCTTGGCCTTCTTTGGCGCCGATTCACCCTTAGAAACCCACTGTTTTGACTGTTGTTTGGTCTTTGGTGTGTTGTGATGGATCCATGTTTGGTCCACGGTTACAAAACGGCGCAAAAACTCCTCCATATTGCGATTAAACAACGCCAAACCTTCCTGTGAAGTTGTTACACGATTGCGTTTGTGGTCGACTGTGAGCAAACGCGGCACCCATCTTGCGGAAAGCTTTCTCATGCCCAAGTGATCATTCAAAATTGAAACCACTGACCCATTCGAGATCCCTACGGCTTCCACAATCTCTCGCACTTTCAATCTTCGGTCGGCCAACACCATATCGTGAATTTTTTCTATTGTTTCGGGTGTAGAGACCTCAACTGGGCGTCCAGGACGTTCGGCATCTTCAGTGCTTGTACGGCCACAACGAAATTCAGTAAACCACTTTTTTACCATTGAAATCGATGGTGCAGAGTCCCCACAGTATTTTTCAAGCTTAGCCTTGGTCTCGGTAATGGTTTTTTTTCGCAAGAAATAATGTTTAATAAGCACACGAAATTCACTTTTTTCCATTTTCTCCTCAAATTAGTGAGTAGTCTGATAAAAATAGCTGTCAAACACAAACTAACTGACGCAGCAAGTTTAATTTTTGACAGGAGTCAACTGACAGATGCCTGTTGACAGGAGCAGTGTTGCTGTTTCAGTAAAGAGGTCAGAAATTCAAAAAGTCACGGACTTATTGACCCGCCCTCGTAGCTAGCTTAATAGAAAGAGGTTAGGGATTAATTTTAGAAAGGTTTTGAAGAAATACTGATTTATGTTGCTCTGTCATGCCGCTCTCAGACTCTCAAATGTATACGCCCAAATTTTAAAAGCTTGTTGTCAAACTGCCCCCTTATTATATTCGATTAGATTGTCATGGAGGTGAGACTTAGTACCCTTATCTCCGTGGCCACATTGGGCCTATTGTGATGTCCACGTTTTGGCTCAAAGCCGGATTTCATGATTAATTCTGCCTTCGGCCATGTCTTTGGGTGAGCTGACAGATGTGTCAACTGTTTCAAGGTGGGGCTACCCAAGATGCGCAGTCGTGCTTTGGTTGTTTTTCTTCTTCTTCGTTGCACATTCGACAGATATTGTCTCCACCAAGAACCATGGACAGAAGGTCTTTTTTGACTCTGCAGTGTCCCGTCAGGAGTCCGGTGACTGCATGTATCTGCCCCTGTAGGAGTTGCTTTGTTCTTTTGGCGGATGGGGCTGGTAGAAATTGTTTGGCCTGTATGGTACCTTCAGTATTTTTCCAGTTATGAATTGGCTTTCTTTTCATCTATTTATGTATGCAGGTTTTGGCCGAGCTGATAGGTACCCCGCAGAATAATCTTGGCATCATGAATGATGTTGCAGATTCTTTCCTGGCAAACTTGTCCGCTTTCATTGCGGTCAAAGCCGCACCCAGATCAGGTGAACTCTACTTGTGTTGGCTAATGTCTTGAGTAGCTTAAGGCAGTCCCAGACTAATTTTGAGGTAATTTTAAAGGTGTTAATAGCAAGCAGTGCCGCTCTGCTGTCAAAGAGGATGTAAATGAACTTGCTGGTGATGTTCTAGTTTAGATTCTCTCTGATGCAGAGCTCTATACATAAATGTTACGCATTAACGGCCCATACAGGGCCTAAAACCTATCTTCTCTAACCACTTACTTGTGTGAAGTGGAAGGGACCTACAATTTCAAGCCGAATCCGAACGCCAAATTTGAGAAGCTTCTCATGACAATTGATACTCTTGGATGTTTTTCAGACGTTTGCAAGAGGTGGGCAGTGGAAAAAACTCTAGATGTTACTTGGCCCCGGCGGGAATTGGACCAGGGACCTTTCGATTAGTAGTACGACACTTTTTTTTACTTTTAAAATCATTTTTCTGTATTCAATATTAGATATCAACTTACATACTAAACAAAAATGATCAAATCTAACTTAAAATGAAATGAAATCGGCCACTCCCCTTTTCTAAAAAAAAAAAATAGAATCCTCCCTAGCAACATAGACTACACCACCCATCAGCCCCGTTTTGACAAAAACTTCAAAGTCAACATTCCTCCCAGAATGTTCTGGCCCCGCTGTCGAAGATGAATCGATCCACTTTTACATCGATGGATCCAAAACCGACTAGGAAGTATGTGGAGATGTGTTCTCTGACAGGCTGAACCTCAGCCTCTCTTTGCGTCTCCCTAATCACTACAGCGTGTTCCAGGCGAAAATCATGGCGATTAAAGAAGCCGTATCGTGGCTGAAGAGGAACTTGATATCCGCTATGGACATTCGAATTTTCTCAGATAGCCACGCTGCTCTAAAGTCTCTGGATTCTGTCTCCACAAACTCCATCGTAGTCCTAGACTGCCGATCATCTCTCATGGAGACGGAGGAGCAATTCAACATTCACCTATACTGGGTGCCGGGAGCGGGGCACGGATATTCCAGGGAATTGTAGGGCTGATGAACTCGCCAGAAAAGGAACCATAGGACAGTTTTATCTGGTGCAGGGAAATAACTTCACGGGCAATAACTTCACATGGGCAATAACTTCACCTGGAGTGGGCAATACCTTCACTTTTTTTTTGTGAAGTTATTGCCCACTGATGGTTAGCAATAACTTCACCCAAAATTTTGTGAAGTTATTTCCCACCCATAATTTGAGAATTTGTCTATTATAACTAAAGACCCCTGCACCCACCCCAAATCAAACAGTGACCCCAAGCAGGGGGGTTGCAGGGGGGGCAGCATGCCCCCCCATATGCATTGCACTGTTTATGGGATTAGTTGCGAAATCGCAAGTAACTAAAAAGTGTAGTTATTGCTCACCATCAGTGGGCATTAAGTTCACAAAAAAAAAGTGAAATTATTGCCCACTCGAGGTGAAGTTATTGCCCGTGAAGTTATTTCCCTGCACCGTTTTATCTACCTGGTAAATGTCCCTTAGGCGTTCCAATTTCTACATGCAAACTCATGTTTATGTGGGAGGCCATTGAGAGAACTAACCTTAGGTGGACAAGTGAAAACACTTATTTAGCGACAAAACGGATTTGGCTGAAGCTGGATCTGAAACGCTCTAAGTGTTTGATATCTCTGAACAGACTGCACATTGGTGCTACGATTGGTGTAATCACCGGACACTGTCTCATAGGCAAACATGCAACAATGCTTGGTGTCTATACAAATGACTTCTGCTGAAGCCGCTTAGAGAGACTATTCTCCACCGAGGAGGAGACTATTCTTCACCTTCTCTACACATGACCTGCTCTCTCTCAAAGAAAACGAAAACTCCATTTAGAAACTTTCTTTTACAGTGATCTCAACGATCTCATAAACAACATTAAAATTATTAATTATTATTATTATTAATTAAAATTCTTTCAAGCTTTATCAAAAGCTCCAACTGGTTCAACGAGTAGGAAGAAGATAGATCCGTTCGGTATCACATTTAACCTTATTTATTGGTCTAAGTGTGTCGGCTTCTGCCGAGTGCCCCTATAACCTAACTTAAAATAAACAGCGTACTTATTCTAAATCAATTGTCCTTATGCAGACGTTCTAATCTTAACTATAACCTTATGGTTATTGCCTCTCGGCCTAAAAACTATTTTGCGAACTAATCTTACTTATTCTAAATTAATGTATTCATCGAGAAAATTAAGACATATGCAGAGCTCTATTGCGTGTATTTCAGTTTGAAATCCGGAGCTGCTGTAATGGTTGTCAAAGATTAAATATTGATAAACGACATAATTTATCAACCGGTCGACATTATGGTTGTCAATTGATAAATTATACATCTCTTGTGAACACTGATAAGCAAAATGCAACTTTGTGAAGATGTATTTTATTTGATGTTTTAATTTTTCAATTCTTTTTTCTGTGATTCTGTGATATTGCTTCAGTTAAAAAAAAATATTTTAACCTAATATTTCGTCGCCCTAGTGACACAAGAACGTAACTACATTTTTTACGATTTTGGACTGGGTATATCATTCTATATATTGTGTCAAAAAATTGTACCTCTAGGTGAAGTAGTTTAGAAGTTAGCACTTGCCGTATCAACATTTTTTTTCGAAAAATAGTAGGAAAAATAGTAAAATAAATCACAAAATCGTCTTTCCTGAAAACTAGCAAATATTGACATATGTTTTTATGGCACTAAGGCGACGATTTGTTGTTAATGAATTTTGTTATTACTTTCGTTAATGTTAATTAAATTTTTGATTTGTTTTTGCTTATGCTCAATAAATTTTGTGATTACTTTTCATGACTTTAATGGAAGTGAAGTTCCACTGATTCAATAAATATTTTTTTGCGCAGAAAACAATTCTACTAACGACAATTCGTTTTAAAACTTTTTTTTTACAAACAAAAACAGCAAAAGAATCCTCAAAATTTATTTGTCAACGACGAATTTGTGATTGACTGAAAATTTGTTAACTTTCAAAAAGTTTGAATACGCTTATACTAAATTTATCAATAGAAGTGCTAAGTATAGATAAAAAACATAGGGGCGGGCTACAGTCCGCCTGGGCGACCTGTTGGATACCCTATTCTTAGTCCTATCCCTCATAAGTGGGCGTGACAAAAGTCTAAGTATGGTTGAATTGTTAAGAATGCTCTACATATTCTGTTATATAACATTTAAAAGATTTTATCAAACAGAAACGAAGCTTTTGTAAAAAAAACGTTCCCTAGCTCAAACTTTGGTTTTTCAATAAAATTATTTTATTTAATTGTGGGCGTGTCAGTACGCGGATTTAAAAAAAAATTAACACATGAGCATAGAGGACCCCTAGAGAGTATATATTATAAATTTCAGCTCCCTAGCTCAAACTTTGGATTTTCAAAAAAAGTTTTTTTTTTAAATTGTGGCCGTGTCAGTAGGTGGATTTTGAAAATATTTACACATGAGCTCAAAGGGCCCCTAGAGAGTATATATTATAAATTTCAGCTCCCTAGCTCAAATTTTGGTTTTTCAATAAAATTGTTTTATATTTTTGTTGGCGTGTCAGTGGGCGGATTTTAAAAATTTTATATCCCGAGCAGTTTTAGGAGTCATAGATCTTATATAAAAAATTTCAGCTTTCTAGCTCAAAATTCGATTTTTTCCAAAATTTTGTTTTTTTGAGTTTGTGGGCGTGTCTGTGGGCGGATTTCAAAAATTCGTAAACTTGATTATTTTGGGACCCTAGAGAGTGTATGGTTAAAATTTCAGCTCTCTAGGCCCAGTTTAAAGGCCTAATTTTTGCCGACGGACGGACGGACGGACATGGCTAGATCGACATTACTATCGATGCTGATCATAAATATACTAACTTTTAGGGCAATATTAAGGTTTGTTACAAACTATGCGTCAAAATTAATATACCCTTAGAATAGGGTATACAAATTCGCATGAATCTCACAGTTGATAAACAATTTTGATGATTGATCACGATATCACCGATTCATCGCTTTTGTTGAGCATTCACCCCAATTACGAGTGTCAATTGATACTAATTGACTAATTTCAATACGTATTATTTCGAACGGAAGATTTTCATTGATATTTTTGCGAACCGCATTTTTGTAGTTGATTGCGATTGACAAAGTGACCCGGAATCCTTCGTTCACAAAACCACACATTGAAAATAGTTATTATCAATTTTCAATGGACACTCGCAATAGGGGTGATTGTCAATTATTATCAAATATCGAATTGATATTGGACAACCATTAAGGCCCATTTCTGGCTCTCTTCATTTTGGACTTCTCACAGCTTAGGAGGTGAGGTGAGGTTGTTAAAAGCCTTCATACGAAGTTGTGACATTTTTGAAAGGCCCAAATAGTTTGCCTCAAATTATGATACTTTCCCATATCTCTTTTGGGACTTTTTCTCATTTCTAAAAGAAGAGCAGGCCTCTTTCCTGTGGTTTGAAGAAAAAATACTAGAAATGTTTTGTGTTTTCTTTTTGAAAGTAAAGAGGAAAACCATCCCTTCCCCTAACTGCCTTGATCTTATCGCCATGGAACTTCGTCGCTATCGATGCAGGAAAATGGGTCCAAGAAGATATGTGTTGCTTATTAAGATAAAGAGGGGACAATAAATTCTGAAGGTAAAATGTGAACTTATAACTCCCTTCGGTGGCCTATGTCCCTGCACCAATCCCTCCATTTCCCATTTTATATACAACGAATTTCGGGCCTAATTTCCAAATCGCGCGTAAAATTAAGCCACGTGTCACAATCCCGAAAACCAGAATAAAAATCCAAAATCCCAAAAACTTTAAAACTCGAAAATTCAAATCCCAAAATCACGAAAACGAAAAAAATGGGTCTACCACGAAATTAAGGAAACGAGTTTCGAATGTCCAAATTTAATTATATAAATAAATGTTAAGTCATTTGGATGGATTTTTTTTTGCTGACGCAACTTTGTTGCACACTAAAAGTGGGTGCTATGTGTCAGCATTGAAAGTTGTAAAGACCGTAAATAAACCCCCAAAATTGGAGAAAAAAAGAATCGACGCTCTCCAAATTTGCATACAACCAATCCTTCAACTATTCCAAATCCAACAGTGACCCCAAGCCGGTGGTTTTAGGTGGCAGCATGTCCCCCATACACATTGCACATATTTCATATCGTAAAATTAATTTTGCATTCATTCTTAGGAAACATAACATAATGCAAAATGGCCAAACAGAAATAATGCCCAAAGCAATGCATAATCACCCCAACCGGACTACAAAACCTACAAATTGCTGTTATTGCTTCCGTTTTAATTGTGTGGGCCATTTTTTATTTTGGTTGAGGCCGAATTTCATCAAACCCTTTGACTCACGATCTGAAAGGCCTTTGAAGCTTTTTCTCCAACTGGTACAATGCAAGTGGCAATGCTGCGATGCTAGTGTATTCACTAATTGATTGGCAGGTCGAATCCCGGCCTGGGCCATGACTTAAAAATTGAATACACACAACAATACAGATCTCCCTAAAGCCTTTGAGGCGCCAATCGTGGATAAAAAAAAACCGTACCACAGCACCAAACTTCTATCCTATCCTTCTATTCTTTCATGTCGTAAGTAGCACCAAAAGCAGGAAGTGAATCATTTGCTGGGTGCTGCTTGCAGCAACAAAACAAAATGCCTGCGCTGTGGTTACATTATGACGGTGCTTAAAATCCCTTTTGTACGCGCAAATTATAAAAAAAGTGGAAAGGTTTTTAAAAACCTCATAATCAATTTTGTTTTTGTTTGCTATATTTACTTAATTTGAAGTAAGTTTTTATGTTTTATTTGCTTCTGAACTTTTGTCATACAATTATTTTTTCTGTTGCACTTTGGAATTTTGGGCTTTCGGGGTTCTGTCCGTCTTTCTAGGTGAACTCTGACAGCCAAACGGTTATAAAAGCTATGGAGTCAGTAGTAGTCAAGTCAAGGGCTGTGTTGAAAGGAAAAAAATACCTAGACGAGATATAAAATGTCAATAAGGTAACCCTATGCTGGGTACCAGGGAACCATGACATCTCGGGTAATGAAAAAACGGACGAACTAGTGGATCGGAGATGAATAAATCTCTGGCCCTAAAATCCATAAGTACTCCGCTCAGCACATTGATGGATGCTAAGTATCGACACCGAATCCATGAGTAGAGCAAACTTACGTTAGATCAACCTTGATGCATGCAGACACACAAGGGAGCTCTGACCAGCGGCTAACCAAATGAAGTCTAAAACCATGATCGGGCTTAACCACAAAGATATTCGAACACGGACGGGGGTCCTCACAAGACACTGTGTAGTAGGTCTACACGCGGAGCGGCTAGGCATACTGCACAACGACTACTGCAGGAGCTGCAGGGACGTTGAGGAAATAGCATCTATACGTCACCTAGTATGCGAAGCCCCTCCCTTAGAACAAAAAGATTGAAGATTCTTGGCAGCTACTTCTTTGAGCAGCTGAAGAAACTCCTGAGATTCACATATCATTGCGCGTGGTTCTACTAAAGCGAATTACTGAGCTGTGAGAGCGGTTCCTCTTATTTCTCTTTTCAGGTTCTCAACAAATTTTAAAGAATCCCAAAATGGACATAGTGGACCCAGTTGGTCTAAGTGAGCCGTGACACCCGCCACAAGGGCATCAATCTACCTAACTAACCTAACTTCTAGGTTATTTTTTTACGGTCTTTTTTGTTTGTTTATCAGGATCTTATCGAAAAAACAAAGTTTTTATAAAAAATTGCCCTCAAAAAGTGGGCGTGGGTAAAAGATTTGTGTGAGCGAATTGTTGGAAATACATTGCCTTTATATATGGGAAGATACACATCCTTCTTCTCCATCAACTTTATTTTTATTAAAATAGTATACGTGCCATTATTCGGATTTAACAAACCGTTAAACTTGACTTTTTCGGCCCCTAAAGAGTATAAACGTTCCAATTTACTCATCTTAAAGAAAATTCCGTCGGACCAGTACCTACACTTATGCAGTCAAGTTTGAAGGTTATGAACCTACTAAGAAAAATAAATAAATATTTGACATTAGCGACCCATAAAACCTAGCTGATCCAACCATTTGCTTTTGCGTAAGGGAAGGGACTTTCAGTTTTTAGCCGACTCCGAACGGCAAATTTGAGGTGCTTCTCATGACAATTGATACTCTTTGATGTTTGTCAGACTTTCGCTAGGTAGGCGGTGAAAAAAAACCTTTAGGTGTTACTGGGCCTCCTAGGAATTCGAACTTCGATAAGTAATTAAAATTCATAAAGTCGCGGGCAAAGTAGTAGACCAAATAGAGCTAATGTAATTTACAGCAATTACCGCATCTTCTGCTGACAATGCTGACAAGCCCACAATATATTCAGGTCCTTAGAAAATATTCTCCGAACGTTGTACAAGTTGTTCAAATTCGTCGTTATTGCAGTATGGCCCGGAAACCAAAACAAAATCAGTTTCGAAGTCAGAAGGTTCTTAAGAGAGGCTCAATCGGCCATTAGGGATCAATTAAGACCTAAAGCGCAGCTATAACTAAACACACCTTAGCAATTAAGATAGCATAGATCTCCGCTTGGAAGACGGACGCTTATTAACCCAACAAGGAATTAACCCTGAGGAATTAACCCTGAACTTGTCACCGTTGATATGGTGAACCATCCGAGAAAGTCTCTCTCTCATATCCTACCCCGGGACCATTCATGAGCTTAAGGAAAGTCGACTTTGGAATTTTTACTAGACCGAGGTCCGGTACAATTACATGTGATGGTAAATTCAAAATACAGTGGTCTTATGAACCAGGTTCTCGCTTTCCGTCGAGATCCACGCCGGTACTCAGAGCAAGTGAAAGTATCTTTTGATCACAACTAACCAAAATCTAAGAAAACACGCTTCAAAGTTGGCTACCGGCGACGATAAGAATTTCTTAGAGCTTGTTAAAGCAGGAAGTGCAAGCGAGCTTTATTTTTAACCACAGGGGATGGAAAGCGAGAAACTGGTTTATAACCACTGGGAAGTACCCTTGGAATAATTCGCCCAGTGCTAGCGAAATGTCATGGCAACATAAGCCATTCCGTTTCTATTGGAAGATAGTCTTCAAGGTGGTCCCATCCCAAGAAATTAATAGAGCAAGAAGACATGTCTTTGGAGTTTGGTGAAAATATCAATAATGTATGTATCTACTTATCTATTTATAAAGATCCGAGTCATATAATGTATCTACTTATAAAGATCCGAGTCATATAATAGGATTAGTCTTCTAATTGTCGTGTAAGACCCTTTTGGTTGCACAAAGTCCTGTATTTTGCCAAGCACCCCTTTCCTGTCGAACAATGTCTAAGATTTCTTTGTGTTTCGTCCAAAGGAGCTTGCTAACCGTTATATCTTCAAATTGTATTAAGATCGCTTTGTTTCACCTTTTCGTAAAGAGAACTACCTCAGGCTTAAGAGGATTCACCAAAAGCACATTCCTATAGAACATCAACTGTCGATCGCAACCAGGGTAAAATATTTGCAAAGATTTAGTTAATTTAATTTAAATCTAGAATTAATGCCTTGATGCAACCGTACAACAGGCAAACATCGACTTATGTCGTTAATGTATTTCGAAAAAACAAGTTATTAGCAACAATCAAGCAATTCCTTTATCGTTCCGGAACAACTAAACTGAAAAATTGGCGACCAAAGTCCACGTAGTATTATTTTAGTTCCACAACAGTTTTTTAAACGTTTTTCCGACCTCAATGCCCAATATTAATCTTTGACCCACATATTCAATTTTTAAATGTTCCTAATTAGACAAAGTGTCAAAAAATCAACACTGTCACTTCCAAACTTAAACAATAACACTAATTTGATAAAACACAAATTGCATCACTTTAAATTTAAAGCAAAGGCAAGTTCGCGTTTTTTTTTCAACACAAAACAAACTCCACCCACGTTCCCATTTCTCACACGCGTCGTTTCAACTATTTGATCAGCATGTTCCACCACCCGCAACATTGATATCTGAATTGCCTGCCTTAATTTAATTTTCATTCAGGTTGTTATTGTTTCTATGACAAAATTCAAAAGATACACGCACCGAGCAGAGGGAGAGCCACCATTAACCCGCGCAGCCCACTTAAACGGTCAATTTTTAAATTTTCAAACTTCGCATAACAAACGTATGTGAGGTGGACAGGGTCGACTATACCGTCCTAACTTGCTTTAATTAAATCACTGGCATGGATTTTATTAAATTTGTTTTATGTTGTTTTGCTGCGATTGGCTTTATAAACGTACTAAGAAGATGCGGGCTCGCATTTTCCCGATTTGATAACTGAATATGTAACTTGGTGTGGTCGCTAGTTTCCGCTGATAGAAAGTCTGCAGAAATTGTTGTTTTTTTTTAAGATAAAAAAGTCACACGAATATGTGCGTTATGTAAACAGTGCGGGGCGACAACCCTTGCATAAAAACTGCAGCGGCTAACAAATATATATTTTTATACGGTCAGTATTGTGTTTTTAGGGCGCAATCAGTTTTGGTGTGGTTAATTTTTGCATTGAAGGCAGAAACTTTGTTTCCTTGGATTTTGTTCAAAGTCACGTACGTTATGATTATGCTTGTGGCGAATGTACTAAATGAAAAATAATAATTGGAAGGCGGAAAGATTATCAATCTCTCAGAAAGGCCTGTCGATTGTTTATTTCTGTGAGCATTTTAGACTCCAATTGAATTTGGAAATTCCTTGAAGTGGCATTTTGTTCAGCACCCCCTCCTGGTTTTGTATACGATATTTCGATTGGGCATCTGGTAAATGCGGCCTGAATTTATTGAATAAATTAAGATATTTATTTGGATTCACAGCGTCTGCAGATGGCAGTTGAATTTACTCGATGTTTACATTGAGTGTCGGCTTTTCTCCTAGTTGAGTGTTTTGGAATAATTTTTCAAGCAAATGGAGCAAAAGTGACGTCCCGCCTTTTATGAGGAATTGCAGAAGTTTATTGTTTGTTTACAGTGAGCGTATTGTATGCATGTGAAGTTCTTGGAAACAAATTTATTTTTGAAGGCAGAAGTGAAGTTACCTTTCCCGGACGATAAGAGGTAGATGTGTGTTTTTATTTTTGGTTTACTCAAATGCTTTGAAACGCAGTACTTACCCGACTTTAAAGGGTAGGGCAAACATTTGTCATCATGACACTTATTGGAAGGAACAGAATAATACTACTAGAAGGCCGACAAAGCATCGTTGATGAAACTGTCTTATGGCTTTATTGTATTTTTTTTTTAGGGAGAAAATAGTTGCATGTCCTTAAAAAAAAATCGTTGTAATACTTTCCACACTACGAATGTACATCACTGTTTTTTGTTTAAGCTTCTGGCTCGCCAAGGCGATGGGAAAAGCGCTTCGACCTATAAGATCATTTGTACCATTGGGACTAGAAAATATTTAGGCTAACAGAGTTTCTACTTTCCGTATAAAGCAGACAATGGCCAAAAGTTGAGGCAAAAAATACTACAAAGTCCCACAGGTAGTAACAACTTGTGGTCATTTGTTAAAAACATCAAGAATTCGACCTCATCATCTATCCCGACACTCATTTACAATGACATTCCAGCTGTCAGCTCTATAGAAAGGCCAATCTGCTTGCTGCTCACTTTGCAGTCAGCTCAACGCTCCCAGATTGTGCTTTGTCTCCCCCTCTAGTCGAGCGCGTAGAATTCTCCATGGGACCAATCCACTTCCGCACTCGTACAGAGTACCTACTTCGAGATCTTGACATACATAAATCCGCTGCTCCAGATGGTATTTTCCCTATCGTTCTGAAGAGGTGTTCTTCTACTCTGGCAAAACCACCGCGTAAGCTTTTCCATCTGTCCTATTCTTTAGGATTCTTCCCGGGAAGATGGAAAACAGCATTTGTCTAGCCTGTACCAAAAAAGTGGTCTGGATGCGACCCGCAAGGTCCACACGACTAACTTCCCAGCGGGATCAATATGATTTATGCGATTATACTCTATCCAACAAAAATTGTCAGTACAGGGAAGATAGGATGTTTGTATCTCCGTCTGGTTGCAATAACTTACATAAATCGGTCCCTCTTTATGTGTGAAAATTCGCCATAACTCAGAGAGCAATTCTATTAGTGTTACCATCTTCCAATTTAAAATAAAAATATTGCGGAACGAAATAAATTCCGTTTATCTTTTTCTTTTTTTGGTAAGATAATAATAGGCGCGTTTTTTTAAGAGTATCTTTAGTAGACCAACAAAATATATAAATTTCGTAACACAAAAAAAAAAAATCAAAACGAAAAATATATCACTGTAATCCAATTTATTCATTATAAATATTGTAAAACATAAAATACTAATTTCTAATATCACTACTCAACTAATCCGATGAGTAATTACTGCTACTGCTCTCGTTATTTAGGTCTATTATTAAACTTTCAACTGCTTCCTCTGCATAAACGTCCATTTCCCATATATTTGGCTCAACAACCTGTTTAACGTGTTGGATACATCGATGCCGAAGTGCTGTCGTTAGTAAGACTCTTATTTCAGTCATTTTAAATGGCTTGCTACAAACCCTTTCACTTGAGCCCAAACGAATTCTATTGGATTAAGGTCACAGTGATAAGGCGGCAAGCGAAGCACTTTATGTCCCGCATTTTGAGACATTTCATCCACGACGTATGTTTCATACTTGGCTTTGTAACGTTTAACGATTTCAAGCAACCCATTGTATGATTGCATCCCTACCTAACTTCAGATCTTCCTTTTGGGAAATCCCGTATTCATTGGCAAAACAGGCGTAATTCATCGGAAAAACAAAGACATCATACAAACAGGTACATAATGATGTGAAAGGATGTATTTATGTTTTTTTTTTTTATTTAAACAGTTTGCGACATAAACTCAATCAGCAAGATTTTCTAAAAACATTTCCCAGTCCTTTCCGCCATATGTATATTGTGAAAGGTAGACACAATAAGGCAATTAGAATACGATTGTCATATACCTAAACAGATGGTAAAAAAAACTGCACTTGTGCGGCTGTACAATACAAATACAATCGAATTAAAACCGAATGGCAACACCCCACGTAATAATTCGTTCTCAAAAGCACCAAAACCTAAAGTTCTTTGACAAAATCCATAGAAAACCCTTAATGATATGCTTCATTGTTGATATGGTAATACTCTTCTGATATGCTTCAGTCACACACATTGCTTATTTTGGTGGATGATAATAGCAACCGAACACAAGACGATCATGCTCATTCCCATTCGGCTGTGTGGGAGACTGGTTGTGGTGGTTTGTATGCGAATTTTAGGAAAATTACAACAACAATTCCTTGGTATGACAGTGGTTTGGTTTTTATTTCAGTGGCAATTCTTGCATTTGAGTGCCGTGAGAGTATCTACAGGCACCGCCGGTAGAAAAAACAACTCCTCCATAAAGCCTGTACTGACAATTTTTGTTGGATGAAGTATAGTGGCAAATTGTGAAATGTGGTTAACCATAAATTATGGTTAGGAATTATTTAATATTAAAAAATTCTTTTTAATATTGTTCATGGAAATTAAATGTTGTTAATAACAGTGAAGTGTGATATATATTAATGCAACCATTGTTATGAACACGGAGACCTGTAAATTTAAATGTATACGAAATAACGGAGCATAGCGTAATAATGATTTGCTCAATGGCAAATGACAATAAATAGGACAAATAAAGTCAAATTATTTTAGTTATTTATTTACTAACAAAAAACGATTAGACCGATTTCGCTGATAACTTATTCAGTTTGATCAATCGACCGTCAACCAGGTTGACCATATTACAATCGACGCAAGGCACTCCTCCAGAGGTATGCAAAGCGCGCGTATAACGGCGACGAAGAAACGAATCCCGTTGTTTGGGCGGAATGAACCATTCAACCTGGATAAAATCAACGGAGGAGACCACCCATTCCGTCCACCGCCATATCTAAGATAAAATCCAACAAAGCCGCTGGAGCTGACGGCATAGCTGCTGAGCTGTTCAAATCGTCAGGTGATGACTTGGCAAGGAGCATACTCCAACTCATCTGCAAGCTATGATCTGCAGAAGGGATGCCTGATGAATCGAACCTCGGCATTGTTTGCCCGATCCACAAGAAGGAATACCCTCTGAACTGCACCAACTACAGAGGTATCAGCCTCCTTAACATTGCCTATAAAATCGTATCTGTTGTTTTCTGTGAACGCCTGAAGCCATCCGTCGGCAATCTGATTGGTCCATATCAGTGTGGCCTTAGAGCAGAAAAGTCGTTCCATATCAGACCAAGTAATTCCACCATCGATCAAATATTCAGACGGCAGATCTTGAAAAAGACCCAGGAGCTCCAAATCGATATCCAAGACCTATTCATCGACTTTAAGGCCGCGTATGACAGCATTTATAGGGTCGAGCTATACAGAGCTAGGTCTTGTTTTCGCATCCCTGCTCGGCCGATTGTGCAGGATGACGATGGAGAATGCACGCTGGTCCATTCGTAAGTATTGAGATGCAAGTGGCGACAATTGGTCCAAACGGTCAATGAGGTCAAGACCAATGATATGCTGCCAACAAGAAAGGACAGAACGTCACCATAGACACACATAGCCATATACAGACATATCTTCGAGCTTGTTAAGTCCTTTGTTTACCTAGACACCGCTGTTGATTCAGGCAACGATCAATTGAAAAATTTACGCACTCCAACCGCTGCTTCTTCGGACTAAGACAGGAGTAGGAAAGCCCTCTCTCGAACAACTTGAGTGACCCTTTATAAGAAGTTATTGATGCCAGTCCTGCTATATTGCGCAGAGGCATGGTCTTTGTCAAAACTGGACGAGTGCTCTTGGATGCTTTGACAGGAAAATTCTTGGGGTGATTTTTGGTCCGGCCTGAATAGACGGTGAGTGGAGGAGGGGATACAACGACGAATTGTACGGGCTGTATAGCGACATCGACTTTGATAAAAGAATAAGGTCCAACGAGGTTTTTTCACCATTCGTGTCAAAAATCTAACTACGCATACACAAAAGATTGGAAAAGCTGAGCTTAAGTCCTGTATGGGCCGTAAATGCCTTATATTTACATCAGAAGAAAGGTACCTAGAGAAATAGGAAAGATTGCTTTAGGTTAAGGCTTGGGGTAGGTTTGTTTCTTCCACATGGGGCATGCCATGTATGCCTTATATTTACATCCGAAGAAAGGTAGAGAAATAGGAAAGATTGCTTTAGGTTAAGGCTTGGGTTAGGTTTGTTTCTTCCGCATGGGGCATCTAACCAGCTTAGGGAGAATTTCAATGAAACTTTATTCTGGCTATCCGTAGAAACGTCTACAACAATGACCCGCAAGTTTGCATACAAATACGTGGGTTGACACGACTGAAGATCATCGGTAGAGAAAAATTAATACTAAATAATAAATCAATAGCAGGCCTAAAATCTCCTCCATCACTAAAATGCAACAGCACGTGCATTTGATTGGCCTCTGTGACAAAACGATCCAAAACCGAGAGGGCCGCCGATACGAATTAAGCTTGAACCAGCAAACCCCCGCCAAATAAAGTATGAGTTCGCATGGATCATTCTCCTCCTCTCCTTTGTTTCGAGCAACTTTACAATTCATATAACAAAATATTCCCAATAATCATCTTTTAGGTCGACCCTGTCCCTCTCATAGTCGTAATTTGACCTTAACGTCTACCTTTTGGAGCCACAAAATTTGTAGTTTATTTTCAGATGACAAACTTCGAGAATAGAGAATACTGGCTTGCATTTCCTCTTAAATACCCCGACTCAGGCTGTTGGAACTGCGAATATGCCCTGCTGTAAGAAAAACGAAACTCTTAAGACTCTGGGGCGCTATTCGAACGTTACAGTTTCGCAATTCTTGGCAAAAGTCTATAATTTAACGTAAAAGTCACAATTTTAATGATTCTAACTGAACCTTATATTGTACTCCGCTATCTTGTTCACGTCAAAATTCTCTTTACTCTTCATTTGATTCGATTTGCCATTCTTCTGCTGACATTTTAACCAACTTTGATATCCGCCTTGTAGTTCTCTCCTCTCGAAGTTCGACGACTTCAAATTCAAAGCGACACAAAGAAGAAAACTACAAAAAACGGCACCGCTATTCTATATTACATCCAACCATTCAACATTGAACTAAAAAAAGGAAAACTTTTTATTTTAACGCCAAACAAAAGGAGTCCACCAACACTGGCACACATCCGTCCCTGTAGTACATGCTTCTCAAAATGGGACTCCGTCCGATGAACCAAAGCGATGCATGCAACTAAGTCATTCCTGGAGCTGCCATAAATGCAACAATTTTAGTTGTTCGCACGTGAAACGTGACTTATGATTTTTGTTTTCCTTTGTCGCTTTTTTTCATTTCTTCAAAGAGAAAAAAAAATGTATTTCAAAGGAAACACACGGCTGCGGTGCTTTTGTGTGTATTCCAAGCACTAAAAGCATTTTTTTTCTTTGATTTGTATTTGTATACCAACCACCACGAATGAAACGTATCGAACGTCTAAAGTTGAATTTATTGTCGGGCAAAACGCGTAGTTTGCATTTTAATTTATTTCCACTTTGGCGACGTTACCATATAGCTGGAGTTTATTTTCTGCTATTATTTGCTAGTTTATAAATAAAAGGTATGTGTCCATATGTCAAAGTCTCACGCATGCCATGCCAATGACCTGGCGACATATGATTTCAGAGTGTGGTTGTGAGACTTATACTACATCAATGTACTGCCATCAACCCCCAAGAGGTTAAACTTGGCAAAGACTGCAAAAACTTGCAATTACTGTAATTAAGCTTTTAAGTGGTAAGGTAGGATATAGACGGATACGAGACGCAGTATAATTGCAACGAATCAAGGGAAGCCTAGTAGTATTTAGGGATTGTTAGATATGAGGGTAATATTTAATCGAAACAAAGAACTATCGAAACTGTAGAGTCGAAATAGAACCAGCATAGTTTAGTGATTCGTATGATCTGGCAACTGTGGCTTCATTTATTTCATTACCCGACATGCTTGTTTAAGATGACAGCTTTCATCTTACGAGAACTATACCGTTTTGCGGCCCAACTCCTTTTCCTTGAAATCCTTCTCATTGTGAAAAAATAAACACAACTATTTTTTCGACATTCATAGAGAAGGGAACATATATTTACTTAATTTTATTGTGTTTGAATTAGGCTCATCCGAAGACAATAAGCAGTTAGATGTAATATTCCATTGTACTTCAGCACGGGGCCATTCGTCAGTTTCTAGCGATTAATATTGCAGTCAAGGTCACAGAACGTCCCAGTGACTTAAGCAAAGCTTAAGATAGTGTCGAAATTGATTTAAATCATTGAAGAAGTGTTTACCTAGAATAGACAACCTGGTTTTGGCTAAAAAGAAGGACATTCACAAATTAAATGGGATGCCTATTCGTCGGCTTTCACGCACCCCGACCTTTTTTTTGTCGGGGTGCGAGACTTTCTACACCGGAGCACTCAGACTAAAATACTGGTCCATTGTACTACCAGGAAGACACCACCACTTTTACTGTGCAAATTTACTAGTTTTCCTTAGAAGGACGAGTAGGCGCTTCAATGATAAGGAGCTTAGGTTTACAGCACTCACCACATAAGCATAAAATACCTGCCACCTGATACGAGCACAAGCAGTACAATCCAAAGAAAAAATGTTCCGCAGTGTCATCGCTTTCTCCACAGGCTTCGCAGTTGGTGGTATCGCTTAGACCCAGCACCTTAAGATGCTTGGCAAAAGCGTAATGGCCCGTAAGAACGCCAGTAGTCTGTCTGCAGTCTTTTTTGTTGAAGACAACAAGAATGCGGTAGATTTTTTACAGACGTCGGGAAGAAATCGTTAAGTCTGTCTGCACCCTCGAGAGTCATGCCATATGCGATTGTGTTCGTATGAAACCCAACCGTCTATGGAAGAACTGACCGAGGACGAAGGCAGACGAATCACCGGGTCCTGAAAAATCCTTCTCTGAGCTCCGTCTAGAAGATCTCATTTCCTGTATTCCCGTTATGACCCGGGATCCACACAAGTCTAAGTGAATTCAGCCTTCCAACCGAATTTCGAGAGAATTTGCATTCACGAACTATTTTGGAGGTGGTTAAGGGGTTGAGCAAGGCCTTAAGCGCAGCGTGACTGTCGCTACAGACGCAGATACATCGCCCCCTCCTCTTGTTCCTCGCAACATAGTCCATAGCCAATAGGATAGCATAATTATGTGTTTGGAAGACTTACGCATGTTGGCCTAACGAGAAGAGAAGTCGAATGCTGTCGATCTTTATGAAAACACCAGCACCAGATCCTTGATCGGTTTTGGAGCCATCCGTGAAGATTGGACTGCATTCCTTTCCAGGCTCAGTCTGGCCAGAGGCAGTCCTGAACAGGAGGAAAGTCGGCTACGTAGTTGTGCTTCAGCCGAAGTTCCGGTGTCATTGCATCGGACGGCATATCCATAAGACAGGAGCCGAAGGACAGCCGTCGCGCAAGTTCATCAAAACTCCAGTGCGAGTTATACCAAAAGCCACCTCTTCTTAAACGTGAGATAGCTTCGATTGTGCAACCTCTTTTGTGGACTCTTTTCGGTGATAGACCCCATGTCTTGCCGAAAATGCCCTTGCACTGCCAGAAACCCGACAGCACCTTGGCAGTTTTCAGCTCAACATTCTTGGACCAAAAAAGTTTGCTATCTAGGATGACTTCCAGATGTTTTGCTTTATTGGAGAGTTGAATTGTGACGCCTTTTAGCACTGGCTGAGTCAACGCGATCAGTTTCCTCCTTCTCGTAAAGAGAACAACCTCAGTTTTGAGAGGATTGATCGAGAGCCCATTCCTAGTGCACCATTCGTCAATCTCGTCTAGGGCCGCCTGCGCTTTGGCGCAGACAGTCGCTAGGTATGATCCAGCAGAAAGCACGGCAACATAATCCGCGTAAGACTGAGCGTATACATTACAACTGTTGAGTGCGTTCAACAGAGTGGAGACAGAACGCCGTCTTGTGGGCCAGTGTCTGTTTATTTTCGAATTTTTGATATTCGAATTAATTTCTTATATCCCTTCTGCTTCGATCGGTAGAGATTCCAGTCTTCCTCCAAATCAGTCTTTAGTGACCTGCTTAGAAGTTTTCTAGCTTCTCTTCGGATTCTTTGCAGTTTCGAGTTCCACCAGGGAACCCCGACCTTCTTGCTCTGATAGCACAAAGTTGCTCGTTAAGGGAACAGAACAAGTCAGACAGAAACCACGAGGCCTGCTCAGCATCTCAAGTCTTCTGATTTTAGGACCATCAATCATCTTCTTCGAATGTCTGAATGAGGCGGCATACTCGTACCAATATCTTAGTTGTTTTTATAATTCTTGCTTAATAATTTGATACTTATTTATTTATTTATTTAATTAGTAACTTATTGATTTTTATACCCTATTCTATGGGTATATTAATTTTGACGCATAGTTTGTAACATACCTTAATATTGCCCGTAGACCCCTAAAAGTTACTATATTTACTCGTATGATCAGCATCGATAGTAATGTCCATCTAGCCATGTCCGTCCGTCTGTCGGCAAAAATTAGGCCTTTAAACTGGACCTAGAGAGCTGAAATTTTAACCATATACTCTCTAGGGTCCCGAAATAATCAATTTTACGAATTTTTGAAATCCGCCCACAGACACGCCCACAAACTCAAAAAAACAAAATTTTGGAAAAAATCGAATTTTGAGCTAGAAAGCTGAAAATTTTTATACATGATCTATAACTCCTAAAACTGCTCGGGATAAAAAAATTTCAAAATCCGCCCACTGACACGCCCACAAATAAATAAAATAATTTTTTTATACCCTATTCTAAGGGTATATTAATTTTTGAAAATCCAAAGTCTGAGCTAGGGAGCTGAAATTTATAATATATACTCTCTATGGGCCCTTTATTCTCATGTGTTAATTTTTTTTAAATCCGCCTACTGACACGCCCACAATTAAATAAAACAATTTTATTGAAACACACAAGTTTGAGCTAGGGAGCGTTTTTTTTGATAAAATCCTTTAAATGTTATATAACAAAATATTATGTAGAGCGTTCTTAACAATTCAACCATACTTAGACTTTTGTCACGCCCACTTATGAGGATATATAGGAATAAGAATAGGGTATCCAACAGTTCGCCCAAGCGGACTGTAGCCCGTCCCTATGTTTTCAATTGTATTTACTTGTTTTATTTGTTTATTTATTTATTTATCTATTTATTTATTTATTAATTAATTTATTAATTTATTTTATTTTTTTATTTATTTATTTATTTATTTGTGTATTTATTTATTGATTTGTTTATTTATTATTATAACTTTTAAATTATTAACAAAACAACCTAATTGACTTGAGTCATATGCAATATGCATATATGTATGCTTGAATTTATTATTATTTTTTTCTTTTTTTAAATTAGAGGTTTTTGTTTTGGTATTTTCCTCTAAACGCAGCATTCTTTCGCTATTTTTTTGTACTCAGAAGAGTCGATTTTATATCCAATAATAACTGTAGAAAGAAGTCACTAAAATAGCATTGCTCTGTATTAAATATATGTGCGATAACAAAAGAAATGTACACTTTCATACCAATAAAATATATATATAGGTAGTTATTAGTTTTCTTCTTTGAAATACTAAAGTATAATAATTCTTATTAGAAGTTATTGGCAACTGTTTTGGCTGAATTTTATTGAGTGACCGATTCTAAATTTGAGTGAAAGCATCGTTCCGTACACTTTTATTGTTAGGAGAACAAGGCTTCCTCTTACTTCGTCGTCCGTGTGAGTAAAATTTTTAGTTTATGCCGCTAAAGCAAGATTTATATTCAGCACACGCTTTTTTTATCGTATTCTCAAACATCATTTATTATCGAAACGAGCTATTGGTAAATACCATAAAACATTATAATCGGAAACAATGAGAAACGCAGCAGTTGTAAGAAAAACACAAAAGATTTAAACGTTCCGTCCGGGTTTTGTCTCGACACTGCTCATCCTTAATGCTTAGATCTTAAAGGAAACGATGTTGATAAAATCATTTATACTCCTCGTTTATTCATTTATTGTGAGAAGCATCGGCGAATTCCACCTGACGTCCTACATTGGAAAATTATTAAACTTCAGAAAGCGTTTGATTGCCTATCCTAGTTACTTTCTGAAATACAGGACGTTTTAAACTCCGATCCTTTAAATACTAAAAGCTGCATGAAGGATTTTCTAACTTTGATCTAGACGGAAAAATGCCTGAAATTCAGCAATCAAACATGCAAAGCTCTAATATCATCAAAGGAAAACTGAATATTTTAAACATAGAACTTTAACTACCACGTTCTTCACCTTAGTCCAAAAAAACCTTCAGACGGACACTGATCCATTCAATTTGTATGATGCTTTTCCCAGTAAGGTCATAAAATAAGTCCCTTTTTCGTCTCACTTGATAACGAACAGTAACCAAATCTACCTGCTATCATATCAAATATGAAGGCATTAAGAGTATAAGGGACCTTAGTTCAAAACATAACTTCATAGAAACAACAATTATGTGTAAAAGAAATTCATTAACCAAGGAGGAAATAGGCCAAATTCTAGCTTACAAGGAACAAGACCAAACTATCCGTTTAATTAAACGTACGATTGGAAGAGGGTCACTTTTTTTCATAGCTATCTTAAGGATCCTAAAAACTATGAAAAAAGCTGAAAAAAAAGAGTAAGCAAAGCAACAACAAGCCAGAATCGACGGACGATACTGAGGCTGCTTCAAATTCAAGACTTCCCGAAAGAAAATCAGGAGAAAAACTGGAGTTGAAGTTAGTAGATCAACTGTTCATCGCGTTATACAGCAGGTCTACCATTTTAGACACCAACGAATGAAAAAGAAATCACCATTGAACGCAGCACGCTTTGAAAATCGCGTTCTACTGGGCCGTAAAAGCCAATTCTTCCCCGTATCAGCACACCGCCTCCCTTGCTGCGGCTTCTATCCGAGGCTATTTCATCCTTCGTCAAATCATTGAAATAATGATTACATAAATCAGGTCCGTCCAAATAAAATTTTTTTCGTCGGAAAAGACGACGCCAACGTATGCCCCTCTCGACTACACTTGATGTGACATTTTGAAAAATCAAGTCACTGACTTTTGCGTTCTGCGTTCAATGGTACGTTGGACTACTAAACTAAAGGTCTAAGGATCAAATCCTGCCGGGGCCAAGTAACATCTTAAAATTTTTTCCACTGCTCCAACTCTCGCGAACCTCTGACAAACATCCAAGAGTATCCCTTGTCATGAGCTTCTCAAATTTGCTGTTCGAATTCGGCTTTAAATAGTAGGTCCTTCCATTTCGCATTAACAAAATGATTGGAGAAGCTAGGCTTTAGGGGAAATATTTTTTTATTTTGTATCCTTTCCTCCGACCGAATTATGAAAATAAAGTGTCACCTCCTGCCTTAAATAGTTCGGCGGGTAAATTGTCCGAGTTATTCTCATCGCATTTTGATCCACCACTTCCTCTGCGAATGTCAGGCCCTAGCTAGAGCTAGCCATCGCACACTCGGCACAACATTCTTTGACGACCTATCAGAATTGAGCAATATTAAATTCTGCAATATCATCGAATTTCTCAATTCCACAGGCTGAATTTGAAATACAAATTTACACCATTGGTCACTAGAGTGGTTGCATCAAAACGGCGCCTTTGCGCTAATTGCATCCTGCTTTGCACCAGGCAGCCACTCCTACCTACGTACTTTGATCGGTGATCGGGTGGACGGAACTCTCAGCTTCTATCGATTGAGTTGAATGGTTCGCTCTGTATTCATATCCTCAACGTCAACTGAGAATTGTTTCCTTCTTCATCGCTAAAGGCACATAGGTTAATACTCTTCTTAAAACTTCGCAACGTTGTTCCTAAAGAAGCACCTCTCTATTTCTTCTAAGGGCAAATATCCCATGCAATAATACTGTCAATTTCCTGAGTACAAAATGTAGGTAGCGGTGTCTGACTTCCCTACTTCTCGTCAGCTCTTATGCTACGATTACACGATATTACATCAGAAATGCGTCATAACTTCCACATGTCACGTACTCGGCATGTTTGTGACTGCAGCATGTAGTCAACTTACGCACTACATACGGCATGAGCGTCGCATGGAAACTTGTAGCATTTTCGCATGTCGTGCACTCACAAGCCGCATGTCGATTGTGACCACATGCTACATTTTTTCGATTGTGCCATGTACATGTCGGGCGCAGTGACTCAATGGTTAGTGTGTCGGACTACTAATCGAAAGGTCCCCGGTTCAAATCCTGCCGGGCCCAATTAAAATCTAGAGTTTTCCACTGCCCAACCTCTTGCGAACGTCTGACAAACATCCAAGAGTATTAAATGTCATGAGAAGCTTCTTAAATTTGACTTTCGGATTCGGCTTAAAATTGTACATATGCCCCTCCCACTTCGCACAAACAAGTGGTTGGAGAAGCTAGGTTTTAATACCTCATATTTATTTTTTTTTTTTCATGTACATGTGGCAGGTCCAAAACATGCGCACAAATTTCTGCTGCCATGTTTAGTAGTTTTTATACTTTCATCACGAATTCGTGTTTTCATTTTGGAAAAATATCCTTTTTTTAGGCGTCAACGACTTTTTTTGGTCTTCCAAGAACTGTTGGTAAAATAACTTTTAACACAAGAATACAGCGAGGTTTCTAGGGATATTTTGGAAAAATATCATTCTTTCGAGCTTTAAGGCTTGTTTGAAGTGCAGCCGTGGGCTCCCCATATTTGCTGCTCGCATGTACATGCCTTTGTGGCAGGTAGGCGGCATTTTTGTTTGGCATATCACCATTCTCGTATGTCCAAACATGCGACAAACATTTTTTTTTATTGAGTTTTTAATATTCTCCCAAGCCATAGTAATATTAACTGCTGAGAGCTACCTATCCTATCCTTAAAAGCACGAGACTTGGAACCAGAACTAGGCTCGGCCGAATAATAGGGGTAGGTGGAAAATCTAACATGCAACTCTTTCTCACTTAGGATAAGAAAACAAAAACCACCTCCCTTCGAAACCTTCATACTACAACTAGGTTATTCCTACATACTACAACTAGGTTATTCCTATCTAGTAGTTTTATTTAAACTGTAAAATACGCGTTTGGCAGGCAGCTTCCCAGTGGAGGCACCTGCTAATACCGCCGTAAGCACGCGGTTACATCTTATTGCGCTAATTCAAATGGTTGTATCCTTTGTAATCGGCGCACTAGGTTAGTATCGTCTCGAATTTGTAGCATGGTGTTATTGCAATGACCGTGAAGGCGTCTCTGTTGCTTGCGGGAAAAATTTCTTATTTCATCTTCGACGGTAGCTAGGTCTCTGTGGATATCAGTGTTTCTGATAAACCATGGTGCATTTACTATTTTTCTTAGCACTTTGTTTTGACAAGTTTGTAGAATGTTGATATTACTGGATTTGGTACAACCCCAAAGTTGTATACCGTATGTCCAAACCGGTTTTAGTACTTGCTTGTATAAAAGCAGCTTGTTCTGCATGCTGAGTTGGGAAAATCTACCAAGCAGCCAGTGCATTTGTTTACATCGAATGGCGAGCTCTTCGCGTTTCTTCTTGACGTGCGGTTTGAATTTTAATTTCGCATCGAGTGTCATTCCCGAATAGTTTGCCTCGTTTGCGTACGGAATTCGTACCGGATCAATGAAAATGGGTAAGTTGTCTACATTTCTATAAGTAAAATTCACGTGCGTTTTTTGGCCTCGTTGAGAGCAATACGCCAAGTCTTTGTCCAATCACAAATTTTGTTAATAGAACGTTGGAGTTTATTAGTTGCTTGCTCAACGGTATTACTGACCGCTTATTTAGCTGTATCGTCTGCAGACGTGACTACTATATATCACTAGTGTATATTAGAAAAAGAATCGGTCCAAGAACGCTTCCTTGGGGAACTCCTGCCGCGATTTCTTTGAAATCAGAGTAATCATTTCCGTGTTTTTTTCACGAAAGAGTCTGTCTGATAAGTAACAACTAAGGATATCAGATAACTGTTTTGGAAAAGCTTGTCTTAGCTTATGTTTCAATCCCCTATGCCATACTTTATCAAAGGTCTGAGAGACGTCGAGAAAAACGCTAGTATATATTTTTTTCTCCTCTAGGGCTTTTTCAATTACATTGGTTATTCTGTAAACCTGGTCGATTGTAGAAGGCTTAGTCCTGAATCCGAATTGGTGATCAGGTATTAATCGACGTTCTTCGATAATCGGATGTAGGCGCTTTAACAAAAGTTTTTCGAATACCTTCGACATATGATTTTTTGTCATTTAGTGGTTTACCGGGCTTTGGAACCATTATAACTTCAGCTACCTTCCATTGTCGTGGAACGTACAATAACCTGAACGATGCATTTATAAGATAGGCAAACTTGATTAAAGCTTTCCTAGGTAACTCTTTAAGAACCTGTCCTGTGATTAAGTCGTATCCAGGAGCTTTGCTTAATTTTATGCGACAAACATGCGGCAATTTTTCGTGACGTCAGTGCGCATGTACATATGGGTTTGGGCATCTCATGTACTCGTAGCATTACACTTTTCAACTCACACTCTATGTTGTTCTTCAAATAAAAATATCTTTGAAAATTTCAAAAAAAAAGTTCAAAGGTATTCCCATAGGCTAGAGGGTGCCGTGACATAACCCCAAGCGTCATAAGCCCAAATCTCGAAATTGGCCTTATGTCGCATTGTGAAAGTGGCATAAGGCCAAATTTTAGCATTTGGTATTATGACACCTTGAAAAAGCGTCATAAGGCCAATTTGGCTTTATGACACTTTCGCTTGGTGCTGTTTTCAACAATTTGCCCTTGCACCTACTCCAAATGAAACAGTGACCCCAAGCAGGGGGGGTTGCAGGGCGGCAGCATGCCCCCCCATATGCATTGCACTGTTTATGGGATTAGCTACGAAATCGCAAGTAGATTCCATAAACAGTACAATGCCTATGGGGGCATGCTGCCCCCCTGCAACCGCCCTGCTAGGGGTCGCTCTTTGATTTGGAGTAGGTGCGAGGTACGGTTTTGAAAATTTGGCTTTATGTCACTTTCCGGATTTGACCTTATGACGCTTTGTGAAAGTGACATAATACCAAATGCTAGAATTTGGCCTTATGTCACTTTCAAAAAGCGACATGAGGCCATATTTCGAGATTTGGTCTTATGACGCTTGGGGTTATGTCACGGCAGCGCCTAGAATGGTGTTCGACCCAAACAAGTTTAAATTTGCTGGCGCATGTCACTGCCACCCGACACGACCTTCATTCTATGCCTCTCGCAAATTCATTGAAAACGTTTTTCAAATCATCGGGATCATTGCCCGAGATTACAACATTTTAATAATTGAATAAAGTTATTAAACTTCCCATCGGTTGCCGGCTGGTGAACCGCATAGGTCGCACGTCGTATTCCATCCCAACTCCAATTAAACGCAGCGGAAAATAACAAAAACCACTGCTACCATTCATCATAAATGTGTCCACGAAGGGGTCATAGACACTGCGCCAATTGCAGACGAACAGGTAGACAACTTGATAGTTTACTACACGCCTGGATAATTTTAATGTTAACCTATGTGTGATTGGCCCAAGTGCAGTCCACCGCCTTCTGCCCTTGGAATGGTCATCGTTATAATAACACTGGCGTCGTTTTTTTTTTGCATTTAAGGGAACGCACTTGAACAATTCGTTCCTTCTCAAAACCACACCGAGAAGTGGAAATCATATGCATACGTATGAAACTGGGTAGGGAACATACGAGTAACAGATGCAGCAACAGTAGGGCTTTCGTTACATCTTCTTCTGCTTCCGGTACAAATAGTCAGAAGCATCTGGCTGATTGTGGGGAGATTATACTCTGGTTTAAATGCAGAGCTAAACCATCATCATGATGTCATATGATAATGAAACAGTGGTTGATGGTAGTTTGTGTCTAGAGATCAAGTTTGCTGCAGTTCGGGTCAGTAGGAATAGTTATTTTTTTGGTTTTGTTAAGCCCTATTCATATGGGATAAGGAAGTGAGTTTTAGAAATTTAAACTTTGCAATGAGTGGCAGTGGGAATTTCTTCCGGTGGAGGTCATTTAGATCAGTGTTAGGTGAGTTGGTTATTCTTAAACTGAGGCTGCTTAAAAGTTTAAGTGGATTTGCCAGACCGGACTTTTGTATGCAGTCTTTCTTTTGAATAAAAGATTTTGTTCCCTCAATCTTATAACCAGCTGAAAAGAATTTGAAAAAAAGTTACAAAAATGAACAAGCTAGAATTTGTTGCCGCATTTAACATAATTGATACCTATCAGTGGGAGTACAAAATTACTATTATAATCCATTCATCGGCACAACACTTAAAAGTGCATTTACCTTTTCAAATCGGCCAACGTAAAACTAATGAAAAAAAAACCCGAAAAATGTAATCAACCAATAGTGAGCGAGCCTAACAACATTTCATGGGCCCGTCGCGTCGCAATCAAATGTCAATACGGTCCAGTGATTACAATGAAACTTTTTTTTTTCACAATCAGCAAAACCTCTGAGGAAATCCACCAGCAAAAAAAATTAACCTTTTTAGTGGATTCTCTATCAGTAAAGGAGGGGGTGTGTCACATTGCTGCAAACCGCCCTTACCGGAACATAGAAACAACTTAATTGGATTTATGAAAGCGCCAAAGAGAGCCTAAAAAGTGGACGAATCCACAGCAGTTGGCAAGGTATAAAATCCAACAGTGTGGTGTGACCTAGATTTAAAAAAAATTAAAATCTCTAATCCTTGAAGAAAATTGCATTGAATCTCTTTTAGAATAAAATATTAAATGAAATTCGCTACGAGCTGCTTTGCCATCGTGTCGTTGCCATGGATATTTTAGAATTTGCGACTGCACTGAGCAGAGAACAGCACCAGCGTTGACCGGGTATAAAAGGATGGGCTGCGGCAAATTACATTTTCGGCAAATATTATAAAAATAAATGGATTATGAAACATTAAGTCCTTTTCGTGGGTGTAAGAGGATTTCGGAACGAATTGTGTGAGGATGTTTTGTGGTTGAAGGAAGCAATTCGAATTCTCAGGACCACAGCTTGAGAGATAAACGTCAATTCGTTGCGGGATTTGGAGTGTTTTCATTTTTGTTCAAATTGCAATTCAACTGGTTGTGGCGATTCTATTTTGAGGATAACTACTTTGTCTGGTTTGTGAGCTGGGATAATTGTTATTTTTTTGTGTTTTGCTGAACTTTACAAAACGGAAAATGGAATCTGGCTAATCTCCAAATTTTGACTGTTTGTTGTAATTTTAGAATATGTTTTGCATTAATTTTAACTTGAGAAAATTATTTTTAAAAATTTGAGGTTTTTTTCATACAAATAACTTGAGTTTTTTTTGGCAACTGTCAAAAGGTGGGGGTGCATATGAACTTTACTATAGAGGCAATTGATTTTACCAAATCTGTTGATGTGGAATTGTTTGTTATAGTTTTAGAATATGTTTTGCATCAGGTTTTTCTTTAGCAAAATTAAATTTGCAAATTTAGGGTTATTCCATAAAAGCCCATACGGGCACTAAAGGAGTTTTTAGTACCCTTAAGGAAATGAGGATAAAGATGTCACGGGAAAAACCGATGTACGTTGTTATTTAATGTTCCTTTTATTATAATGGACTGGAAAAACAGAGTAGAGAGGAGCATTCCACCTTCGTGTTGAGTGGCTTAGGAAGGATCTTTTGTATTGCACTGTACTTCCGAAAAAATGTGAAATGATGTGCATTCATGGCATGGCGGGTATTGCGATTGAAATGTTCCAACGGCGGAATGTAACTGGATTTTCGTTTGAGCACTTGTGTTGGAAATATCATCGCCTTATTATCGCCTATAAGTTTTATCGCGCGTTTTGTATTCTCCCAAGTAGCTCTAAAGATGTGATCTGGGCACCGGACAAGATATGAGCGCTGTACTCAAGTTTGGGGCGAATAAACGATTTATAACTTGTACCCAGATCAGGAGAGGTGAACTATTTCTTGCATCTCTTAAGGAAGCTAAACAATTGGCAGCGTTCTTGGCGACATCGAACATGTGATCATTCCAACAATGGTTGCCATTAACAAACATACCGAAATTAAAAGCCGTACGGTTTCAGCAATGGAATAGCCATTAATGGAAACAGAAGACAGCATTGCGTTTTGAAAGCATTGAATTCCACTCTATTGGTTGCACCCCACTGACTTATGCTGTTAAGATCGGAATTGATTGAATTTACATACGTTACCGTTCTAGTTCCACATCCGAAAATGAGGGTCATGACCGGAGAAACGAAAATGAGAAGCAGAGGGTAATCGGCGAGGAATGAATTGGATTAGAAGTAATAGACAGAAGATCGTTTATAAAAATGAGAAAGAAAATCGGAGACAGAACAGAGCCTTGGGGAACACAAGCATTTAAAACGAGAAGAGTATCATCGATTCCGAATGCACGAATTTGCGGCAACAGAGCTTGATGTCGAAGTCTGCCCAATGCATTTGAAAACGTTGTGTTACGGCCTATTTCTACCTTACAAAAAAAGTGCAAATGATTGATGTGAAAACATCGCAGTCCGCCGTAACTGAGACTGTGGCTGAAAGCCCAGGTTTGTCCATTTCAATACGATCACATAGCAATTGGGGCTATCCGTAACCACTTTGCAACACTCTTTGTATAACGATATATTAGCCTAAATGCGCTTATTAGTGCTAGTTGGCACAAGAATTAAAACCTACAGAAAAGGTACAACATCGTACTTTTGCTGATTGTGTGCTGGAAATGAATGAACGAAAGCCAACAAATTATTCTGAGCGATGAGGCTCATTCCATTTGTCTGGGTACGTAAACAAACAAAACGTTCGCATCCACAAAGAGTGTCAGTTTGATGCTCTCTGTTGGTTGGCGGTGTTATTGGGCCGTATATATTTTTTTGTTTTTCCAAATGATGCTGGTGCGATCGATTCAGTGAATTGATTGCGTTGCTGAACGATCTTGACTGGCTTTTTTTGCGACGTTTATTGTCTGCAGGATAGCGCCACATGCCATACAACTCGTGGATTTTTCTAATCGGAGACTTCAATATCGGCCTCCGATATCGTCCGATTTAATACCATTTGACTATTTCCCTTATAGCTATATTAAAGATAAAGTCTACACCGACGATTCATTCACTAAAAGAGAGTATCAGACCTGTTACTCACGACATACAGCCGCATTTATGCGAAAACATAATCTAAGTTTTCATCAAAATAATGACTATGAATGGCGGACATTTGGCAGATATTGTATTTCATTACTTACCTGGGAGTTTTGTCTCTAGATTAAGAAAAAAACGTTCTCACTTTTCATACAAATGCTGCGTTTTCGTATTGATTCTAAATAACACCTCTTATTGGATGAACCAGTAGTAAAGTAGCTCCTTTTTTAACTTTCTAGTACACTTTAGTAGAAAAAAGAGAACGATATTGCAATCTTGCTGAATTTTGAAAAAGTGTGTCCCGTTGGTCCGTGTGTGACCAATGTTTCTGCCACAATGGGCGGGCGGTTTTTTTTTAAACTTACTTCGTATTTGAATTCTGAGGCTTATATCCCGCGGATATTTCTTTATTTTATTCTACCATTTTAATTAACGGTACCTACTGGTTTTTCCAACAATGATTTTTTTTTCAAAAACCTCGCTTAAGAGTTGTACCGCTTTTGAAGTATTAACTAATTAAGGTAAGCAGGTAATTTAGGAAATGTAGTACTCAGTTTTTTTTTCTCAAAATAGTGAAATAACGGTAGCTACCTTACACAAATTCCCATATCTCAACAATATGTCGTTATTTCTAGAAAAAATTGCACTACAGCTCATATTAACAATTTGAACAAATTTGCATGCTTAGATTTTCAAATTATTTTTTTATAATTTTTTTATTCATTAACAGTTTTAACATTTTTGAAAATTTAAATTTTCTCGAAAACGGCTCTTACGTTTTTAATTAGTTTTCATGTTTTGAATACTTGGGGCGAGTGTCAGTAGATAGCTTACACAGTTTTTCCCCACAAGACTCGGTTAAAGCTACTTAAACACCAAACCGATTGAGCACGAATTTTCAGGCATTCTTCGGTAGTGACCCCGAGAGTGTTTCTTTGAAGTTAGGTCAAAATCGGTTAAACTATTTGACTTGCAGTTTTGTTTGTTACTATATATACGAGTAATACCATGTATTTTGTTTGTCGGGCGCGGCAAAGCTCACCGGATACACGCTAGTATTTAATGAATTCCACTCAAAATACGACGTTTGTAGTGAAAAATCCATGTTAAACCTGGGCCTTTTAATATTTTGCAAAACCAAACGTTACTCGTAACTTTGCAAACTTTTGAATCGGCAATCCGTATTTTCTTTTTTGTTTTACCATTTTTTTAACTGACGGAATACTGTATGACACACTTTGTTTTTCGCTTTGGTTTCAGGGGGTTATAATCAAGGGAAATGGAAGACATAGTCGGGACCACCACCACCTACACAATAATCAACACCCGTTCCCTAGGAAATTGATTGCGTAATAATTTTGGGTTAATTTTTTTTGCGCAAAAATATATATTAATAGTAAATTTCATAATTTTCGCCCACGTATTTTATTGCCTTAATTGAAATTCCGATTAAAGGGGGTAACTTCGATTGATTTTTTGTTTATTTTTGCTAGATTTTAACTTTATGCAATGCACAGCATGTATTATGAATGTAGGTTAAAAGGACATGGACGCGGGCTTATTTTCAGTTGTAGACACTGCATTTTGTTAGTTGCCTGATCAATATCGTTGGTCGAGTCTGGTAATATGTATTGTATAATGTATACATATATCTGTGGACCTTAAAAGTTTCACCTTGAGAGAGTTATGGTGAGTTTTTGCCAATGTATCTCCTGTGTCACTTGTGTCCTTTATAGTGGGTGGAGGTAGGATATGGCTTGAATGGATTCACATAGTTGAAGAGTATGTTTTATATGATGCACTCTACCCACATAGAGGTTTTTTTTTGTTGGAGAAGAATAAACCTTCTGTGATGAATGACAATATGGGGACAAATTTCGATGAATTGAAAGAATATTGCTTTTGTAAGTAAATTTTGAGTTATTTTCGGTATACGGCTGGATTGTTAGCTATTGTTACTAAAGCTACGGGTTTATTTATGTTTATCTGCAATCAGACTTCCCATTTGCGTACAGACGTCTTGTTATTGTGGCCAGTGCAGGGCAGATATTGAAAAAGATGCTAAATCCGCGGTTTACATTATGTAGATATGCAACATAGCTTCTGGCAGGGCCGCCCTACGATCGGGACGATTGAAGAAGTGGTGAAGGCTGTTCAACAAGCGAAGCCACTGTTCTGAAAGATCGTATTGCTGGCAACGCTAATGTGCGTCAGCTGCCGCGATATACTAAGTGCATTCGAACTTCTGCTGATGTTAAACAACCATCTCAAAGACGATGTGGTGTTTTATGAGATCATAGAAGGCCCTCGAAGGATGGAAATCTCCGCTGCACCGTGGTCCAAAATGCCAAAAAAAAAAGTAACAAAAATATAAAATCCGATGTTTAATTTCATTGATTGTTTTGTTTTTGATTTCTAATAGAAATTTATAGGCACCTTCAAAAACAGCAAACAAAATAATTTTCAGATAGGTCGTTTGATGTATAGAGATCTTCAAAGTTGGCAAATTTTGTTCCAGATTTTGATTTTCCGGTATTATGGCATAGTTCTTGGAAAAAAATATTTTTCTTATTTGTTTTGTTTGTTAATAAATAAAAATGTGAAATAGAACAAAAAACATAATAGTTTTATAAATAAAACAATAAAACACTTTTTTAGACCAGCTTTTGGGGTTTCAATAAAGCTACAAAAAAAGTCTTGATAGTTGCATTACAGAAATTACCAAGATTTTTGACCATAACTATTTGTTAAATCATTGCGAAATTGTAGCTGCAACTTTTTGCACTTACGGAGATGTTGTAATTTGTTCTAAAAAGAAAACGTGTTCCCGATGCTAACATTTTGGTCTTAAGAGCGGTTTATTTAAATAATTTCATTTCTCAAAATGCTATAGGAACATGAAATTGTGTTCTTATATCAAGTTGAATACGGTTTGTCATTAGTCTTGATTTCAAAAAAAAACCGCTCACTCCCCCCTTTTTGAGTAAATTCCTGGGAACAGGCTTTTGGTGATCTTAAGACTCATAGTTGAGCCTATTACTATTGGAACGGATAAACGAGAGTATTCCTTTACCTCAAAGGGATTCTATAAAGCTAGCCTTGTTTTTGGATATGGGGCTTCCCAACGAGAAGCCCATGGGTCTTGAAAGTTTGAATCGCCTTGGTGCTGGGGTATATTTCCAAGAGTGTAAGGTTAACTATCGATTTCTGCGGCGAGTGTGATACTGAACAACCCAGTTATTCCGACGCAGGCCTTTGGATTTTGGTGCGATTTAAGAGTAAGCTAGGTTAACAGTATTTCTTCTCATTGATGTTCCACCACACAACTGGGCCGCGTGGTAAAATGGGACCAGGGACCTAAATTCAAAACATAATTTCATTGAAACAACAATTATGGGTAAAAGAAATTCAATAGGCAAGCAGGAAATATGCCAAATTCGAGCTTACAAGGTTAGGTTAGGTTAGGTTTATGTGGCTTTCGGCAGAAGCCGACACACTTAAACCAATCTAGGTTCATTGTGATACCACGTATGTATTATCTACCTCAACTCTGTAGATGGGAGTGGCCAACGACACGCGGTTGTTCTCAAACGGTCCTCCATCTATGTACTAACCGCGCCCAACGTCGTTTAATTACGGTGATCTGACGAGAACCGATTAACTCGACGTGGTATGGTCGTTGGCTTACAAGGAACAACGCAAATCTATCCGTTTCATAGCCGGAAAGATTGGAAGAGGATCAACTGTTATTCATAGCTATCTCAAGGACCCTGAGAATTAGGGGAAAAAAACCGGAACGAATTTGGACGGAGCTGATGCATATAATTATTATTTTCATGATTCTCGAAGAATGAAATAACCTTGGATAGAAGACACAGCAAGGTAGGTGGAGAAATGGTACGGGGAGCAGTAAGCTTTTACGGATCTGCAAACCTTGATTTTCAAAGCTTAAGAATGACCGCAATCACCTACATATCTAACCTGGAAAGAGCTTTCCTCCATTTCTCCGAATTGTTTGGTGGACATTGATGGATTTTCCAACAGGACAATGCACCGATACATACCCCAAGAATAACCAAAACTTGGATTCAGAGTCAGAATGTAAACCTACTGACATGGCCGCCATATTCACCGGACCTGAACATCATGGAAACCGTGTGAGGATTTATTTAAAATAGTTTCTATGAATTAGGAAAGCAATACTCCAACCCGGGAAAAATAATTGAAGCCATAAAACAAGCCCGGTCCGAAATTTCATTAAATTACTTGAAAGAACTGTATAAATCGTTTCATAGCAGGCTTCTTGAAGTGATACAGCCATCGTGAGGTAGTACACATTATTAAAAACTATTGTTACAATCTTAATAAAACCCAAATTAATTTATTCCAAAAAAACTTGTGTTCTTTTATTACCTTTTAAATATCTATCAGGTAGATTTAGTTATTGTTCGTAAACAGGTGGAACGAAAAAAAGGACTAATTTTATGACCTTATTGGGAAAAGCATCATAAAAATTTAATTTATTTACCTAATGCCAATTTTTTTTTTCTTCAGCATAATCATAATATAGCCTTCTTTCATATTGCAAGGATTTAAAAAAAAAAATCGTAAAATTAAATCAAGAAACTACATTTTCGTAAACACATGGAACGGGTGTAAGAGTGCCCCCACCAAGACCGCCTATTTTAAATTCCAAAAATTAAAACGCAGTGTTTATTTGGAAAGTTTTAATATTTTTTTTTGAATAAAGAAGACATGGAGGTTGGGTATGGAACACAATATCCGATAAATGACCGTCTTGTGACTGATGGCACACATCCTTCTGACAAAATTTTCGATGGCATTTTGGCACAGTTCCGGCTGAATTTCATTAGCGCATCAAATCTAGCCTTTCAGTTCAGAAAATGTTCTTTGGTTATTGGCAAACACCTCTCCTTTCAAAAATACCATGGATCCAATGGCGCCTGAAATTTCTCGAGTACTCGGACCACTGTATGGCGAGAAGGTGCATTATGTTGACCGAAAAATCCACGTCATTTACAAACCGTCTCCTAACAAAAAAAATGGCAATAATTCAAAATGTGCGGTATTAATGGGACTCGCTTAACATAGGCGAAACGTAAACCTCAAATGTAGACAGTCTCCCCTGTGGCTGCAGGATCTGGCAGATGCACTTTTACAAAAGTTCAGAAAACAGATGACAGCAGTGCAGATCTTCTAATGGCAGAAATAGGTAACAAAAAGGGGAAAATCAAGTAGAAACTGCAAACCAGTATGCAAAACAGCTCACGAAACAGCAGTAGCAAAGAGTGTTGAAACTCTGGAAGCATAGGACTGGACGGCGAGGCTGATGAGGAGTGTGTCTGAGTGAAGCGAACGGAGACACGAAGAAGTAGACTATTTCGCCACGGGACACAGTTACTTCAACGTCTGTCTCCACAAGATCGGCTTAACAAATAACCAGTACGGGGAATCTCCAACAGCGGCAAACTTCATTCGCCTGTAGTACATACACATAACTTTTTTGAGCGCCTGACTACGAGTGTCAAATTTTGATCGTGTTCATGTTTTCAACAATGGATGCATTCGGTGCCGTGAAAGGGTTATGTCACGGCACCGATGCATTCAGCTTCATAAATGTAGCTTACTTTAAAATCCATCCCGTCGAAATCGGCTTTGACGAATGTGGCCCGATATTGAATGTGCCGCATACATGGGAACCTATAGGACGGAATCTGGAATGAAGTATCGGCGTCATCACTCCACACAACATAGCCGAAAAAATACTGGCGTGCGATCAAAGCTGGAGCTAATTTTCTTGCTTGGAGAACATACTCAAGGCAGAAAGAGTGACGACGCAAATAGAGAGAGAGCGCGCCAGGGTTCACATGTACAGATATCTTAGGCCACAGATGCCTTAAAAGACGGCGAACTTTTAGGACCAACTGAAAATGCAAGGAGCGGTCCCAGGATGGTATCGAGGAGCTTAATTTGCGAAAGTCGGACAAACCAAGTGGTGATGGTCTGGCACCTGACGGTACATATTGTATTTCCTCCAGCAAGTTGGGCTACTTTGTCCGTTTCCAAATTGACTAAACAAGTTGTTTGTTCACACACAAGTGAACGATCCTTCCTAACTCACCATGGTAAGACTACCAACCCGTTTGCACAGAGATAAATTGCCTTAAAACTTGTATCGTCTATTTCAATATAAGTCTCGAAACCACTTACCCATATCGATTGATCACCAGTCCATTTGCCGTATTTATTGCCAGGGGGAATATTCCCTTTCTCTTTTCTGTACGAAATCATAGATCTTACTCGTGAGGTAAATAATAACCATATTTCCCAAAACACCATCGGACACACTGACTTTGAAAATCCCAACGTGCCCGCATGATTGGGAATCTTTCTTCTAAAGAAAATATCCGGTATACATATATTGTATCAACACACAATGTGCAATGAGAATTAAACATCCAATAGCAACCATCACCCATCTGCTATTCTTTGACCCAATAATTTCAACATTCGAAAGCAGAAAATAAAAATAGTAACACTTCTGGGCCACTTAAAAGGAGAACCTACAAACTAGATGCACTATACATACACAAACAAATCATAGGCCCACATCTCAAAGATTGTATTCTACCCACTCACCGAGTAGAAAGGTTGCTGCGGTGGTACTGCTAGAGAGTAGTTCTGGTCTGGTTTCTAGAGCAAATGCAGAGAAATGCGGGATGGGAATTCCGGGAAGACGATTTAGAAATACCAGCCAAGACTACGGCAAACACAACGACGACGACAATACAGTGGGAGGAACCATGCAAATATATATTCATTTCAATTTGAATTTTTATTACTTTCAAACCATGCGGGCCGAATGAATAATTCTCCTATCTGTATAGTTCTGGTTCTTGTACTCCTTAGAGGAATAGAAGTGGAACCCTGTTCCCCTACACGATGTAGAGGAGAGTAGCACACGCGTGTCTGGGCGTGAGGTGAAATCGATGAATTTATTGGAAATGTCTTGTTTCTATGACGCGACGCGACATTTCCAAGTTGACTGATTGAAGAGACTCAAAGTTACAACGGAATTGAAGGAGATTCATGAGATATCATTTTGCTTCATCACGTTTGAATAATATTTGTCCAAAAATTACTATTCCTAGTCTGAGGACGAGACAGAAAACAAATTTATGTATTACGGCAATATTGCGGTATGCAGTTGGGGACACTATTTGGGCAATATTCTGAAAATCTACAACGGGGATGACATTCTTAAAATAGTTCATTACAACTCAACTCGCAAAGGGGGTTTACTATTAGTTAAGTAATAAATTCAAGGTTGTGGCAAGCTTTTCTCATATCATAAGAACTTTAAGCTTTACCACCTAATTTTGCATACCCATGTCTGGTTTTATTACTTATTTGCCTAGGGTTGTTGCACTGTGTGATTTTGCCATATCCAAAGCGCCTGTGGAAAGAACACTTCTCCGGACTGTTAAACTGCGGAAACAGCCAACAACCCGCTGTCAGGCAGAATGATCTGTTCAGCTTGGACGATGATATCCAAAACGTCCGTCCACCCGACCTGCACGAAGTGAGGATAGCGCGGCGAGCTGTCAGTGTCGAAAAACGGAGGCGGCGAAGATGGGTCTGGCTATTGAGGACAAAACGAAGTATATGCTGTCAACGAGAAAGGACTCTCAACATCGGCGACCCGGACAAAACGTCACAATGGACAGATACAACTTCGAAGTAGTTAAAGACTTTGTCTACCTGGGCTCCACTATCACTTCACAAAATGACATCGGCGCAGAGATCAAGCGAAGAATCACTTTTGCCAATCGCTCTTTCTTCGGGCTAAGAAGGCATCTAAGAAGTAAAGCCCTCTCTCATAGAACCAAGGAGATATTACATAAGACCTTAATCATCCCGGTCCTGCTCTATGGTGCAGAAGCATCGACCATGTCCAAAGCGGATGAAAACCTTCTGGGATGCTTTGAGAGAAAGATTCTTCGAGTGATATTCGGTTCAGTTTGTGACGATGGAGTGTGGAGAAGAAGATTCAACGACGAACTTTACGGGCTGAGATGGCTGGGGCACGTGGAGCGTATGGACAACAACGCACCATCCCGACGAGTCTTCGAATCCACCCCTGAGGGTCAAAGCATCAGAGGAAGACCCCACCTTAGGTGGCGCGCACAATTGGAGAACGACCTCAACCAACTTGGTGTACCTAACTGGATGCAGCTAGCAAGGGGCCGAGCTGGTTGGAGGAGCTTGTTGGTTGAGGCCGTGGTCCACCCCGGACTGTAAAAGCCACCAAAAGTAAGTAAAGTAAAAAGCGCCTTTACGCTCCTGAATTAAACGTCAAATCAAAATGCTGTTATACGCCAGGGAAAAATCTTTTAGTATGCTGAGTACCTATCTGTTTATTTTGTATCACTAACTTTTTTGTTTTTCTGAAAAACTTAAGAAATTTATCGAAAAAACGTCGCAGAAATTGGCCTTAGGTGAGATTTATTCACTCTTCATTAAATTTAAAAGCGCCATTAAAAATGGGAAATTTTTCTCCATGGAAAATTGATAAATTTTCCATTTTCAATGGGGTGTTTTAAATTTAATGGAGACTGGGTAAATCGAACCTTAGTATAAAAAACTAAAAGAGGTCTGTCAGCAGATTCGCCCAAAAGGAAAAAAGACCCAATATGAGTGCCCTTTTGTTACATGGTTGGACTAACAAAACCATTTTAGATATGTTGATCCGGTGTTCTTGGAATCTGTTTTGTAATTGCGAAACTTTTAACCATCGTTTATCGTCATCGCTTACTAATGACGTCGCTTGCGATAACGATAGTGGTATTCCCACAAACATAACAAAAGTATTCCCCCAATTATCGATAAAACATATTAACGATTTATATCGTTATTTATCGAAATCATCGCACAACTTCTATTCGAAAAGTGACGGATATGTGTCAGATCCTGTGTGTGAATAAATGGCAGGCAAAGATTATAGATCAAGCAAATTTGTTTTCATTGAATTATAAGGCATTGGTCTTATTTTGTTTTGGCGGTTGGTTATTAACTTCCCAGTGGAAGTTCTTGTAAAGGGACCGATTTTGTGAATCGCAGATTTTGACATATCTCCACGTTTCAAGGTCACCAGAATCCAAATCCAACGTTTTTATCGAGATGTCTCTCTGTGTGTAATGTACGTGTACATATGTGCGTATGTACGTATGTGCGTTCGGAACTATCTTTCGCCACGATTATCTCGAGAAACAAAGATGGCATTGACATGGGACCAGGTTTATTAGCGTAATTACGAAACTCAGAACTGATTAAGTTATCAGCGAAATCGGTCTAACCGTTTTTTGTTAGTAAATAAATAACTAAAATAATTTGTCTTTATTTGTCCTATTTATTGTCATTTGCCATTGAGCAAATCATTATTACGCTATGCTCCGTTATTTCGTATACATTTAAATTTACAGGTCTCCGTGTTCATAACAATGGTTGCATTAATATATATCACACTCCGCTGTTATTAACAATATTCAATTTGCATGAACAATATTAAAGAGCATTTTTTAATATTAAAAATTCTTAACCATATCTTATGTTTTTTTTTTATAAAGAAGGAAATCCAAATCCCAGAGCACTCAGACTTGGTAACGGTCCATTGTACTACCAGGCAGAAATCCTCCTTTGGTGTTGTTCCCCATGGGGATTGAACCTGCACTGCACGGGTTACAAGCCAACACGCTAACCTCTACACCGTCGCCACCCTATATATCTGATGGTTAACCACATTTCAAAATTTCCCATTAATCGCATAAACTATATTGATCCCACTGGGAAGTTAGTCGTGTGGACCTTGCGGGTCACACCCAGACCACTTTTTTAAATATGTATTTGCAAGCTGTGTGCTCCACAGTGTTGCCGCAAGTACTCCCATAAGAGTATTGTACTACTTTCAACACCTCCGTACTTCCGTACTCCTCCTTTCACATTCGTATTCCTATTTCTTTAAAGACCTAAAATATCTTACACTTGCAGCAAAGTGTAATGTCAACCTAAATTAATTTAATTCACTTAAAATTTAATGCATATTTGGCAGCACTGTTGTCTTCCAAACTATCGGCAAAAAGGGAATTACCCTCTTTCTTGTTTGTTTTTGTGTTTCGTTGGTTTCATCTTTCATGCAATTTTCATCTGTCAGATTGGATTTATTTCATTGTTACCTGAGATTGTATTTTGTTTTTCGTTTTTTTGTTTGAACTCCGTGAATTTGTATGTATAGAATATAGATCAATAAAATGAAAACAAGAACTTCCACTGGGAAGTTAACAATTGTTAAATAATTCAAAGTTGTTACAATAATTCAAAGTAAACTTGTATTATACATATTCAGTAAATTGGATTCCTTTAAGGCGGTAAAGGCAAAAAAGCTTTAAATGTGTCTTGTGTTTTTTTTGTTTTCCTTTTTTTTTTTTTAAAAAAAAAGGAAATCCAAATCCCAGAGCACTCAGACTCGGTAACGGTCCATTGTACTATTCTCTTTTGTACATTGTGTCTTGTGTATCTGGAGGTTCTAAAACAAATGAGTGTGCTGCTGTTCCTAAAAATTTAGCCCCAAAATCATCTGCTACAAGAGCCAACGATATTGCGTTTTCAAATGCTGAAAAAGTATTTGCTGTTGAAGTTGATACACCGACCAAATCAAAATCGGTAAAGGCAAACAAAAGTTCCACCAGCCAATGTCAATGTGTCTTCTGTTGCTGGTAAAAACCAAATGAGTCTGCTGCTGTTCCTACAAATTCGGTTCCTGAATCCTCTGCCGAAAGAACAGACGATGTTGAGATTTCTGATGCTGACGAAGTTGATACACCTACCACATCCTCTTTCGAAATACGAGTAGCAGAGTTTTGGTCAGAGATATTTGTCTTAAAAAATGCCCTTAATGAAACACTTTTCCCTCGGACAAGGGATTTTGTAGTGTTTTGTTCAGTATTCCGCAAAGCAGCGCAGCTTTAGAATGAGTTTTTTTTCGCAACTGTTTCTCATTAAAGATAAAAAACGGAACAGATTGGAGGTAAATACACTGAATGCAAATCAATGGAGCATTTTTAAATAAAGTTGCAAACAAAATTGTGTACACACTTATTTCTGAAGACTAAAAATTGTTTGTACTACTATTTTTTCAAAATACTCCAGATTTTTTGCTTCAGGACTACCTTATAATATTTCTCCCCTGCAACACTGGTGTTCAATAACAGATTATGAGGAAAATAAACTGGAGTAGGTTTGACTTCTGAATTATTCGATATGGCTTATTTATGTACCTAACGGAGGATACGATTTTTAACGTTTAGAGTATCTGTATTCCTCCAGGGTGGCGACGGTGTAGAGGTTAGTGTGTTGGCTTGTGACCCGTGCGGTGCAGGTTCAATCCCCATGGGGAACAACAACATACGCCACCCAATCACATGCCTCTACACCAAAAGGAGGATTTCTGCCTGGTAGTACAATGGACCGTTACCGAGTCTGAGTGCTCTGGGATTTGGATTTCCTTTTTTTAAAAAAAAAAAAAAAAAAAAAATCTGTATTCCTTTTGATTCATAGTACAAGCCTTAAGTTCATCGTAAGCCCCTTAAATTTAATATAATTTTGAAAAGCAGCAATAGATTTTTGTTTAACTAAAAAAAAGACAAAATTAAACATTTAAATAGTCAAAATAGACATACATATCTTAAAAAATGAAGAATAGAATAATAGCATTGGTTACAACCGTCTACTATTGTACCTAAGTAGCGCCTTGAAGGAGCTTAATGACTTATCTAGTTGAGCCGATACGAGTTGGGCCCATTTAAATTTCCACAACATATGTTAGGTTAGGTTTATGTGGCTGTCGGCAGAAGCCGACACACTTAGACCAATTTAGGTCCATTGTGATACCACGTATATTATCTACCTCAACTCTGTAGATGGGATTGGCCAACGACACGCGGTTGTTCTCAAACGGTCCCCCATCTACGTACTAACCGCGCCCAATGTCGTTTAATTACGGTGATCTGACGAGAACCGATTAACTCGACGTGGTATGGTCTCCACAACATTCACTTCAATGTTTTTGGGAAGTATGGAATTCGAGTAGCCTTTAATTATAGAATTTATTTGCTCAACAGGTTCAAGTCCGGTATTTGCATTAAAAACCATTACCTGCTTTTTTGTAAGTCTTAGAAAAAAAATTTGTTTAGGACCACCAAAAATCCAAATTTGACTTGAATGTGTGGCAGCTGCGCCTGTGCATGTCGTCTCGAGTCAATTCCTTTGCAAATAATGCTCAAACCAAATCACTTGGCCAACGGTCGGTTGCGCAGAAAGAATATTCAAGAGAACAATAATGGTGCGGAAGAGATTTAATGAGTGAAATTATACAATGCCTAACTCGAATTTGTGTTATAATAAAAAAAATTAACCTTGCATAATGCAATGGGGTCTTTCAAGTTATACTTGCTGCAAGAATTGAAGCCAGACGATCATTGTTTGCAACATGTGCTCATAATCCGGCGGGCCCTTGATAAGTTTAAAGTATGTGGGTCTACTTAAAGCCGTTAGTCTATGCGGACAGGCCAGCAAAGATTCCAGCCTTCGAAGTCAACATCGAGCGCACAATTCGTGCGATACAGCAGGATATTCTCGAAATTGGATCTCCAGGATTGAGACGCTCTCTTGGTAGCCATATGCCGAAATCATTTTTAATCATTAATGTCCGGCAGATCGACAATAGACCAAATTTTCACACTGAGGCATATCCTGCAAAAGATCAACGAATTTCAAGTCGAGACTCACCATCTCATTGACATGAAAGCCGCATATGATAGTATTCATCTTTAGAAGCTCTACATGGCAATGGCCGAATATGGGATCCCTGCAAAACCAATCCAGCTATGTCGCGTGACACTTGAAAACGTGCAGTTTGGAAACAGATCTTCGGAATTATTGCAAACCTACACCGGATTACTGCTAGGAGATGCGCTATTAAGTGACTTTTTCGATCTTGTTCTGGAGAAAATAGTGCGCAGGGCAGGTGTCAACACGGAAGGCACTGTTTTCAATAGATCCGTCCAACTACTGGGGTATGCGGACGATATCGACATCATCGGCCTGTCATGCCGTATTAGAGGCGTTTACGTCGATTGAATAACAGGCGAATTTGGTTGTTCTTGAAGTTAAGTAGGACAAATCTAAATGCATGCTATCAACAAACAAACAAATATCTGTTCACCGCCTAGGACAAAACGTACTGTTGATAGCAATAACTTTGATGTAGTCGAGGAGTTCATCTACCTTGCAGTACAAATCAACTCCACAAATGACATCTTCGTTGAGATCCGACGGAGAATTACCTTAGGTTTGGCCAATCAGGTTCAAAACTCGTCACTCGAAGGACAAAATGCGTGCTCTATCGATCATTAATCCTGACAGTTCTGCTTAATGGTGCCGAGTGGTGGACGATAATTACGAAAAGGGAGCAAATATTGGGTTCTTTTGAAAGAAAAGTAATCCGTCGAATATATAGTCCTGTGTGCGAGGAGGGCGAATGTAGGAGAAGATACAACCGCAAACTCTATGACTTGAAATCACGTCGACTACATTGGATCGGCTATTGAGCGAATGGACATTAATGCTCCAGCCAAGAGGATCTTTGACTCCCAGCCCCAAGATTCGAGAAAACAAGGAAGACCAAACCTCCGTTTTAAAGACTATACAATCGTGGATGCCAGAGCGCTTGGTCTGGACAACTGGAAGCAGCGTATCGAAGGTTGTTTTTTTTTTAATTTCGAATTATACAGCCTTTGAACAAACACCCTTTATCTTCTTCTTTCTTTACGGCGATGTTATTATCAGATTTATGGGATCATAATCCTCCCACTTTAGTGTATCCCTACTGGTCCGTCTGGGGGCTCAAGGGTTCGACCTCAATAAACATCGTCTGGCTTCGTGGGTTTGGATCACACTGAGGCTGGCGTTGTTACATTGATCTGATCCAGGAGGTTTTAGGCATGCCTCTCTTTTACGATTTCGACACGTGCATACTCCCATTACTCATTATTGTTTGGTCGACCTTTTACGACACCAGCGATCTCCAGTCGTGTCAACCCACGGATCGGCATGCATACTTGCGCAACAGCTTTAAGAATTTAAATGCGTCGCTAACAATAAATTCCTTTTATATGTGTTAGAGATACTATTTTTTATTAAATTAAATTAATCGTCTTCATCCTGTACGGTTAGGCTATGATCAGGATTAAAGGGTTTAAAACACTTGCGCATTACTGCATCTCTACTGTTCCGCCTGTAGGGTTTCCCGGTTCGCCCTCAATAAACATCGGCAAGCTCCCTGGCTTAGGATCATTTTACCACAGAGGTCAATCAAATGCTGGTGTTGTTGCATTGATGTGATTAAGGCTTGCATCTTTTTTTAAATTAAATTATTTAAAACTGTGCAATTCGCTTCTTAATCTTTTCGGTAGAATACAATTTACATTAATTAAGGGTTGACGTAACACTCATCTGAAAACATCTCGGGGCACTGCTTTGGCCTAATAGGTTCGCTTTTACTGCGAGAAGATAATTATAAAAGCAATGTTGATTCCCGTGCAACGACGTCCTAAGAATATCACTTCAGCGCCCACAACAAACCGGGACTGTCGTAAGAGTCGACTAAGGAGGCAAGTCACATTTAGGCAATTTTAATATCCAGGTTAGCCTAGCGACGCAGTTAACATCTTGGAACTCTCGCACAAGTGTGCATGCAAATCTGTGGGTTGGCACGACTGGACGACTGGAGATGACCGGTGTCGTAAAAGGAAGATCTTTTTTTTGCCAATATATATATATATACCGCAATGGCATTTTTAGAAGTGGCCTTCCTTTTTCTCTTTCGGTTCTGATGGTTTCATTAATCAGAACCGAACCAGAACAGCTCACTGAAACGTTACATGTATTTGTTTTAAAATCTTTTGTCGCCTATTAATGCTGTGTTCGGTGACGGTTGAGATGTCGATCGTCAAATTTTATATACGCAATTCATTGTCTAAATGGGGCAATGTATTCTTTCGAGAAAAGCTTATTTCGTGCATCATACCATCCTACAAGGATAGAGATGTTAGTCTGTGAATCTCAGCACGTCCGTATTGTAAAAGCTGACACACAAACTCAACACTTTTTAACAACACCATTTCATCTGCACTCAAATTGTTATGAAACTTACTCTGCGCGAACACAAAATAAAAAATAGTTGTCGTAGTTTTTAGGAAACACTAGTCGATAACTCCAGGCTTTCTGTTTTGGTCCTTTAGTTAAAATAAATGAACGAAGTCCATCGAACTTTTTCCATCTCTATTGAATAAAAAAAGCTCGCAAAACAAACAAAAAAATGCATTTCTCATATTCATACAGAGTTTCCCAAACCGGGGGGATAGGGATGGAGTAGAATATTTGAGAACGTGCAAGTCAAACAGACTGGCAAATGGACATCGTAGTGATGGTGTGCATTTTAAAATGTCAGCTTAAGGAAGTTTTGCACTTCTCTCATGGCTCCAGTTCCGTCGTCGACAGGAAAACGTACGGATAGAATGATTCCTCCCAGTAATTCTATACAGAGAAAAAGTATTCTTTTCCTAAGGCAAATATTCAGATTTTGCTTTTCGTTAAGCATTTCTCTGTAATTTTTCACACGTATTCAGTTTGAATGAAGTCCTGATGAATTCCAAATACGTTTTTACAGAGGTCAAATAGATGGACTAACTTTTGTGTTTAAGTGTTGTTTTTTTTCGTTCTTCGTCAAAATGTTTGGCACAAGTACTAACTTTGTTTATTTTGTTCTTCTTTTTTGTTTACAGAGTTTGGGAATTTTAGCTTCCATCCCCGCCGCATTACTTATATTGTCCTTATTCGGTTTATTGTTATATTTATTAACACGATGCTGTGATCGAAAGCCGAGAAAGCCCAGCGCTCAGAGATGTCAAAATTGCACACTGGTGATCATCACATTGATGGGTTGTGCAGCGATTGGTTTAGGTGAGTAAAATAAAACAAATTTCAATTTCAATTTATTAACATCTTTAGTTTTGAGTTGTGCAATAAGACATGGTCTTTTATAGTACAAACGGTAATTGCATCAATATAAATTGAATAAATATTAATAAATAAGGCAAAAGTAACAAATGTGATAAAGAATGATAATCATAAAAATTAAAAAATTAAGAAAATTATAATTGTCTTGAAAAATCATTATTACTATTAATTTAATTTTAATTTTAATTTGGTGGGGGCATGCGCCCCCATTTATTCAGCTTAATACAAGCTATAAAATGTCTTAAAACAAAACTAAGACTTATAGCTAGACTTAAAAACTAATACTTACAAGCTAAAGCTAGAGATAAAGTTAGGGTTTATGGAGAAGAAGGCTAAGTTTAATGGAGGGAGTGCTGCGGTTGAAATCAAAAATGGAAATGTTTGAATTTACCTTCCGTAGCATACGGGAAATTGGTTCGTTGGAGTCATAGAACGTGCGGTGGGTTGGTAGATAGAAGAGACGGGGATGTCTTAAATTACAAGGGTTAGTATTAAAGGAGATGGAGTTGTAAAGGGACGGGCAATCGATAGAGCCTGAGAGGAGGCGATAAATGAAGATAATGTCTGCTGCATCCCTGCGGTCTTCAAGGCTATTCAAGTTAATGAGTTTGAGGCGGTCTAGATAGGGAGGCAGAATTAGGGTATCGTTCCAAGAAAGTCCGCGGAGGGCAAATCGAAGAAAACGTCGTTGTATGTTTTCGATTCTGGTTACATGAACTTGCTGAAAGGGTGACCAGGTTTGGCTGGCGTATTCGAGGAGGGGGCGGACAAAAGTAATGTAGAGAGATCTGGTCACGTATGGATCAGAGAATTCCTTTAACCACCGTTTAATGAACCCAAGAGATGAATTGACTTTACGAATTATCTCGTCAATGTGCGAACGGAAATTAAGCTCGCGGTCGTACAAAATGCCAAGGTCATGAAGAGACTGTACGATAGGTATAGGTTGACCATTAAGAAGGTAAAGACGGGGAGGGGACTTGTTGTATTTACGTGATAAGGCTATGGATTGGCATTTCGCAACATTTAGCTCTAGGCAGTTTTTGAGACAGCAAATAGAAAAACTGTCTAGATCTTGTTGTAGCAAGCAGGAGTCTTGTGATGAAGATATGTGTTTGAAAAATTTGTTGTCATCGGCATAGAGAGAGATAGAAGAGTGTTTAATAACCCTTTCCAGATCGTTTATTGTTAAGATGAAGAGAAGTGGACCTAGGTGACTGCCTTGTGGTACACCAGAGGTCGCCAGGAATGGGGCAGATAGGACGGACCTGAAGCGAACATTATATAAGCGGTTTTCCAGATAAGATGATATCCATTTCAGCAGTATTGGTTCGAGACCAAGGGTGGACAATTTGAAAAGAATTAATTCATGGAATATCTTATCAAAAGCTTTACCAAAATCAGTCGCAATAACATCGACTTCTTTACCACTTTCTAAGGCCGTTAGCGCAGAGGATACGAATTCAACGAGGTTAGTGGTGGTTGATCTACCTTTTAGAAAGCCATGTTGGTTTTGGAAAATTAAAGACTTGAATTGAATGCTTAAGGATTCGTACAAAATGCTTTCCAGGAGTTTGGGTATATGCGAGTTTGGCTATCGGGCGATAATTAGTAACTATACTTTTTAATCCCTTTTTATGAATCGGCGTTATGAAGGAGGACTTCCATATCTGAGGAAAGTCGCCTTGAGTTAGTGAGAGCTTAAAGAGGTGCGAAAGGGGGTAGGAGAGCACTAGGGAACACTTCTTAAGAAAAATAGCGGGAATACCATCTGGGCCAGGTGAATATTCATCATTGAGTTTTTGCAACTTATTTTCAATTACGGAAGGTTCAAAAGCTTTAGAGAGAAAGGGACCAGTGGAGTAATATCATCAATGCTGCGCTGGTTGGTAGGTAGAGGTGGCGGTTCGGCCTGAACCCAATTAGCACTATGTTGTGCCTTTTTGTTACTACGACTCGTGTGACCTATTTGTATTTAAATTTGTATGTGCAGTGGCTCGCTGCTTATTGCCGATTAGTAATAGAGTCAGTGAGAGAGAACCTGCCAGTAGCCTTGGCAAGGCGAAGGATATTAGCAAGTCCAATGTCCCCCATCTCATCTTCGTTGACGAATTGTTTACCTATAGTGTTGAACCTGGTTCTGGCGAAAGCAGGACATTCACAGATGAAGTGACCTATGTTGTAGTGGTTGTAGAGGATTTTATGTGTGGCTATATCCAACCTGTGGAGTTGAGAAAACGGATAAGATCTTGTATCCCTTTGCCCGATATAGCGCTAAGGTCGTCGAAGAATGGTTGATTCAGTGCCCACAGTCTTGCTAGTGCCGGACATTCGCAGAGGAAATGGAAAAGAGTTTCTCTTTCATTTGCATTCCCGCAACTTCGGCATTGGAGGTTAAATGGGATACCTAGTTTGCCGCATGGTCTCCAATTGGCCAATGCCCGGTGATTATCGCCGTAATTCTGGTGACATCGGGGCGGGTTCTGTTTAGAAGATCCTTTGTTCTTCTTTTGTCATAAGTAGGCCATATCTTCCTTGATATGATGCAGTTAGTTAACCTTCTCCATTGAAGATTGGCTTTCTGCAGGAAGTATGAGTGTATTTGTGTCTTAACCGAACCTAGCGGAATGTGAACCTTTGCCGCTAGTGAACCGTCCAGAGCTGAGCCCTGCCTGGCCAGCTCGTCCGCACGCCCGTTTCCTGTTATGTTGCTATGCCCTGGAATACAGATTAGTGTAACCCTGAAACTGTCGCACAGTCGGGCAAGCTCGTTCCGGCACCCCTGCACCAGTTTGCAGGATATGGTAGCCGAGTCAATAGCTTTGATGGCGGCTTGGCTATCTATCAGGATAACAATGTTTTGTTTGTGCGTTGTGTCACACCCTAGTTGCGTGCAGGCTTATCGGATAACCAGTAGTTCCGCCTGGGTATGGTAAAATCGGGTATTTTGGTTTTGGTAGTGAGTAGCATCAGTTCGGTTTTGCTCGGGTTAACGGCGAGGCCACAACTTGCAGCCCAGGTGATTACCTTGTCTAGAGCAGTCCCCATGATTTCACTTATCACGGAGGGAATCTTCCCTGACACTAGTATCACTTCGTCGTCCGCATACGCGACAGCTTTGACCCTTTCCCTGTCTAGTTTTACGAGAATTTTGTTCATAACCATTAGCCAGAGTAGCGGAGAAACCCTGTTTGGAAAGCGATGTTTCTTTCAGAGAACTTCGCATGTGGATGTCTAGGACACGGTCTAGGGTTTTAAGTATAAAGGAGGTTAGACTTATTGGTCTGAAGTCCTTCGCGGATACGTGCCCGCGTTTGCCCACCTTCGGTATAAACACCAACCTAGCGCGTCTCCAGTGTGGTACGTGGTTTAGTATGAAACAGCTTCGGAAGATCGACGCTAAACAAGGTATTGATAAGTTTTGCGTTTTCTGTAGCATGATGGGCATTATGCCGTCAGGGCCCGGAGACTTATACGGAGAGAAGCTGTTAATAGCCCAGGAAATCTTTTCCTCGGAAATTATTGAAGTGATATTGTTGTTGGGAGCAGGTTGTACTTGCAGAGACCTCTCGGGTTCTGTACTAGTATCGCTACATCCGTAAAAGTGTGTGTTTATAAGGAGTTCTCCGCTGGGGATTCTGTCCATCCTCAGTCTGATCTTTTCAGAAATTAAGGGTTGGAGTGCTCCTTGTACAACATTTTGCTTAGCCTAGCGGAGTCCTTAAGGGTTTCTATCGAATGATAGTAGTCCATCCAGGTCTCCTTTTGGATGTCTTTATGGCTTTCTTATACAGACTTAGACAGTCCTCATAAGGCCGCCAGAAATTGTGTTTGTGGCAGATGTTGAAAATCGCTATAGTCATCCGTCTGAGACTGGAGAAATCTTCGTTCCACCATGGGGGAAGCGTTTTTTTACTGCGTTTAACTGGGCACGAGACTTTGTATGCTACATCCATAGCCTGCTCAAAAGTCTTTACCTGTACCTCCAGTTCTTTAATTGCAACTGTGTTTGTTTCGGGTATATTTTTAACTTTTGTCCAAAGGACTTGGCCAAACTTGGTCTAGTTAACTCTTTTGGGGATTCTAAATGGTTTAGTGGTCTCGACCTCGAGACTCATGTCGTAGAGGATCCATCTGTGGTCTGAGAGTGACTCCAGACTGGAAACTCTCCAGTTTTCGTCCTTAAAGTTATCATTATTTGTTTTTAGTGTAATGTCTAGTACCTCTTCCCATCCCCTGTGTGTTTCCGTACTCGGAAAGTCAAAAGTTGGGGTCGTACCCTTGTTGCAGACAGATAGGATAGCAGTGACAAGTATTTAAAAATATTACATTTGAAGTTCCTGGAATGGCCAATCAGTTTAATATATATAGGCAAAGAGTTCCAAAGCCTCGCGGAGTGGACGAAAAACATACGGGAGGAATTTAAATAATTAAAATGAGGAATATTGAAATTAAGTGTTCTCTGAGGTCGTGATAAAACTAATCTATTGTAAAGGTATTTCGGGGTTTTACTATGAAGGAGTTTGCGAAAAAATATGAGATTACGAGCATTTAGAAATTGGTTCAAAGTACAACCTAGGACATTTCTAGACAGAAGAGAGATTCGATCACATCTCTTCAGTACATATATGTATCTACCGGAATCATTAAAAGCTACTCGTAGTTTATACCGAGATAGAGAGTCCAAGTCACTATATACTACCTCGGCATACGTGATAATAGGTAAAATCAGAGCAAATACAAGTTTACGACGAGTTTCTTTAGGAGTAAACCTAGCAGCCAAAGTTTTCTAAGGCAGCCATAAATGCGGCCAACAACAAAATTAACGTGATCATAGGACGATAAGGTACAGTTCAGTTTGAAACCTAAGCAAGTAACTGTATTAGCGTAACTAATTATTCCATTTGAGAGATATAAATTCGGCAAGATATTTGGATCTATTAGCTTATTTGCAATAGCAATAATCTGAGATTTTGTCCGATTTCAAACAAGTCCATTAATAACGGACCATCTAAAAATCGATGAGAAGTGTTCATTATATTTACTTGCAAGATCACGGACATCATAAAGAGGACGAGACAAGCACAATTGAACATCATCAGAATAAAGGTAGGAAGTCACGTATTTACAGACAGTTGAAAGATCAAACAAAACACAATTGGGCCGAGAATTGAACCTTGAGGAACGCCCTTAATGATAGACTTAAACGAGGAGGACTTACCTCTAACTATTACTTTTTGTTGCCTGTTACTTAGAAAACTCTCAATTACCTTTGTGGCACTAGGGCTAAAATTGAAAAACTGTCGAAACTTCCAGCACAACAGTTTATGATTAACCGAATCAAAAGCCTTGGAAAAATCAAGCAGACAAAGAAAAGTAACATGGCGCTTATCAATATTTGACATAATATCATCCATAATATTAACCATTGCAGCTATGGCCTTCTCTAAAACCAGACTGAAGTTGATGAAGTAAGGAGTTACTTTGAAGGTAATGAGAAATTTGTTGTCGCGATTACTTTTTCAATTGCCTTTGATAGGCAAGGTAGTATACTAATTGGTCTAAAATCCTCAACCGATTTGGCGTTACGCTTTTAGCAACAGGTATAACCCTAGCAGATTTCCAAACATCTGGAAATGTTGCTGACATTAAACAAGTTAATTAATTGTGTGAGATGACTAATTATTTGTGGTAAAATCAATTTAACGAATTTAAGCGGTATCCCATCCTCACCAATAGCATTAAATCGTCGCCATAATGCCTATAACATCAGACTCGGATACAGAAACGAACTGTAGCTCTGGCGATGGGTTCCTTGAACTGATATGAGGGATATTTATATGACACACTTGGTCATCTCATCAACAAAAAGAAAATGGTCATTCAACACATCAGGTGCAATCTCGCAAATAGCACAGTTTTCATTATTAATACCAAAATAACTTAAGTCAATTTAACTTCATTTAGTATACATTTTTTGGGTAGATACAAACTAAAATTACCTTGGAATCTACGACTCATGAACGAATCGCCAACAAAACGAAACATAGCCATATTCCTGGGCCCTATTTCATAAACATTGACAAGTGACAATTCTACAAATTTGTCGCTTTTATCTGGCAGGTTTTCATTGCATAACGTATTGACAGGTGGCATAATTGTCAGTTAAATACAATGACAATTTTGGCACTGTCAGACTATGACAAATTTGTCGTGACAATTTTGTCATTGTCATGTTTTGACAATTTTTTTGTAACACAAGAGACTGAATTGATCTACCATATTATTTATGTATGTACTGTACATATAAGTAAAATAACAGTTTTTCTCTTTCATTTAATTTTTGACCTTGTTTACAAATCGTTCCCGAGTATTATTTTAGTTTTAATACTCAAGTCTAGTGCAGTTAAAATTACAAGGAATAATACACTAAAAATAAGTGTTCTTAAAATTTTACTCGAAAATAAAAACATTTTATTTGGAAAATTCGGCGTGACCTTAACCCATGAAGTTAAAGTTAACAAATTTAAGGAGATTGCAGACCAAGCTAAATCCCTCAACGCAATGGACTCTAAAAAAATCTTCACGCATTGCTGAATAGAACTTTTTGAAACACCCTGTCCATCCCCAACTACATGGTACTGAGCTCCACTTCCAAGCCAGTGTAACGCATATAAAACTTGGGTTTTATATTTTTAACAAAATATATTAGGCTGTACTTTTGCACACGCGAAATTTTTCATTAAATTGAAAATCACTTAATGCAGCAAAATCATTGTTAATTCTTTCTTTAAAAATTCGAGGATGGCGTACTTCGCGAAATTGCACATCAAATTCATTATCACTTTCACTTGAAAACATAATATTAGATTTTTTTCACCGAAATTGTCACTTCACTACCGAGACTCAATTGCCTGTCAAAATTGTCAATTACATACTGACAAAATTGTAATTTGTACTTTTTTATCTGTTCCATAAAAAAATTGTCACTACAAATTTGTCGGGAAATTTGTGACAATTTTCAAAAAATCCCTGACAATTCATTGTCATGACATTTTTTTATGATCCGAAATCTTGACAATTGTCGCAAATTCTCTGACAATTCTACAAAATTGTCAATTTTGTTATGGGACAGAATTTAGACAATTGACAAGTTGTCATTTACAAATTGTCACCTGTCGCACCTGTCAATGTTTATGAAATAGGGCCCTGGTCAGTCAGTCTGGGCCCACATGCTGACGATTTCGTTTTTGATATCGATTCCGATAAAAATGCTTCCAGGAACACTATCGTCTGAATGATATCGCTTAGACGATTTTATATTTACTTCACGAAACGTCAAAACACTATCGTCAAGACGGACATAGCATTTGCGCGATAGCTAAGAAGGTATCGTCTTGCATCCATTTATATATTTTGCAGACAATTAAGGCGGCTGTCATTGTTTTTTAAGTGATCAATTGACTTAAGATTTTTTTTTTAAATGCTACAGAATGTTATCAATGTAATATATTATAAATAATAAACTCTATTTCATTGCTATTCACCTCGCAATATAGAAATGTCAAACATAAAACTGTATCCGCTGTATCCATCAGTGTGTTAGCTAAGACGGTAAAAAAGGGTTCGGATATTAAACAAATTTCCCACACGCATTCATTCATACTTATTCGCTTCAAAGGAATAAAATTACTATTTAAAGAACAAATAGTAATAACAACGAAAATTGATTGGGAATGTATAAATTATAAAAGTGTACAGGAATAATTTAATTTCACTGAAACACAGTGGTTTCGCAAAAGAGTGAGCACAACGCCATCTATAGTTGAATGTGTGTGATTTCGAATGGATTTGTCCTAGATTTCTTAATTGGATTCACAAGCGATTGACGATAGACGAAATGATGGTGGTAATAATAATAATAATATTTAGTAAGGGGATATTACACTGCGACCTATTGGTCTATTGTGTCCCCCTGCTTTTACCTCGGACAGGTTCATGCCCTCTTTCAGAGCCCTCTCTCTAGATACTTCTTTGTGAAGCGTGTCGAGGTATTGCTCTGATTTATCCTTGGCAGGTCACACTCCTTAGAGCACAGCGTCCATTCCAGTTTCTTTGATGAATCTGAGAATGAGCTGTGGGTTCATGGTTTGTATGTCCCTGTCTGTTATTTGGTGCCTGCCCAAATATTTCATCCTTTTGTGGGCCAATGCCCACAGGATTCCAGTATGTGGTCTGTTCGGCGGTTTCACTGCAGAATCTGCAGAGCCCGTCCTCCGATATGCCCATTTTCCTCAGGTGCTCCTTGAGTCTGCAGTGCCACGTGAGGAGGCCTGTTAGTATTCTTAGGTTGTTTTTGTTAAGGCCGATACAAGCTTTGAATCTCTTTGGGTTATAATTTCCTAAGAGTTTCTTTGCTTGCCTCAGACCTTGGAGGTTGAGGAAGGTTTTGGCCCTTGTTTCTTCCTCCTCTGCTCCTTTTCTTGCCCGAGAGTCCGCTGCCTCATTGCCAGGTACCCAGCAGATGGAAATTCTGTTATTCTTTCCTAGTCTATTCAGTCCGTGTAGGCATTCCCCATATGATGGTGGTAGAGTTGCGTGAAGCAAAATGATGACGATCCAATTTACTAGAATCACTTGGACGTGGTCGTATTGCGTCATTTCAAGGAAGATAATGGCCCGCAAACAGTTGACATAGAACACAGAACCTAATCCGCAGAACACGTGCAGACATCGCTAAAGGGGAGACTAGACCGGTCACTGGCCTTCCGGCACCCCCACACACCCAACGCTGGAGCTGCGTGGATGCTGACAAGAGTGAGACTGTTTCGTTTTCTTTGCCGGTATCCAGCTTTAGCCAAAACTAGACATCGCATATACAATATACTATGCAAACGTCTTCACTCTGAGGCAAATCCTTGAAAAGACCAATGAATTTTCTGTCGAGTCGAGACCCACCATCTTTTCATCGTCAGGAATATCAGAATTTGAGATCCCAGCAGAACGATCCGTTTATGTCGCCTGACGCTGGAACAGATACTGGGCACAGCAGCTGTAAACACGGAAGGCACTACATATATTCAAAAGATCCGTTCAACTACTGGGGTACGCGGACGATATCGACATCCTTGTTCGATCTCAGGGTCCCGTGTAGAGGCTTTTATGGCAACTGGCGAACAGGTGACATAAGTTGGCCTTGAAGTCAAACTAGGGACATGCTTTCAACAATCAAATGTCCGTCCAACGACTAGAATAATGCGTCACTATTGATAGCACCAACTTCGAGTGAGTTCACCGAATTCGGAGTAAACCTTAACTCCACGAATGACACCTTAGTGGAGATCCGACGAAAATTACACTAGGAAACCGTTGTTACTTCCGGAATATCTAGTGTAAGCCTACAAAACGCTTAAACTGCTAGTACTGTTTTTATGCACCGAGTGCTGAACCCTTAGCAGGACAACAGAGCTTATATTGGTTTTTTTTTCGAAAGAAAGCTACTCCGTCGGATGTTTGTTCCTGTGTGTGAGGACGGCAAATGGAAAAGACGCCACAGCCGCTAACTATATGAGTTGCATCAAGATGTGGATGTAGTCCGAACAGCTGAAATTTGTCCACTAAATGGGCTCAGCCAATGCTCCAGCAAATGAGGTTAGGTTGGGTTAGGTTAGGTTTAGGTGGCTGTCGGCAGAAGCCGACACACTTAGACCAAATTAGGTCCATTGTGATACCACGTATGTAATTATCTACGTCAACTCTGTAGATGGGACGGGCCAACGACACGCGGTTGTTCTGAAACGGTCGCCCATCTACGTACTAACCGCGCCCAATGTCGTTTAATTGCGGTGATCTGACGAGAACCGATTAACTCGACGTGGTATGGTCGTTGGTTTCTAGCAAATGAACAATAATGCTCAATCGAAAAGGATGTTCGACTCCAAGTCCCAGGTTCGAAACGACAAGGAAGACCTAAGCTCCGTTCTTAGGACTGCGGAGGACAATGCGCTTGGTGTGAGCAATTGTAAGCAGCGAGCGGATGGAAGGCTGCAGTGACTCAGGCAGAGACTAATCACGGGTTGGGAGCCCATTTAGTTACATCGCGTATCAGGCAAATCATTCTATGATGAGCTCTCGGACATTTCAGTCACAGAATCAAAAAAAACATCAACAACACAGGATGGTTTTGAGGGTTACTTCCACTTCATCTTCTACTTTACAGGTCTCTTGCGGTGCGGTCTTAAAACGGCGCTTAAGTACTAATTGTATATTTCTGGCAAAAAAGCCAGATAACATCGACTTCGTTGCCGTTCTCTAAGGCTGATAGGGCAAAGGAGATGAATCTGGCGAGATTGTAATACAAAGCTGATTGAAAGGATAACTAACTACTAGCCATGTTCGCTACGGGAAATAAGAAAGCTTAAGGATTCGTATAAAATACCTGAAGTTTGAGGTTATAAGAGTGTTTAGCAACGTGACAACAATTGATTTAAAAATTAGGTGTCCCCTCTTTGTGTAGCGGGGTCATTTAAGAGGTCTTCCAAACCTCAGGAACATAGGTGTAATGGACAAAGGGAAGGGAAAGGTTGGGCAAACACTAAGAAATATGGGAGGTAGACCTGAAGTAAAGAAGGAAGACGATGGCGGGTAGACCACCTGTGCCGGTCAACAGCTTTAAGTGGGAGCAGTTAAGTGGAAAATTAAAGTTAGAAGAATTTTGCGAAAGTTTGCTTTTCGAAATTAGGAAAAAGTGAGAACCGCGGGAGGAGTTAGCTGGAGTGAAGACTTGTGGAAAAATTAAGGAATGGAAATAATTTGCTGTTTATTTTCCTGCACAGCAAAGTACTCATTTATTGTGGTTCGTATTGAAACAGTGACTCCCTCCGCTATGCGCGTGGCACTCAGGGGTCCGCCTGCTTCAGTAACTACCTCAAGCACAGTTTTTAATCAACTACCCGACTGTGCAGCCGAATCACCCCGATCTACCCTCCTACTTACTTACTTACTTACTTACTTACTAACTTACTTACTTATTTACTTACTTACTTACTTACTGTCTTACTTACTTACTTATTTACTTACATACTTGCTTACTTACTTACTTACTTACATACTTGCTTACTTACTTACTTCGCGGGCTCCCGACCCTTGAAGAGTCCCTGCCTAAGACATTGCAGCCTTCCATCCTCTGCGGTCCCGGGCACGCTGCTTCCAATTCTTCAGACCAAGCGCTCGGACATCCGCGATGGCTTGGTCTTTAAAAGCTTCTCGAACCAGGAGGGCTGGAAGTCGACCATCCTTTTGGCTCTTAGCATTATTTTCCAGTGTTTTTCTTTCAAAAGAACCCAATATTAGCTTCTCTTTTTTACTTATCGTCCAGCACTCGGCGCCATAAAGCAGAACTGGTCGAATTAAGGTTTGATAGAACATGCATTTTGTCCTTCGAGTGAGGAGTTTTGATCCCATTTGTTTCGCTAAACCGAAGTAGCAGCGGTAATTCTCCGCCGGATCTCCACTAAGGTGTCATTCATGGAGTTGATGTTTACTCCTAGGTAGATGAACTCCTTAAGTACCTCGAAATTATTGCTATAAACAGTGATGTTTTGTCCTAGGCGGTGGACAGATGTTTGTTTGTTTGTTGAAAGCATGTACTTGGTCTTGATCTCATTTACTTCAAGATCAAAATTTCGCCTTTTCTTCAAACGCCGTTAAAGCCTCTAACACGGCACGATAGGAACGGTCGAGGATGTCCCTGAATGGTATTTAATAACATGCTCGGGACTCGATTGTATCAGTCACCCGACTCGGTTTTACCTGCAAAGAGAATAAAGAGGAGTTTGAGGTTCGATTGAAACAATCATCTCAAAAGGATCTTCTTCCCGTGAATCAGGAAGTTTATTTGTATTTCAGAAAGAACAGTAACCATGTACAATAAACCGCTTAAAACAAGCATTAAGTACAGGTCGTCGATTCGACGAATTATTAGTTTATTCCAGAAGTCAATAACGCTAGCTTTTTAGGGTTATCGGAGTATTGCACGGGTAAATGTCACCAAATTAAGCTTTTTCTTTAATTCTCATTGGAGAAACGTGCTTACCTTAGAAAGGATTTATTCTTATAACATGTCAAAAGCCGTTTTCCCAATTGCCTTTCTGATATTGAGACGAGAGTAGGGACTACTTCTAGTCGTACATTGCGTCGGAAAAGAATTTCTAACAATAACTGCATTAAGTATGTAGATATTTCTTTTAAGATTGCGTATTAACTTTGGCCTTACAACAAACAGCGTTTAGTCAGAGTTTAACTTCACTTAATAATTTTCTTTTTTCTTTTTTTGCAACTTTTCAGGTTTATATGGAAATGATGATTTCCACAATGGCTTGTTGCAAGCTTTTAGTTCCGGTAAACAAGTTGAAGGACTTGTTGGTAATTTAAAGAAACAGGTGAGTGCAATTTTTTCAATAAAAATGTTTTAAGCTTTTGACTTAGATTAACAAACGGTGGTCACGACAATGTTTTGACTGCTCCCTCAAATTGGATCGTCATAATAACAAAACTATCTATAAACATAAGCAAAGGCGAACTGTTGGATACCATATTCCTGAAGTGATATTCCTATTACTGTCCTCAAAAAGTGGAGGGGGCAAAAAACTTAGTGTGAGCAAACCGTTAAGAAGGATATTGTCTACAAATTTTGTTATACATAACTGTTTTAATGTTTTTTTGTACGATTTTATCAAAAAACAAAAAGGAAATTCGGTTTTGTCCCTTATCTACGAATTTTCCTTTACATTTTTAAACACTACCACAAAACAATTTTGTATGGAGGAATGCCTCACGTCGTCAAGAACATAATGGTCATAAGAAGCTGCTTAAATGTGCTGCTAAAAATGGACGTTAAACTGAAGATCTACATAAAAATTATAACCCAGCACACACAATTCCTTTCTAGAAGCTAGAGGCTATGGCATCTTTGTGGGCTGTTTGCTTTTTATACTTTTGTCCTGTCTACTTGTGGTGGATTGGCGTTTTTCCTCATTCTACTGGTCACTTCATCTTACCTTGAAGGATTTATAAGGTAGTTTTAAGTACGTTGGCTGATTGTAAGCCATACCAGCATCAATATGTCCTTAAATTTGAATTTCGAACAAAGCACAGTATCCAAATACATATAAAAAATACATACACATTTTGTAAATAAAACTATTCAACAATTTACAAGCGAATCGTTCAACCAATTTTGTACCCAGCATGAATGTCAATTGAATAAAAGGAAATTACCATCGTATAGCCCATTCGTGAAGTGATATTTAAATATTCTCTGCTGCTCGCATTCTCCTCTTTTCATCAGCATTTCCAATTTGCATTGTTTCTAAAAGTATGCAACGAATGCCTAACAAATTGACCAATTAGTATATCCGTGTTTTGCCATTGACTCTGTCTCTCCATTTGCCGGCTACATTCAACTCTTAACAAAAACAAATTCCAAATGCTGAGATTGAAGGGAAAAAAGCTTACAACATTCGATTATTAATTTTCCACTAAAACTTTACAGCAGGAAAAAAAAACACATTCATGCCAATTCATGCTCACTCTTTTTCTCTGCCTCTTCCATTAAATATTGCGGTCGTTTTGAATGCCTGACACTTCACTCTTGGTACAGTGACCCACATGAGTGTTGTTACGGGCACACCATTGATCGCTTCCGAATTGGGCATGTAAGGCGCCCATTGATATGAGGTCGCACATAATAAATTCATGTCCTGTAACAAATTTTACTTGCCAAACTATACACTACACTCATTGAGGTCTACGTTTAGTATGCCACTCGTATGTGTGCTGGGATGAGAAAAACGTGCTAGTTGTTGTTGCTTTGGGTATGACTATAGGCCATAGGCCACTTTTCCCTCTTCTCTAAATGACCCAATGGTATGCTTAGGTGAAGAAGTGGCAATACGTGATATGATCCCTGCAATGAGTGTGTAAATTATTTACCAAATTTTACACTGTGAAATATATTATGATATAGTGCATTTAAGGCAACGTAATAGAGTGAGAATACCATTGAATCTTATGCCAGCAAAAAGGATTGTGTCCATTTAGGCTAGATACATTTTGAATGAGATCTACAGTACGTGCACCTGTACTCGTATCTGTTCTCGGAGTGTGCCAGTTGTAGTTACATTAACGTGTCTAACCCAATTTCTGTCTCGCAATCATTTTCTTCTTGTTCCGAAGAACAGAGTGCCGTTCGTCTTTTCACTGTCGTTTCTACTCTGTCCTATTTTAAAATAAATTTCTATTAAATATTGTCACTTTAAATGTTGTTTTTTCGGATGAAAACGAAGACGACGCATCAATTTGAACTTTGTTCCTATTTAAGATTGACACGCCAACAGATTATGTTAATAATTTCGACTTTAATGGGAGTCTGCTCGTTCTTCACATGCCTGTTCGGCGGCTGCTGAATACATTAAAAGAAAAGTTTAAAAGTTTTGAAATTCTTATCAGTTTTCTTTATCGTGTTGGCACTTGGGACCGGAAGTCGTTGATATAGACATAGGATGGTAATGGAGGATTAGGTTCGGTGTCACCTTCTTCGACCGTTATCGGTGCATGGAACTTGCAAGTTTTTTCTAATGGTCGTTTTTGTTTTTTTGCTGGAGACATACTACAGAGCATACTTCGAAAGTTTGTAAATGTTTTCTTTGCTTTATTCAACTTTTTCTTCGTTGTTTCTTTCGATATTGGTAAGACATGGGAGGTAGAAATTTAAAATAAAATAAAAACTATTTGAATCGAGAGTTTTCCAAAAGTTTCTGGGCGGTCTGAAGAGATATTACTAACGTGTTGTTGTTGTTGTTGTTGTTTGAAGTTTAAGGAGCAGCAATATGTTGGAGGTAAAATATTTGAAATTGAAGATGAAGAGGTATTTTATCTTGGAAATAAATCGAAATGTGTGTAGGTGTTTTTTCGCAGTTTCAAATGTTTTATGTTGATCGATGGCATTGTACGGATAGTGGAATTTTCGGTTATAGTGGCACTTTCAACACAAATTGTTGATTATGCGTTAATTATTCTATTGTTCTTGTCGTTTCTTTTGGGATGATGGGCACATAACTTTTTTTGGTTTTCATTCATATTTGTCCTGTGGTTAAAGCTCAGTGAACGAAATTCTTTTATTATTATGTTATTTCATCAATGGATTTAATCTGCTGACTACATTAACAATTAATATTATATACACTACTTTAAATATTTACATAAATATTGACAATTTTCTGTTACTTGCATTCATACAAGAAAATTTACAGACGAAGACTTAATAGCTGTAAGAAGTCTCGTTTAAATTTATCTCTATTCGTTACAATGTCGACTTCATGGCAAACGGTGTTGTACATTGTTAAAGACAGCGAGATGGGCTCATTTAGACCATAGTTAGTTCTATGACTAGGTATATAAAATAGTACATTTCTGTTTGGAAGTAGTCTTTCCGGAACATAGAACGTAACCAAACACAATAAATCGATGGAATCTATTTTATTGGAAAGAATATCTATAATAAAAATTATACTTTGTGCGTTTCTTCTAACTTCGAGCGTTTTTAAATCAATTAGAGCGCATCTTGAAGAATAGTTCGGCATATCACCAGTCCAATTCAAATTTCGAAGTGCGAATCTTGTAAATCTTTTCTGAATTCGTTCAATTCTTTGGATCCCATTAGCGTAAAATGGGCACCAAACTATAGAACAGTATTCAAGATAAGGAAGTACTAAAGAATTGTATAAGGTTTTAAATGTGTAAGCATCTTTGAGGTCTTTTGAGTTTCGTTTTAGAAAACCAAGAATTGAATTACCTTTAGAAGTAATGAAATCGATATGCTGCCGGAAATTCAACTTCCAATCCACAAGCACACCAAGATCCTTCACCAGTTTAACTCTTAATAGTGGGTCTTGATTTAATTTATATGAATAATTGATAGCGTTAAGTGATCTAGTTGCACTAAGGATCTTACATTTAGAGAAATTCATCTCTAGGTGATTATACTTGCACCAGCCTAGAAAAAGATCTATCTCCATTTGAAAAATGGAACAATCATTTATCGATCGGATAGAATATAAAATTTTAACATCGTCGGCAAACATTAGACAAATCGACTTGCGAAAGGTCAATGGCAAATCATTTATAAAAAGAAGGAAGAGCAATGGACCTAGATGACTTCCCTGAGGAAGACCTGAGTCAACTGTAATTGGTATAGAGTAAAGGCCACCTATATCGACAATTTGTTTTCTATTAGATAGGTATGACTGTAGCGCTGTAGCCATATAAGAAAACGACTATCACAACCTAGCATCTTCAGCTTATGAAGTAGTAAACCGTGATGGACTCGGTCAAATGCTTTAATAAAATCTGTGTAGAGTACATCAACTTGGTACCCCTTTTCCATTTCATTCAAGCAAAAATTTGTGAAAATACAGAAATTTGTAGCCGTTGAGCGACCTTTTATGAAGCCGTGTTGTCCCGTCGTGATAAAAGTTGTTTCACAGAGTAGTAGAACTTATCAGTTATAATTTTTTCCAAAAGTTTTGCTATAGCCGAAATCTTCGAAATGTGTCTATAATTTTTGATTAATTGCTTCCACCCACTTTTATAAATAGGATTAATATATGATACTTTTCATTCATCTAGAAACTGTCCTGACCAAAGAGATTTATTGTAGAGGAAAGTGAGAGGAAAGCAAATAGGAACATCTTGATAAGAACATCTTGATAAGGGAATGGGCGGAATTGTATCATAGCCTGCTTTTTTAGAAACATCTATTTTACATGAGGCATCGAAAACTTCATCTTCCGATAACTGCGGAAGCATAAAAATTAATATTAGGTTCAAAATTTGAATACATCGATCTTAGATCTCCGATTGAGTCTGTATTATATGATGATTTAAAAAATTGTGCGAAAAGATGACAAGAAGACTGTAAATCATTAGATTTTGCATCTTCATATTCCATTGACTGTGGGAACTGTGACACATTGATGCGCTTCGAATTAATAAAAATCCAGAAAGATTTGCTATTTGCCTTTATGTTTGATTCAGTTGCACTTATATATTGCTTATATAAAAAGCAATTAAGAAAATCAAATTCTCTTCTGAGTTGAAGGAATCGAGTTCTATCTTCATTTAGCCCCGTAAATTTAAAACGCTTGAAGGCTTTGTTTTTGGCATTTGCCAAATTTTTTAATCTGCTATTATGCCATGGTAGCTTAAATGTTCTCTTATTCTTAGAAATTGGGACGAATAGTTCTATACCTTCGAAAAGAATGCTTTTAAACCTTGTGTACATATCTGTAAGGGAACCATTTTGAAATATATTTTTCCAATCAAATCTATATATACGAGGGCGGGTCAATAAGTCCGTGACTTTTTGAATTTCTGACCTCTTTACTGAAACGGCAACACTGCTCCTGTAAACAGGCATCTGTCAGTTGACTCCTGTCAAAATTTAAACTTGCTGCGTCAGTTAGTTTGTGTTTGACAGATATTTTTATCAGACTACTCACTAATTTGAGGAGAAAATGGAAAAAAGTGAATTTCGTGTGCTTATTAAGCATTATTTCTTGCGAAAAAAAACCATTACCGAGACCAAGGCTAAGCTTGAAAAATACTATGGAGACTCTGCACCATCGATTTCAATGGTAAAAAAGTGGTTTACTGAATTTCGTTGTGGCCGTACAAGCACTGAAGATGCCGAACGTCCTGGACACCCAGTTGAGGTCTCTACACCCGAAACAATCGAAAAAATTCACGATATGGTGTTGGCCGACCGAAGATTGAAAGTGCGAGAGATTGTGGAAGCCGTAGGGATCTCGCATGGCTCAGTGGTTTCAATTTTGAATGATCACTTGGGCATGAGAAAGCTTTCCGCAAGATGGGTGCCGCGTTTGCTCACAGTCGACCACCAACGCAATCGTGTAACAACTTCACAGGAAGGTTTGGCGTTGTTTAATCGCAATATGGAGGAGTTTTTGCGACGTTTTGTAACCGTGGACGAAACATGGATCCATCACAACACACCAGAGACCAAACAACAGTCAAAACAGTGGGTTTCTAAGGGTGAATCGGCGCCAAAGAAGGCCAAGGTGGGTTTGTCAGCCACTAAAGTTATGGCGACTGTTTTTTGGGATGCACGCGGGATAATCCACATTGACTACCTTCAAAAGGGAAAAACAATCAATGGGGAATATTATGCCAACTTATTGGACCGATTCAATGACGATTTGAAAAAAAACCGACCTCATTTGGCCAAGAAAAAAGTTCTTTTCCACCAAGACAATGCAAGGGTGCACACATGTGCAGTTGCCATGGCAAAAAATCATGAATTGGGCTATGAATTGCTCCCTCATCCACCCTATTCTCCAGATTTGGCTCCAAGCGACTACTTCTTGTTCCCAAACCTGAAGAAATGGCTTGGTGGAAAAAGATTTGACTCCAATGATGAAGTCATCTCGCAAATAAAGGCCTATTTTGAGGACCTCGACAAATCATTTTTTTTGGAAGGGATAAAAAAATTGGAGAAGCGTTGGTCAAAGTGTATAGAGCTCAAGGGAGACTACGTTAAAAATAATTTTTTTTTTTTTATCAAAAAATCTGTGTTTTATTCCAAAAGTCACGGACTTATTGACCCGCCCTCGTATAAAAGAAAGTGTCCGAAGCGATGTAACCGCATAACTCGAGATTGGCCGAACCGATTTTGATGATTTATACTTTGTTGGAAAGGTATGTTCTCAGCACGGGTTTTAGAAGAAAAAAAAAATCTAAATTTAAAAATGGCTTATTTTGACCACCCAGCGTGTTACGACAGTTTTTTTTCGATTTTTTTTAATTTTTTTTTTTTTTTCATTTTGTATTTATTTATTTTGGCAACAACCAAATAAAGAATCGCATTTGAATGTAACATATCGTATCACAATTGAACTGTCAGATAGACACGCAACGTAACGCCATCTATTATCGATCAATGGAGAATGGCTTCTTCTTTTGTTTCATGTTTGGTGGCGCTGTCGGATTCGGATTTCTTCATTGCGAATTTGTGAGTTTTTGTGAATTAAAATTGATATGAGAATATATCTATATCTATTTATATATATATGTATATAAAAATCAATCCATATTTGCGTTTGTTGCCGGTGTTTGGTCAAACGCGTTAACCGATTCCAATGAAATTTTTTTTTAAAGAAAGGTGACGTCTATACGAAGGATGTTATGTATGTGCGATGTCTGTATCTGCATCGGTGTGTAAATTAAGTGTTTCTTAAAAAAGAAAAAAAAATTGACAATGTATTTATACACTGTGTGTTTCATTTATGTAGGTATATGTGCTTTGAAAAAAAAACAAATTTAAGTGAAATAATAAAAAGTTTTTTTGTGTAATATTTTCTATATATAAAAATCAATCCATATTTGTGTTTGTTGCCGGTGTTTGGCCAAACGCGTTAACCGATTCCAATGAAATTTTTTTCCATGAAAGGCGACGTCTGCACGAATGTTGTTATGTTTGGCTATATCTGCATCGGTGTGTGAGATATGGGCATTTGAGTGAGTACACATGCATATGTGCGTATGCGTGTAAATTACGACGCAGATACAGAGACCGTACAGACGTCACTTATTTTGTTATCCGAACAAGCATATGAAAGAGGGAGACCACACGAACGTTTCAAGCTTATTGTGGAATTTGTGCGCACTTTCATTCTTGAGATATCGTGTGTTCAATATTTTATTCAAATAACTCTTATTGAAATTTTTTGCATTTTTTTGTGAATCGGACATCGGAAAGATGCTTTTCCAACATTGATAACAATCGGTGTGGAAGTGAATGAAAAGTGATTCAATCGAAGTTTTTTATTTTCGCTTTGTTGTTTGATTCGCAGAAGTAAGGTGACATAGGCGCCTGCCAGACAACAAGCACCTACCCTAAACGGAACAACGAAGTTGTGTGAGCGGCCTAAGCCATGCGGAGAAAAACGTGCAGTCCCTTTCACCGGTTGAGCTCAAATCAGGCAATCTTCGGTATTGGCCTGAGAGTGTTTCTGTGAACTTTGGTCAAAATCGGTCTTCTTTTTTTAGGCGCAGCAACATACGCCGGATACCCGCTATAGACAATTATAAGGAAGTCTACTCGACATATTGGCCAATAGAATTCTCGGGCACGGGCAAAGCCGGGCAGGTGCAGCTAGTGTATTATAAAAGTTATTTAATGCAATGAAGTCGGCCTTCTCAAAGTTAATTTTTTTTTTCAATAAGTGAAATATTTGCAAACCCACAAAATTCAAGATTTACCTCAAATGCAATATGGTGAACAGAATTTTTTAACAATGGGAGTTGAACAGTTTCTATATGATGTTTTAAATCATTATTAATAAAAACAAGATCAAGAATTCTGCCCAGATAGTTGTTAATATTATTAATTTGAAAGAGTTGAAGAGCAGCAGTGACATTTCCTATTAGTCGTGTGCTCCGAAAGACCAAGAATGTTTTGTGCGAAATGGGATGAAAAATTATGTATTTCTTGGTTTAAGACTTTTGTTAATATCTGAAATAAAATGAATGACTGAATAAAATATTTTGTTATTTAACTATAATTCTCATATCCCAGCGATCTAGAAACGAAATCGGTTCATAAAACTAAGAAATCCTTGACAAAAATTAATAATTTAAACAAAAATCAAATATTTACTAATTTTTAAGTCATCCCTATGAATAGAAAGGGATAATGTTTACAAAATAATAATTTGGGACTTAATGAGTTAATGCACCGTATAGAGGCGAGTAAGGAATGTCACTTAAGCGCACCCTGATGAACAGCGCTTGTCATAAAAAGGTGAATATCACATCTAAGCAATTCTCATCCAGGTGAGCCTAGCGACACATTTAACATCTTATAGCAAGTGTGCATGCAGGTGCTTGGGTTGACACGCCTGGAGGTCACCGGTTTCGTAAAAGAAAGATCAAACAAGAAATTTTTCATTTCATTTCATTTATTTATTTTAGCATATTAACGTTACACAGTAAGATACAAAATCTTTTTAAATTGCGTAAGTTTCAAATGTACGTTTTATTATTTGTTACGTTACTTCTATTTATTAACAATAATAACAGTTACAATTTAGAAACATTGTTCATAATTCGTCGCCCTAATGACACAAGAACGTAACTACATTTTTTACGATTTTGGACTGGGTATGACACCTTTCTTCATATAACATTCTACACATTGTGGCAAAAAATTGTACCTCTAGGTGAAGTAGTTTAGAAGTTAGCACTTGCCGTATCAACATTTTCTTCGAAAAATAGTAGGAAAAATAGTAAAAAAAAAAAATCACAAAATCGTCTCTCCTGAAAACTAGCAAATATTGACATACGTTTTTGTGTCACTAAGGCGACGAATTCATCATTAAAAGAAAAAAAAAGAAAAAGAAGTAAAAAAACTGAATTTAAAAAAAAAGTAAAACCAAAGAAAAATAAGAAGAAAAAAATTAAAAAAAAAAAGAAAATAACAAATCATCTATCAAAGTGTTTCTTAGTATTGCTTAAGCTTCGTTTTGAACTGGGTTGTACAGCTTACCATTCTGATAGATCGGGGAAGGGAGTTCCACAGCCGAATCGCATGGATGAAAAATTGGCGTTCCGATACTAAATAAGTGTAGCGCATAGGTAAGAGGTCACAGCTTCTGACAGATCGCGAGAATCTTAACTTATTATAGAGGTAAAGAAGGTTGACGCGTTTGCATTATACCATGTAGTAATGTTAGTGTTCTTAGCTTGATGAGGTTTTCGATGGTAAGTCCGTATATTGATTTTGAGAAATTGAATAATGTGGTCGAACCTCCTAATCCCATAGATATAGCGCGCGATGCTATTATAAGCAACCTTAAGCTTGCGTTTATGCTCGTAATCGCAATTTGCAAAAAGCTCACACCCATATAATAAAATTTGGAACTAGTAAGGTTTTTGCCAGAATCATTCTCGTTTTAATGTGGGTGATTTTTTGTGTAGCCCAAAGCATACGAAGGAAAATAAGAGGAGCGTGAACGCGTTAAATTCGTGTAAAGTCAAACACTATGGAAATGTTCGCTAGTAAAGAAGGCATTACCCCGACGGTTTCCGGGGGATAGCAAAGTAATGCTTAGCTTAGGTGAAACCTTATTCTTGTGAGTTGGAACAGGTCGCTCGGTTGGTACTACCGTGTTCAAAAGAAAGGTTATACGAACCATGTCAAAAAGGCAATATCAACCAACGTTCCCCGACCATTGCGAAAGAAAATCAGGCCTAAAAACTCCTGGACAAAACAAATACAGCAACGACAGCATTTGATTGGGCTCAGTGATAAAGTGATTTGAAATCGGGAGGCCTACCGTTATTTTTTCAGGTCAAACCGGCGAAGTCGGACCATTAGGTATTCAGTGAAGTGGGAAGGTTATGACTCATTTATTCCAAATCATAACTTCTTCGATAAAGACAAAGAAAGCAATTTTATGACATATTGGCACCACGGAAGCGTCTCAGGAACTTCATGGAGCTCTAATTTTGGAGCCCTTTTTTCGAGCATTTAGGACGTATCTTACAAACGGTGCGCTCAACTGGCCTCCAATGCTGGAACTGATGTTTGGATTGTCCGCATATACCAACGACTTCAAATACCCACGCAGAAAATAGTTTAGCGGCGTCAAATCACACAACTGGAGTCCAGCCCAGCGGTTTGTTTCTGGAGATAATGTAAGCATCCAACACTTTCATGTTCACCCACTTTCGGAAAAAGCAACGCCATGGAAGGTGCCGTACTTCCGGTGATGCCGCCAGCCCAGAAACCGCACAAGCAGTGTATGAAAATACGACAATTCAGCTTAGTAACAAATCCACTCAGATAGAAACTGAACGCTGACTTAAGAAATAAGCTGTTGAATTTGTAAACACTGCTCGGGCGTAAGTCTGCATGGTCATTTGCCAAAAAAAATAAAATATTAAGCGTTTTTGGCAAAGCTAAAAAAACTAAACGCAATAATCTTTTTTCTGAGTGAGTTATCGGTCTTATTTGGCAAGTTACAATTTAGATTTATAAAAAAGAATGCCTTTGAAACCGAAAAGAGAATTTGGATAGTGCAGCGGTACCATGCTTTGCAGTCCTTCATTTTCGTCCAAAAGGAATTTAGGCGGAAGTTTGGCGGCACTCCTTCGAGTAGATGAACCATTATGAGGCTGGTAAACGTGTTTGCCAAATCTGGAAGCACCGCACGAAGACCGTACCATCGAGATCCCTCCGTTCGGGTTTAAGACACAATCGCGGCTGTAGCATTGTCAATTTAGACAAATCCAAGCGTTTCGCCGCAAACTGGAGCAGACGGTCGTTACAACGGATAATTTATGATGACTTCAACTTATTTCCGTACAAAATCCAAATTGCAAGCAAGTTAAATCCTCTGGATTTGCCTATTCGCCTGGAATTTTGCTAAAAAATGATTGAAATGACCGATGAAGACAACAGCTTGATAAAAAAATTTTTTTTTATAATAAACACGCACTGAAGGGATTTGTTGGGGCCCTTATAATGTAATAGCTACACAGCTCGGCGTTAAGGAAATTAGGGTGAGAAAAAAAAGAGAGATTCCGATGCACCTTGGTTTTGAATGTGTGTAGGTTATAATGTGAAGGAAAAACATTGCGTGAAAGAGTATTCCACATTCGTCTTGTACGGCTGAGGAAAGATTCCTTGAACTTCACTGTACGTCCGAACACAGGCTTGAGGGTGAACTGATGACCATTCCTTGCATGGCGGGTATTGCGGTTGAAATGTTCAAGGGGAGGAATGCAACTGGCTATTTCGTTTGAGCACTTATGGTGGAAATAACAATAAAATATTACTTGTTTATGTCTGATGAGGCCCAAGTTAGATAGATAGATAGATAGATATATTTATTTGCTATAAGCTTTGCTTTTACAAATTGATTGACAATAATGTACATAATTTCACAAAATGGGTAATGATTTTTTTTTTTTTTTTTTTTTCATATAAAATAGAGTTAATATAAGGCATAATATTTTACATAAAAGATTGGTAATTGGTTTCCAGAAACATTAACATTATATGTTCAGTACTTATTAAGAGACTTAATATGAAACCTGGATCATTCATTGAGTATAAAAGCTCTTAGTTTAAGCGAGTTTATGACATATTTGTAAATTTTAGTTGCAATGTTTTTGTCTTCGACAGCCATTATGCTTTCTAGGTCAGTCAATTCATTAGAAAACAGGAAATGGTTTCTCACTGCATTAAAAATTGGGCATCTAAGGAGAAAGTGCTCAATAGTGTCATCTTCATGCATGTTACAAATCGTACAAATGTTGGTTGTATCGAAATTATGTCTGTCACCGTGCAGAATTATCCTATGGGCATACCTATTGGCACACCTTATTTGCGCAATGACTTTATGGATGGACGGTTTAGAGGCCAAATTCAAATATGACGCCGGCTTATAGTGAGGCTCCTGTATATTTTCCAAGCAAGAAGCATAGTATAAGCAGGAAGTTGAGCCAGTTGCTTTCCTGAAATCTTGTTCTAATAATGTTCTCTTTTTATCCTCTAAAATGTTTTCGTAAGATCGCCTTACAACTGCTAAGTTTTGTTGATCCCATACATTAGTAAAATTATTCATTAGAAGTTCCTTAACTTGTGATGCCCAGTTTGATCGCTGAGTGGTAAGATGGATTCTTAAAACTTCAGTATAACACTTCTTTATCAGGCGGTCATCGGGGACATTTAACAGCTTCATCCAGAAATTCAAGGTTCTTTTCGCTATTTCATAGTTCCAGTCTCTACACGAACTACGTTGCTTTGCGTGTTGTTGGCTAGTCCAAGTAGTTTTTTCAAAACCGCCATTTGAATTACTTCAATTTTATCTCCAGCTTCCAGTCCCCATATTTCAACACAGTGAAGTGCGGTCGATTTAATAGTTGATTCAAATACTTTTATTCGCCCATCCCAGTTCTCCATGTAAAAACTCTTCAGAGTTTTATCAGCCATCGCTGTTGCTGTTCTTGCTTTACTTTTGAAGATATTAATGGATTCACTTCAAGAACCAGTGCGATTCAAATTTACTCCTAGATAATCAAAATTATCAACAACTTCAATCCAATCTTCTTGGTATGAGAACCTTTCTGGACACGATGCGTTTTTCCTCTTGGCAAAATTCATAATTTTTGATTTATTCGCATTTAATGTCATATCCTTTTCTGCAAAGTATTTATCTAGTGCTCGTAGTGCTTTTTTCAGCTCTAGATCAGATTTAGCAAAAACAGCAATATCATCAGCGTATGCTGTCAAAATTACATTCACGCTCGTCGAAATGTCCATTCCTGTGAGACCTTCGCTCATAAGAAATTCTTCAAGGTCATTTACGTATAAATTAAAAAGCAGAGCACTTGATGGGTCACCCTGTAGAACGCCTCTTGTGATGTTTGTCTTTTCAGTTAGGCCATTTGTTGTTTTAATAGCAATCCTGGTTTTTGAGTAAATGTATTGAAATGCACGGATTATTTTCCCACTTACTCCAATAGATCTTAGGTGCATCCACATCTTTCCATGATTGATATTATCGAATGCTCCTTTTAGGTCAACAAAAACCACAAAGAAACTTCCTTTCGTTTTTGCTAGAGTAATATCGATAATTGAGCGTAGGATAAAGAGATTATCAACACAACCACGTCCTTTCCTGAATCCGTTTTGAAATTCGGGAATTAACTTTGCTTCTTCTGCCCACTCCTGAAGTCTGTTTGTTAAGATTTGGGTGTAAGCTTTCATTAGGACATTTTCAATAGCAATGGGGCGATAGTTTGCTGGTAAATACTTGTCTCCTTTTTTATATACCATCGTTATATCAGCTCTTAGTAGTTCTGTGGTGTTCGTTCCTTCATTATCAAAGAGACGCTGAAAGAGAGAGCGCAGATATTCAAGCCATAGGTTTGGTAGATGCTTTAGGAATTCGCTCGAGATCTTATCTGGGCCCGTTGCTTTATTATTCCGTAATTTTAGTATTACGGATATTAACTCCCCTATGCTTATGTCTCTGTCAAGGAAAGCATGATAGGTGTCATCGAAAAGACTATATTCAACTATATTACCACTATACATTTCTTGAAGATAATTGTCCCAAACTTCTTTTGAGATAGGGTTTTGTGCGAAATATTTCGGATGGAGGCCCAAGTTAAAGATATCCTTTAGGGGGATATTAAATAAAACGGGAACGTGTGCCCGAAGGCACATCCATTTGTTCGACTTACAAGTTAAAACACGACCGTTTCTTATAATACTTTTATTAGGTTATCAAGGGATTAAATGTTACAACTCTTTTTAACACCGAACTTCTCTAGGCCCAACACAGAACTAGTCCTAAATAAGTTTGTCTCCCGTTGGGACACTGGTACCACGATGTGAATCGCTGAGTTATCAAATATACTCCAGTGTCATATCCGTCGGTTGCACTGCGCATGCATGCAATCCGATTCCATCGCCCTGGTTTTGTGGGAACATGTTCGTTCATGAAAGTGATGACGCAGCCATTCCCATGTGACTGGCTGTTCTGATCTTGGAGTGTTGGATCAGATGTCTCGTGTTAACTCCCATTTTGATTTAAACGGCAATATAAATAAGCAAAATTTCCGTATATGGAGTGAATCTAATCCAGAAATACTCCGTGAGACGGTACTGCACCCAGAACGAGTCACTATGTGGTGCGCCATTTTCATCAATGTGCATTGTGAGGCCATACTTCTTTGAAGAAAATGGTGTAACAGTAGCTGTCAATAGGGACCGTTATTTAAAGATGTTAAAGGAGTTTTTTTTTACCCAGAACTGCTTCGAAGAAGTATCCGTTTCAACAGCATTTGGTTCCAGCAAAATGGAGCAACTGCACACATAGCCAGATCGGTTATGGCGGAGCTCCAATGAATATTCCCAAACAAATTAATATCTAAAAACTCCAACTTTCCGCTGGCCCCAAGGTCACTTGACCTGACTGCATAAGACTTTTTTATGGGATTATGTCAAGCAAGAGGTGTACAAAACGAAACCAAGGAATTTGACTGAATTGAAGCAGTCCATTCAAACAATAATTGAGGCGATTCCGATTTCAACTCTTCAGGCCGCAATGAATAATTTTCTGATCAGGTTTCGCATATGCGTGGATGAGCATGGAGGTCATTTACGGTCTATCATCTTCAAAAACAATTAGTTATATAAAATAAAATTGAATTTTCTATATAATAAAAAAATGAAATACATTGATTAAGAAAAAGTTATTGGAATTTCTTATTGTATAGTACAATTGGTGCGCCACCCCGTATTAAAAAAAAATTATGAAAGATATGTGCTCGACATTGATCAAAATCTCATGACTGCAAAATAAACCTGATGGTATTCTTGTTTCAATTTTATTGCACGTAATAGATGTGATATATTTAATTTCGTAACGAGGCGGCATTATTTTGTTTTAACTCACTAAAACTAGGCAGATTAATAGACCCGATTGGAGCATATATAACGGTACTTGACTTTGTGAGTGTGATCTAATGAACGGTTTTGGATTTGTCATTATAGCTTTCGACCTTGATGTGTCTTTTTGAAGCAAATAAATCACGTTACCGATTTTTGAGACATTGCCGTGTATCGAAAGTATCGTGGTTTTAGTCTTTTGGTAAAAACTGACTATGCCATTTGCTTTCCTTTGTTCCAAGTATTTAAAATACCAACAGAAAGCCGTTTTTGAGAAAAGTGAAATCTTAAAAAAAAATCAGAAACAGTTATAGTACGCAAGCTTGATTAGTAAATTTTGTTGAAATCTCTTCACCGGTTTTTAAAATATATAGGAATTTTTTTAATGTGCCGTTATTCGAGTCTTTTGCAAAAATCAAGTATATTGTGTTCTTGTTAGCAACAACTATAATGTATATAAATATATAAAAAAATATTTCTAAAATCTTCTCCATATTTCTATCTACCAATAAATCAAATTTCTTTGAAATTACGTCACCCGTTTTTGAAATATTCACCTCGATTACCGTTGTCGTTTTCGACTCCAAAATACACGACTCTTGCAAATCTGTATTATGCTTATCGTTTCACACGACAAAGGTCGGATGAAAATGTCAAATGTCATTTTGTACTAGAATTGAAGTCGTCTCACGACTTTACTTTAATTACCTAAGAAAACTCAACCCCACTAATGACCTTAAAAACGACCTTTTTTGTCGTTTGCAATTCTGCTTCCGACAGGTAGTCGTGTGATTCAATTAGACTGTATTTCATCGTTTGTAATGGATTTTTTGAGGCAGAATTCATTTCTTCTGAATCGAAATACCCACATCATTCACGCATTCGTTTTTGAGTGGAAAATATTCAGTTTATTTGCGTTTTTCCGTTGATCAACTTCAACAGTTAGAAATATCTGAAATGGAAAAGAATTAAAAATTACAAACAAAAGACAATCAGAAGTTCTTATTTCATAATGGAGAATTTATATCTGGCAAAAGGATTCAGCAGAGGGTTAAATAAAATCGATTTCCAAAAATCTTGGACCTGTATTGCTATAAAAATTAACAGCTATGGCCCTCCAACAAGAGGTGGAAATGGCTGGCAAAAGGTATGTACCGACTTACAATCATTTGAGTAATAAATGTTGTAAACATATTTTTTTTAAGGTTTGGGCAGATTTAAAATACAAAGTAAAAAAAAAAATTAGTGCACACTAAAAAGGAATCACGTGCAACTGGAGGAGGCAACTATAAACAGGCGATACTTTCGCCTCAAGAGAAAGCTATTTCGAATCTGCTCTCGTTCGAAAAAATTTTAAATCCAAAAGGTGTGGCTATTGGGGCTCCAACTATTTCAATATTTCAGTCACAATCCCCTGATTGTAAATATTGACTATCCGTCGACATCGCAGGCAGTTTCCACACCAATCCCATCTACGTGGAACGATTTTTCGGAATCAACATCCATAGCTCTCTTGCCAAACTCGCCAACAACAGACATTCAATCCGCTCACTGGTCACATGAGGCTGAAATGAATCCAACTGCAACTAAATCAAGGATTCGAAGTGATTCAAGGAATTGTATGTGTGAAATGCGCCTTAAAGGAGAGCGAAAGATACAATTTTTGACAGTTCCAGAAGAGTGATACCAATCTTTCTCAAAGATTTTACTACATTCTAGTCGTGTACAAATCTGTTACGAATTTGACGGGTCGTGTACGTTAGGTAATAAGGATTAAAAACCGACACGACTCGGGAAACGACAAAAGACGTTTTCGATAAATAACAACGGTAATCGAGGTGATTATTGGTTTCCGTTAATCGAGTCTTTTGGAAAAAACTGAGTAAGCCATCCTCTGACACTCAACCCAAGTATTCAAGACATTAAAATTGATTAAAATCGTTAGAGCTGTTTTTGAGAAAACTTAAATTTTCAAAAATTCCAAAAAATTATAAAAAAAAATTTCAAACATTTTTATATACAAATTCGTTTCAAATAGTAGTATAAGTCGGTGTGTAACTTAATAACTTGACCCATTTTGAGGTAGGTATTAGCACTTTTGTTAAGGACCGTTATTCGACAAAAACTGAGTACCTACGCCATTTTCTTACGCTCACCTTTATCTATTCATATTAAAATGACTCCTTGTTTGTGTGTGTGCTTTATAGACGAATGGCTCCATAGATTTTTTTGAAATTTTGTTTGGTGTGTTCTTTATGGTGTCTGAATTGATCTTAACAAAGTTAGATTTATTTACGATTGACAGTTTTATTAGAAATTAACAAAATGTGAAAAAGAACATTTTAAGTGTTAAGAGAGATAATTGTTTCCAAGTTAGCAATAAAAAGGTTATATTGTCACTTAAAATTAATAATTTAAAGAAAAAGTTATAACATTAAAGTTTTGAATTCATTGCTTCGATCGCAATATAGAAAAGCATTGGCACTATACCAAGTCTTAGCCAAGTTTAAATTGACAGGTATTATGACGAATTTTAGGACAAAACAACATACATAAAAAAATGATAAATAGCATAGTCTGCTCTTCATCTAGGCTGTGGTGTCTGCATCTTGAACTCCAAGATGTGTAAGAGAAAAGAGTTAAATCCCTGTAAAATAATTAAACAACTACCACCTACCCGTGAAGCGTTCCACCCAAACGCTGTTTGATTCAAAAAAAATCTAACATATGTGCCTGCCAGACAACGTTCGCCATATTCCGCTTGTTATTTTATATTTCAAAAATGATCAAAATCGTTAAAGCCATTTTTGAGAAAATCCGTGTTGAAAAAAACATTTGTATGGTACCGTTATTAAAATGATTGAATAAAAATTTAAAAAAAAAAACCGCGAGATATATGCCTACAAACCATAAATACGAAGTTTAAATTAAATCCGTCCACCTATTGTGCCTGGAGCCTCGGTGAGGTGACGAGCGACGACGGACGAACATTTGGGAGACACTTTTTTCGACTTCTCCATAGTCGTAATATCATAGCTCATACTTGAAAATTCAGCAGGATTGCACTATCTTTCTTTTTAGTTTACTAAAGTATACGACAAAGTTAAATATCAGAGCAAAATTTAATGGTGGGATTTTTAAAATATCGATAACAATTTTGATTTGTTTGTTATGTTTGTTTTATTTATTTGGATTCTTCTCGAAAAATGTGTATTAAACTTTTCTCGACTCCAAAATTAACCTTTCTGAATTTTTGTCACTAAAAATTGCATCTCCTTATCGACTGCTCCCACATGTTAATTACAATTGATGTTATCTTATGAAGTTCACTTTCTGGCCTCCCCAACTATATCAACAATTATTGGAACTCCCAAGCATAATAAAAAGTTTAACTTTGAAATATTTCCAAACACCCTTAAGTCACAGACACTCTGGAAATAAAAGAAGACAAATTTAAAAGCGACGCAGACCAACAAATTCCAATTCCAGCTACAGTTAACCAAGTGATATGTTTTACTCCGTTCCAGACCCACTTGGACAATTAATTTTCTTCCCTAGGGAGGAAAAAGGAATTTTTTTTTCCATCGCAAATTTATTTACATTTGTCTACGTACAAACTTATAAAAAAATATGTAAAATAGTAATTCGAATCCCACTTTTCAACAGGACTAAAAGGATGTAGACAAAGAACCTTTCTCCATCAGCGAATGAAAAGAGGAAGGGAATTAAATGAAAAGTAATTATTTGCTTTGACGAAAGATTGGGAGATTTACTTCGTTTTTTTTTTTATTAACGGAAGCCGAACTGTCTGAACACATTTACGGATACTTAATCGGAGTAGTCCATTTTATTTTTAAGATCCCATTTATTATTAAATCGTTAAGAAATTAACTTTAAAGTTGTTATCCCCAAATGAAGAAGATGGATTTCAGTGTTCACCTTTCACTTTGACATTAAAAATTCACCAAAGACGATGAAATTAAATCTTAAAGGATTACTCTGTACAGTAACAGTGTTATTCAGGATTAATAATTTTACCTGTACACTGGTTCTCCTTGCTTAGGAAATTATTTCTTGCCCGAATGCAGTGCAAGGACATTGACTTTTCCAAAGAATTAATCGAGTATCGGGGATAACTTTTTTGCCAATACAATCAGCATAAAACGGAATAAAAAGTATAGGAATTCTTAAAAGCAAAACAAGTGCATAAAGGAAAAACTTCATCGGGAGTTAATGAGCCGGTTTTTACTTCCGTTAAATGGAATCTATAGAAGTAGACTTTGCGTCCGCTCTCGCTCTAACTCACACTCCCACTTTGATGTTTTGATGCAGGTATTTGGTTCGGTTATTTTCAACGGCCACAACCGTCTGGGGGCGACTGGATATAAAAATGAAGAAAATAACAGTTCACCATCGCAGCAACATAATTCGTTCGGTAACTATCAAGTGTTGCTGGAGTGGGCATGGATTGCACTCCGAAAAAATGCTTTCCACACTTGGTACGGCAAAAGTCCTGCAAACAGATGGGAAGTGGTCTATATAAAAACATAAGACTAAGTGGGAACGTGTGATTTTATTTTTAATTAAAAGCTCAAAAGTGAATAGGTGTTCGGCGAGGTTTTATTCCTGTTTATATCTTTCCCAACGTGATTGGGACTTTTGCGTACAATTTAACCGAGTGCTAGTAAGTACTTCTTTGGTAGTTTATAAAACATTCTCGCATCAGGACCAGAAGTTTGTACAAATGCTATTACGAGAATAAGTACTTGCAGCAAGCAGTTTTATTGGCGAGACATAACGCAATATGTTCCAGATGGTTTCGTTTCGTGGATTATATCTAAATGTCGCTTTTCGATTGCTAAATACATATTTTATTTGACTTCTTGTTCCTTTCTTAGATTATTTTAGGAGAGGTTTGAGGGTGGAACAGTTCCCTACTTCGCAATACTTGTAGATCCATTGTGATACCCTTAAGCCGCATTGTTCTGGCCTCAGTTTTACTTTCACAATCAACGTTGCGTAGCCATCCTAATGTCCTTCGAAACCAGTAGATATCAGAAACTGAGACATCGGAAAGTTCTTGAATGTCTTGAAAGTAGTAACTTTCAAGTGTTCGGGTGATAGTGACAGAGAGATTGAGTATATCATCACTGCCTCTACAAATGTCGTCATCATTGAGATAAAGTTTCATTGTGTGATTTCTTAAAAAGCTAAGATTTGGACAGTGTTCTGTCCCAAATTAGCACTCTGCGATTTTTAGGTGTTTTCAGGGGTTTCCCGAATTTGCGTTTGGTTGTTTTCGTTTTGTCTCTCTTGGATGGATCCCACAACCGCACTATTTGTCCACGAATTAAGTTTTCATGGTGAGTTTTATAACCAGCAACTTATGTATTGTCCTTAATGAGTAGAGGACAATTTTTTTTATATTTTCAATTCATCTGGGTGATGACAAAATAAACTTCAGCCAACTAGCAATAAAGAACACATTGCTACTGCCCATACAGGGCCTAAATATAGCTTTGGACAACCGGAAGCTGTTTTATGGCTATTCGGTGCCTAACGCGTACGTTTCTGGTTAACCCCGGTTTGGAACGGCAAATTTGAGAAGTTTATCATGAATTTTTATAGTTTTGGATGTTTGTCAGAGTTTCGCAAGAGGTAGGGCAGTGAATAAAATTTAAGGTTGGTTATAAGATTCGATAGTCCAACCACCCGCTCATTAGTCCAACCACTAAACTACTGCGCCAAATAAAACATTGTTACTTACTTCTCCTCTGGGCCCTGCAAATTGGTAGGCACAGTCAGTCTCCAGAGTCAATATTGTATAATCTGTGCAGTGTATCTAATGCAGTCTTCTTGAAAGGCACGTAAAAAAGGGCGCCTCACCTTTTCACAGTTCGGCTTGTCATGATGAAGCATTATGAATCTTAAGAGTGGTAAGTCGGCATATAACCACGAGAGCTACAGGCCGGTAAGTTTACTTAGCAACAATAGCAAAATATTTGAAAAAGTACTTAAAGAACAAATTTTCAGATTTGTATCTGAACATAACATTTACCCTAATGAACAATTTGGTTTTAGGCGATCTCACAGCACATCGCACCAAGTTCTGAGAATCTGTAAGCACGTAAAGCAAAATAGAGAGCCTAATTGCGAAGATCAATCGACAGTTGATAATTGACTATTTTCAATGTGTTCTATTGTGAACGAACGATTCTAAAGGATTTTATCAATCGCAGTCAATTAATAAAATGCGATTGACAAAAATACCAAATGAATCGTTCGTTCACAATAGCACACATTGAAAATAGTCAATTATCAATTGTCGATTGATCTTCGCAATAAGGCTCAGAGTTTTAGGGAAATCCACAGGTATCTATGCTATTACTTGACATAGAAAAAGCATTTGATTCAGTTTGGCATGATGGCTTCATCTACAAAATACTACGTTTTAACTTCCCAGTTTTTCTGTGTAAAATCGTTCACAGTTTTTTGTCTTAGCGTGGGTCTTATAGCGCTTCTGACTTGGTAACATTCCACTCAGGTATTCCTCAAGGATCAGTACTTGGTCCAAACTCGTACAATTTGTTTATAGCGGATTTCCCGGAAATACCGTCATCTATGCGGATTATACTGCAATTTTTTCTTCGCATGAGTTCACGCTCTGTATTGAGACGAATTTAAACAATGCAATAGACATCTTATATAGATGCTACAACGAATGGAGAATCAAGCTTAACTCGGATAAGATACAAGCAATTTTTTTCAATAGAAAAAGAAAAGCTTGTTTTCTTCCGTCCAATCAGCTTTGGATGAACGGTGCTGACATAAATTGGCAGCCTTGCGTCAGATATTTAGGGGTTTATTTGGATACCAAATTGACATTTAACCCACATATTACAAATACACATAAAAACGTCAGTATTGCGATAAAGACTTTTGTATCCGCTTATTAATAGGAAATCGTGTTTGTCTGTTGAAAACAAAATAGTTATTCATAAGGTAATATTTCAAGCTATTTTTTTATATGGGTGCCAAGTATGGGAAAATGTGCAAAGTGCCACATTATAAAATTGCAAAGTTCTCAGAATAAAATCCCAAAAATGATTTTAGACCTGCCATGGCACTTTTCAACCATACAGTTACATAGAAGAGGGAATGTTGAACTAATTTCTGATAGAATTCGAAAACTAGAAAATACATTTTTAATGAGGTGTGATTACTCTGATATTCCTATTATAAACCAATTATGTACTTGAAAATGTTTGTTTCTGATTCGCCTGGTGAAATATTTGTACCTATATGTCGATTTATTTAATTGTTAGTTATTCTACATATTTATTTATTTATTTCTTAATTAAGTTATGTTTATTTACTTGTTACTTAACCTATATGTCTATTTGTTTATTTATTTAATATATTTATTTAATTTATTTGTTTATTTAATTTATTTATTTATTTAATTTATCTATTTATTTATTCATTTAATCTATTTACCTATTTGTTTGTTACTTAATATATATATATGTATACTTTTTTTTCATTCTCTTGATAGTGATATACGTCTTTATATATATTTATTTTTCGGTTATTTGTTTAATTTTACTCTATTGCTAGGTTTTTTTTGTATGTTTCCCTAAAAATATCAATTGTCTTTATTAAAAATGTATCTTTTGTGATTTTAATATTGTTTTTTCAGTAGAAAGGTATACAATTATACCAAATCTCTATGTTGTAAAATGTGCGATAATGAACCTATTGTATAATTTTTCATGCAAAATAAAAAATATCTATATCTTATGAAGCTGCCTCAAAATAAATTATTTGTTCGCACTTATCCTTGTGACAATTTTGAACCGACGGTTTCCGTTCAAGCTGCTTTCAGATGTACAGACCAAGCGCTTTGGAATCCGCGATTGCTTGGGAGGTTCGATCTTCTCTTCCTTTTCTGTCTCAAAGCGGGGCTGGGAGTCAAAGATCCTCTTTGCTGGAGCATTACTCCGATGTTAGCGAGCAGACAATGTAGTCGACGTGTTTTAGCTTTTCGGCCTACATCCAAATCTTGGTTCAGCTCATAGGCTTCGCGGTTGTATCTTCTCCGCCATTTACCCTTCTCGCGCACAGGACCAAATATCCGACGGAATATATTTTCCTCCAACAACCCAATGCTAGTTTAAGCTCTTCACTTGGTCTTCTGAGTTAGGAGTTCTGAACGCATTTGTTTTGTCAACCCGAAGAAGCCACGGTTTCTTAAGGTAATTCTTCGTCTGGTCTCGACTAAGGTGTAATTCGTGGAGTTTGGGTTTACTCCGATGTAGGTAAACTCCCTTACTACCTCGAAGTAACTGCTATCAAATTCAGTGACGTTTAGTCCCAGTCGGTGGACAGATGTTTGTTTGTTTGTGGAAAATAAGAACCTACTTCGGTTTGTCCTCGTTAACTTCAATACCAACCGATTATGACTTTAAGATCCTTAAAGACCCATCGACACTAATTCATACATCATCTTGCAATCATTATTTGAAATCACTTGTTACCTATTTATAATTTCTTGTTTATGTTTTACTCATCTTTTTTTCGCTCTCTAAAAATGTTAAATTCTTCAAAGAAGTTTTCTGCTAACTTGCACACATTTTCGCGCTAAACGTACAACTAATTCACTATGCACCGTGCATCTCCCCTTTCTTTCCTCATTCATTTCCCATAAATAAGAAACAAACTTGAAATATATGTACTTAAGGGATTTTTGAAAATTCCATGAATTTATAAGTTCACTAGAATTAAGAAGGATCAAACCATCAGCAACAGCGGAAGAGATCCACTTTCCCTGGCTAATTTACACCCCATTGCCGGAGACAGAGAAAGAACCTTAAAAAATAAATATCCAGGATGCTATAGCACACACCCAACCCAAACTGAACCAGCCAGAACCGTGTGTCATGTTTTCTTACCCGCCCACCCAAAGGTAAATTTCCTTTCATACTGAATATGGGCCACCATTTCTTTTGTCCCAAGCTTCATAAGTTCTTCCACCTCTTTATATAGATACATTTTTTTTAGTATCATCATCTCATCATGATCATACTACCCGTGTTTTCCATGGCCTAAAGGGCTCTCCTTCTCCCGTCACACAAACTATCGCCCTCATTCTTGAGCTTAATTCCAACGACTAAAGGAAAAAATTATGCACATACCGAGAGAAGTGCAAGAAATGAAAAAAAAATCAATTTCTTGCATTTGTATAGGATGGGAGGCTAAACAGGATCTTTTTGTTGTGGTTTCTGCCTACTACCATTCTCTCTCTGCCATTCTCCCCGGCTTCTATAGAGTCTTTAATGTTTGCTTAAGCCGTTGCGTTGATTGTGTTCACCCATAACCCATATTACCGAGTGAATTTCTCTTCCTTAATCTGGATAAGAATCTTCCTGAAGGCGTGGCTGTTTCTAATGGCTGGATATGCTCGTTTATGCGATTGCTGCAGAGAATTTAAAAGAAAATTATGAAACTCGTTTTTCGAATCGCCATCGTGTGATTATTGGTTATTGGTTCGGGACTTCCTCTGTCATAATAATGATGATCCGAAGGGGTTATCCAAGCTACAATCATTGACACGGAATGTGGTCATGGCGCATTGCAACTAAACGAAACGTATAAATGGATTTCAATTAAATGTCCGATAAAGGCCAACAGGGATAAATCAATGAGATTGTGCACTAAGTGGATTGGTTGTTTGTGGTTTATGTTAGTTGATAAATTAATAAGGATATACTCGTATTTGCAAGTGCTAGAGGCAGAATAATTGTCATTATGAGGAATGCTTTCCTTTGTGGATAGACATTTATTGAAAACAAATTTATTTTGAATTTTAACTTTGCAAATGAAGGGCGTCAAGTTAAGAACAGAAAGTTTAGAAACATAAAATTTTCCGATGGGGCTAAGTCTGACGAATGGGGTGCATAAGGAAGCAATTTGAACTTTACCTTTGTATATAGACTTTATAGTATTGCTACATTCAGGCTAGGATTCGAAAAGATAAAACGTAATTCTATTTAATTAATCTTTATTAGTTCTCTTTCTATGTAATTCTTGATTATTATTTTAATAATTCAACAATTCACTTTCACAATTAATCACTTTAAATACACAATCACTTTTCTCTTACTCAATACTTGTACTTTTTCTCTCTACTTTTCACTACTGTCATCTATCGCACTTCTTTATCGCGGTTCACAACTAGAATGTCTTGGGTGCTCCTGCGTAATCTATTTATATCTCCTAGTGACACCTCTCGAAATTTCCAGATTCGTTGAGTTTAGAAGGTTCGAGAACAAAATAACTATGTATGTACTAGTTATTCCACAGCTACTCAAACTGCTATTCAAATGCTGCCAAAATCGGTAATATGGCTACTTTCTACTAGATGGCGCTGCAACTTGACTAATTGATGCCCAATGACACAGTTTGAGCAAACAGCAGCAGTATTATCATAACAGCGAGTTTTTTATTTTGGCCTCACGTTGGTAGATGGCGTTTGGAAGGTTTGTGTCTTCAGTTCTGCTCACACCATTTCTTTTTACACACAAATAAACTGTTTTATCTCTCTTTATCGAGCCTTTCATAATTGCATTCCCATGTATGTTGTATTTTTTTTGCGTGGAGCTAGATTACTAAATTCGATGAACGACATATTTTATAGGAGTATTGCGCAAGTTTATTTATCTTTAATCAATATGTGAAATTGCTGCTACCTATATATTTTAAAGTCCATGTACATTTTCAATGAAGCATTGAGGAAGGTCACTTGTTGCTATTTTTTTGCTTAATGGAGGTTGCTTGATTGTTTCTCTTCTGCATTAAACATGTTCTAACATTAGATATACCTACTTCGAGGCATTAAGAACGTCACTACAAAGATTATGCTGGCTAACTCTAGAGCTAAGCTGCAGCAATTGAAGAGTGTTGTATTGCGTCTCTTGGCGGTTCAAGTTGAGTATGGCTTTCATTAGTATAGTCCCGGTATATTCATAGTTTTAATTGTAATCCGCGTTGCGACTATTGAATATCAGAAAGAATTGAACTGTTTGTGTATTCATATTGGTCTAATTTTATTCGTGAAAGGATAAGTTGTGGATATGAAGATTTTTATATTATATAAATCCTAGTTCTTTTATAGTATAGTCCATTGTCTGGTAGTTCTTACACTGGACTATGTTGCTACTATGTTACGTATAGTTGCCAATTATATACAGTCTTGTTCGTATTGTGTGCATTGATTTGCACAGTCCGTCTGGTTACCAAGATAGATATCTTGCTCTTAAGCGTATTGTATCTAATCTTATCAAATTTAATATCTAATTTATTATCGAATTTAGCACCAACCGCGCTGACCCCAAATTATGCATGTATTATTTTTTTTTAATACAGATTTATTAAAAGATATTGAAAGTTAAAAACTTTTGAAGTTGTAATAATAATAGAGTAAATAATAGAGTTTCAAATACTAGAGGAAGAGCAAGTAATATGAGAAATTCGTTTAGTTTTAGAAATGCAACTCCCCACTCAGGACCAATGGATGCCAGACCAATAGTTAGTCGTACTCCAACTGGGGCTAGTGTAGGCTTAAGCGAGGATAAGATTTTACCACAAATGGTTGATAACCCTCCTGCAGCAATGCAATCCGGTCAGGCAAGTAACCACAATAGTGATGACAATAATGAGCGACGAGATATTAATGAACATCCTCCACCTGTTCAAGAAGAGGCTTCGTTTTCGACCCAACGCACAGTGTGACGAATCGCTGATTTAGCGTAATTAAATTGAAATTAAATTTTTTGTTTTTTTTTTCAATTGAAATTGTTCACGGAATAGAATATGTACAGGTAACAATTTTTTTTTAAAATATGACTACAAATATCAAGACAAAACAATACATACAAACCAGCTTATTTTAATTTTTTTAATTATTTGGTACATCTAAAAGTTGCAAGACTTCATGTTCCATGACACTTTTCTTTCTTCTCGGAAAGTATCTTAGACTTGCTTAGAATGGATCTGAGGTTATAAGCAATCGATTTAAGAGCTCAGTATTTGTATCTACACGTGATATTTTTCTGGTAAGAAGTTCCCTAAACCTTCTATTTTCCTTGTTTCTGTCTCTTGCGCTTCTTCTGAAAGTTGTCCGATTGGAAGTATACAAGTAGAAATTATTTGTTTTCCATGAAAGAAGACCTTATGCACACTTACTGGCTTAAAATACCAGTAATATTTTTTAAAATATAGTTCCCTTGTTTCCTTTGCATACTTTTCAAAAGCATCTTCATCTATTGGGAACCCAGACCCAAGAGCTTCTAAGATGATATGAAACTTTTTTATAATTTCTTTATCTATCACTGTAATTTGGGCAGTCTTTTCCTCATCTCTAAAAAATCTTCTAGCCTTGTTCCCGTCATTAGCATTGCTAGACTGTTGAGTTGGCATATCTACCAATAACCCTGTTTCTCTTGTAATTTTTTCTTGGATTAGTTATTTTCTGGCTTTGACTTTATCTTTACTGCCTTGGTCTTTTACCTACCGCACCTTGACATATAATCTATAAGCTTTTTCTCGGTCTTCCTACTCTAGATGAAGAAGGTATTTCATCTAAGATATGTTGTGGTAATGTTAGATTTTCATTTAGCCAGAGAGAATTTGAATTTTCGAAGCGCTCTCTATGCCGACCACTTTTAACCCATCTCTCGTCAAATCTTAAACATAAAGTTTTAAAGGTTAATTTGATTGACTTTGTTGCAGCCTCAGAAAATAGTATACGGCTAAAGTAACCCATAACAAAAGCAAAAACAGCATCTAAGCGCTTAATTTTGACTTAAGAAATGCAAACATCAAAAATTTGCTTTTTCGTGATTTCCATGGGCATCCTAAAAAACGAAGAATTTAGTATGAGTGTCGCACCTGTGCGCAAGAAGTTGAATCACATTTAAGCAGAACATATGCAAGGCTTTAGAACAAACACGGTCTCCAACTTCGACAACACTGAACAATTATACTTTTCGTCTAATGAATACAAAAAACACATATTTTATCTATAAATTTTACTTTCATTTACCCCTTATATTTAACAAAATCTTTAATTATTTAAGAAAAACTTACTTTTATATCAATTGATTGTTTACCTTTTGAGAAAAGATAAAAAAAGTTATAAAATGTACGCGAACCAATAAAAAACGATATAAACACTTTCTCTTCAAATTGACCTTCTTATAAAAAAAAATTATACACAATTTGGAGTTTGAGATGATTTTTTTTGTTGTTGCACTAAGCAACAAAAAAAATTGCACAGTTATTACGTAGGACCGGTTAACCGGTTTTTGTTTAATTTTGTGCATGTCATTTTCTTAATTAAATCAAGCTAAATCATCGATTCGTCACACTGTGCAACGCAGACAAGCGCCACCAATAAGTCAACAAACTTCTTCAGTAAGTTCAGTTTGTAAAATTGAAAAGTGGCAAATTGCATTTGACGGGTCCGAAAATATCCACGATTTTCTTTTTAAAGTGGAAACCCTTAAGGATCGTTCGCAATGTAGCTGGGGACACACTATAAATTGTCTTATCTTTTTTATCTCTGCCTCAATTAATATTTGTTCACCTGCAAATATGGTTTATAAATCATTTGGGAATCCTCAGTGCTGAAATGCGAATCTCCTTCACCGATGTGAAAATACACACCAATTGTATTAAATACAAAGAAAAAAGTTACAGGTTACTGTGATGGTCTAATTGCAATATGCCATAACCTACCCCAAACTTTCATCGAAGCCAACAAATAATTTAACATCAATCTACTCGATGACAATTCTCCCACCTTTCTTTATCCACCATCGCCCCTGCCATTAAATATGAATATCCATTTTTCACTTGCAAATATGAATTATAAGGTAGGTAGGTAGATGGATGCCCTTGTGACTGTTGTCACGGCTCACTTAGACCATCTGTTTGGGTCCATTGTGTCCATTGGTGTTGGGGTTTCCAAAATGTTGAACCTGCAAATACAAAAAATATGCCGCTGTTAAACAGCTCAGTGATCCGCTTTATTAGAACCACCCGGATCTATATGTAAATCTCAGGAGTTTGTTAAGCTCAATGTCGGTCAGATCCTCCAGCTCCTCAAAAAAGTAGCTGCCAAGAATCTTGAATCTCTTAGTACTAAGGGCAGGGCATTCACATAATAGGTGACGAATAGATTCTGTCTCTTCGACGTCTCTACAGCTCCTGCAGTAATCGTTGTGCACTATGCCCAGCCGCTCCGCGTGTAGGCCCACCACGCAGTGTCCTGTAAGGACCCCTGTCAGTGTGCGTATGTCTCTGCGGTTCAGCCCGATTATGGCCTTAGATTTCCTTTTGTTTACCGCTGGCCAAAGCTCCCTCGTGTGTCTGCATGTTTCAAGGCTGGTCCAACGTAGGTTTGTTCTACTCATGGATTCGGCGTCGATTTTCCGTGACAGTGTACTGAGCGGAGTTTGTAAAGATTTCAGAGCCAGAGATGCATCCATCTCCGATCCGCATCTTGCCAGCTTGTCTGCTTCTTCGTTGCCCGAGATGTCCTTGTGCCCCGGTACCCAGCATAGGGTCACCGAGTTTACGGTTGATATCTCGTCTAGGTGTTTTCTGCACTGTAACACCGTCCTTGATTTAACAACTGCTGACTCCATGGCCATTATGGCCGCTTGGCTGTCAGAGTATATGGTGATCTGCTTATCGGCCAGTTTACGCTTCTTCACCTCCTTAGCGGCTTGAGTCTGTCTCTGCCTGAAAGACGCTGCATTCATCGTTGATTCTGAATACCCAGCCCCAGAGTCTCACAGAAGATGCCTGCACCTGTACCCGCATCCATTTTGGATCCGTCGGTATAGATAGTTATTTCGCCTTCTTCCGTGACTGTTCTATTGATCCATTCGCTTCTTTCTGGGATTCTGGTAACGAATCCCTTTTTGAAGGTGAAGGTGTGTGGTAGGTAGTCAGTGGATTTTGTTTCTTTCGATGCTCTCCATCTTGCCTCGACCGATGCGTGTCCGTAGGGCCTGAAAGACCATAGTCCCGACTCCCTGAGTCTAACGGCCGTTTTAACCGCTATGCTGCTGCAGTGTATGTCCAGGGGTGTGAGATTAAGTATTACCTCCGTAGCTGCAGTGGGTGTGGTCCTTAGTGACCCTGTTATCCCAATGCAAGCCGTCCTTTGTATCTTAGTAAGGCTTGAGAGATGGCATTTCTTCTCAGTAGCCTTCCACCATACAGCTGCGCCATATGTTAGAATGGGTCTTACCACCGCTGTGTACAGCCAGTGTACCACATGTGGTTTAAATCCCCATGTGTTGCCGAATGTTCTTCTGCAGGCATAAAGTGCCACGTATGCCTTTTTCACCCGGTCTTCTATATTTTCCTTCCAGTTGAGTTTGGAATCTAGTATAACCCCCAAGTATCTTGCCGTCTTGGAAACTTGCAGGTGCACTCCATTCATCCTTGGTAGTTCAAAGGCCGGTATTGCCCTTTTCCTTGTGAACAGCAGGATTTCTGTCTTGTCTGGGTTTACTCCGAGTCCTTTTTCCGCAACCCATTTGCTGACCAGTAGGAGTGCATAGCTGAGTTGCTCACTGAGTACTGGGATGAATTTACCCGGGACCAAGATTGCTACATCGTCGGCGTAAGCACTCACGATAAAGCCTTCCCGCTCTAGTATTTTTAAGAGTTCGTCCATGACTAGGATCCATATGAGCGGAGAGAGGACGCCTCCTTGTGGGGTACCTCTGCTGACTTTCCGTTCTATACAAACGTCTCCTAGATAGGACTTGATTCGTCGTGTGCCTAGCATTAGTCCAATCCATTCACATAGACTGTTATTGACCCGGGCCCTTCTAAGGCCGCGCAGAATTGCGTCAGCCTCGATATTATTGAAGGCTCCCTCTATGTCTAGGAGCGCACTCAAAGTAAATTCCTTGAATTCCAGGGATCTTTCCACCACGGAAACTACTTTATGTAGTGCAGTGTCTACAGATCTACCTTTGATGTATGCGTGCTGCGATTTGGAAAGGTAATTATCGCTGATCGCTTCTCTGACATGCACATCAATTAGTCTTTCCAGTATTTTTAGCATGAATGATGACAGACTAATAGGTCTGTAGTCCTTTGCTGTGGTGTGGGTAGCTTTCCCTGCTTTAGGGATAAATATTACCCTCACCTCACGCCATGCTTTGGGAACATAGCAAAGCCTTAAGCAGCCCATATAGATGCGTTTCAGTCTTGGGATAGTGGTATCCTTAGCCTTCTGAAGCATTATAGGTCGAATATTATCTATTCCTGGTGCTTTGAGGGGGGCGAATGAATTGATCGCCCATGCTATTTTTCTTTCGTCGATTATTGCGTCGATTGTGTTTTGATCCATACCCTGCCTCGTGTCATGTGTAACTGTATCGTATACTCTAGGCACGTCGGCGCATCCTGGGAAATGGGTTTCTGTCAAGACGACCAGCGTCTGCTCGTGTGATTCAGTCCAGCTACCGTCGATATTTCTTAGCGAGGATATCGGTATCGGTGCATTAGCCAGAACTTTTCTGAGTCGCGACGCCTCGGTCGTAGATTCGATCGATTCGCAGAAATTTCTCCATGAGTTCTTCTTGGCGAATCTTATCTCCTTTTTTAGGAGTTTAACGCTCTGCTTGTAGGTCGTCCATTCGATTAGTCCCTCCTTTGCGAGGTTCCATCTAGATCTTGATGCTTGCATAAGCTCCCCGATCTTGGAGTTCCACCAGGGAGGGCGTTTTTTTCCGTTCGTTCTGCTTGCTGGGCAGGATTTTTCGAAGGATTTTGAGAGCACCTCAGTTAGAGACTCAACTGCTTTGTCGATCTCTTGTTCAGTGCTGTGGTTTTTTACCGGGCAGACGTTTTCCAACATCTGTAGTTCTGTAGTGAACCTGTCCCAGTCTGCTCTTCTTGGATTCCTGAAAATTTCCCTAGCCTGAGATTGAAATTGTAGGTCAAAGAGTATCCAGCAGTGGGCTGAGAACGATGCCTTGCTGGACACTCTCCAGTTCACGACCTGGACGGAACTGCTCTGAGATACAAATGTAGCGTCTAGAACTTCCCTTCTATTCGCTGTTATGAAGGTAGGGTCATTACCCCTGTTACATACGATTATATTGGAACTGAGTAAAAAGTCGAACAAAGCCTCGCCCCTTGCATTAATATCTGAGCTGCCCCAGATAGTATGATGGGCATTTACGTCACCGCCTAAGGCTAAGTTCTTCTTACCTTTCTCGGACGCTGCTACTAGCGTCCTTACCGAATCCGGGGGGACAGATGTGTCGTCATTGTGGGGCATGTACACTGACGCCACAGTACAGCTCTCGTCATTTCCTCTAACCTCCACCGCCGTCACGTCGCCCGTGCTGAAATGAGACAACATTAATACATGAAGGTTTTTATTTGCCACGATACACGATCTCACCTTTCCCTTATCGGATCTGTAAAAGGTGTTAAATTTGTATGACCCTAATCCCATCACGCGATCGTTATGCATCCATGGTTCCTGGACTAGGGCCAGGTCCAGCTGCTCCCTTTCCAGGAGCAGCCTCAAGTTGTCCGAGGCGACTTTACTGTGGTGGAGGTTGATCTGGACTATCTTCATCGATGGCCATATCTTCTCCTCCCACATTGTCGGTCGCCTGTGCGTCCGATGCAGTGCGTTTAAGCAGCTTGAGGGTAACCTCGCTCGCTGCAAATGATAACGCCATCTGCATCTCCTTCTTCAGCGGTGATGGCGTTTCGTCGAAGACGACGATATATCCTCTTGCACCGTTTTTGGGCTCTTCCGCGCTTACGATTTCCCATCCCTGCATGGGGATCTGCGGGTTTTGCGCTTGCATGACGCGGAGCACGTCATTCTTGTCCACCCCCATTTCGATGATGACTATTCGTCCCTTCGCCCTAGGGACTTCTCTGGGCGGGACGGCCTTGAGCATGGCTCCTTCCCAGAGTTCTAGGCCGTCTATAACGGTCTTGGCGAAGTCGTTGGATGCCTGGTCCTTGCAGTCGATGTAGGTGATACCCTTGATCCACCTCATCTTGCCATAGGCTGGGGCATTTACGCCGGCGTTCTTTAGAATGTGAGATACGATTGCAGAGCCCAAGGTCTGCTCGATTCTCTTCCCACATTCTACTGTGTACTGCCCGCTCGGCTTTTTGATGTCCACCACAGCCAGCTGCAACGGATTTCTCGTCACCTCGCTGTAGCTGCTCCTTTGGTTGGTTCCCCACGCGCCTGATGCCTTTTTGGGGCTCCCCGTGGTCGTTGTGGTCTGTTTGATCTTCTTGGGGGCATTTGGTACGTCTTCCGACGACCTCATCCTCTTCGAGGCAAACACACTTCTCTTTCCACCCGTTTTTTCCGTCGGTTTCCGCTGAAGTCCGCTGGGGCCCGGCTTATCGCTAGGCTCCCTTGGGACTGGCTGAACCTCCTTACGTACTTCGGGTCTTCTGTTTCTGGCATTGGGGTCCATCTTAACGACGTCATCCCTCCGCCTTGTGTAATCGCCTTTCTTGCCGGTCACGTCCTTATTAGCCGTCCTGGTTCTCGGTTCTGGGGGCCTTGTGAGAATGTCCTGCTATGGTTTCTCTGGCCCATCCTAGCGATGCTACCTCCTTCTCAGTGAGAGAGGATCTTTCCTTGGCGGTAAGAATGCCATATATATGTTTGGCCTTTTTAAACTCCCTCTTCCTTAGCAGACCTGGAGAGAGTTTTTTCTTCTTCCTCGCCTTGTCCGTTGCGAGATTCTCTTCGGAGGGTTCAGCTAAGAGCTGTTCTTCCCTTTCCTCCCATATCTCCTCATCAGTTGCACCGGCCTCTAGGGCCTCATCTCTAATGTGCGGTTCCACCGGCAGTGTGTCTGCCGCACTCTCGGTATCTAACATACCCACTCCCTCATCCTTGTTTTTGTTTGTTGTTTTAAAAATTTTGGTTCCCACGATTATGGCCGGAAAGGGTAGTCCGCCCCGGAAGCGCCGCCATGCCGGGGTAAGGCATTAAGGTACCTGCAGGTCTTCGCCAGGGCACCTCAGGGAGCTCGTGAGCGGTTGGTTTGACCCTCAACCTTTCATCCTTGGGCACGGTTTACTACTTGCTCGCTCCACCCCTGGAATTAGGTTTGAATTAGGATAGGTGTGTGGTGGGTGGGGGGGGGGGGAGGGGATGGACCGGAGTGTCCTTTTGGTTAGTTCTTGGTCATCGCTCATCAGACGGTCTATCTGCCATGGGTGGCCCTAGTGACGATCGCAGTCGTCGACAGCATAGTCCGTTGAGTCTACGCGACTTAAGCCTCCGCACCGGCACCATCCCTTCCTGGATGATGCACTCGACAAGGTGACTAACCGCGCGAGAGGATATGAATTATAAAGAAAATCATTTGAGAATCCTCACCGCGACTCCCCATCAACGATCATACACACACATACCAATTGTATTAAATACCAGAAAACATAACCTACCCCAAACTTCCATCAGAGCAAACAAATAATATGGCATAAGTGTACCCGATAATAATTCCTTCACCTTTCCGCCCTACCATCAACCACCAACGCTACCTGTGTCGTCTTCCTTCTCATATGCCTAGTCACGAGCATGAAGGAGAACAAACAATCAGCTGTTTGCGCAAAACCAAATAAAAATATTCTGCTGATACTTCCATCAGAGCCAACAAATAAAATACGATAAATCTACCCGATGAGAATGTCCGCTACATCAAACATCAGCCACCATCGGTAGTCGTTAACTGAATGATCTTCCTTCCTCCTCATATTCCTCCTCATATTCACGAGAATGGAAGATAATGGAAGACAACAAAGGTGTAGAAAAGGTTCTTCAATATGCTAGTATGGATATAGCTTTTTTTAATGTAGTATTTACGTCGTATGGTGGCGTAGTCGTCGAATTCACGTACAAAGACCAAAGTAGCTGCGGATTTCAAAAAAGAAGAATTGTTTTTTTTTGTCTAATTTAAAAAATGAACAGGAAGTGAATAAACGTGTAAGATGTTTGCAGGTACAGATCAATAATATCCTCTTTTTTTTAGAGAAATAAACAACTCGTCCACAATTCCTAGTGATAATGAATCACAAGAAAAAAAATCCTGACATTGCTAGGAATTTGGCAAAAAATGATCCGGAGACAATCCAAAAGTTTTTGGGACAATTTAAGAAACAAGCTGAACAGCTTGGGGCCACCTGCTAAGGAAGTTTCAGAATGGAAAAAGGTAAATAAAGCAATCAATCAATTGAAAGTGGTTTATTACAAAGTTAACATTAGGTTTGGTCAGACCACAAGTCTGCTTTAAGAAAAAAACTATCGCAGAACATCCGTCAATTAAAAACTACTGGTGGCGGTGGAAATAAAGAAATTTTGTTTACTCCTCTGGAGAATGAGGTTATTGAGATGGTATGCTTGAAGGACTGCGTAGAGAGGTTGCCTGTAACAAGCTGCTACGGTGCTCCAAATATACGAAAACCTCTCAGCGAAACTATTGTCACATCAGCTGTGCTCGAAGACACAGTAGATTCGGAAACTGAAGTGGATGACCCGGAGCAAGAAACACATATTAGCTCAGAAAACAACCACAACCTTTTGAATATTCTCCCCACCAATAACTCGGATCGACCAAGGAAACAAACATTACCAAAACAGTTGGAACTTCTTGCACGGCAAATAAATACGCAAGAAAAGCTTTATGATATGATATCCGAAGGCCTCTTAAAAATGAAAGAGCAATCCAATGATACAAATTGTATAGTAGAAAAAAGTATAACGTTCATTGGATCGGTTAGGTGAATACCAAAAAAAGGCGAATGCAATCAATCAATCATTGGTTGATGAAACAAACAGTCACAATGAGCGGATGGAATATTTTGCCATGGAGAAAACCAAAACCAAAAGGAAAATATTGGAAATACAGTTAGCAAATGCAGAATACCAACTCAGAATTTTCTAACTAAATTTAACTTGTTGTACCTGCCATGAAGGCTTATTTTACATTTGCCGCAAAGGGTGGCTTACTTTGTTTCCATATCGTATAGCGATTTAAAATAAAAAAATGTTTCACTATTTCCCTATGTGAATGAGTCATGAATGGCTCCCGGATATCTGGCGTCCACATATCGGATACGCTGTTTATGATCACATATCTGAAAATCAAGCATTACATTAAGACTAATACATATATGCATGCCATTATGTTAATTTGTAGAATTTCTTACTATCATAGTATTTAAGCTGTAGAAACCTTTCCGATTGTAAAAGAGGTGTGTATTTTCGCCAGCGGGCTTTGAAATTTGTATGTGCGTACCATCAACGAACATTACGATCCTTGAAATTCCTGACTTCTCGTAAAAATACATTTTGGCTTCCATTTTTTCCTCCTCTGACATTTGCAGGCTTATCCATTTGGGACATAAACATTCCTCTAAAATGTTTAAGACTTCCGATATCGTTGTTGATACTGTTGATTGTGCCATACCAATATTAAAGTCTTGTCCAGTACCAGTTTGGTAACCTCCGTATGCCAGAAACCTTAAAAACGCCGCTAACTTACAGTTAGGTGTAAGTGATGAGGATCTAACCAGTTGTGGAAGTTTGCTTCTAACTCACTTAAAACATACTGGAATGCAGATTTATTGAATCTGAAGTTTTTAATAAATCTAAAAATAAATTGTGACGTAATGATGGGAAAGAAATTCTTTATTTTCAATTTACGTAGGTACTGAGTATCGGGTAACTGCAATATGTCCCCTGCTCGTATTCTTATGCCCCTTCGAATGTGTCTGCTATCAGTTTCTTTTTCACTTTCCAAATTTAAATAAAACCCAACAGTATCCAATTCGTCTTTAAAATTTATTGAAAAACCCAACAATATTTTTTTGAAAATATCTCTATTTGACAGCGGACCAGCTGATTTCGAATTTTTCTATAATCAAGTTTAGCGGACCGGTACTGTAGTTCATCCGCCGGTTTCTATGATAGGGCAAGTAGGCAATATACTAGAATATTGTGAATATTTATTTATTTATTTATTTTTTTTTAATTTGCTTACGCTAAAAGGATTTTTTTCTGTTGTTACAGTACCCTTAAAGTGCTAAGAACACAGCGTAAGCATTTGTGTTTTATCAGCAAGCAGCACCTGGCATTTTCGTATTTCATTGCATGCTTTTCGGTGCTACCTACTATTAGAAAGAATTTATATTTATATACACATAACGCGTGGATCAGAAATTACAATCGATAGCAAACGTTTGTGAAATAGAAAAATGTCGCAAATCGTTAATCGAAAAAGTCGTTCATCGATTAATAAATCGACAACCGCAATCGGGCACTTTTTTCACACATTTTTTCTTAATTTTTTCTCATTGTGAATGCATTTAGAGGAGCAACAAAAATTGAACATAAAAAATTGCAATAGGTCTGAGTGTGTACACGGTAGTTACAAAAAATGTAAAACGTAAAAAAACAACGGAACAAAATGAGGGTGGTCTTTCATTTTGACATAATTTATCGCACGCGAGGTGAGTTTCTATAAATCCGAACGCTCGTGAGCGTGTATCAAAATCAAAATCTAAATTGCCGATAGTTCCCGAGCGCGTGCGTTTTATAATTGCTCATTTCAAAGCTCATTGCTTATAAACAGCTCACGAGTCGGAGTTTCCTGCCTTAAATACCCCCACATCACTAAAACTACACAACAGGAGTGGCTTTTATCGTACATATAATCCAAGCTTAATTTAGTGGTTATTAGCTAAGATTTTAGGATTGTCCGTTGCCAAAAATAGCTCGTACACATTACATTCGTAGCGATAAAGCCACTTCAATATCATGCCAATCCCTCAGGAGTGTAATCACAGTTTATTGTGAAATTCATTGTCAACCCTTACATATGTAAATAATAAACATGTATATACTTATGTACGTCATCGGATATATTGTTGTGTTCCATTCCACATCATTTTAATTATCATCTTTCTTATTAATTACTCACGCAAACTAAAATGCGGGGACACTCCTCTGGTAATGAGGTCATTATTCATCATTTACGCAGCCATACATATTTCCATTTGTCTGTAATTCTCAACAAGAGCCTAAACTCTCCATTTGTGTATTGCTCCAGGAATACGCACTAAGAGGTTTTTAATGGTCTTCGGTTCTGAACTGAACAAATAATACCACTGACCCGGCAAAACGCTTCCACATGCTAAATTCTAATTAAGCTTCCTAATAAGAAGGAGCTATTCCAATGCTAACCTGGTATGACCTTCTTCCTTGAAATTACTTCTGCAAGATGTTTCATTGGTCAAACTCCCCATTTGCCTAAACATGTTAACTGTCGCCATCGCATTGAAAGAGCCATATATAAAAGCAGATGGAATAAACTTCACACATATGTATGTCCTGAGAGAGTATTCAGGCAGTGAAATTAATTCAGGATTCAAAAGCCTTTCTCCAGAACAATGCTACTGACATTACCTTGTGGTGATGATTTGAGGCGCGTGCAGGAGGGGAAGGGGTAGTGAGTAAAAGATAGAACACGGTTGCCCTTAACTTGATTATTCAGAAAACGAATGCAACTTCGCTTCGTTATCACCATTTACCTCTTCGCTGTGGCCAACTACTACTCGTACTACTACGTACTACAAAAATGCACATACTACTAGTTGCCGGATTGAAAGGTGGGAAATGTTATACGATTCAAATTTTTTTTTTGTGCTCTTTCGTCTTCTTTTTCCATAAAGAAGGACACTTTATCGTAACGAAGGGACATCTTATTCAATTGCCGTAATGTTTGCTATTTCTGGAAAACGGTTACGGAATAATGGACCACAGTTGCTGGAAAAAAGAGAATTTTATACGGATTTTGTTTTTTTTATATTTATATATAAATATAAAGGAGTTGAGGTTTAAGTTTTTTTTTAAAGAATTAGCTAACTGATCGTTTTTGTTGTTTTTTTCCATTTACATATTTTTCCTTCTTATTTTTCAGCTGAATTGTTTGCAATTTACTCAAAAGTCAGTGGCAGTAAGGATTCTTTTATTATTTATTTCCATTTTGAACACTGCCTTTGGGAGTTGGCAGGGAATCCAGCAATGGAATTTTTATCCTTTCCTTGTCTGTCAAAAGTTGTATCGAAATTGTTCACTTGAATACGAATAAAACAAAAATAGTAAACCAGAACTACCCTGCCGATGTAAACTTTTGCCGTTGTGCTTTTCACCCCATAAAAATGCATTTCTTAATTTCCAGAAGGCTCAATAGTAATTCAAGCCTCTGTCTGTGGTGTCTCAACGAAATTCATGTTGGACAAACTGTCTCTTGACCACCCTATCGAACCTGACCTAGTCTTTTGAACTGTGGGTGACACTGTTTTTATTACATCATTTCGTTTAATTACTCAGAACGCTTCCCATGGCACTTTCTTTACAATAGACAAATGTTAGTGACAAGTCTTCGATGAGCCAGTGGTATATCAATTCTGGATTATCAATAAGAAGTACTGCACTTCTTTCTTTCCTGCAGCGCTTAAGGAAGCCTATGCATTTCGCAGTGTTCTTGGAGACATCGAATATGTGGTCATTCCAACGAAAGTTGTCATAACCACACATACCGAGAATGGAAAGCCGTTCGGTTTCAGCGCAGCAACTGGGCAATGGCAGGGTGTTTGGGTTTTGCATTAATGTCGTTTTGGAAGCATTAAATTCAACTCTATTAGTTACACGTACCGTACACCCCACTGTGAGTTATTCTCTTAAGAACGGAATTTAATGAACTTAACATGCGTTGCCGTTCCAGTTCCACACCCAAAGATGAGTTGCGTGAACCAAGAAGCGAATACAAAAAGCTAAGGGTACTGTCATCGGCGAAGGAGTGGATGGGATAAGAGGTAACAGACAGGAGATCATTTATAAAAATTAGAAATAGAGTCGGAGACAAGACAGAGCCTTGGGGAACACCAGCATTTACTTGGTGAGTTGCAGACTTGAAACCGTCCAAAACAACTTGAATTGAACGGTCCGAAAGGTAATTTCTAATCCATTGAAGAAAGGTGGACGGGCTGGACAAATGCTGTTTTCCACCTTCTGGGGAAGAGCCCTAAAGAAAAGGATAGATAGAAAAGCTTGCACAATGGTTCGCCAGCCTCTACAGAACGATAGGCGAAATACCATCTGGACCAGCGGATTTGTGAACGTCAAGATCTTGAAGTACTCTAGCCACTGAACGAGTGCGGAAGTGGATTGGTCCCAACAAGGTAGCAATATGCCCGAAATCATCATTCATTATTAATGCCATAAAATTATCTTTCGAATAAAAAAAAAAATTACTATTTATTGTTAGCAAAGTTTTATTAGAAGTTAGGAAAAAATATAAATATAGAAACACAAGAAACAGCCTACAAACATGATTACTAACAAAGTGTATCAAACAATACAGTAAATAGATTATATAATTTCAACACCCCCTCTTAATCGTTTAATCCCAAATTTAGACTTAGCTTCTTAAAACGGGTGGCATCTAGACTCTTTGTGAAAATATCAGCCAATTGTTCTGTAGTTCCTATGTGTTGAATTTGTACAGCGCCGCTTGCAATTGTGTCTCTTATAAAATGGTGTTTTATGTCGATGTGTTTAGCTCTTTTACTTTCTAAATTATTTGCCATACAGATGCATCCACGGTTGTCCTCATAAATTATAACAGGCTCTTCTTTCAACTCGTCCAGGTCTTGCATTATGCCTTTTAACCATAGCGCTTCTGTAACAGCTGAGCTCAACGCAATATATTCTGCTTCACTAGATGATGTAGCGACAGTAGTTTGCTTTTTGCTGCACCAAGAAACAGTGCATCCATATATTTTGAAAATATATCCAGTAACTGATTTTCGATCAACTTGGTCAGATCCCCAGTCAGCATAAGCATATCCAATAACTGGCAAATCTTCATTTATTTTGAATTCAAGTTTCCGGTATTTTGTGTATTTCAGATACCGAACGATTCTTTTTAGGTGCGGCCAATGTACATCGGATGGAGATTGCTGATATCGGCCCATATGCAACAGGATAGCATATGTCTGGTCTTGAGCACAACATGATATACATCAGGCTTCCCAGAAGTTCACGGTATGGTTTCTCCGTTTTTGTTTGGGCATCACTTGGTTGTAACTGTAACCCCTTTTCCATTGGACTTTTAACTGAGTTGCATTCTGACATTCCGAATTTTTGAAGTAGTTTTTCAATACTTGCTGCTTGCGAAAACTTTATACTTCCTTCATCGTTGTCCACTTTAACTCCAAGAAAACATTTAAGTTTTCCACAATCGTACATTTCAAATTTGTTAGACAAGTCCCTCTTGAGTTTCTCAATAGTCATCAACTTATTTCCAACGATAAGTAAGTCATCCACATATAGGATAATGATTAAAACATCATCATTCTTCTTATCCTTCTTGGTATACAAACAATAATCATGTTTATATCTGATGAATCCCAGGAATAAAAGGAATTCATTAAATTTGTCATTCCAGCAACGCGGTGACTGCTTAAGACCATACAGTGACTTAACAAGTTTACACGCCATGCCTTTTTTAGCTTCTAATCCATCGGGTACATCCATGTATATATCCTCTTTAAGGTCTCCATATAAAAAAGCTGTCTTGACGTCCATATGATGAAAAATGTACTTTCGACGAACACCTACAGCCAACACGATACGTATTGTAGTTAGCTTCGCCACTGGCGCATATGTATCATGATAATCTATGCCATATTTTTGAAGATACCCTTTGGCAACAAGCCTTGCCTTGTATTTCAGAGGATTTCCATTTTCATCTTCTTTTATTTTGAATACCCACTTGGACTTCAATAGTTTTACATCAGGTGGAGGTTTGACAATTTGCCAAACATTGTTTCTTTTCATTGAATCAATTTCACCCTGAATCGCCTCTTTCCAACATTGGCTATTATTGATTTTTAAAATTTCTTCATATGTCTCGGGAACACTGGTAGAAATGTGAAGAGCGGCAGAATTTGCTCTACTAGTAGTAAAATAATAAAGGAACTTACTTGGTATTCGGCGCTCCCTGTCACTGCGTCTTACAGTTACCTCCTCAAGGTTGCTGTTATTTGGTTGCGAAGGGAGCGCAATATCAGTAGCTTCCTCGTATCCAAATTCAGCATCCTCAAACATAGATCCTTCTTCATCAACCTCAGGTTCAGTAACACGAGCATTTTCTTTTTCATTTAAAGCTTCTTGTTCTTCATAGACATGTTCCACAATCACGGGGTTGGTCACAAATTCTTTTTGAGTATGACCCACAGCATCATCACTATATAAATATTCCCCCTCTTGCTCGTGGATCGGTTGAATTGTAATAATAGATTTCACATTTTTAAATGGATAATATGACTCATCAAACTTAACATCTCTTGCAGTGAACACTTTTTGTTTCTGCAAATCCCAGAGCCGATAGCCATTTGGTGCATAGCCAACCATAACTGCTTTCTTACTCCTTGGATCCAATTTCTTTCTGCATTGTTTTGGAATCCAAGAGTAAGCTTTGCAACCAAATACCTTAAGCTTTTCCAGCTGGGGCTTATTTCTGTTCCACAATTCCACCGGTGTTGCACAATTTTCCAAACTTCTTGTTGGACTACGATTGAGTATATAAGTACCACACAAAGCTGCTTCAACCCACAGCTTCTTAGGCACGCTTGTCTCAATCAGCATGGTTCTTATCTTTTCAACTAGAGTTCTGTTGAATCTTTCTGCAACTCCATTTTGCTGTGGCGAGTAAGCTATAGCTGGTTCCACTTGAATACCCTTTCGTTTATACCAATTTTCTTGATTTTTTGATAAATATTCACGCCCTTGGTCAATAGTCATTATTGAAATTGCAGTTTTGAACATTACAGTAACCATTGCTTCATATTCTTGAAAAACTTCGAAAACTTGGGATTTCTTTTTAATTGGGTATATCATTGTAAAATGACTGTAATCATCAATGAATGACACAAAATATCTCGAGCCGTCCCAAGCAACAGGATCAATTGGTCCACAAACATCAAAATGAATTCGTTCAAGAGGTCTTGTTGCTCTAATACGTGTTCCATTGAAACGTTCACGGCATTGCTTACCCTCCACATAAGTGTCACAGAAACCAATTTTTGCATCTTTGGCATTTACATCTTTTATTATTCCGTTTTTGATCAGTTTTTCAAACCCTTGGTCGCCAATATGACCTAACCTTTTATGCCATAAAGAAGCTATACTTATCTTACATAAGTTAACAGTCGGCTTCCCAATTTCTATTTTTAACTCGTACAAATTTCCACGCAAGTAGGCTGTTGCTATTAGCCTATCATCTTTTACAATTAACGCTTTATTGTGCAAAAAATGTACCTTAATTCCAGTTCTTGTGAGTTTTCGAACCGACAATAAATTGTCTCGTAACTCTGGAACGTACAAAACATCGTTTATGCACAAGTTCACGCCGTTATTGCTCATCCCATGAATTTCTCCAGAATGGTATGCAGTAAGTGACTGATCGCTTTTTGCGACATTAATTTCAACAGGAGCTTTCAGTAGCTAAAGATCTGCAAAATACCATTTTTCATTTGCCAGGTGATCGCTTGCTCCAGAATCCAATTTGAAAGTAAATTTTTTATTATTTTTCTTCCTTATAACCTTGTTACTGCTTTCCAGAAAGTTTTTGTCTGCATTAAAACACACACTTGTACTCTCAACGCTTCTGGCTTCCACTTTTTTACATTCTCGTGCTTGGTGGCCAAATTTTCCACATTTGAAACATTTTCAGTTGAACTTTTTCGTCAAATTTTTCTTATTGAAATGCTTCTTTCCAGAAAATGCAGTTTTTTCTTCAAATTCCCCTTCTTGTCGATCTTCGAACTTGCTCTGTTCCGATATTAGTCTCTCCTTTGCAATATTGAACGTAAGCTTACCGTCGTCAATGTTTTGTAATGCGGTAACTAAAGGATCAAATTTTTCAGGCAATGTCAGAAAAAGTTGAGCGAGCAAATCACTTTCTTCTAGTTTGGCCCCTGCCAATTTCAACTTCCTTATCAAATCCTCAAAATTTGTCAAATGTGAGATCACAGACTCATCATTCTTCATTCGAAGTTTTGCCAATTGCTTGCGTAACAGTAATTCGTTAACTACTGATTTCTTTTCGTATGCAGATTTTAAGCTTTTCCACATCTCTTTGGCAGTGTTCTTCTCTCGAACATAGCTAAGGCAACTTGAATGGATAAAATTTACCAGGCGCTCTTTGGCCTTCTTGTCCCTTTTCAAATACTCAGCCCTCGCCGCAGTTTCTGTTGGTTGAACGTCGGTTAGAACGTCCAACAAGCCCTGACTGTCCAAATGAATCTGTACTCTGAACTTCCAGTCGTCGTATCCTCTTCCATCGAACTGTGGGATACCGTGAGAAAATTCTTTATGTTCGGCCATTGTGTTCTGGGCCCATAACCTATTGTTAGCAAAGTTTTATTAGAAGTTAGGAAAAAATATAAATATAGAAACACAAGAAACAGCCTGCAAACATGATTACTAACAAAGTGTATCAAACAATACAGTAAATAGATTATATAATTTCAACATTATTTACTATTCCCTCTTTATACCCATGAAGACTTCCACAAAAGATGGCGCGGTGGAAAATATAAGTGTTGCCTGGAGGGATTTTAGGGTGGGCCCCTCGGTGAGTAGTCACTGCACCCACTATTGTCCTTTATTGTTGCCAAAACTTGGTTGCATTTGGCTAAGTTGATATGAGAATTGATCTGACGTCCAGTTGTGACTTGGTATAGTTCCCCCAGCTATATTCATATTCAAAAATACTAAACTTCAAATATTCTAAAGACCATAAGTAAGTAAGATCTCTAAATACCTTTCTGTATATTCTGGTGAGCATAAAGTCTCCTTAAAAATGTCCTCAGTAGATCCTGAAAATTTATCATGATTTAACAAAACAATTTAAACTTTTGAACTCGATGAGTTACCAAAATGAATAAAATAAACTTAATTGCTATTCCTATTGAAATCCCATTAGTAGTATGGGAAACTTCAACTTCCGAAATGGACAAACCCATAGGATCTGCATATTTTACACTGCAGATGGTTTCTTTCATTTTGATAGTCAGATTTTTCATGTTTGCATTCACAGGCATCCTCTCCGACCGACAACGTAACCCCCAAAAATCCTTAAGTCTCAAGATTATTTTGAGAAACTTTATTGAAATCACATCGCACAATTGAAACTTTTGTGTCATCTTTTCCATCCGGGTTTTTCTTTGCTTGGGTCGTTTTTTTTATCATGAAACTTCAAACAACTGCATATTCATACATATAAAATTCATTCTTTTAACAAAACACAAATGCGCCGTGCTTAGTTGATATAGCCAACAGGGGAAGTTTGAGAAGAGTACACATTGCAAGAAAGTAGCGGCTATAGTTGGCCTGAGATAAATATAGAAGAGGATTATGATATCCTCACTTGTAAGAGATGAGTAGAACTGGCAGGGGGAACAAAACAACCACTGACATTTGAACAAGTTCATTTCTCTAGTTTTTCAAGGATTTGTACTTGAAAAAAAAAAATGTGTTTGAAGAGGTCGGAGGTAAAGATAATTTATATACTTACTTGACGCGGTCCCGACAAGTGGAGTGTCTCTATCTGAGACACTGCAGCTTCCATCGTCTGCGATCCCGGGCACTTTGCTTTCAGTTGTCCAGACCAAGCGCTGCATCCGCGATGGCTAAGTCTTTAAATCGGGGGATAAGTCTACCTTGCCTTAACGAACCTGAGGGCTGGGAGTCGAAGATCCTCTGGGCTGCATCATTATTGTCCATCCGCTCGATATGTCCGAGCCAATGAAATCGATGTGATTTAGCTTTTTTGGCCTACCTACATCCCCTTCATGGTATACAGCTTCCTGCCACACGGGACGAAATAACCGGCCACACAGGACTAAATATTCTTCAATCGCTTTAAAAACCTCTGAGCTGGGAATTCTGATGAACTCGATAACGTCCGCATACCCCTGTAGCTGGACGGAACTGTTGAAAACAGATGCATTCGAGTTAACATCTGCCCTGCGCACTATTTGCTCCAGAACAAGATTGAAGAAGTCACATGATAGCGAATCTGCTTGCCCAAATCCGGTGCAAGTCTGCATCAATTCGGAAGCGCTTCTTTTAATCAGCTTATTACACCGGAAGTCACACTGGTAAGTGACATTGCGTTTAATAGGATCTTATAGGCGACATTTAGCAGGGATATGTCTCGATAGTTCTTGCAAGAATGATCGCCTTTCTTTTAGATGGGGCATATGGAGCTGATAGTCTGTCTTTCTTCCACCCATACTTTGTTGATGATTTGGTGCTTTGAAGAGCTCCGCTGGTATAACATCAGAGTCCGCTGTCTTGTTGTTCTCAAGCTTTTTTATAGGTAAGTCCACCTCTTCTATGGGTGGTGGAATCAGTTTTTCATTCAGGGCTATATTCCTCCGGAATATTTCCCATTTTTCAAAAATAGGTATCGGCATGAATTTCGAAAAAAGGGAAAAAAATCCCTCCGGAACAAATTGGTATCGTAGACAAAAATTCCCCCCGGAATTTCGCGAAATTCCCTCCGGAATATTTCCTTCGCAAGTATTCTAATTGAAATTCAAAAATCTAAGCAGTTTGTATGTGGATAAGTAGTCGGTTCCTTTTAAGTTTGTATTTTAAATCAAAAAAAGTAAAATAAGAGTAGCATTGGTTTGTTGTGGCTCAAATAAAAAGAAACTTTAGCTTTAGAAAAGAAGAAGAATTTTGTCTTTATGCAAGTATTTTTTGTTCAAGTTTTATTTCGATAATTTTATATAAAAATAAACATATAGGTCTAATTTAACTAATCAAAGACAATTGGAGATGATGGTACATTTCTGCGATGGAAGCCGCGACATTGCCAATGGCTTCACTACGAATAGGAGCAAAGACGATGTGAATAAATTTTGGATGCTTCTAGAGAAGGAACTGAACAGCGTAGGAGTTCCAATGTCACTTCACTAAATCGAACGCGAGTATAATAAAATAATTTATAACATTAACACAATTTTCTGTTAAAAAAAAAATGCATTACCAAAATTTCAACAAATATGAGCTTAAATTATAATTGAATTATTTGCGTTTGACAACTGTCAATGCGTTCGAACATAACTTCGAAAATTCCGATGGAGATTCACGATACTAGGAATAATTTCCAAGGAAGAAAAAATGTTCGGGGGGAATTTTGTTCCCTTGGAATTGCCGATAGCCCTGATTGACAGGACGGGGGTTCTCTTCTTGCCCTATCACATGATCTCTACATAGTGCTTATTTACCAGCTGTTGGAAATGCTGCATAAACACATCTACTATTCCCTGCGCTTCGGTGACTAGATTTCAATCGCTGTTTTGCAGAGCCTGCGTTCCGGTCTTAAAGCAAATTGTTTAGCTTTCTTGTAAAATCTCCGGATGTTGTTTCGACCTTGAGAATCTTCTATTTCCTTGAGCTAGGAGTCTACTTCTTTTTTCCCAACATGATCTTCTTCTCGTAGCTCGATACTTTACTCCCGCTGCCATACAGGGCCTAAAACCTAGCTTCTCCGACCACTATCTTGTGCGAAGTGGAAGGGACCTACAATTTTAAGCCGAATCCGAATGCTAAGTTTGAGAAGCTTCTCATGACAATTGATACTCTTGGATGTTTGTCAGTCGTTCGCAAGAGGTGGGGCAGTGGAAAAAAAACTCTAGAAAGTACTTGGTCCCGGTGGCTGAACCGGGGACCTTTCGATTATTATTCCGACACACTAACCACTGAGCCCGACATTTTTAGATTGCATCTTCCTGTAAATGCATACATCATTATAATACGAACTTTTTCTTTGTATAGCTAGTTACCTACGGTGGTCCAAGGTATATAGAATATAATGGTATAATATTGCGCATGTTATCTTTCTATCTCCTTCACGCATTGTTACGTCATCTGTATCGTTTTGTGCGTTTTGCGTTTGACACTTTGGTACTAAATGGTGTGAATATTTTTGTTGTCCGGTTAATTCCATGAAAAATATATTAAGCAAAGTGTAAAATGGTGATTTGTGCTATGTATGGCTGCAATAGCAGTAATGACAAAAGGCTAAAACATAATCAAATATCAGACGGTTGTGAAATAGTGAAATTCTTTTGGTTTCCAAGCGATGAAGAAATGCAAAAAGTGTGGGTGAATAAATGTGCCAGAAAGGATAAATTTAATGCAAAAAATGCATTCCATTGCTCCAAGATTTCGGTGCCGACCCACTGAATGGAACATTCACGTGGGTGGAGCAAGTGTCAGAGGGATTCCTAGACAAACCTAATACGCGGTTTGTTGAAACACTAAAAAAGCTTGACAATATGTTTACAGCATATAACTCAACAACACCAAAAACTGGGCCAAATTACATCAAAACATTAATGAATATGTCTGAAAACATAAACGCAGATTCCAAAATCAAAGAGCTTTTTTTTCGATGTAAAATGTTCTTTAAAATCAGAATTTTGAAGAAGAATTTTTAGGCGTTTTTCTTTTTTAGCTCCGAGCGGGGCACTGAGCTGTCAAAAAAAGAACTTTGTTACTTTTTTAGCTCGGAGCGCTCTGAGCACAAAATTTGTATTTCTTTTTTATCTCTGAGCTAGCTCAGGGCTCGCTCGATGAGCTCGATTAAAAATGACCGAGCACATCGAGCGAAAAGCTGAGCGCGGCTGACTTCATTCATTATTTGTGCTTTTTCCATAGTTTATTTACTAGAAATTATAATTTAAATGGAACAATCCTTGACAAACACCAATTTCAGAAACAAACCTGACTACTGAAAATTAATAAAAAAAATGCTCAATTCTGTTTCTTAATTAGCTCGGAGCGCTCAGGTTACGTTCAGTTCGGAGCGAGCTCTGATGTTCCCCGCTCGGGGCTAAAAAAGAAAAACGCCTATTGTTGGCGCTTAGTGGGAGTGGGTCAGATAACGGGCAGCATGCGATACCCATTCCCCTTCAAAACATACACCCACATATTCGTTGCAGGCACTTTGGAGTCCGTCACTTTTTCTTTGTGGCAGCTGAAATAAATGTCGCAATTTTTCCATTTCCATGTACCAATCCATCGTATCTCCTGGATCGCGGTTATATCTGCTTTATACCGCTCGAGACTCAACTTTTTGAGTATCGCCTGGGATGAACAGCGACCGTACGTTTCAGATGTATACTCTCAGATCGTAGTCCGTTCACTTTCTAGGTCTGGTTGCCATTTGGGGGTATTCATTTTACGAGGCCCTTCGTGTCTCTCTCAAAACTGCAGTTTTTTTTTCGTGATCGGGCAGTTATCCGTCCGCACAACCGTCTGGTTGCCAGTAACCCACTTCGATAATGTGAGTTGCCGTTGACTCTCAGAGGTTTCATCCACCACCATCTCTTTTGAACACGCTGTCTAGTCTTGAAAAAATATCTAATGCACTCAGCTCCACGAAAGTGCTTATGTAAGGTATCTGTCATCCTTTTTGTCGACGATCCCGTTGATTCAATATAGCGAATTCATCAGCCGTACGTCCTCTTTCTGAGGGACTCATTTAAGAATTCGGAGACTCATCAGCCGGTTTGTCCGAAAGAGCGTGTTGCTGTTTTCTTCTTGTTCAACAGTCGTGCTTATAAATTTATCAAGCCGTGTCTGGGTAGACATGACGACTACCCGGTATGGTTACCATGGGGAGGTAAAATAAGCACAATTGATGTCTAGTCTCAGTCAAGGCATTGAGCATCGCCATGTTGATGCCGATCAATACCTAATCCTAAAACACCCAACCACCGATAAATTGTAGTAAAACCTGTCAAATTGGACCACCCTTCGGACCGAAGAAAAGTGGTCCGATTAGGAGGTGGTCCCATCGTAGAGGTTCCTTTTTAATTGGACCGGTCTATTTACAAAGGTTTTTCCCTCATGCATACCTGTCCGTTAAAATTGAATTATGTTTATTTAAAGAGGTAAGAGGTAAGTTTTCGGCTATTCAAAGCCAACCCATCTGGGGAAAGCCGTAAAAAGTTTAAACGAGCCAGAAATGACTGCAATGCCCACATTAATCGTGTCAAATTCTCCTATGACCAAAAGTTGAGGCAAAAAATACTACAAAGTCCCACTCGTAGTAAAAACTTTTGGTCATTTGTTAAAAACATCAAGAATTTGGCCTCGTCATCTATCCCGACACTCATTTACAACGACATTCCAGCTGTCAGCCCTACAGATAAAGCCAATCTGCTTGCTGCTCACTTTGCAGTCAGCTCAACGCTCCTAGATTGTGCTTTGTCTCCCCCTGTACTCGAGCGCGTAGCATTCTCTATGGGACGAATCCACTTTCGCACTCGTACAGTGGCTAGAGTACTTCAAGATCTTGACGTACACAAATCCGCTGGTCCAGATGGTATTTCCCCTATCGTTCTGAAGAGGTGTTCTTCTTCGCTGGCAAAACCATTGCGTAAGCTTTTCCATCTGTCCTATTCTTCAGGGCTCTTCCCGGGAAGATGGAAAACAGCATTTACCCAGCCTGTACCAAAAAAATGCGAATCTTCTTCTCCCTCCTCCTACCGACCAATTGCACTTACGTCCCTTCTTTCTAAGGTCATGGAAACGCTGATAAATCGTCAGCTAATGAAATATCTTGAATCGCGAAAACTTCTCAATGACCGGCAGTATGGTTTTCGCAGCAACAGGTCCACTGGTGATTTAATGACATATCTAACCGAAAAGTGGACAGGGTGGTGAAAGTAAGATTGTTGCGCTTGATATTTCAAAGGCATTTGACAGAGTTTGGCATCAAGCTCTTTTGTCGAAAATGCGTGCATTTGGAATCGATGATACTCTTCTTCAATGGATTAGAAATTATCGGACCGTTCAATTCAAGTTGTTTTGGACGGCTTCAAGTCTGCAACTCACCAAATAATTGCTGGTGTCCCCCAAGGCTCTGTTCTGTCCCCGACTCTCTTTCTCATTTTCATAAATGATCTCCTGTCTGTTACTTCTAATCCAATCCATTCCTTTGCTGATGACAGTACCCTCAGCTTCTCATATTCGTTTCTTGGGTCACGCCCCTCATCTTCGGGTGTGGAACTGGAACGGCAACGTATGTTAAGCTCATTAATTTCCGATCTTAACAGCATAACTCACTGGGGAAAAACCAATAGAGTGGAATTTAATGCTTCCAAAACACAATGCTGTCTCCTGTCATTAAAGCAAAACCCACACACACTGCCATTATCTATGAATGGCACTTGCATCGCTGAAACCGAAAGACTTTCCATTCTCGGTATGTGTGTTAATGACAACCTTCGTTGGAATGACCACATATTCGGTGTCGCCAAGAATGCCGCGAATTGTCTAGGCTTCCTTAAGCGTTGTATGAAATATTTCACCCCTTCTGATCTGGCTACAATTTATGGGCGTTTATTCGCCCGAAACTCGAGTACAACGCTCATATCCGGTCCGGTGCACCAATAACTTATTTGGAGTTACTTGACAGGATCCAACAACGCGCAATAAAACTCATTGGCGACCGAGACATCGCGAGATCGATTGACTCTCTTTGCCATCGTCGTAATGTCTCCTGCCTTTCGTTGTTTTATCGTTATTTCCACCATAAGTGCTCAAACGAAATAGCCAGTGGCATTCCTGCCCTTGAACATTTCAACCGCAATACCCGTCATGCAAGGAATGCTCATCAGTTCACCCTCAAGCCTGTGTTCGGACGTACAGTGAAGTTCAGAGAATCTTTCCTCAGCCGTACAACACGAATGTGGAATGCTCTTCCCGCTCCATTTTTCCTGCACATTATAACCTACAAACATTCAAAACCAACGTGCATCGGCATCTCTCCTTTTTTTCTCACCCTAATTTCCTTAACGCCCGCGCTGTGTAGCTAATACATTATAAGGGTCCCAACAAATCCCTTTAGTGCGCGCTTATTATAAAACAAAAAAAAAATAAACAACTGCCAGGGCATATATACCAAAAAATTTCCAGAAAAAAATATTTGAATTAAACTTCGATTGAGAATTAAAAGAAAAACAATTATTTTAATATGTATGTTGTATGTATTTAATATAAATTTTTTGTTAAACAAATTTCGATTATGTACATTGTACATAGTTACATTGCGCATTCATTTTGTATATACACATGTGTATTTGTTTTCAAGTTTTTAATCTGTCTTAGAAAAAAAATCTGTAATTTTTGTCTGAACCACAGCTGTATCCTTGAATCTTGTCAATAATTTTTGAGAACAACTGTTCAAACATGTCCATATTTCGTCGAAACCATTTTCACATGAATAATCCTTCAAAATGTTCAGATGCGAAAAGGCCTCTTTGTATGAAAGAGATGAAGGATCTGGAACTGCTTCAGTTTCTCCCTCTGAAGAAGAATCGGCAGAGATATGTCCCCCTTCAGTATCCGAAGGTGCTGGTTGAATGGAGTTTAAAAATTCATTTTTCCAATTCTCCGACCAGTCATTAGATGTAGCAACATTATCGTCCATAGTTAAAAAATCTTCTGGCATCGCAGGTTCGGGTATTATCTCCTCAGCAACCACAATGTTGTCCTCTATCTCAAAAAACCCACATTTTACAAAACAATTTGAAATGGTTATTGGAGTAACGTCTTCCCATGCCTTTTTAAGCCAGCTGCAAGCGTCTAAGATATTAATTTTAGCTGATAACTCCGATATGTTATTGGCCTCGTCTATGCATAAAATCAAGTGCTGTATAAGGTATTTTCTATAATGGGACTTCAAACTCTTAATAATGCCTTGATCAAGTGGCTGTAGATGTGAAGTTGTATTTGCAGGAACAAATTTCAGCTCGATGTTTTTTAGTCCACTTACAACAAGGGCCGGTGCATTTTCTCTAAAAAGAAGAACCTTCCGATTTCGCTTTTGCATTTTTTTGTCAAAAATGGTTAACCAGTCTTGAAACAAAGTGGAGTTCATCCAAGCCTTCTTGTTGCTTCTCCAAGTTATTCCCAGTGCTTTTTCGATATTTATATTTTTAAATGCTCTGGGTTTAGCAGCTCTTCCTGTTGGTTAAGTAACGCGTTAGCTAACTAAAGTTACAAATACATACATACAAATTTTACTTACTTACTTACTTAGGTGGCGCTGCAGTCCGGGGTGGACCTGGGCCTCAACAAATACGCCTCGCCAGTTAGCACGATCTTTGGCTAACTGCCTCCAGTTGCGTACTCCAAGTTGGTTGAGATCCCCTTCCACTTGCGCGCGCCACCTAAAGCGAGGTCTTCCTCCAATGCGTTGTCACTCCGGGTTGGAATCAAAGACTCTTCGGGCCGGAGCTTTGGTGTCCATTCGCTCTACATGTCCTAGCCATCTTAGCCGACTGATTCGCACTTTTTTGACCAGGTCGATGTCGCTGTACAGCTCGTAGAGTTCGGTGTTAAATCTCCTCCTCCAAAGCCCGTCAACGCAAACGGGACCGAAAATCACTCGAAGAATTTTGCGTTCGAAACGACCAAGGAGATCTTCATCCGCTTTTGCTAATGTCCGCGCTTCTGCGCCGTAGAGCAGGACTGGTATGATGAGGGTCTTATACAAAGTCTCCTTAGTGTTTCTTGACAAGGCCTTACTAGTCAATTGCCTTCTTAGGCCAAAGAAACAGCGGTTGGCAAGTGTAATTCTTCGTTTGATTTCTGATGTGATGTCGTTTTCAGAAATTATAGCGGAGCCAAGGTAGACAAAGTCCCTAACTACCTCAAAGTTGTAGCTGTCTATCGTGACGTTCTGTCCGCTTCGTGGATGTTGTGTGTCCCTTCTTATTGACAGCATATACTTGGTTTTGCCCTCATTCACCACTAAAGCCATTTTTGCCGCTTCTGTGCTAATACTTGCAAACGCACCAGTGACAGCTCGCTGTGTTCTGCCAATTATGTCAATGTCGTCAGCATATGCAAGTAGTTGCACAGACTTTTGAAAAATTGTGCCTCTAGTGTTGGCTTGCGAGTTTCGCACAATTTTCTCAAGTATGATGTTAAAGAAGTCACATGACAGAGCATCACCTTGTCTAAATCCTTTTTTGACATCAAAGGTCTCGGTGAGATTGTTTCCGACCTTTATGGAGCAGCGGGCGTTCTCCATCGTCATTCTGCACAATCTGACAAGTTTGGCAGGGATGCCAAAACTAGACATGGCTCTGTATAGCTCGTCTCTATAGATGCTGTCATATGCGGCCTTAAAATCGATAAAAAGATGGTGGGTATCAATTTGGACTTCTTGGGTTTTCTCCAGGATATGCCGTAGTGTGAATATGTGATCGGTCGTGGACTTACCGGGCCTAAAACCGCACTGGTAGGGACCATTCAGGTCGTTGCCGAATCAGCAAACATGATCTTATAGGCAGTATTCAGGAGACTGATGCCTCCATAGTTGGCGCAGTTTAGAGGGTCTCCTTTCTTGTGAATCGGGCAAACGATGCTGAGGTTCCATTCATCAGGCATACTTTCTTCTGACCATATCTTGGAAACGAGTTGGTGTATGCTCTCCACCAGGTCATCTCCCGCTGCCTTAAAAAGCTCGGCATTCAGGCCGTCTGGTCCAGCAGCTTTCTTGGATTTTAGTTTGGATATCACTATCCTCACTTCGTTTTGGTCAGGTGGACGGAAGTCATGGCTTTCATCGTCCAGGTTGAATGGTTCGTTCTGCCTGACAGCGTAATTTATGTCGTCTTCGCCGTTTAACAGTCTGCAGAAATAGTTTTTACAAAATTTACTTACCAATGGCCATTACTGGTTCTTTTTCTCCGACTGCGATGCAAAGCAATGCTACTGTCAATCTTTCCTTCGAAAGCTTGCCACCACTGCATCTCTCGTTTTTGAGTTGGAGTGACTTTGAAGGTGTTGCTTTAAAAAATAGCGCGGTTTCATCCAAGTTAAAAATGTTTTTTGGGTCATAGCCATTACAGATGGTTTTCAAAGTTTTTTTGAAATCATCGCAAGTAGCAATATCAACATCCGCGCCTTCTCCACTTGGAATTTAAAACACAATGTTATGTCGCTTCTTAAATGCCTCAAGCCATCCATTAGAAGCAGTAAAATTTTCAATCTTAAGATTTGTTGCTATAGCCAGTGCTTTTGCTTGGAGAATTGTTTGTACCAGATATTGGCACATTCTTTTGTCTCGATAAGCAAAACCATTTGAATGACAAATCATCAATTTCGGCAAAAGATACACATGATTTAATACGTTTTCTTTTCAAGCCAAAAAAATTTTTCAAATAACAATTTGATGTTCTCCTTCGCGCTCAAATTTCTTTGGATTTGGGATTTGCTGCAATTAAATTTCTTTGCAAGATCTCTCTGAGATAAATATTCATCTTCGAAACACTTTATAACTTCAACCTTTTTTTCCAGATCAAGTTCATAATAATTTCGTTTACTCATTTTACTTTTACTATTTTTCAAACGTATCACTTTATTGAAAATCAAAAACAATCACCTTTAACGAATCATTTGCACTGACTGACGAACCTCTGCCTATAAGATAAAAAAAAGGTGTGAGCCACGCTGCACTCACGGTATAGTTGATGTATAAACATGTAGGCTCGTCAGTGTTGCATCTGGAAATATCACAGAGGTTGTGGTTTTGATAAAAAGAGATCTGGTTATTGTATTGAAATAAAACCATGATATATATTTAATGTCAACGACAAAATTTATTTAATGTTTGACCGAACAAATAATTGGTTTGTGAAAACTAAGGTAGGAGACGTACACCGTCGACTAAAGTGTGTCGATGTACCGGGAAAATATAGCATCGATTGTCGTTTAAGTGACATTCTTAAATCGGCCATCGGTTACCGAAGTACAAATCGATATTTTTCCTCTTACCTTTAACTGATGTACAACAAACTACAAGCTATACAACCTCAATTATTCAAAACAAATCTACTTCCACACAACTTTCCGGTGTTTCGTAAGGACATAATAATCTCTAAAATTGAACATACATAATTAATAAAAAAAAAAAACGACACGCGGTTGTTCTGAAACGGTCACCCATCTACGTACTAACCGCGCCAAACGTCGTTTAATTGCGGTGATCTGTCGAGCAGCGATTAACTCACATGGTAATGAAAATTAACGGGAAAATCTGACGATGACGAAATCTGACGATGATGGTGACGCTAGATATTTCCAACTAGCCCCTACCGAGAACAAATATATTTATACATCAACGAGAGCAAAAATTTTTACACTTTAAAAAGTCAAACTAACTTACACACTTTGGGAAATCCCCGAATAAAACAAAGTAACCGGCATCTTTTTAAACGGTACGAAAAATTCGAAAAAGAAACCAAATGCGTTGCATACATACATATTTCGTATTTCCTACGCTTGGTCCAATTAGGCAGGAAAATACATTAAGCAACGCATGTTAATTTGGTGGTCCATGGTCCGATTAGCAGGTGTCCCGATTATAGAGGGACATTTGTATGAAAGATAGCAGGGAATGCATAACGTGCGGTCCGAATAGGAGGTGGCCCAATTATATTGTCCCGATTAGCAGGTTTTACTGTATATATATATATATATTGGAATAGAAGATGAACTTTGGTTGTATATTTCCTAGATTGCAAATTTATGTAACTTGCTACTTTGACGATAGGAACGCAAACACACACATATGCAATCATAATCAATTGCAATTCCAGACGTTAACTCACTTGGCTCGTTAAACCTGGGAAGGACAATTTATATCTAAGCACCCACTGGCTGTCAGTTCTTAAACGAATTAGCTGCACACAGACTCATACTGGTTGCCAGATCTATTATTTTGTGAACTTACGTGACTGGCATACTCGTATCACTATTGTTAGAAAATGCAACCGAAGAGACAACAATGTCAGTCGCACAGTTTAAGTCACTCAGATGTGTATAAACGTTTGTTATTCCCTAATGAAATATAGCAAATTGCCGTCGTCATTTTCCAAAGGCCACCTAACCAGCTTCGCTGATGACTGGCGCATTCCAGCCGGCACTCTATATCCACTCTATGCGTCGCCGGTATGTCCTAGAGTTACTCAAATGATAACAAGGAATATAAACGAACAACAATTCTCTTTAACATGGAGTGGCAAGGGGAAGGTAAATAGAACTATTAGAGTCTTATAATAAGCTCAGGCATATCCGCTTACAACAATAGAGGTAAAATGGTGCACCCAGTAAAGGAAAGAAAAAAACACAAACGCTTCTAAAATGATACGGACGTATACACAAGGACAAGGATAAAGGACGATAGGTATGTAGTAAGTCAGTCGCCTGGCGACAACTCTTGGTCTCCAGCAATTATATCTATCATATCGTTTACATTTCAATTTCGTGTGGATTTAGTTGTGGCGCAAGTGGGCCTTAGACGACAAACAAGAGCGGGATAGAAAGAGATTTTACACACACGTACCCTTTTCAAAAGGTGAATGTTAAATATACTTAATGTAATCTAATAAACAAGGAGCTGTAATGTGATGATAAATTGTTTCTAGAGGGACTGAATGAATTAATGAAACTATTGTCTTATTTTCGCAAACAAAAACAATGGAACAGAGCGCCTTGATCCCAAACTCTTAAAAATGCTTTTTTAGTTTAAATGTTTTTGTTTGAAAAGCTTTGATGTTTGCATGAATTGCAAAGGATTCTTTTTAATGGCCTTAAGTGATTGTATAACGCCATCTAATTGGGTTGGTATTTTCTTCACAGTAGTGTAGATGTAGGGGATACCCAACTCAAAAGCTTGGTGTTTGCAAATAGCAGATATACCTATGTTCTTTGTAAAGTCTGTCTTTTGGGTTGTAAAACGAAACCGGTATGCTTGTATGTTTGGGGTTAGCTAAAAGTTTTATTTTTACTTACCTTTGCAATCGGAAAGTCCTTTAGTATTTTCTGTGCATACGTATTTCTGTGGCCGCAGTGATTGCCGCGTTTTTTTTATTTTTATAATGTACTCACACTAAAGGGATTTTTGAATACCCTTATAATGTATTAGCTATACAGCGTGGGCGTTAAGGAAATTAGGGTTAGAAGATAGGGAGAGATGCCGATGCACGTTGGTTTTAAATGTTTGTAGATTATAATGTGTAGGAAAAATGGAGCGGGGAAGAGCATTGCACATTCGTGTTGTACGGCTAAGGAAAGATTACTTGTATTTCACAGTACGTCCGAATACAGGCTTAAGGGTAAACTGATGCGCATTCCTTGCACAGCGGGTATTGCGGTTGAAATGTTCTAGGGGTGGAATGCAACTGACTATTTCGTTTGAGCACTTATGGTGGAAATAACAATAAAATAAGGAAAGGCAGGAAACATTGCGACGATGACTAAGAGAGTCAAGCGATCTCGCGACGTTACGGTGACCAATGATTTTTATAGCGCGTTTTTGGATCCTGTCAAGCTCCAAATAAGTAATTGGTGCTCCAGACCAGATATGCGCATTGTACTCAAGTTTTGGGCGGATAAACGCCTTGTAAATAGTAGCCAGATCAGAGGAAGTGAAATATTTCTTGCCTAGGCATTTCGCAGCGTTCTTGGCGACATCGAATATGTGGTCATTCCAACGAAAGTTATCATTAACACACATACCGAGAATGGAAAGCCGCTCGGTTCAAGCGATGCAATTGCCATTGATGGGCAATGGCTTGGTGTTTGGATTTGGCTTTATTGACAGAAGACAGTATTGCGTTTGGAAACATTAAATCCCACTCTATTACTTACATCCCGCTAAGTTATGCTGTCGAGATCGGAATTCAATGAGCTTAACATACGTTGCTGTTCCAGTTCCACACCCGAAGATGAGGGGCGTGAACCAAGAAACGAATATGAGAAGCTGAGGAGACCGTCATCGGCAAAGAGTGAATTTGATTAGAGGTAATAGACAGGAAATCATTTATAAAAATGAGAAAGAGAGTCGCAGACAATACAGAGCCTTGAGGAACACCAGCATTTACTTGGTGAGTTGCAGACTTGAAACCGTCCAAAACAACTTGAATTGAACGGTCCGAAAGGTAATTTCTAATCCATTGAAGAAAGGTATCATCGATTCCAAATGCACGCATTTTCGACAAGAGAGCTGTCAAATGCCTTTGAAATATCAAGCGCAACGATCTTACTTTCACCACCTTGGTGAAGAGATTGGTTCCACTTTTCGGATAGATAAGTCATCAAATCACCGGTGGACCTGTTGCTGCGAAAACCGTACTGCCGGTCATTAAAAAGTTTTCGGGATTCAAGATATTTCATGAGCTGAGTTTATCAGCGTTTCCATGACCTTGGAAAGAAGGGAAGTTATTTCAAATGGTCGGTAGGAGGAGGGAGATGAAGATTCGCCTTTTTTTTGAACAGGCTGGACAAATACTGTTTTCCATCTTCTCGGGAAGAGCTCTGAAGAAAAGGATAGAAAGAAAAGCTTGCACAATGGTTTTGCCAGCGAGGAAGAACACCTCTTCAGAACGATAGATAGGGGAAATACCATCTGGACCAGCGGATTTGTGAACGTCAAGATCTTGAAGTACTCTAGCGTCTAGCCCCTGTACGAGTGCGGAAGTGGATTGGTCCCATGGAGTATTCTACGCGCTCGAGTACAGGGGGAGACAAAGCACAATCTCGGAGCGTTGAGGTAAATGCAAACTGAGCAGCAAGCAGATTGGCTTTATCCATAGAACTGGCAGCTGGAATGTCATTGTAAATGAGTGTCGGGATGGATGATGAGGCCGAATTCTTGATGTTTTTAACGAATGACCAAACGTTTTTACTACTTGTGGGACTTTGTAATATTTTTTGCCTCAACTTTGGTCATAGGAGAATTTGACACGATTAATGTGGGCATTGCAGTTATTTCTGGCTTTAAACTTTTTTCGGCTTTCCTCAGATGGGTTGGCTTTGAATGACCGAAAGCTTGCCTCTTAACCTGATAGCCTCTTTGCAACTCGAGTCACACCACACGTTAACCTTGGGTTTGATACTTTTTATCCTGTTAGGGATGAATGTCTTCATGCCCACGTAAATTATGATTGTGACCATATCAGCAGCAGCATATACGTCGCTGTCAAGGAAGCACAGCGACCAGTTACAATCTTAAAGAAGCCGTTTAGTTTTTTCCAATTAGCTTTCTCGTATTGCCATACGGTTCTTTAAAAATGTGGTTGGAGTACGAGAAATCAGCTGATATAATGCAATGGTCTGACGAACATAGAGGCGATAATACGTTTAAACGGTATTTATCGGGGTGAGCGGTAAGAAACAAGTCCAATGTGTTGGCAGTTTGACTGCTAATGTCCGGTATTCGTGTCGGGTCATTTACAAACTGAGTCAGGTTATTTACCTCAGCAAAGATCTCGACTCACCTTCCTTCAGGTGTTGTCTGGCCAGAATGTCGAAGCCAACTTGAATTGTGTATATTGAAATCGCCCAACTACCATGGGAGATGATCTGAGGAATTAAACGAAATATTAAATTCCTACAAAAACGTTTTATCTGTGAGTCATTCTAGGCAGGCAGCTTATGCTCAACATCTGTCGGTGTACCTCTCAACAACCAGGACATCTGTGTACCGAAAAAATTGCTGTATATAGAACAAGTTAACTTTGGAGTTTGCTTCCGAGAGACATCATTACGTAAGAATGCTTACTTACTTAACGGTCCGTGCAGTTACGGCTAACGACAATGACGTGTTGGTTATTCTATGAATAGATGATTTTTTGTTTGTTGACATATACTTGGTTTTCACCTCGTTGACTTCAAGACCAACCTGTTTATTGTTCGATTGCGTCAGTCACTTGGCGTGAGTGCGTGTGCCTTGATCACCTCCGCTCTGCTCTCTCCGATATCGATAACCACCGGGCTTGTAATCGTTGCTTCTCCGGCAATATATAGTTATCAGAGGATTGGCAACCTCACAACTGGTAATTCAGGGTACCTATTGCCGGCTGTCGGTTATATCTGCCTTATACAGCGCGAGAAAATATTCTGATTTTTGAGCAGCACCGGGAGTGTAAGGTCAATTAAAAAGTAAAAGTATTACTTATCTGAAAGCAGCTTGGGCTCTAGGCGAGCACCGCCTTGCACTCACATACGGTTCACAATATTGGGCAGCGTACAATAGGTATGAAGGTAAATTAATGGCAGCTGGGATGAAGAAGCTTCGCATGACAGTAGGAGTAATAAAGCTTAGTCGAATAAGTTACAATATCCCAGTAAGCCTTCACATCAAAGAGCCTGTCTCAGAAAAAATGAAACGTGACCGACTTAGTTGATACTTTCATGTTCAAAGGAGAGGTCAGTCATAAGGGTAGGCCTAAAATCTCCTGCATTACACAAATGCAACAACATTTGATTGTCTTTATCGGGAGGGCTGCCGATATTTTTTGAAGTCCAACCGACGAACCCCACAGGCGAACCAGTAGGGATGCAGTGGAGTGGAAGAGTTATGATCCCTTTAGTCCAGATCGTGATTTCGTCGCTAAAAAGAGGTGGCTTAGATTTGATCTCCATGAATTGTCTACGCAAAAAGCGTAACAGATACAAGCTACTGGGACAAAAACATCGAAAATATGATATCGCCAGAGAGACCATCTTTTGCGAAAGTATTTATTTTTAAGAATACTAAAAGAGTTACCAGAAAGGAACACCTATGATGACCTAAATTCTAGGTACTCTGTCGCATCCCGCATTTTAGAACGAACCAAGTATTGTATGTAACTCTGTCCCGAGTTAATAGAATTCTTCTAAGTAAATTGTCTCCTATAAAAACTGAATTCAATGATGTTTGTTCGATTGAAATCTGAAGATTTTTTTTGAATATTCATAATTTCTTTTAACATTTAATTAAAACTTTTAAAATTGAGGAAAAACTCATTTATGCTTTCTTTCTTTTGCAGACTGAATCCATCAAAATAAATCTTGAGACCAAAGTTCAAAGCTATAATCTAGAAGAACAAATCGATAAATCTCAATATAATCAAACAGCTGTCACAATTCTGCTTGACACATGCCGGCTGGTGCGCGATAATACCTCTCGCGCCGTAACTAGTTTAGACAACATGGTTCTGTATTTCATGAAAACGAAAGGAACCGAGAATGATACATCACTGAAGGGTGTTTTGCATGTAAGTTAAGCTCATGCAGTTGATTCTCTGCAAAATATTTAATGGGATTTATCATTACAGCTCGGCGAATTCTACGAGTCAATACGTTGGCCAGCTACGCTCGGCTTTTTAACCTTACTGTTACTTTTATGCACCATTTTAGTGATAGGTGTAGCGAGACGTTCACGATGTGCTTTAATATTCTTCAGTGTTTCCGGGTTATTTTGTATAATTATATGTTGGTTGTTATCCGGCATTTATCTGGCATCATCGGTAGCAGCTGGCGACTTTTGTATGCGACCGCATGAGTTCATGTGCCGGCAAGTTGGAATGGTAAGTCACATTCTTTTGATATCTACAGTAGACTTGTAACAGTTGGGTAATGTTTATGACAGTTAATGAATCCCGCTTGTCTCTCTCTCACTCTTTTTCTCCTCTGAATATTTTGTTTTTCCTTCACAACTCACCAACTGTCAACAATCATTTTTTGATTGGTACACCATTCCTTCGAGGAAGAACGGCCATTTTGGGAAATTTATTGCGGTTATCGGTTTGTAGAAACGTCTGCATCCGTCAGACAATGCTGCAGCGGAATATCTGCCTTAACTTCACTTCGACCTTCCGTCCTCCACTAGTGCAAATATCAATTGCATGTACATGGGTGTGTGTATAACGAATGAATGGGCGCTCAAAGAATTAAAATCTCTTCCGAATGGATTGCTTGCTTATCCAATTCCATGGATCCTGTTCGTAGTAAAGCTGGGAGAGATGGAAAAAATTAACCGAATAGACAACTCATAACCGAATGTAGGTCGCAGGAGGAATGCAATCTCTATATAATATCGATTTATGAAATTAATTTCCATTTAAGAGATAATAATGTTCACAGCTCATAGCAAAAGCGCACATAACAGCCTCATAAATCCGCGTTATCGTCACAGTTTAAAGTACATCGTCATTAGGTTGAAGCAAGGTTGTTTCTTTGTTTATTTACTTAATTCTCCTTTTAATGACTTTCTGTAAAGATTTTAATTGCATAAATTGGCCTCGGGGGTCTTTCGGGCTCTGTAGCACATTTAGCTGGTAATTATGGCAGAATGTCGTCAACGAATGTAGCTCAGCTCTTTATTGCTAATAATTTTCAGGAGGCTAACGCCGTTAGTTGTCCTGCACAGGTTCTAGATCGCCCCAATGATCTTAGGGCTTAACAATTTATGCATTCTTTCATGCATCTCCATTCGCTTCTAGATTCTGATTTAGTAAATGATAACATATTCAACAAATGTCCTTGTTGTTATTCAGCACATTCTCCTGATCCTTTGCCTGGTAAAGTTTTTGGTTGGAGGGTTTAGCTAGGAAATGCTTAGCCTGTTTCTTAGCTACATATCAATTAACGTGCGGATTTAGTGTTTACACAGTCAAAGCTTGCCATTAAACCATCCTTGATCACATTCGCCTCGGAATGTTTAAAAATTCTGAACAAAGGAACATGTTTTTCAATTCTTTGAAATTGTATTTCAATTTCAATTTATTTTATTCACATAAGTAGCATTGTAAGACTAATAGTCTTTTAAGTTAATACTATATTACATAATTTACAATTGATTAAATTTATTATTATTATTAAATATATGAATTTAATTTTAAGCTAATCCCTAAATCCCTACTGAAATTAAAGAACATGATTGTTTAAAGAAAGCATAGTTATTTACACTTTTTAACTATTCAAATGCCGTATTAGTACCTTCTCGAAACCGCACCCTGTATAAGAGTGGGTCTCTTTCATAACTAACTTTTTTTTGCTCATCCAGCACCATGAACATGCTTCGACTCCCAGGCCCCCATGTTCGAGACGACAAGGTAAACTGAACCTCTGTTTTAAAGGCCAAAGCATCGCGGATGATTTGGACAACTAGAAGCAGCGTACCCGGAATCGCGGAGGATGGAAGGCTGTAGTGTCTTAGGCAGAGACTCTTCATGGAGCCAATGCACCTCAATGTTTTGGTAAATTGGAAAACACTTCAACCATACCACGAAATATATTTTCAAATAATATGGAACGTGACCGGCTCAGTTGGTAAACTAACCTATTTAAAGGAAAAAATCCTACCAACACCGTCAAAAGGTAATCGCCCTTATTCCAGTTGGCGTTAAACGCCAGTAAGCAAAACGACAATGTGAACTCGGCATTACAGCTGGCGTTTAATTAGTCGTTTTACTCATTAAACGCCAGATGTCGTTTTAGTTCGTGTGGAACTTATTTTCTTGTTCGACAACAGTCACGCAGCAAACGTCATCGGCATTCTATAAGGCGTATTAGTCTCACAAAACGACTAGATAAACGAAATTTATTGTCGTTGGGAAATTCGTAAACGCCAAACAATAAAATCAACTTAAAATGTGAGTTTTTTTAATTTTTCAAATCATTTAGCTTACTTATTTAACTACTCACTTATTTAACTAGGGTGAAAATAACAAATCCAAAGCAAATAAAACGATTGGTAGAGTTTATGGAAAAGAATCCTCCTCTGGCAACGAATTTCAAAAGAGGTGTTCAGCAATCGGATGAATTCAAAACTGGTTGGAGAGACATTGCTGCAGTCCTAAACGGTTTAGGACCTCCCATACGAGATGAAAAAGAATGGCAAAAAGTATTCAACTAAAACTCTAATTTAAAAAGCAATAATTTAACAATATATTTCGTAGGTCTGGTTCGATGCGAAATTTAAAGTTAAAAAAAAACTTATTTTTAACAAAAAAGAGTTGCAAGCCACAGGAGGAGGACCGTTTAAGCAAAAATATTTAAGTGAAACCGATGAAAGCATATCGAAACTTCTTTCTTTAAATGAAGTAATTAATTCGGCAGGAAAAGTATTTGGCGGTAAGCAGACAGTACAGCCTGTGCAAACGATTCCATCATCGATGGCATCAACATCCACATTTTCACCATCGGAACTTGCATTAACATTCAACCCATCGGAACTTGCCTCAACATCCACACGAATCCAGCTGGCACCCTCATCAAATCAGTTTTCCCTCACGTGTGCACCAACAACAGACCAACCGATAACTGCATTAAACACAGCCGAATGTTTTTCTGAAGATGGAACAGAAGATGTAACCGGATTAAATCCGAAAACCCCTTCGAGATTCAGGAAAAAAACAAATGCTCAAGGAAAAGATGAATTTCAAAGTTTGCTGGAAAAACAAATAAAACTGCAGGAAAATTTGTACATCGAGGTAAAAGATTCTTTGAAGCGCATTGAAGATCACCTGAAGGACAGCGCACGATATAATAGAAAGCACTATTCCTTGGAAGAGGACAGACTTAAGTTATACAAATTGCAGCTAGAACGCGAAGATATCCAACGCATCGAAGAAAACAAATTCAAAATGATGGATCTGGAAATCAAGAAGAGGCAGTTGGAAATAGAAGAACAAAAAAAGCACCTTATGTAGTCATCGAAAGAGAACTATCCAAATGTAGAATGATTTAAGTCTTAATTTAATAAATAAATATCACTTCCATATTTTGTGTAAAGTAGTTTTATTTATTTATATTAACGAAATAATTGAATGCAGCGACTAATTCAATGAAAACTTGCTTGTCAATAACAGCTGTTGTTGTGGAATCTATGTGGAATGTAATGAAAATGACACTCATGGCGTTTAAGTCGCGGAATACCGATACCAAATCGACAGTAAAGTGACAATTGTCGTTCAATATAAACGCCAAATGGAATAAAGGTGAATATAAATCAACATTCCTATACAATTGCAAAAGAGATGGAGGCCTTAACACTTCTGGATCACACAAATGTAACTACACCAGCATTAGATTGGGTCAATTTTTCCGAAAACGGCGAACCACACAGGTGGACCAATAAGGATTGCACTGAAGTGGTAGGGTTGTGAATAATTATCCTTCTAACCCAGATCATAATCTCATCGTTAAAGAAGAAAATGTCACATTATTATAGAAACTAATTGACATAAACCGCACGTACGGCGACATCTCCAATGTCAATAGTTTCCCATTCTAACCAATATCGCAGAGCAACGTCCTGCAGCACATTCAAAAAAATCTGCACCCAACCAGCGCATACAAAAAAATCATCAACATATTTTAAATTCGTTAAAACAAACAGCAACAAAAAAACACGTGTTCATTCATAGACAAAAAAAGAACCTTTCCAAATGTGTGTTAGGAGGAAAAGCGAAGCAGGAAAATATAGGATACAGTACCTTCTCCGCTGCATGATATGCACAAATGAATGATGTCGAAAATGTGTTTTGCTGCACAAAAAAACACACACAAACTTTGTACGTGATTCAACTTTAATCAGAGAGTATAAATGACGTCCAAAGTACACAAAATGAACAAAAAGGTAAATATGCTAAAAGTGTACAGTTGTGAGGAAAGCATTACAGTGAAATAAAAGAGACACGACATACAAAAAAAAGTAATATAGGTAACTTGTTCCAAGATTACCTTCATATTCGTGTTGGAAATGTTGGAAAGTGAAGACTGCAGAGTGAGTTACTCTAGTAGCACTTTGCATTTATATTATAGACTGCGAGAGAGGGTATATTATATTTGTTACAAAAGAAGAAGAAAATGGAAACAAATAACTTTTTAATTTACACTATTTCCGGGTTTGAAGTTGTTTCCTACCTGTGAGGGAGTTTCAATGCCTATTCGTGACCATCGCTAGAAAAGCTTTGCAAAGCAGAACAGCACGACTCGATCGAGAAACGATACGTTGCAAAGTGGAATACGTGAAGGATTTCAATAAAGATTTAAATTCTATTTTCTCGAGTTGATAAGTGATTGTACGCAAGCATACGATTTTCGGCTTTGAGCGATATGTGTTGTTGCTATAGCTTGATTATCCTATCAAGCCATACCTCATCGTTTGGGTATCTGAGTCAGGGGTGCTTAGTGGTATGCCGGATATGGAGTAATAAATATCGAGAATGATATTAGAGAAAGCCAGTCTCAGTTCGTCTCAACTCTTGTATGTTTCCTCCAAAATTGTTCTGTAACAAGTATTTCTCGGTTAAGGCCGACCCATTCTATTCCATTTTTCCAAACATTGTTGCCTTACCAAAAACGATTTAATATGGAATTTTAAAAAGTGTCCCGTTCATTTAAATTTTCTTTTGCTTAGGGAAAGGGATACTTAATTGGTTATTGGGTTTTTGACAAATCTTTCCACTTTTATGTTGCCGCTTTAGGCATTCGATAGCTTTGCCTAATATATTTTCTAACCGTTCAGTGACACAATATGTCCCTTAAGTCCTCACTTGATTTCCTTAGACAGTAACTTTTTTTGTAAAAAAAAGAATTGGTTATTTTTGTTGATTATTTAGCTGTCAAAATGTTGTTTCACTAAGTCGTGAACATTCGTCAAGCAGTCACCGCAGGATTTGATACACCTTCGCGCTCGTGACAGAATTTTTCATTACTTTTTTCAAAGATCCGACAGTAAATTCTTCACTTGCTGTCAGGTGTTATCCTTTAGGGCCGCCAAGCCTTATTTTTGTATACTTGCGACTTAAACAAAACAAAAAAATGGCCGATTAAGCAGTTAGCAAGCGCTTGCTGCGAAGCATAGTGGGCTCAGTGGTAAGTGCGTTGGACTACTGATCGAGGCGTCTCAGATTCAAATCACGCAGGGGCCCAGTAATACCTTACGTTTTTTTTTCCGCTACCCCACCTTTTGCAAAAGTCTGCGACAAGACAACAAGGTATGTATTGTCATGAAAAGCTTGTCAAATTTGCCCATCCACTTCGCATACTCACGGAAATGGTTGAAAAAGTTAGGTTTTAGGCCCCGTATGGGGCCGCTAGCTGCTGATTGCCCACTGTCGATCTCATTGCTGAAACTGCATATTTTCCACACCCATTTCATCGATTTGTGTCAGCCAGAAGTCTTTGACCATGGATCTGTAGTGCTCACCACTCACAGTAACACTGTTGCCGATGCCATTCTCTAAAAAATGGCCGATCAGCCTTCCTCCGTAAACGCCGCATCAAACAGTGGCTTTGGAAGGATGTAATTGCGCGGATTTTCAGTGCCTCTGAAGCGATCGTTTGTTTTGACCACTTATCCGCACAAGTAGGAATTCGCGTCGTTGATCAATTGCTCGTCCTCATTAACGCACTTATTCCGCGTATCTTCTTGAAGAAGATTCCCGTGCAACGAAGGGCTTTTTGAAAACTATAGCAAAGCAACCCATGGCTTGTGTACGTGTATTAACTTCAGATATGTCTAAAAAGCTATAATAAGGGTGATGACGTGATTGGTTAACAAAATTAATAGAATTATAAAAATACACAGATCTGGTCAAAGCTCGACCTGTCTACGAGTTTGATATCTCTAAACATACTGCATATTAGCACGAAAATTGCTGTTATCGCGGAAACAGTCCATAGGCAAGCGCGCAGCAAGGCTGTTCCAGTTGTGTGGTGTGACGCTGGGAAACATGCGGTGGAATGTGCTGTATGAAAACCGCTCTTCCGAACTTGTCCATACCTGCGCCGGATTCTGAGAAGGATATGCCCTTTTATGTGACTTCTTCAACCGTATTCTGGAGCAGATAGTACGCAGACCAGGTGTCAACACGGAAGGCATTATCTTCAACAGATCCGTTCAACTACTGGGATACGCGGAAAATATCGACAGCATCAACCAAACTTAGCTTCCCGTTTAGAGGCTTGCATGGCGATTGTTTGTTTACCTTGAAGTTAACGAGGACAAAATGTAGTTCTTGCTTTTAGCAAACAAACAAACATCTGCCTACCGACTAGGAAAAAACGTCAGCAGCAACGTTGAGATAGATTACCTACCTCGCGGTTAACATAAACTCCACGAATGACATCTGAATGGATATCCGACGAAAAATTTTCCCAGGAAACCGTTGGATCAAAACTCAACAAATTGGTTAAAAACTCCAAACCCAGAAGACCAAGTGTAAACTCTACAAAACACTGATACTGCGAGTTCTGCTTTGAGGCGCCGAGTCCTAGACGATAAGCAGGAAAGGAGAGCTAATGTTGGTTCCTGTGTGCTAGGGGCGAATGGATTAGAAGATGGTTGGTTGGTTGGTTAGGTAGGCCCTCGATGAGGTACACTTAGACCAGAGAAGGGTCCATTGTGATGCCATTTGGGAAAGCGCAGGTGGGTCACGCTGCTCGAACCTATAACCAGGCATTGCTAAGATCATCTAGATCGCGGAAGAAGTATTTGCCTAAGGTAGCCATCCTGATGTTGGCTAGTGCGGGACACGTGCATAGGAGATGCAGGACTGTCTCCTCCTTTTCTTCATCCCTGCAACTTCTGCAGAAGTCGTTGTGGGGAATGCCCAGTCTCTGAGCATGTCTTCCTATTGCACAGTGTCCAGTGATTACGTTCGTAAGGGTAGAGAGGGTTCCTCTTTTATGTTTTAAAAGTCTGTTTGTCCTTCTCTGGTCCAGCTTTGGCCATAATTGTCTAGCGGTGCTACACTGGCTAAGTTGGTTCCATCGGAGGTTTGCTTTATTTAGCGCGTCGGCGTAGATAAGGTACCTAGCAGATGACATTGGTGCATCAATGTTGTCTATAGTTATGCTATTTGTACTAGAAGAGCCTTGTCTAGCCAATTCATTAGCCGCACAGTTCCCTCGGACATCACTGTGTCCTGGTATCCAGCAAAGGGTAGTGTTGTACTGTGTAGCTATCTCGTTAAGAGATACGCGGCAGGCCTTCACTGCCTTGGATTTTATTGTGCTGGATATAAGGGCTTTGATAGCTGCCTGACTGTCGATATATATGACGATATTATTTTGTGGTATGGTATTTACCGACAACCAGTCAACGGCTTGTCGAATTGCTGTGACTTCAGCCTGGAAGACGCTGCAGTAATTCGGTAGATTGAAGGAGAGGTGGATGTCCAGGTTTCTGAGAAGACTCCGGTACCGACTCCTTCGTGTGTCTTGGACCCGTCCGTGAAAATTGACAGCGAGTTATTTGTGAAGACATCGCGTTGCGTCCACTCTGTTCTGTCCGGTATTGAGTGTTTGAAGCCTAAAGTGAAATTCATTTCAGTAGGCAGTCGATCCGTAGAGTGCGGAAGATATCTGTGCATCTTAAATATGCTGGCATGGCCAGTGTCTTGTTCTCTCCATTGGTGGGAGTCTCTCAGTCGTAGTGCTGAGATGGCAGCCATTTGCTTACCTATGATGTATATGGGAAGGAGTTGTAGCATGGTTTGCAGTGCCGCTGTTGGAGAGGTTCTCAGTGCCCCCGTGATACTGAGACATGCCGCTCGTTGAGCTTTTTTCCATTTTTGAAAGAATGGTTTTCTTCTCCAGGGCGGTCACCCAGACCATTACACCGTATAAGAGAATCGGTCTTATTACCGATGTGTACAGCCAATGCATTATATACGGTTGTAGGCCCCATGATGAGCCTACTGCCCTCTTGCACGTGTATAGAGCAATCATGGCTTTTTTGGTACGTTCGTTGACGTTTAATTTCCAGTTTAGCTTCCGGTCCAACTTAAGCCCTAGATAACTAGCACTGTCGGAGAGTTTAAGAGTGGATCCTCTTAACGTGGGAAGCGAGAAGTACGGAATTTTGTTTTTCCGAGTAAAAAGGACCAACTCAGTCTTCGTCGGATTGACATTGAGACCGCAGGTTTTCGTCCAGTTTACTAGCTTATGTACTTAGGTTGTATTGAAAAACATCTGCAAGTGTCTGTGGGTACTTGCCTGATATGGAGATAGCTACATCGTCCGCGTATGCTACAACCCTGCAGCCCGTTCTCTCTATTTTCACAAGGATTTCATCGAGAACGAGGTTCCAGAGTAAGGGGGAGAGAACTCCTCCTTGCGGGGTTCCCCGCTGCGCTTGTCTCTTAATAGAACTGCTCCCAAATGAAGCATTTATTACTCTGGTTCTGAGTATGTGTTCCACGAGAGAGCAGACTGATTCGCGGATGTTGACCCTTCGAAGGGCGTTGATAATCGAATTTGTTTCAACCCCCCTTTATGTCAAGGAAGGCCACCAGGGTGAATTCCTTTATTTTGAGAGATTTTTCGATGGGGTGAATTAACGAGTGGAGAGCTGTTTCAACAGATTTGCCTTTTTGATAGGCGTGTTGTGACTTTGATAGCAAGGTGCCATGTACCGACTCCTTTATCCAGAGATCTATGATTCTCTCTAGAATTTTTAGTAGGAAGAATGTCAGGCTAATTGGCCTAAGATCCTTGGGAGTTGTATGTGAGGTCTTGCCGGCCTTTGGTATGAATACCACTTTTACCTCCGACCAGGTGTTGGGTATGCTTCCCAGTGACAGGCAGCCCTTCAGAATTTACGACAGGTTCGGTCTTATTATACCGAAGGCCATCTGTAGCTGAGCGGGGAAGATCCCGCCTGGGCCCGGGGATTTGTAGGGTTCGAAACTGCCTACAGCCCACTTAAGCTTCTCGTCGTCGACAAGGTCGGGCGAGATCTGTGAGCGAGCAGTAATCTCTACGGCAGGTTTTTGACCAGAGATAGGCGTACAGCCAGGGAAATGAGTGTCCATTAGAAGTTTGAGCGAGTCCTCCTCGGATTCCGCCCATCCCATGCTCCATTCGGATTCATTAGGACATTGGGTATAGTAGGTGCTTTTGAAAGGATTTTGCGCAGTCTGGCTGATTGAGAAGTGCTCTCAATGTTTTGACAGAAATTGCGCCAAGATCTACGCTTCGCTTTTCTTATCTCCGTTTTAAAAAGAGATAGGCTTACTTTGTAGATCTCCCAGTCCATGGTGAGCCTGGTTAGTTTGGCTTTGTTGAAGTTCTTTCTCCTCCTGCAGCGAAGTTTGCTGAGTTCTCTACTCCACCATGGCGGTCGTGAACCAGCTCGTTTTCGCGTTTCTTTACTAGATTCATTGAAAGCTGTATTAAGAGCATAGGTGAGAACATTGTTATTCTTATCCAGTAAGCGGTTTTCCAAATTGAATTCAAGATAACGGTGATCTGAGAATGAGTGGCTGCTAGATACAGCCCAATTTGTAACCACAGAGTAAAGGTGGTGAGAGACTAAAGTAACGTCTATCACCTAGTACTAATAATGAAATCGAAAATGGGCTCACCTCGACTGTTGGTGTTGGTACTTCCTACCCTAGCACAATTGCCTCTTTCTTTCCTTCGGCGTCCCGAACAAGTTCTATTAGCGCAGCTGGTGGCGCGGGTTCTGGGTCATCATACGGCAGATAGCGCGATGCTAGCCAGATGTTAGTGGCGTTTGACCTGAGCAGCGTTACTGCCATGTCGTTTGTGCTACGGTGGGGGAGAAAAATTAAGTTAAGCGATGTTTTGGCCAAGATGCAGGCTCGTATCTTACCTGCTCCTGCATGATACATCGCGTATCCGGGGGCCCTCAATCCCATGACGATGTCATTTAATATCCAGGGTCCCTGAAGCAAGTTAGCGGATGCTATCTTGCTCTTGGATTAATCTGTACCAGTTTCAGCATCATTGCTAACTGGCACAGATCTATCCACAATGGTAGCATCTAAATCCTCTGGGGATGATGGGTCATCATCAGGAGAAGATGCGTTGGAGGAGGCGGGTTCCGCCAGTTTGGTTGTCGCTGCTGAGCTAGTTTGGTCATTTTTGAAGAGCCTAACCTCTATTTCTTTTAGGCCGTATTTGACCAAGAATTTTCTAGCTTCCAGCAGGGTGATTGACTCCTTGGTGAGTGAGACAATTAGTGAGCGACCGTTTTGCTTCTTCTCGACGTTGTCGACGTTGGGGGCTGTGGGAGTTTTTTTGGGGTGCGGTGACTCCTCCACCGGTTTTGGTAGGCTATTATTGTGAGCACTTTCGCTGAGTCACTTGGATCGAGTAGGACCCAGATCCTTGCACTCGGAAGGACGTTGTTTCCCTAGCCTTCGAGGTATTGGACTCCTCATTTAGGGATCTGCGCCTTTTCGGCGTGGATCCTATCGCAACTAAGGACTGACGCCCAGCCTGGTTCGATGAACCAGCCCGATTCGGTAAACCGGTGGCTTGGATGTTACTCCTCGGAGGGGGATTAGCTCCCATGTTGGTGGAGCGAAGCAAGCGACGCTTATCAGGCTGTCGCCGTGGTTTGGCTTTCGAGACGGCCTTGTCTATCCCCTGCGCAACTTTCGTTGCCCAGAGGTGTGATTCCCTCTCTGACTGACTCCATTCCTTTTCCGTCTTTTTGCCTAGTCGGTCCAGGATTCGTAGTGCCGCGCGGTTCGCGCGACCCAGCGACTTCTTTTTGAAGTCAGCCAGTTTGGGAAGCGAAGGGTGAGCTGTGTTGGTTTTCTCAAGCACATCTGGCTCATTTGTGAGCTCGTCCGAGAGCATCGAACAGTCACTGGCATTGTCCTCAATGCACAGCTCCTTCATGGTCTCCCCCACACGTTTAGTGTTTTTGGAGTGGCTGGCGGTGCCAGATTGGTTCGGTTTTTGTTGTTGAGGTCCGTCCTCAAGGTCTTTGTTTTTGTTTGTGTTAGAAAATTTGGTCCCACGAGCAGCGCGGGAAAGGAGGTCACCGATGGCAGAGCCCCGCATACCACCGTAAGGGACTTATCTTGAAATCGGATTTGCCCAGGTATCCGAAGTTCACCGCTATAAGACACGTTAACGCCATACATTCCATAGGCACGGTTGTTACACCTGGAATTACGGGTTTTTTCCAAGTTTTCCGTTTTTTATGAACAGACCAACATTTTTCTAAGCGGCTACACATATTAACCCATATATTTTATATGACATTAATAGGTTTCTTTCTGTTTTCCCCTTAGGATTCGTTACCAACAATTCGTTGGACTAAGCCAGAAAGGGGAGAGGGTGAAAGAGTTGACAAAAGTCAAGCATTAATTACAATTCAAGTAGATTTTGTGTGGAAACACACGCTTCCGTCAATTAATGTTTTTATTGTTACTGAATAAAACTTTGCATTTTTACCCGCTTGATAATCTCTTCTTCGTGCATTTATTTAAATATTTCTATTACTTCTTATTGTCTTTGATTAAATTCATGTTAAAATTTTGCAGCGGAGCCCGTATGTCTACTTCCTAAATTGCGGCACCCTAAGGAATCGCTTCATTCTGCGTTTGAATGAGTCCAGAGATTTAGTGGAACGTGCTAGAGAATCTGTTTATTTAGTATCAAGGTTTGTTTTGGAACTTTTTCCCTAGCCACCATCATATTCATGTGCTTTGTTTGTTTGCTTGCATTCTTTTATCTGGGGTGTTTTTGTATGCTTATTTATTTTCTTTTATATTTTTTCAACGGTAAACAGGATGAGCCAAGATGTGTATCCACGTATCGACATCCGTCATACACTCGAACGAATGGACAACGACCTGGAAGAAACGAAACGAAATCTGAGTGTTTTGTCGGCGACGCTGGATCGTCGGTCCATTGACAAACACTATGCAGATGCCCTAAGGGGCTTATGCGGCGGTGGACTACTTGGCCTCAGTCTAATGATGGTTGCCGGCTTACTGACATCATTCCTGCTCACAATATTGGTGTATGCAGACTCACACGCATGGATCTATCTCACAAAGAGGTTAGTAAGAAAATACGATACGAATTTGAAATACCCTGATTATCATGCAAGTAAATCTATAATAAACAACTGTTAATGTTTTGCAGACCACTGGCAGAGGCAGATAAATCCGAAACGACGCCCCTCTTTCCGATATCTTCGGCGCCGAACGCAACAATATCGCCCACCTTACCTGCTGGCACAGGAACCATCAATCGAACCCTACTGCATCATCAACAGGCACACAGCGGTACTTTGGGTACTGGTGGCATTAGCAGTGCTGGCACCGGTGGACATCATCGAAACGGAACTGCTGGATTGAGATCAGGGTTGGCATACACAACTACTTCCTCTAACACAGGTGGTGGTGGTAGTGATGGAAATTCATCGCCACCACCCGGTTATGATGTTGTGGTGCATGGCACAAGGCATGGCTTGTATTCATTTTTTTAATTTCGTTCATTTTTAATTACATACATTTTATTTATTAATTAATATTCAACTGTCATTTTATTTTTCTGTATCACCGAGCACACAAATTAACAGGGGAAATTTTTAATATTGTTCAACATACTGTGTCAAGTGCACATTTGGTGTAGTTTCGAATTTATTATGATTTTCCTTAGTCGTACCATAAACCCGCGATTTGTTTACTTTTTCGTGTAAATATTATTTAAAGTTTCATTTCGTTTTCACATACGGCACATTTTTGCCATTTAGCAAATATTAAGTATACGCCACAGTCGACCAAATATGAGATTGCTTGTATTCGGTAGCATTGAGAATATTTTGCTAGATACGTAGTTCTGTTTCTATTTTGTTTGCCAATGCCTTGATTTTGTTCAGTAAATATCATTACTGGTGGTTTAACAAAGCGTGTTTGTGTGTTTTTGTGTGATTGATGTTAAGCTTAAAGTGTACTTGGTTATATATTTTATATTTAATTGAATTAAGTTAAAAATCAAAGTCTGGATCATGTTCTGACACTATGGAAATTGTTCTCTTTGAGAAATCGGTTTTCAATATCAAACCGAAAAATGTACATATATGTTTTTTGAAAAAAAAAACGCATTTCAATAACACATAGTTGCAGAACATGGGCGATGGTTAGAGAAAGGAATTACTACATCGAAGGTTTGTTGTGAGGTTTGTTATGCTCTTTATCATATAGTTCAATGGTTTACTTAAAAAAATTTGTTATTGGCCAAATTTACCTGCCAGCACCATCAGTGCAAACATGTTTATCAATGGAATAGTTTATTCTTTATTGATATATGCACTCGACAACTTCAATATTAATTCCATAACTTTCTTAAGCTTTGTTTCCCTAATTTTCGTGAAACTTTTCATTTTAGATAAAGAAACAGCATTTACAAACTAAGTTAAAGTTTTTATTCAAAAAATACAATAAAATAAGAAAATTGTTCAAAGTGTTTAGCATTAAACCAGTGAGTGAAAAATGTCAGATCAAATCAGATCAGAAAAGTACAGCTTCGAGTCATAATGTTCTCCTCTCAGCTGTGAAATTTCAAATAGATAATCCTCTTTGTTTTCTAGTGAATTTCGGGTTTTGAGTGAGCATTGTACCATCAATGTTTGGCCTGATATCGATTTGATCACAATTTGAACTCGTTCCATGTTATTCTTTCGATTTTTTTTTCATATAGCTATATGCGAATATTTGTAACATTAAACTAAGAAATACGATATCTCATGCCAAACAAATAAATCAATTGGCATCAGTACAATTTGAATTTTCAAATTTGACACATTTCACTCACTTGCCCTATCTCAAAACTAGGTACAGAAAAACTTGTGCTAAACTGATCTGCACAGCTTCATTTAACACAAATCGACAGAATGTAGAACACTTTGCGGCAAGTTTTTTTACTCATGGAACACCAAATCTTGTACTTTTCTAAATTTTTCTGTGCTTATCTGTGCAGCTAAGGTTCATTAAACACGTCTATTGAATCCATATGTATTCAATGATGGACTGCGCGTAAGTCTGCAACTAGGTTTTGCGTTTGCAGCACTATTCATCACCGCACCGAATTCATATCTTCATAATATCGAATATTATCTACACAACTGTAATGGAGGTAGAACAAACCAATACTAAAATTTTGTTTGCGATAAGTGTTCCACATACATAGCTTTTCTTTAACACGAGTGCACGTAGGACAAACCAATTCTCAACTTTGTTAATATTTTCTGTATCTCTTGTCGCAGTTATATGCACGTGGAACAAAACAATTCTCACAAAAAAATTGCGATTAATTATATGGAAAACTTGTCCCAAACGCCAAAAAATGGTTTATGGCACAAAACAATTCTACAAACTGTTGATTTTGGTGGATATGGGACAAAGTCGATGTTCGATATCTCGGGATTGGAAAGACTAAGAGCAAATCGAGTCACAGATTTAAAAAGAGCATACAAATTTACCATAGAATCCGTTCCTAACTCAAAAACGACAAAAGTGGCGTATGGAACAAAACAATTCTCAGGCGACGTAATGCCTATTGACTGCTATTATATCCCCCGTATTGCTTTAACTTTTCAACAAGTATAACTAAGAAGCGCCATCTAAATACTCAATAACTTAATATCCTTTTCAGAAATTGTACATTCAGGCAACTATGCACTAAATGAGTGCCGGAATTTTGTCATCATAATTATCCCCTGTTTGAAAATTAAATTTAAATTACTCTGAACTTTGGCTCAACTTTTATTTTCCCCCCGACGATAAAGATGCTGGTATTAGGTACCTAGTTTTCCTGCATATTTATTATTTTTCAATGGGATTCTCTATAGAAACATTACATCAACCACAATCAACTAAGCAGCCCTTGTGCAAAAACCTTTTTCAAATGAATATACGTTCATTATGAATAATATTTGTCTTTTGATGCAACCCATCTGTTCTTTCTACAGGCTGTATTTGTGCGCGTACTCTATATTTATTCATTGTATGAACATGTCCCATGCTAGCATATATTTTGTACCCTTCCTCATCAATTTTAATAACTAATTGGTAGTTATTTCCCTGAAAGAAGGGAACTCGGCTGATGGAATTAAAAGTTTTGCAAGTTTATCAGAGCGAACAGTAAGTAGACTAGGAACGAACATTTGTTGATCTCATTAAGAATCCTTCGAAATGCTGAGTAATTCCTTTGAAAGAGTGTTTAGATACGAGTTAATTATTCATTTATTTCTTAAAATGTTCTTACATTTTTCTTTTGATTTCCTATTTTAGAAGCGGCCACCACACCCTGGGTCGGCTACCATCTCAGCAATCGGCATATTTAGCCGGCCCAAATAACGGCAAATATGCCACACTCAGCAAACAGTGTAAGACGCTAGAATCCAATGACTTTTACTGAGACTCGCTTGCCTGCAACTTAAATGCAGGCAGCAGTTCGTCAATTAAGAACATTTTCGCATCAGCAACATTACCTCGTTCATCAGCATCATCGATTAAATCAACCACATCAACTGCTCATACAATCTGCAAAACATCTGACGGCATCGACGGCAGCAGGGATAAATTAGACGAAAATGGCGACACCAAAGATCCCCGGGATGTAACAAATACTAGTTTTAACCGCTTTGATCCGAAATATATTAGTATAGGTCCAAAAGCGGTAAGAGGCAGCAATAATCTGAATATCGTAGCAGCAGCAACTTCAAATAAATGTGCTACTTTGCGTCATGTTGGACGTTATGGTGGTTCCCTTAAAGGAGGAACGAGTCCAAGCCCTAACCTGCGAAATGCCAAAACACCAAGCATCGCAACTGTTTCCAAAGATTATTGCAATCAACCGGATTGTATACCGCCATATAAGAAAATTCCAACAACGAATACATTCACCGACATTCCAGGAACCACGGGTGTAGGTAGCTCAATAGCAGCGGCTGCGGCAAAGAAGGAGAGTGAGCGACAACAACAATTACAGCAATATCATCAACAACAGCAGCACCACCACCAACAACAACAACAACACCAGCAACCGTCTCTGCCATCGGTGTATAGTATTGAAACGGTGCCCTATCGGCCACCACCGCCAAGTCAACCAAGCCACACTGCTACCTCTACGAATCAACAGCCGCCGCAACAACAACACTCTCACCAACAACAGCAACAGCCACCATCTAGACAGCAGATGAAGCATTTAAGTTCCATTGTAAATCAACCACTGCCTGATATTCCACAGCAACAGCATTCAACAAAGATCTCTCAGCAGCCGCTATGTGCGGCGAATCTAAACTCATACCGCTCTCTGCAGCGGCCCTCGTCACAAAAACTACAGATTTCGAGTGCCCGCAGTTCGGATCTACTTAACAACCAATCTCAATCATATACCACACAAAGTCAGCAGCAGCAAACACAGCAACAGCAACTGCAACAAATTAATAAAATGACTCCACCGTCACTTCCGCCAAAGAACCGTCACAAAGAGGATCCCTCTGGTGGGGGACGTTCATCATCTCGTCATTCCGCTGCAAATATGCAAACCCTGCCTCCGAAATCGTCAAGTCTTCGCCAACAACAGCAATCGACGCATAGCACCTTTGGATACGATCGCGGTGGCCAAAACGTTGCCCAGTCAGAGCGATCGCGTCGAAGCGAAACTCTCGACAATACCAACAAATCTTCCACAGGCATGTCGTACATGGAACAGTATAAATCCAGTTCTAAACACCAACAACCACAGCAAGATCCGCATTACCCGCAATACCATCAGCAGCAGTCTTCGTCGTCGCATCGTCAGCCTTCGAATGTCGTCTCAACAGCCTCCTCCCATCATAGCAATCTAAATTCGTCTTCCTCCGGCGGGTATCATCACCAAAGTAGCAAAAACCATTATGATCCGCAGCAACAAAACGCCTATTATCGATCTCTCAAACGCGGTGGATCACATGCCAACAACGACCTTTACTCCGTGACAGAATTGTAGGAGTGTGCCTGCTGCGGTGGTGGCGTTGATCTAATACGACGATGTCCAGCTGGCAAATCGTCGTCCAACTCTGCTCCACCAGCCGCAGCGCAGTCCCAGTCGTCATCTTCTTCGAACCATCATCCGCATCGGCAACATCAAAAGTCCAGCAAACGTTCCTTATCGTATCATGCCCCGCCAAACAACCATCCCAGTTGTGAGGATCACGAATACGATTATTATCCCAAGACTCAACGTTCCGCGACATTCGACGTTGCCGATGCGCGAGACTACGAGGTGCGCCTGTTGAAACAGCAACAGCAACATCATCGTTCGAATGTTGCAGCCACAACCAAACAGAGCCAGCAGATCCTGCAGCAACAGCACACTAGCAACGGCAATCTAGCATCCAACGGCGTGCAACGTCAGCATCGCAGAGAGAAAACATTCAAGGTATGATTTTTAGAGACGTCATAAAAATTTCCCTCTACAAATCGTAGACGGCAGAGGTAATAATAAAAAAGACACTAATACACGAACACCAAACACATTCAGTATAGTCGTATGTACAACAGGACATTCAGGATAAAGAGGCAACATTAAGTTGCCAAGGATTTTTTATTATTAATTCGAAGCGAAATAAATTTTTGTGACGTCAATAAACCGAAAAGAACAAAACAAATAGAAACACAGACAAACTATAAACATTAAACAACCAATTCGAAATAGTATACAAAAACAGTATAAACACGAAATAGGATAGTTTAATCTGGCAGAAAGATATGTTAGGTAACCGTTAAAATTAGAAAAGGGGCACAAAAGCATTGTGTGGGTTGTCGATTTATTTTAGGAGCAGTATATGTTTATTTTATGATGAAATACCTGTCCCGCTAATAGCTTATAAGGGGGTTGTAATAAATTCGTTTGTATTGTTATACTTTCAACTCCTAGTCATTTTTTTTTACAAAAAAAAGGGCCTATATTGACGCTTGTGTGAACGCATTTCAGTCAATTTCAAATCAATTTCACTTGGTTTACTAATGTTTACAGCCAAACGCATAGATCTACATAAACCGAACCGAGTTCTTGTATTTCTTCGGGGACTCTTATCAGAAAAGTTTGCGGTGGGCAACATGTAAGGTGATTCGAATTCGTAGGAAGGTTACGGTGAATAAAGTTTGATAACACTGTTTAGCGTTTTTTCCTTCCCAAACTTATCAGCTTAGTAAAAAACAATTTTTAACGGACACTTAGAGCTTTCCAGCTGTCGGATATACGAACAAATGTTTTTTTTAATACGAAATGCGTTAAACACAGTTCTGGCATCATAAGGCCCTTAATTACTTTCTTAACGTCTTATCCAAACTCAACGTTTCGATAAAGCCAAACTTCCCTAATCCCTTAAATACTGCTCACACTACTGCTCTTATTTTGTTCTCGTAAAACTAACTTTCCCTGTAAATAGAATTTCTTTTGTATTTTTTCAAACAAATCTCTTCGATATTAACATTCACATCAAATCAAAGCAAAAGAAAAACAAAATCAAAAATTAAATTGTACAGATACAACTAGCAAAAGGACATTATTTTGAAGAAGTTTAAAAAAATAAAAAATAAAATGAATCAATATAGCTCAATAAATTAAAAAAAGAATAACTAACTAAAATCTAATTTAATAATCGAAATAAATAAATCAACAAAAAAAAACATTCCGATCTGGGTTGCGGTTGAGATTGGGAGTATTATTTGAACGGTATTATTTATTTATTGTGAAACGGACAGCAACAATGCAGACCACAAAGAAGTTAGACTCTTTTAGATCTTGGGTTCCATTATGACACTTTAGTTCGTCGTTAATCTGTTGGTTCGACTATTGATTCTTACGCTTAGTGTAGTCGAACACTAGCATATTGCTTTGGCGAAATTTGAAATGTTTCTCTGCATAATGTGGTAAAAGGGGTTGTTTCCACATTTTTCCAAATTGTCTGCTGCGCTAATTCTTTCTTGACACTCATTTTTTGCAAGTAGTAATCGCTATTTCAAAGTTTGCAACCAATCTTTCATTTCCTTTATTATTATGTAAGACAATTACAATTAACAATAATAACTTTGAAGCAATAGCTACCAGGGCTTTCATATTTAAAAGTTTGCTGCTTTAGCTTCGATATTGTGGTCACTTTCTGCTGTGTCCATATAACAATACACCTGAGGGTACTGCGGATTATTTTAAATTAAATAAAAAAAAATCAAAGTAAATAAAACAAAAACAAAATTGTTTTTGTTTAGTTCCTTTATTTGGTATATTTTAGAAAGAAACAAAACAACGGCAAACGGCCATAAAAACCATTACTTTGAAATTGTATAAAATTTAACAGAAAGTTGTTCACACTGTTACGGATATAAAACAGCTGACTTTATATCAACTGAACACGTTTGTATAGTCAATATATTTTGTTCAGAGACGGCTATCTCGAGCGCAATTTCGGTTCTGATTTCAGAATTCCTTCCGAACGGATATCTCGATAGGGCTGGATAAAGCTCCACTTATGGCTTTCATTCGAATCTTGTACTCCACTCGTTCTCTGCACCATAGACTGGTGGTTTAATCAACACTGTTTGATGCTTCCGTAGTTCACCCTACACCAAACATCGCCTTAATTATCATATCATCCTTCTAAGACACGAAATAATGTTTGTTTTTTTATTTCACTGTCACAATTGATTTATACCAATTAGCAGGCGGACACTATCAAAATTATGATCAAATTATGTACACTAAAACCAATTTTGAGTATTGTAGTAAGGCACGTGTTAAAGTGTCGATATTGATATATTAAAAGACATGTTTCGCCATCATTATCGTCGACAGAAATCACTTCGCATTTATACATTCGAATGACGCTACATGTTCCATCTTCCCTGAAGTTGTTGTTACTGCATGAAATACTTTTTATTTATGCAATGTCTTTGATTTTGTTTTGTCGCCAAGAATATGAAAGGAATCCCATAAAATACAGCGGCAAACCTTTGCAAATTTTGATTTGAAGTAATAACCAATAGAGTTCGGTTGCCTAGGATACCAAATCACACCCAAGTTTTCTTAATATCGCCAGCCAAAACCCAGATCTCAATGGATCTAAAATCCTCTCTGTTATATTTTTTTAAATATTAAAACAAATTTTTACTGCCAAATAAATTATCTGTACAAAAATTCGTATAAATTTAAGAATTTCAGGAACAATAAAAAAATTAACATATTCCACTTTGCATGTTTGAAATTTTTAAATATACAACACTTTTTTTTTAAAGAATACCATATATTTATAATCATACTTAGCCAAATAAAAACATGGAGGACAATTTGATAGAATGGATTATTTTACTAATGAAAACATATTTTTGGTAGGTCCTTTAATATGTATTTTTTATTTTGAACTTAATTTAAACCGAACCTTTCATGGTTTTAATCTTTTTTTTCAGCCAAGTTGTGGCCATCAATTTCTTTTTAGCTATGCAGTTTCTTTTTCTTTTAAGTGGGTTAAAGACTCATTGCGCATAATTCGTGTTAATAATCAGGCATTTTTTAAAAATACGAGTACTGGGACTCATGGTTAAGATGCGTAAACATTATTTATTTATTTTTAACGGAATATTTAAACTCATGCACGGAATGATGGGTTTGTGGTTACTTAAATACAAGACGGAAATGTGTGAGCACAATGTGTTCCAGTTGCACGAGAAAAAAAACGTTGATGGTTGTTGTTGCCGATTAAATGGTCGAAATTTGTCTATCCGTGTTGAGTGGCGAATTGGACGTTTCGTTAAGGAAATCAATTAAGGACTTCGCATATTTGGTCAAAAACTTGCTATTGATGTCTTTTCCAAAAAGAAGTTATTGAATGAACATTACTCGATTTGCTTTACCTTCCAGTACTGCTCTTTGTTCACTGTCACATTGTGACCAAATCACAGCTCTGAGAAATCCTCGAAGTCCCGGTACGATATAAATGTTTACACATCAAAAACATATATTATTATTATTATTATTCTTTATTTTTTCACTAATAACACAAAGTGTACAAGTTATACTTTACTTAAGAATACGGACATGGCTATGCTGCCGTCTTCCAAAAGTGACATTATAAAATAAAAGTAATAAAGTAACAAGAAAAAGGAGATGAAAGTAAGAAAGTAAAAAGTGAATATTAATGTTACAAAAAATACAAAAAATAAAAAAAATAAAAAATTGATGATCAAAAACATATATAACGCGTCTTATTTACGCACACTCAACTGACAACGGTTCCGTTATCGCATAGCAACACGCTAATAAGTCAATGAAGTTTTTTATTTTTATTATATCAATTTGTAAAATACATATATTGTATGGGCAGGGACGAGCTAAGAATAGCACTGCAGTGCCCCCCAAAAAACAGTTCTCGTCCGTCGTAAAAGGCGACTATTGGTAAAAATCATATCCAGGCAATTTTACCATTCGTGTGAGCTTAGCGATACATTTAACCATTTGAAACTGTCCCGCATTATGCATGCAAATCCGTGGATTGACACGACTATAGATCACCGGTATCGAAAAAGAAAGATCAAATAAAAATCGATAATAACAAAACATGCACGTGTCGAAGTCGTTAAAAAAAATATCACACAAAATGAACACCACCTTTATGCTGGTGGTGGTCAGTTATAAAAGTGATCCGAAAACGGAAGACCTGCCAATATTCATTGAGGTCGAACCTGCGAACCAGTAGGACGCAGTAAAGTGGGAGGTTTATGATTCCTTTAATCCTGATCATAGCTTTTTCGTTAAGGAAGAAGAAGAAAATAAAATGCGTTCAGCCCTATCATGTTATTCGAAGGAAAATTAATTTTCTCCGCAACCCAAATCCAGTCGGGGACTCAATTTTCTTTCATAGTATCCATTTTCCGAACGTAATATAAATGTTCCGGCGGCCAATAGTTGTGCAGACAATCGCAGAAAAATTTACATACGGCTGCCAAAATTTGCCTAAAAAGCTGCATATCGTTGCGATGAATGTTGGCCGATTATGTTGAGACTATCACTCAACAAACGAACACAATATCGCTGTTACACAATGCCACTCTATAGGGTTATACTAAATGCCAGAACCGATTCTTCTTTCTTTCGTTATGGTTTGGGGCATGATATCGATTACGTACTTACTGAAAGGGGCTCCGAACTCGTGGAGAGTCTTTGCATGTGTCACTGCAGCCATCCATCCTCCGCTTCCAGTTGTTTAGACCAAGCGTTTGTTCTGGTATCCGCGGTGGCTTGATCTTTCAAACAGGTACAACCCTTCCTGTAGTCTCGAACCTTGGGCTGAGAGTCGAAGATCTTCTTGGCTGGAGCGTTTAATTCCATTCGATCGATATCGATTAGTGGGATTATAACCCTCCCATTTACTGCATTTTTACTGGTCCAACAATAATGATCGCCGGCCTGACTTCAAAAAGTATCAGCAGGCCTCCCTGGTTCAGATCACTTCGTCACTGATGCCAATCAATTGCAGGGTGTTATTGAATTGTCATGATTTATGCTTGTATCATTTCCGCAATTGTATAGGAACAAAGACTGATATTGTTTTTTTGATTAGGCTCGTAGGATCTATCCTTTTTTTGATATGGGTCGCATGCGCCGTTCCCTACTGTATTCTATTGTTATTATTAGTATTCTATTACAAATTCTTCCAAATATTTCAAATTTCCAAGGAAACACTCACAAAAATACATCACAAATACACAAATTGTTCTCCAACTGTCACAAATTTCGGTCGCAAAAATTTATGAATTAAAATTAATAAATAAAAAATCATAAAACTAGGTACCATAAAAAGGCAAAATCTTAACAAAAAAAAATTAACGCAAACAAACAAAAAAGTAAAAAAAATGTAATCGCTGACGTTTTTCCACTTTTCATTCAAAAAAATAGAATAAAAAATTATATAAATAAAATTTTCACTGTATTATACAAAAAAAAAACATGAAACACTTTAATAAATTTAATTAGAGAATGAAACATTAAAAATTGTTAAACAAACAAATAAATGATATTTTAAATTGTAGTTTATACAGAATATACCAAATAACCTAAGAAATACAAAATAGAAATGAAACCTTAAAAATTACACATTTAAAAACAATTAAGCTATTTTCAAAAATGAAACTTTGAAAAAGAATAACATGAACTGTTGTTAATGATGTTAAATTTTGTAATATGTAAGCGTTTTAGTCGATTTATATAAACAATTAAATTATATACATAACATATACATTTGAAAAAAAACAATAGAAATTAAATCAATTAAACAATACAATATAGGGTAAGTAAGAAATACAGTTTTAGCCTTTAAGTGTATATTTGTTAAAGATCCATTAATGGAAAAGAAAGAAAAACGGTGTAAAAGACGCAAACACAGTGATGTCCTTTCTAGTAAAAGATTTTTTTTGATAATCATTAAAAGAAAAAAAGATTATATAAAAGAATGAAAAATAAAATTAGTACGAACAAGAAAATAAAACGCTTATTTGAGACTTAAGTAACAAAATTTAAGAATGAAAAAAATCAAGAGAATTTCTAACAAAAAAGAAACATTAATTATACAACTACAAACTTTAATATTTATCCAAGTAAACAATGTTGATAAGAAAACATTTATTTAACTGAAGCTAAAAGTCGTTGGGTCAATTTTGATAGAACAGAACTTAGGAAAAAAATAATCAATGAATTAAAATTTAGGAAATATTCAAAAAATGTATTAAAAATGTTAACCAAACGCGGCGAAGTAGTGATGTAAGTATGACATTTTTATAAGATTTTGTTTGTCCTATTTATTGTTTGTGTACAGCATATATATTCCTCTCTTACGATAATCAATGATAATTGAGTATTTTGATTTTGTGCTTTTGTGAACGGACGATGTGTTTGATTTTGACTGCCGCAGTCAAGTAGACTTAAAAAAAACCATCCACAGATCTCCAACCATCATACCGCCGCCTTCCGGAATTTAGGGTGGATTTGAAAACACTAACAGCATCGTTGTGACATCATTGCACAAATTACGATCCCGATGCGCAACACAACTGATGCTGAATCGTTGATATTTGCGCATCAGTTTACGCAACTTTACAAAGATATAACTTAATACCTTTCCAGTGATGTATAATGTTTGCTTTAATAAACGTGTTGCAGGGCTGATTGAGCATCAACAGTACAATGATGCGTGTCTGAAATCACCCATATTGATGTGGTTACTCCTCATTAGGAAAATGTACGAGTAATAAACAAAAATATCAAAGTGAATCGTTCGTTCGCCATAACACAAATTGACAATCCTAATAGTGGTTATATTCTGTATGGAAATATTGGTTTTTGCTGTGAACTGACCTGGCGTGTTGTGTAACGCGCAATATTTTGCGAATACAAGTGTTTCAACGACTGAATATGCCATTTACATTCCCCATCTGGAGAAAGTGGTTGAGGGTATTCGACTTTATACCTCGAACCGAATTTCATTTTATTATTTATATTCCGTTTTCCTTTTATAGTCAATTAGCAGAATTTAAACTTGTAAAGATCTTATCACTAAAAACATTAATTATCTACATACACATGAAAAGACACAAAAGTTCGCATGCAACTAAACATCTTCAATCTTGTGACACAAATTCTGAGAATTTTCAATCAACCTTTAAATTAACGTTTTTGAGAACTGTTAAGGGGAAACTTTGCATAAAATGGAATATATACACGGGCTAAACTTGCAAACATTCTTAAAACTAGTTCAGTTGTCTTGGCACACAGACTGTCCACATTTTTGTGTAAGATCACAATTATTTACCAACAGTTCACGACGTCAGAGTCAAGCTTACTTGCAGGAAAACAAACGCAGATGGAAAATTAGTTTGTTAAGTGAATAGCCATAAAGTGTGAATATTACGATCCCCTTAATTCCGATCCGAATATTGGCGCAAAGGAAATACACATTTGTTAGTAAAAAGTAAAAAGATTTCTTAAAAATTGAAAACAAAACTATCAAAAATTTACGAATTTTCTTATTGTTTTCCTGCATATTCTTAGAAAGAAAGATTTGATTTCGCGAAATCTTCTTTAGAAAATTGTCTTCTAAAATTACGAAAACTTTAGCAAACGTAAAAGTTACCCACTTGTTAAATGTCAAAAATAAATGTTAGACAGACAGAGACAAAAATAATTAAAGTCACTTTAACATGCAAACAAAAACAACTAATAAGAATTCGAAAAATCTTGAACTAAAATTTGCAGAATGGGAAAACGTCATGGTCACTCGCGAACAAGATTTTGTAAAAATTCGTTCCATTAACAAGGTATGCGAACAGACCTCATACTGCACGCAGAATTTGTAACATAATTCGTTAGCCTGAATTAAAAAAAGAACTGCCTACAATATTCAAGAGCATACCTTATTTTCCAACCAATTAGCCCAAATCCTGACTCTTCTTTTTTATCTCTGTTGAAGTATAAACAAAACCCATCCAATGTTTCTTATTATGCACCCAATTTTTATTTTAATAACTACATGTATAATTTTTTACCACGTTTTGTAATCATATTTTAAAATTTTGTTTTGTTTTTAAATTCTAAGAGACTGGAAAATAAGTTTGTAACAAATTTAAGTATTTTTTATTATACGAAAAAAATTCATTAATAATTATATGTATAGGTATTAAAACCGACAAAAAAGAAGACACCTTCATCGCCATATTACAAAAAAAAAATGAAGTTTGTTATTAAATTTAATATTTAAATGGAAACAAGTATGGAGTATGAAAACATTAAAAATTAAAATAGGTAACAGAAGAAATCTTACGTAAAAGAAGAAGAAATGATTATGTAAAATAAAGAAATGAAATTAAGATCATTTATGTAAATAATTAAAAACAAAAATATGAATTAATTCAATAAATTCATTAAATATATAAAAAGTTGTGTTTTTTTTTATGCATAAACCCATCCCAGAGAAGCAATCGTCTCTTTGGCCTCGATTGCGGTTGTCGATTACAAATCGAAGTGACATTTTTTGTCGATTGTATCGATTGATTCCAATGTTTGGTGTTGTGTAGGAAATCGAATGAACAATGCTCTATTGTGAACGGCTCGCTAAGAATTAACATCTAAAAAAGCAACACTTTAAAGAATTTAAACTGAACTTTTGATTTTTTGATTTTTCTTAAAAGAAATTTTTAAAACTTCTTTGTACTTAATTGTGCAACTTTTTTTCACTTTCTTAGATAAGAAAAATTATGCAAAGTGAGTGTTGCCTAGTTTTAAATGTTAATTATGTCAAATCACCGGAAATTACAATCGACTGCAAACGTTTGTGAAATAGAAAAGTGTCGACCACAATCGACAATCAGAAGACAAAATAGGAAAATCGACGATCGTTCATCGATCGAGAAATCGACCACCGGAATCGGGTCCCTTGCCTATAACTAAAGATTATCTTAAGGCGGATTTCTAATAGCTAATGATTGAGACACACAGAAAAAGAGCCGCTCTATATAGCTGCGATTTGATAACAGTTAAGGACCATTCATATGAGAGCGACCAATTAACCGCGTCCGAACGAATATTCGCGAACTTTGACAGTTCATTCACTTGGCCTTGTTGTTTGGTCGCAGACGCCCGCGAATTCCAATTGGATAGCTACGAGCAAATCGTTATACATTAGGATTTTTTGGTTAAATTCCAACGATTTTTTCATTTCGATATGTAGAACTGGATCAAATGCTGTGAATTGTGATTAAACTTTGATGATTCACGGCAAGGGTGTTGTTGTTTGCGTCAAAAAGTGTGGAATTCGAAGTTTGGTTATTTCGCCTATTACGGTTAGCAAATCGAACGTTCTAAAACTAAACACTTTTAACAATTATTACAAATCAACTGAAATGTATCACAAACAACTCAACTTTGATACAACTGATGACATTTTTCATATTATATGTATTGTATATTGTATTGTATGTGCAGTGGAGTCATCAGTAGATGACAAGCACTTAGACCTATTGGTCCATTGTATTTCAGCATAGCTGTCCTGGCTGTATTCGGTATTTTGTTGGCGTAGAGCCGAAGCCATTTCACGTTTGTGGACGGATCAGCAGCCTGGGACTAAGTCCCCATCCTACGGCACTGCCAGAGAATGTTAGTTGCCTTCGAAATTCTAGCAACCAAATGTTCAGAAAAGCTAAGCTTTGGGTCTAGAACAATACGCAGATACTAAACCTTGCTTCATAGTTTTAGTTGAGTGCCCTTGAAGTAAGGCCACCTCACTTGAGGTATTGCCCTTCTATTCGTGAACAGCATCATCTCAGTCTTCGCGGGGTTGACTGACAGAGCCTGCTCGCGGCACCAACTCCCAACACTATTGAGCGCTGTTTCCATCCGCTGACAATGATACGCACATCGTCAGCGTACCCAATAACAGGGTGGCCTTCCCCATCAAGTCTTCTCAACAAGGAGTCGGCCAACAGGTTCCACAGTATAGTGGAGAGTACACCGCCATGCGCAAAGTCTTTAACAGCGCGCACAGTTCTGACACAGCCGCCAACAGCAGCTGTAACTTCTCTCCTCCTAAGCACTTCCAGGATCCATTCCACAGTTGTAGAATCGACGCCCTTCAGTGTTAAGGCATATTCAATTCTGCAAAAGGTGGGGTTGTCAAAGGCACCCTCAATATCCATGAAGACAGCAAGAGCATAGATCTTGCGGTCGAGCGCCCTGCGCACTCTGGCCGTCAGGTCCGTTAATGCCGTCTCAGTGGACTTGCCTTTTTGATAGGCGTGTTGGCTATCATGAATACCCAGCGAAGCTGGAATGCTCTTAAGCCGTACGTCAATCAATTTTTCAAGGCCCTTTAAAAGAAATGATGAAAGCCTAATAGTCCTGAAGCTTTTGGGAAGATCATAGGCAGCCTTTCCCGGTTTGGGAATGAAAACCGCCCTAGCTCTTCTCCAGGCCAAAGGAATATGTCGCAGAGCTACGCTAGCTCTATAGATTCTAGTTAGCAGTGTGAGCAAAATCTCTATACCCTTTTGCAAGAGTATGGGATAGATGCCATCAGGTCCAGGAGCTTTGAAAGGAGAAAAGGACAGGATAATAGCTCTCGCCCTCTCCCTCGTAACAATACTCGCCGCGACCCGCCACTGCTCAGTGGTAGCTCTGCTTTTGTTTGGCCACACGCAACTATCCACGGCTTTGCAGCCAGGAAAGTGGGTGTCCATTAGCAGTTGAAGTGCCTCCTCATTGGAGTTGATCGAGGTGCCATCAGGCTTCCGAAGGACGTCAATCCTGGCTCCCGGATCAGCTGAGAGGACTCTCTGCAATCTCGAAACCGCGCCAACGTCCTTCAGTTCTTCGCAGAACCTCTGCCAAGATACCTTCTTAGCGCTCTTAATTTGCCTCTTGTACTCCTTCTGCGCATTCGCATGAGAAGACCAATCGGCTACCAGGTTAGACTTCCTGGCCCTGTTAAACAGCCTCCCCACTCTTTTCCTGAGAAGGGATAACTAAGCGTTCCACCATCGGGTTGGTTTCGCACCGCCAACCTCCTCCGGGCAAGCAGTATGGAAGGCCGTAATAATACCGCTGTGTAGCGTGTCGGTGGCCTTATCCAAGTCATCGCTACTGGGGATCCTGATGGGTTGGGAACCTATCTGACCACGCAACTCCATGGAATAGACGTCCCACGGACACGACCTTTTCAGTTGTTGGGTTAAACGTATTGCCTACTTTTAGATGTTAATTCAATTCGAGATGAACGTTCGGTTCGCTAATCGTAATAATTTCTTGTAATTTTAAATCTCGCTACGAGGTTTTAGACAGACGACAAAGGACTTTTCACCGAGTGACTCATGCGCAAAATTCAATTCTAGCATAAGTAATACACCCCTCAGCGGAGCGACGACATATTTGATCGTAAGTATTTACAGCTATATTTATAATAATAAAATTAAAACAACTTTATTTAACCTACCTATGTGGGAAATTACTACACAATTGAAGATTGGAGTTATTAATCACAAAGAAATGGTAACCGTGGAAGAAATTAGGTGAAGTAAATTCCCATGTGGAATAATTTTCCTACACCGTTAAAGTTGTCCTCGTGAATTTGAATGCTTAAGTCGGTAAGGAAAACATCTTGGTAAGCCTCCACGACACGACAACAGATAACGGATACTAACTAATCGATGTTTCTGCAGCTCGTTATACTGTGATAAGTAGAACTTAGTTTTTAAGGCTAAGGATCCACACAGCAACCTGGTTCCTAGATGGTCAAACCGAAACCAGATCGACCATGAGCTGATCGATGCGAGGCACGCGTCCAATATCTTAAATGTGCAAACATTCTGACCTCTGAGATGCAAATGTCGACTCTAACCCTTTTTAATTTTTGCGGCTAAACTTAGAGCTCGATTGCCAACGAGAAGAAGCTGCGCACTGTCCAAAAGAAGAAATTTGAAGTTGGACGCCTTGTCTAGAGACTCCTCTGTGCACTCACCACACACACGCGCCAACAACCGATATCGCAACAAGATCAAGGAGGTAGCCAAAACCACCGTAGGTTAAAAGGTTACCAGTCACTCCAGAGAAAAATCCTCTGGAAGATATATACCCTTACCAGAAGGAGCCGGTAGATGTACATTTAGAAACGCTGAAAACGCAAAACAAGGCAGCGAGAGAAGAAGATAGTTCTTAGAAAGAAGAGCCTGCACGCAGTCTCCTAGTTAAAGGAAATCTAAGTCTCGCGATAGAAACAACATCCGGAGATTTTATAAGACAGCCAAGCAGCTGTAAGACCGGAACGTTGGCTGTTGGCTCTACGAAATAGCGACCGCAACCTAGTAACCGAAGCGCAGAGAATAGTAGATGTGTTTAAGCGACAGCATTTTTAGTTGCTAAATAAGCATCATGTTGAGAGAATGATAAGGAATGAAAAGAATGCTCCTCTCCGCTCCATTTTTCGTTCACATTATAATCTACAAACATTCAAAACCAACGTGCATCGGTGTCTCTCCCTATCTTCTAATCCTGATTTCTTTAACGCCCGCGCTGTGTAGCTTCTACATTATAAGTGCATTACAAAAAAAACGTCATCGTCAGGATCTCGACATGACGATGGAAAATATGGGGTCCCGGCAAAAATGATCCAGTTGTGTCGCCGAACACTTCAAAACACGCGGTGTAATGTGCAGTCTGCAAGCAGTTCTTCCAAATTATTTCAAACTTGCATCGAAATTCGGCAAGGACATGCGCCGTTATGCGACTTCAATCCTGATCTAGAGATTCAATAGCATTAGTGGGGTATGCGAATCATATCGACATCATCGGCCATTCCTAGCGTGCCGTGAAAATTAAGATTGAAGTTAATTACATATGGTATGGAATGCATTACACATTGGTATACCATAGTATCAATGCTAGCAATCTATCGCCCACATAACCTGTGTTGAGAATTTTGCCGTTGCTCCCATCGCGAATCGAAACCCACACTTGTTTTGCGAGATTTTTCGTTATTTTGTAAGTTTTCTGCGCAGCGTCGGGTGGCATTAAAATTCCGTTATTAATAAAAGACGTGAGATGAGATTTGAAATAATTGTATTCATGAATTTTTCCATAATACATTCAATAATTCCAAATAATAAAAAAAGCCTGAATCGGAACTAGGCAGATTCGGTAAAAAAAATAAAGGCACGAACGTACTTTTGGAGTTTCATCCCACTTTACCGACAAACGACTCCAATACGTCCAGAGCTTGTTTGTTAGTGTCGGATGCGCGTGTTTCAGTGCTTTGTAAATGTGTTGTACAGTTTGGATTCATTTCATCATCTACTGCGGAAACTTCTCGGGTTCTCTTTCGGCACCAATGTTCCTCTCTCCATTCTGGTAGTGATTGATTCGCGCCTCTTTATACGTTCTGAAGAAGAAATGATTCCACTCGTTTGCTGTCCGCATCAGCAATTCAAACCAAATCGCCTCCGTCATCTCTCCCGGAGCATTGTAGATTTGATTGCGCGGCGTCATGAACACTCGCCGTCTCAAGTCAATCACAATTGAATACAAATCTGAGTGATAGCTGCTCAGAGCATCATCTGGAATAGAAACCGTAATGAAACATTTTCTAAATTATAAGTATGCTCCGACTAACCCTCCACAATTGGAATGCGGAAACAATTAACAACTTTCTCGACGTCCGAACAACTCGATGACTTCTTCTGTTCGTCTGTCTCTCCTAGAAATGTCTTCAGCTTACTCTCCCTGTAGCAAAACGTCAGCATCTTGTCCAGGTTTTCCTTCTCAACGTCCGTGTAGTCCAGTCGCTTCGCTCGGTTCTTCACGAACAAAACATTCGGATAGTAATCTTCGACAAAGGGTTTCGTCTCCTGATTGGGCTTGGCCATGGCTGCCATTTGGAACAGACGCGTAAGGTTCATATCGAAGTAATCGTCCTGGACGAGGATTACCAAGTGGCAAACGGACATGAAAATGATGATGTTATGCAGATCATCCATTTCATTGGTGACCTCATCCTTCTTGTACGAATTGCAAAGCACTGGCGGACTATCCAGAAGTATTATTCTATCCTTGGTAATGTACATGTGGATGGATTCGGTACGTGGCCATGCGGCGCCCTTGTTCGGCTTGATTTTTATCGGAAAGATGCTCTCCTGCTCTTTGAAAATCGATGCGTAAGTGTCGCTGTTAAACTCATGAACAGCGAGAAGATTCATTATCGTGGATTTTCCAACTCCCTGCCGACCAACAATGCCGACCACGAGAAAGTCTTTGTTGTTCTTTATTAGAAATTTGGAAGCGTTGAAGTTAATCTGGGACGTAGACGAAATGACTGTTGCTGGACGAGTCATAATTGGAGTTGGTTCGGATATAGGAACATCTGATGTAGTTTCCCTGGTTTGGACCGATGTATTTGGACTGTGGGAGATGCTTTGACTAGGTAAAGCTGATGTTGTAGAACCGCCTTCCACGGTTATTGAATCCTTCGTGACTATGATGGTTTTCTGAGGAAATGTGACAGAGCCAGACGTAGATGAACCAAAATCATTGATATCCTTCACCTTTTGTAATATTTTAGGTTGAATTGGCTGTTCCTCCTGTGTTTTCACGGCGCTGCGGTCCGGCTCCCGTTTTGCAAGAATCACTGGACGTTTTTCTTCAGCCTACGGGAAACAAATCAGTATGAAAACAATTCTATAGAACTGTAATTACCTTTGGCTTGCGGTAACGTTTTTTTCTGCTTTCGGACATGTTTTTCCGGATTTTGATAAACAAATTCGTAAATTGCTCGAGTTTTGACAATTGACGCCAATTATTTATATGATGACATATTGAGGTAAACAAGATAGCGCCATTGTGTTATTAGGTCCGTTCGCGTACTTTAGGTGTAGAAAAATTAAAACTGCCAAATCTCCAAAATCGAGAGAGAATCCTCTCATTTCAAAGAAAAGTACGAGAACGCTTTTGTGTAAAAAAAAATGAAAAACGTGTAAGTTTGGCTTGAAAAGAAGCATCCGCTGTTTTTTTTTGCTGGCAAACTCATAGGATTTCATCATTTGACAGTTTTCATTTTCTTACCAGCCGAAATTCTGTGTGAAGAAAAATGAACGAAAGTATTTCAGATTTTTCGACAGAGTACTTCGCGTCAACGTCTATAAAATAAAAAAAATCTGCTGAATTAATTGAAGGAACAAATTTCTATGGCGCGCGACGAGTTTTGCGCGAACATTTCGTAACATAAATGAATTATAAAATTAGCAAAAGGTTCCAAAATCACGAAGTCGTATCTAAACACTGAATAATAAAAAGTAATCAATATAATATTTAGAATTGCGTACAAGAAAATAAACACAAAACCGTGAGAATATCGTTGTTGTGGCACAATACAAATTGTTGTTGGAAACAAATTAAGTTGAAAAATGTTCTATACATACATTTTATACAACTTAATACAATCGAACAAAAGCAATTAATTAATCAACAAATTTAACAAAACAAAAAGTAAAATTGTAGGTAAATTTCAGCATCGAAAGTTTTGGTCAACATGTTCACTGTTCTCCTCGGGATCCCGACACGCAGAAAGTGTTTGCCTGAGACACTATAGCCTTCCATCCTCTGCAATCCCGCGCACGCTGCTTTCAGTTGCTCAGACCAAGGGCTCTGGGGTGGGATTCTGTAAAAAACGAAACGAAAAGCGCTTTCACATTTCAAGAAACGAAAGAAAACACTCGAAAGCAAAAGCTTGCTTCATGTAACTCCATGCGTTTTCTACTTTTCTTTCGTTAACTTTTTAGAAGCGATCTGACATCAAAACTTAAGTTTGATAACCTAAAACTAAGTCAGAAACGTAAGCCAAGTTTCAGAACCTTAAATTGAATATTATGGCTGAATGGATAATGCGTCGGACTAGTAACGATCTTGGCGACGGCCAAGTAAGAAACTATTTTTTTTTGTCAGTTTTCATTTAATACAAAGAATCGCTATCAATTCTTTGCCGTCGTCATTATTGAGCGTAAAAATTACCAAAGAAACACAAAAAAAGATAAACGTGAAGGGAATAGCTGATGCTTGTTTTGCGTGGACGAAAAATGCTTTGTTTTTCAAGTTAAATAGAGCAAAAAAAAACCAAAACGTCAAAGAAAAAGGTTATGCTTTATTTCTTTCACACAAACGAAAAATGTTTTTTTGAAGTAAATAGTTCGTTCACACGTTTTCTCCATACAGAAACCCACCCCTGGTCTCCGCGGTGTCTTGGTCTTGAAAATGGAAGTCAAAGTTCCCTTTCGCTGGAGCATTATTGTCCATTTGCTTGATGTGGCCGAGCCAACGTGGTCAAGGTAATTTTAGCTTTTTGGACTAAATCTACATCTTGGTACAGCTTACAGATTTCGTGGTTGTATCTTCTTCTCCATCCGCCCTCCTCGCACATAGTACCAAATATCCGACGGAGTATTTTTCTTTCGAATGAACTCAAAATTAGCTATCGTTTCCAGCATGTCGTCGCCATTAGGCACAGCTGGCAGTATCAGTGTTTTACAGAGCTTACGCTTTGTCTCCCGAGCTAGCGGTTTTGAACCCTTTTGGATATCCAAACCGGAGTATCGACTGTTTTCTAGTGTAATTCTTTATCGGATACTTGGCCCCGGCCGGATTTGAGCCTGAGACCTTTAGATTAGTAGTCCAGCACACTAACCCCTGCGCCACTGCGCCCACATTGTTGTTGTTATGCATACAAACCAAAGATCTTTACACGCGGTCTCCACTTGCGATAAATTGATAGCATACACTAATTAATGCTTCCATTATCTCATTCTCGCAAATTTATTTCGATAGTTTGCGACAGAAGGCATGCTGCCCTCGCATACTCTGTATTGCATGCTAAAAATAAAAGAGAGGGGATGTTCCTTGCTGCTCTAAAACTTCCAAGAAAAAAGAGCGCCAATTTTTTTTTCAATTTTTGCAGTTTATTTATGGGCCTTAATAACTTCCAATTCCAATACAAGGTTTTTTTTGAATTGGTGTCCGTAAAGTAAAATCTCTCCCAAATCAGAAGGAACTGAGCACGCTCGGTTCAGACATGCGCCACGTTCAGTGAAAAACATAATAAAGAAAAGCGGGTAAACTGAAAACGACGCATAACTCCACAGCCATAGTGTGAATGCAGCACACAAACAATCTGTCACATTTTGACTGACGTTTCTTGTGCCATTGATGGAAATGGGAACGATTTCTTCTGGCTTTTGTTCTAAATGCAAAGTATTTAACAATAGTCCAATCAGATTTTCTTGAGTTGACTTGCGGAACCAATCTCTTTTCTTAAAACAAAAATGGACATGGACGACAGACCGCCAATATACGGCCCATCTCTGTGCCCAGAAGATGCAGAAGAGGAGCGCAGGCAGTTCCTCAACATAATCACTGCTCTAAAGTGCTACAGGTAATGAAAAAAAATAACTGCTAAATAATTTGTATTCTTATCTAAATGGAGGCAACGAAAACAAACATGTTTTTGTGCAGATTTGCAATACAAAATGATAACCGAAGGGAAGTACCTCGTCACCCTAAGGGACAATATTTCTATTCTCTTGACCATGAGTGAACTGTTTGTTGATAAAGTCTAATGGTATTCTATGTTTGGCAGGAATAACGGCCGACAATTTGTGTATTTTAGTAAATAAAAGCATGTGCTTGATGGTCGTTAACCTCTTCCCCGCAAAATGATGAAAAATGCAATATTGAAGGTTGATTGTCCCACTTGTATGGCTCTAAAAATAGAAAAAAAAATGATTGTGACTTGTTTTTTAGGACAGTTAAACGTGTTACCATATGGGAGGCATCGCACAAAAAGAGAGCTGGCGATAATAATGTTCTGTTGGGTTATTTATGATCGTTTAGGCTGATTAGAGTCATTAGATTCCAAAAAGATGAGTTCAAATCTTAACTACTAGAGCCAATTTTGCCCTGGGAAGTGTCCTTGGACAGACAAGTTTCCAAGTTTACTTGCGTCATTAACTACTAATAGCTATTATTTAATTTCAGATCCTATTCCTATGCTCGTGTTGACAAAACCGAATATTACATCAGCACACTTAGCGAACGCCACCAGAAGATGCTGTCCAAGTATCGCAATCACTTCGGGACCGTTCGATATTGCATTGATGAGAATTATAAGGTGATCCAAAAAATGCTCCGAGACTCTGATGAAGTGGAGAAACTATTTTGCCAAATTCCCAACAGAGCTTCCAGAACAGTTGTCCACCAAGAAGATGGTCATGCGGTAAAAGTCCGCCACCAGGACATGGAAAACGTAAGTAACGCAAAACTTAGCTGCTCTATATCAGTGCACTTGCTTTTCTCGAATAATCTGGAAAACTATTCCAAGACACAAACAATGTGCGATTTTTTTCTTATTTGCATAACATACAATCAGCCTGTCGTTGAACCTTTTAAATTATTAAAGGTCCAGTCTACATTGAAGCAATTCGCACGCGATTGGAGCTCCGAAGGAGAGGGGGAACGCTCACAGTCCTACAAGCCAATCATTGACACAATCGAGAGCTTCTTCGACCCAGAAAAAATGTAAGTTCAACGGTTTGAACATTTCGAAATAAAGTTTTTTTAGCAATTTCTATTCCAAGGGAACTGAATGAAGTAAAAGTTTTAGTACCTGGAGCTGGGCTAGGTCGACTGGCGTACGAGCTGGCTTGCCGAGGATACTACTGCGAGGGCAATGAGTTCTCCTATTTCATGTTGATTGCTTCATACTTTGTATTGAATCAGTGAGTGATTGGAGTGGCTTGCTTTCGTCTTGCAATTGAATGTAAACTATATTCCCGTTAGGTGTACAAAAGAGAATCAATTTACGCTGTATCCGTGGGTTCACCAGTATGTCAACAACTTGAGGAAGAGTGATCAGGTTGCGCCGATCAGATTTCCCGATGTTTGTCCATCTAAATCACCGCCCAAAGGAGAGATTTCTATGACTGCTGGAGATTTTTTGAAGGTAAGACACAACCATTTCAAGTTTTCCGTTATTTAAGAACTTATTCCGTACAGGTGTATGAATTGGAGAATTCATATGATTGCGTTGCAACCTGCTTCTTCGTAGACTGCGCGAATAATATCGTGGAATTCATCGAGACTATTTACAAGTAAGTTTTTCCACCTAACCAAGTTCTTTACACCATTGTCGTTCTCTTTGCAGAATTTTAGTCCCGGGTGGCATATGGGTGAATCTGGGTCCGTTGCTCTATCACTACAGCGACATGCAGTCGGAGAACAGCATCGAACCCACACACGAAGATCTTATGACTATTATACACGCAGTAGGCTTCGAAGTAATTAAAAGTGAGACTGGTGTACGTACAAAATACGCACAAAATCCGCGATCCATGCTAAAGAGTGAGTACGAAAGCCTTTTTTGGGTTTGTCGCAAGCCAATGGCAAACTCCAGCTCAGCGGCACCACCATTAGACGTAGAAATAAACGAACAGGCTACGGCGAGCTCCCACAATGGAGTTGATATGTAGCCGTAAATTGTCATCCAAAATGAACTTAGTTTTATATTCTATCCCTCACACACATACACGCTTATTTTTTTTCTTTTTTTTTCTATTCAATTCCAATTTAAACTTTACAATTCGAATTTAAAAACTGTACAAACAACTGCGGCACCTTGTCCAACGTGCTACTCGTTGAATGCATTTTGCTGTAGTTAATGAACTGGCGTCGAAGCCGGTTTAGTTGTATCGCATTAATATTGCCCGGTATGTCAGCTTTTATGGCACTCCCCTTCACCGGGACCGGACCGAGAATGCCTATCTTGCGCGAGGACATGACATCAGTAACTATCGTCTGCGTAAGGCGGTCCATTTCAAAGAGATAGTTGGTTGCACAAAGCGGCGCCTGCAGGCGAGAAAAACTTTATTTATAAAACAAATTGGAATCAAATAGCGGAATTAAGCTAAAATTCGAAACTTGAAGATTGTTTTGTGTTTCATAACCACACATGTACATGAATGACATTTTGTTTGTAAATAAATACATTAAAACAGAACTTACGTTTTGCGTGCTCATATTTGGTGGCAGGGGAGCTGATTCGAAGAGCGCACTATAGATGCCCTCACAGTCGAGCTGATCCTCGGGGAAAACAACGAATAGAGGCTTGTCCCAGCGGCAGTTGCCATGCGGTTCTTCATAGCGCATGCAAAGGGCATCGAAGATTTCTTTTGAGTAGGCTATATTGGAGTTGTCGAGATTTGGATCGTCGGTTTTGGGGTCGCATTCTTCTTCGGTGCGATTGCAGTTCAATTCCCAACCATTGTCTTTTTGAATGCCGCAGAATAGTGTACATTGTGTGCCACGTGCCGCCTTTGTGGCGCAAAAGAGTTCGTAGCGGTAGCCTGGAAAGGCGTTTAAAATGTGGTTTTATTGGTTGGCAATTAAGGAAATGTTTGCCAATAGGAAGGGTTAAAAAGTAATAACAAAATGTTGACCCTGATAGTGTTTGTTAAATTGCAGCAGAAGCATATAGCATCCATAATGGCCAGTGTGTTGGACTTCGGATTGAAGTTCTGATCAAAATCTGTGACTTACAACTCCGAAGATAAACCGTTGGAACTTCAATCTAAAAGAAATTGTAGCTTGCGCTGGCCGGCGTGTTATTGCATAATTAATTACCACCTATGGCGTCTGACGTCTGTGTTTCTTCGTAGAAGTGTGTAGGAGTGCCTAAATCGACCAACCTTTCAGAACTGCAAGTACTTGGCTTTTGTAGATTATAATTTTAAAAAAATCCTCGTGAAAACAATTAGGTCAAGTGCTTCAGATGAAGACCCTATTTTGCAACGACCATGAAGCGGATGCGGATGAAACGGCTTTTGTGCGCACCATGACTATCCTATGCAACTGCTTCCTTCATGGAGGCGCAGTAAGTTATGTTAAAACGCTCGTCTAAACCAATGGACAAGAAACAAATGAAATGCTCAAGGGTAACATTACACACTTTATTTGTGAAATTAAACCTTAAATATTCGAAGTAATTGGGAAATTGACTCGAAAAGATGTCAATTTTATGTCCCATGCATTTTTATTTTATAATGTAATAGCGCTAAAGGGATTTTTTAATACCCTTACAATATAATAGCGCGGGCGTTAAGGAAATTAGGATTAGAAGTGAGTCAATCTAAACGGATTGATAAGCTTTAGGGCACACCTGCAAACTTACGCAGTTAATATCTTCGCAAATACCCTTACAATGTAATAGCGCGGGCGTTAAGGAAATTAGGATTAGAAGTGAGTCAATCTAAACGGATTGATAAGCTTTAGGGCACACCTGCAAACTTGCGCAGTGAAGAATTTCGCAAAGTTATTATTGAGACCTGATTTTGTTGCTTTCAATCAAAGAAATCAAAAAGTCCCGCCATCCAAACATCACCTGGACATAAACGGAACGAACGCAGACTGTTCGAAGCACATTCAGTAGCTGCCTAATATAATGTAATTCAGATCATACATAACGGTCAACCGACCAGTGAAATTGCTGCCTGAGGTCCGCTGCTTTCAGTTGACTAAACCAAGCGCACTGGTATCCGCGACGGCTTGACTGTATCGTTATAGTCCCAGAAGATTAAACATTTCAACTACTTGAGTGAATGGAACAAATACTCCAGCCATGAGGATCTTCCATTCCCGTCCAATAGGTTCGAGAAGACACAGAATACATTAATACTGATTTAAGGACTTCCGTGGATGCCAGAGCGCTTGGTGTGAAAAACTGGAAGCAGCGTGCAGAAGGCTGCAGTGCCTCAGTCAGAAACGGTTTACTCCAACACCGCATTGCGTGTTTAATTAATATATATATTTTAATTATAATAATAAAATGTTTGTACATCTTAGTGCTTCCTTATGGCTATTTATGATTTAGAAGCTCGGTTAGGTGTTGATCAGCTACTTTACGTCATGGTCAATTTCTATCAAATTATATTTCTTCATCCAAGTTAAATGGGTATTGAAGCTGTTTAATTTTCACCTGCAAATGCAATCAGAACGAAGACGTTAAAGCTGCAGAAAATAAACACTTTTCAGTGTTTTAGTATAAACCTCAAATGGAGACACTATGGGCAAACTCAATTCCAGCTCATAGCCCCAGTAGTGAAGGAGTTATCTTTAGAAGTTTAAGAGAATTTATTTAGTTTGATCCCGAAGAAGAAAAACCTTGTTCTATGCGAGTAGAAAATCTATTTCCTAATTTTTCCTAAACCTGGAAGCGCTACAATAGAGTCATACGATACTCCAACTCAAAGCAATCATCGTCTTTAATTATATAAATTGCATACCTTTAATATAATTGCCGGCATCCAATATTACAACGTCATCCTTATTTAATAGCCTTATTGCTTCCGACTTCAGATCACTGCGTACTATCTTCTCTTTTTGCGAGTCGGCATAATAAACATTTTTCTTAAAACCGGCTTTCGGGATGGCTGCGTTTTCGGAAATTAATTTCACCTGTTTCCCTTTGGATGAAAGGAACTCCTGCACTTGTTTCGCTCTAGTGGTTTTTCCACTTGAAGGGAAGCCGGAAACTATAATTAACGGCATGGGAATAATAAAATAAACTTAAAACACACGAATAAATGATGACGTCTTGCAATCGGGGTTTTTTTTCTCCAAAGCGAAATGTCAAAAATTTGACAACATAAATCAGCTGAGTTTTATTTTGTGGTGAATTTATTAGAAAACCTTTTCAGATCAAACAAGTCATGAAATAAGTAGATAAATCGGAAATTAATAAATTGTATAATCACATCTAAATAATTCGCAAGACATTTTCTTAAATAGGATTTGGGTGGGTTTAGGCGTTTATCTAAAATAAATGCGCTCCATTCACAATAACAATAGCCATCCGTCATGGATGGTGAATTTTGTTTTGGCAGGTGTTAGGGTAGTAGGTATTTTTTAAAATGGCAGTTTGTGTTGTGTTTGCTTGATCCTTCAGAATCCTTTCTCTGGAAAAAATATATAAATTAAATTCGAGTAAAACAAAACAAAACTTAATATAAATCTGCAAACAAAATGTCTTCTGCTGTGGATAATAATGCATTTGAGGTGATAATTACCCCTTCACGCAAGAGGAAGCGCGATTCTGCAAGAGAAGCACTACCACCTAGCACTACTCCTTTGGCAATTAATAAACCAAAAACGTCGGCATTCACTAATGCTGCATTCTCTTCTACGCCAAAGAAAGAAGTAAAAAGTTTAATTCAAAAATTCAATCGATTTCCTTCAGATAAAAGGCCACCTCTAGACAAAGAAATTGAAAATCAGTTTCCAAATAATCTATGTTTAGAAGTGAAATCCATTTTTGATTTAGTGAATCAACAGTCGAAACCCGAGCCAGAGAATCCATTCGAAGTGATCCGTAAGCCACCGAAAAAAAGGAAGAAAGCCGACATTGAAGAGGCCTGCTTTGTCAATTCTGGTCTCAACTTGGAACTTCCAGAGAAACAATTTAATCCATTTGAGGTAGGGAAGTGCTTTTTTCATTAATTATAACACTTAATATGTTTTTTTTAGGTTAAGCGAGTTTCGCCAACGAAATTGACCAAAGCAGACGAACCCCGATGTTTCGTAAATCCAGCCCTTAACATTCGTACGCAAGAAGAAACTGCCGCCAGGAATCCATTCGAGATTTCACGCACCAGTCAGATAGTAGAATCAATTGTGAATGGAATTGAAAACCAAGGTTTGGACTTAGCAAACGGACCAATACGTATCGGACTGCCATTTCAGCCAACAATTAGTTGCCGAATTGATTTCAATAATCTAACTCCATCTAAAATGCTCGCAGAGAAGCTGGTTTTCTCACCAGTGAATTCAAAGCTTCCCAAAGGCTTGGTGAATATAACTGAGTCGGATACAACAATGGATATTGGAAGAGAACTCGATCGATATCAACTGGAACTAGAAAATAGTATCAACGAAAGAAAGCAAAGGAAAACAAATTCAGACAGCCGAACTTTTGTTGAGAAACTTGAAGACATAATTGAGAACTCGCAAGAAGAAACTGAATCGCATGAACCAAAGACGCCTGAGGTAACTTATATGAAATCCGTTACGGTAAATAAGCAAGAAGTTCTGCGATTGGAGGATGTAGAGACTCCGCCAATTCAAAAGGCTCCAGATCAAGAAAAAGCCACAACTGTTTTTTCTAATTCGAGTGAACCTACCAAGGAAGAATTATTCCATGACTCTCTAACGGACGATGAAAGCATCGAATACGATGATACTGAAGATGATGACGAACCCGATTTCAAAGCTCCCGCGCCATTTGTTCGTGCATACCGCAAAACAGAACCACTTGCAATGATAAACCAAAAATCCGCTCCAATTGCTGGAACTGATAGTACATCTAAAGTCAAAAACATCATTCGCAATAGTATTCGTAAGATTATGCATCCCAATAAAGCTTCAAGTGATGACAAAATCGAGAAAATACCCATCACGTCCACTGAACACCATTCAAGTAGTCATCATTTCATGGAAGCAATTCGTCACAGCTTTCGTCGCCGCCGGCCCCAAAAGCATACCAGCGAAGCAGAAGACGCCTGTGCCCGTGAAATGTCCATCGTTGACTCAACCGAGAGGAAAATTAAATTCAAATCGAATTTAATTCACACGGATTATATTAAAATTGAGGAACTGCCTACCGAGAGGAAATCATCGTTGAGGAGCAGTATAAGGAAGTCGACTCGAGATGTTAAGAACCAAATAATGAAGTCTGTATTTCACAAAAACAATGAGGAATACATTTTCGCTTAATCAGATGAAGATAATATAATGATGAGTATGATAACAATTAGCATATTTCTAATGTTTTATGAAACGTTGATCACTTTTTTTCTATTTATTTAATTTGCACGAGTCTTTTTGATTTAATTGGTTCGCCAAGCTATGTTATTTTTATTAATTTTATTAAATACACGGATTGGGTACTTTTTGTATCTGAATTATGTTTTTTTGTTTTATTTTTTCAATAAATGATTACAGTTTAAGTGAAAGGGGTAGACTACTAGAGAGTGTCCATCGATTATGAGAATGCTCATGTGGTAAGGTTAGGTTAAATTAAGGTGATTGTCAGCTTTCAGCCAACACACTTAGACCAATGTGAAGTCCATTGTGATACCGCTCGGATCTAGAGAGTTTCTCTCACTACTTGTTTAACCAGTTGGAGCTATTTATGAAACGCGATAGACTTCTAACATCAGTGATAGCCAAGTCACTTAGATCATATAGCAAGAAGGCTCGTAGATAGAGATTTCGCGTATGGGAGAGAGCAGAGCATCTACGAAGTGTAGTCTCCTCCTCCGCTTCATTCACGCATCTTCTGCAGAATTCATTTGAATAAACACCAAGCTTTGATGCGTGCCTGCGTATTAGACAGTACATTGTAAAGGCACCTATAGTAGAGCTAATGTGCAGTCGGTTTTGTAAGATAAGACACTTAGAGCGTCGCAGGTAAAGCTACATCCAGTTATGCTTAGTCACTAGACATGTATTACTATTTGTCTACCTAAGGTTTGTTCTCTCGATTACTAATAGCTTAAACCAAAAGTTGCATGTAGCAATTGGTATACGTTAGCTCCTTATCATTGAAGCGCCTTCTCGTTTTTCTTAGAAAAATGAGTAAATTCCCACAGTAAAATGTGGTGTGTCTGCCTGGTAGTACAATGGACCAGTATTGAGTCTGAGTGCTCCAGTGCAGAAAGTCTCACACACCCCGACAAAAAAAAAATTGGTATACGTAGAGAACCCTTATCAGGGAAAAGAGGTAATAGGGTTATTTTTTTCGTCTGCCCTACAGTTTTCTGGAATAGCTGTGTTTTCTTACTTTTCAAGTTATTGTTGCATGTTTGCTCACTCAAACTGTGTCATTCAGCATCAATTAGTCAACTTGTAGCGCCATCTAGTAGAAAGTAGCCATATTACCGATTTTGGCAGCATTTGAATAGCAGTTTGAGTAGCTGTGGAATAACTAATACATACATAATTATGTTGTTCTCGAACCTTCTAAACTCAACGAATCTGGAAATTTCGAGAGGTGTCACTAGGAGATATAAATAGATGTCGCGGGAGCACCCAAGACATTCGAGTTGTGGACCGCGATAAAGAAGTGCGATAGATGACAGTAGTGAAAAGTATAGGGAAAAAGTATAAGTATTGAGTAAGAGAAAAGTGATTGTGTATTTAAAGTGATTAATTGTGAAAGTGAATTGTTGTGAATAAGTGAATTAATAGAATAATAATCAAGAATTAAATTGAAAGAGAACTAATAAAGATTAATTAAATAGAATTACGTTTTATCTTTTCGAATCCTAGCCTGGATGTAACATTATTTAAGTAAAATCTCAAATTTCGAGGAGTGGGCATAAATTCTCTCAGAGATTTAAAAAGCTATGAAAAAGTAAGAGCACGCTTTTGTTGTAAGATGTAGTAACCAATCTACATGACAGCAGAACCATCCATTGAAGAATCGAAACAATTTGTTAAATAGAGATCAATAGAAATATTTGATTGAAAATGATTATGGGAAAAATGTTTGATTTTGTATAGTTATTAGTTGGCATATCAAGTAAATCAGAAGAAAATCATACGGACTTACATGAAAGAAAAAATAACAAACTGAAATATCAACTTTCATTTTAAGTACTGTTGACAGCTGTTTTACAACCTGCCCAAAGAAATTTCTTGCGCAGAAATTCCCAACTTTTTCAGTTGAGGGGAAGTGATTTGCTCTCTTCTTGCCTATCTCTTTTACGAATTTAGTGTGTTAGGGAACAACTTTTAATCAGTTTTAAGTAACTTTGAGTAGCTTAAAGTTACTTAAAAACGTAAGAAATACTACTAATGTCTCTTTGACCCGACATCCAGCAGAGGTGAATGTTAAACTGCTAAGCCACCCCCTAAGAGATGAACGGCAGTCTGAGGTTGCGATGGAATTTGAAGAGAATGGGTCTAGGGACTTAATCGCAGCTTGACAATCCAAGAAAATACGGATGTCCTTCGTGGATATCACATTTCTCTGGAGCCACGTCAATGCTTCTTTTATTGCCGCAATTTCTGCCTGCAACACGCTACAATGAGCCGAGCATATTTCGCATATTCAGCATATTCATTTACTTGTATGTGGAGGTATTAACAACGCTATATCAAATGCAGTCGTGTGGCAGGGTTTATTTTTCGCCGGGGCTGAGGGTTTGAAAACTTTGATTTTTCGAATTTTTGTGTCAAGGGTATAACCACATTTATATATACACTAATCTTAGAGAAGAATTATGCACTGATTAAGAATTGTTGGTTCCCAGACGTTTTAAGTGTCGCATTCTCCTTGGCAGACACCCCCCAAAAGGGGGGAGACAAATCACTTTTTGGTGTCATAACCCCAAAAAAATACAACCCTTATTCAGAAAAAATTCGTCATTTGGTATAACCAAAAATAATTACAAAAAAAATCAGGAAAAATCCACTCTATTCTCTAAAATTTGTGTATATATAAAAACGGTTCTACCTTTGACACGATAGTTAAAAAAAAATCAACGTTTTCAAACCACCACTCTCAGCCCCGGCTAAAAAAAATCCTGCCAGACGACTGCATTCGATATCACGATTCTAATACCTTCATATGAATGAATTTTGGTTAAACTTCCACTATCAAAATATGCTTTCGGCTCTTGGTCTATTTGGACGGAAAGAGAGATTAAGATTTAACCTTTCTAAGATATCGCCTCCACCGACCCCATCACTAGTTTTTGATCCATCGTTGAAGCTTGAAGCGATGGATCGATTTATCTTCCGCATATACACAGCCCTCTCAGATGATCTGTTGGGAATAGTGATTTGAAAGCTCTTTCCGAACTGTAATTGGGGTATGGTGTAGTCTATGTTTCTTGGTAGAGACTCATACTCATGTGTAGATGGAATTAGTCAATTTTTCAAATAATTTCCTTGATTTTTTAATATTATTTTTTAAAAAGTCTGTTCATGTTTAGTGTACATAAGTTGGACACCAAGTCAATGGAACTGACAGAGAATACCAACACATTCGTAGACATTTTGAATCTAAATTAATAATTTTACCAAACAAAACACCTCAATTGAGCAGGAAATATAAAATTTTTGTAACACAATTTTATTAAACAATCATTTAACCTAAAACTATTTATAGACCGTTTGCAGGAGCGGTCTTTTGCGCTGATCAATCGGCTTATACGCGTGTTGATATACACTCGCCAATCGCCAGTGCTCTGGATAGCCTCCTTGTCCAGCGCCACCTTTTAAGCTTGTGAACGGCGGCACCAAAGTATCAATATCATAGTTTTTCTTATTGTACGGATTACGGGGTCTCGGAACAACCAGCACTTTATTTGTTGTTGAACAAGATCCACTAGACATTGAACTGCAACCACTATCAGATCCAGCCATTGTACCTGATGCATTATATTTGGGTACACCGGCCCGAAATGCAGTTTTGTATTCTTCTTTTTCCTTCTCCTCGGGATATGGTTGTGGAGCAACTTTATGGCACATTCTTGCTGTTCTTCGAAAGAATCCCGGTTGAGGCGCACCACTTTTCTTTGGTCCATATTTTCGGCAGGAATGCTCTCTTGTGGGTTTATTATTCTCCTTTGGGTAGTCACTTACTAGAAACTGTGACAGATTCGGTGAACTCTGATAACGTTTATGATCCGCACCGTTCTTTACAGAACTGCAACCGCGCGATACGCTCTTCGCTCTAAAAGTCTTCGCATTTTCAAATTCTATAGGGGATGTGCCGCATGTACACTTCAAAGCATCCTCTCGACTAGCTTGGGCAAAGTCTGTTTTGCGACGCATAATGTCTTTATCGAAAAATCCCGCCTCGCCGAATGTACTAGTGAAAACACCTGCTGACCGTCCAGTTTGCACTTTTTCTGGCGTTCGGGGAGTCTTAACAAAAGTAAATACTGCTGGACCGCCGACATCATTTGATCCATCTATATGCCGAGCTAGCTTTGGTTCATCTGCCGGATTATCTGGACGAAAGTCCCAGCAGATAGCCAAGTCCATGGAGCCCATCTTTTTTGCATCAGCAGAGGAGAAAGGACGTTGGTTGGATGTCACAGCATTATAAACCTTTGGGACAACTCCACAAGTTTTAGGTCGAAAAACTTTCATCTTCGTACAATGCGTCGGACCAGCGTTATAGGTTTTCACCCCTACTCCAGTCGCAATTGGATTCAAACTTAGTGCTAAGCCTGGGTATACACCTCCTTCAGATTGGAGTTTTCGAAACGCCTGGTCGGCTACACAGTCCGGCAGGGGCTGATGGTCAAGGTTTTCCTGGTGCATTTTTCGGGCCATTTCAAAATTGGTATAAGCCGGAATGACTGGCGAAGGACTGTGTTCATGAGGCTTTTCCGTTATCGCTCGATTCACAGATAAGTGCATTTTTTCAAAAGTATCTTTAACACCTGAGTTTGTTGTGTTATTTATTATTGGAAAAGCTGATGAAGTTGAGTCCTTGTTGCATAACAAGGGATAGTTACTCTCGGTTTTTTCTAAGTATAATTCGTTTAGTTCGGGTTCGGGTTCAATGTTATTGTCGCGTTCGTATTTATGTTGTAAAAGAAGATCTCGTGAGGGGTGTTGTTGGTCGTAGTTTGTTAAATCACCTGGGATGTATTCTAAATCTAACGACTAAATAGAGGAAGTTTTGAAAGTTATTTTTATTTTGAATAATTGAAGTGCACAAATAAAAAAAATGCAAAAATGGTATAAAATGATAATTATCCATACTTCGCCCCAAGAGCTTTGATGACTCTATTTTAACTTACATTAGCCTTTGATGGCTTTTCACGAGGCTTAATGCTGCTGTCCCTATCATTTTCGTCTTTCTTTTCGAAACTCTTCCATCGATCTTTTCCAGTTAATTTCTGATTGATTTCTTCAGCTTTTTCTCGAGAGATCTTCCGTGGAAGCTGATAAGTTCCCTTAAAGTATCCCCACGGAGAATCATCGGACCTCAATTAGAAATTTTTTTAAAAAAACACTCGAGAAGTCAAAACCAATAACCCACCTCTTGACATTGGGCAACAGATGACCACGGTCGTTTGCGATTACCTTTGTTGTACTTTTACGCTGTCTTGGGCGTGGTGGATACCATTTGGGTACTTCCCAGTTACAGAGACGTCGTGCTGTGAATGCGTTTTCAAACTGGAAATGGGAAAAAACAATTTGTATAAAATACATGAAAATGCAATGATTTATTGCACTTGCTGGGCAATTTTTATCCTTATAATCCTACTAAAAAATCACCCGTACAACCCTAATTGAACTAACCCTCGGATAGAAATAAAATCAACCCTCCCAAGTTATACTTTCTTTTCTATTGCGACCAGCCAATTACAGGGCAATTCTCATCATTGCTTGTAGTAGATACTAGTTGCTATTGTGACATGTGTAAAAATCTATTTAGCCTAATCCCTCAAAGATGTTGTTTACTTTTTTAGAAATTATCCATGTTGCCATAGAAGGAGGCACTACAGACTATTTACACAAGTTAATCATACTTAAGCCAGATATAATTTATCATCAATGCATTTTGGCATACTGTGAGGATGGACAAAAATGTATATGCATGTGCCAAGAGTGAGATATGTCTTTTATATATTTTTGTAAAAATCGAAAAGATAATAAGGCTTTTAGTTGGTTTTGACTCTATCATACCAACAGAGTATTGCAGAAAGTCGACAATCGTCCCTTGCTTTATCTCGGTCAAAGAAGGTACATACACTGGCGATCACATGGATGAGGAAATACATTTTGCTATCGATTTTCAGTTTTTATACCTGTTGGAAATTTTATACCCGGAAACTTTTATTACCTGTGAACAGGTACATTTTTTCCCAACAGCAAGTCATAAAATTAAGAAACGACCACTGGAATTTCCCAAGATCAAACAATGAACAACATGAAAAGCGTATAAAAAGATGCGCACTAGGATGAGGCCATTGCGAATATTTCGTTGCAGGAGTTCACAACAACGATTTTTTTCAAAGTTTTGTTAAGAATATTTAAAAAAGCGTTGCAAAGAACTGTTTTTATTTAGTTAAAAAAATGGGTTCCGGAAAGACTTTGACAGCGGCAAAAAGAGGCAAAATAGATGCTTTCAAGGAGCTAGGACTCTCAGGCCGAGAAATTGCAAGGAGCCTAAATAGAAGTAAGACTGTTGTAAACAGTTGTCTTGCGGATCCAAAATGGAAAATTTCAAAAAAGACGGCAGAAGCAACAACATTGAGAGAAAAGCGGGTTATTTTACGGCTTGCCTCAAATTCTACTTTACCAGTGACTGAAATAAGGGCCAATAGCGGAGTATCAGCCAGCATAGCAACGGTCCGAAGGATAATACGAAAAAGTTGTACTATACAGAGAAGAAAACTTAAAAAGAAACCTGTTTTGAGGCAAGTATACAAGGAGCATCGAATGAATTTTGCAAGAGAACACGCGTTGTCTTTTCGGATGAAAAAAAGTTTAACCTTGACGGCCCCGATGGTTACAACTTTTATTTCCATGACCTAGGAAAGGAGGAGCTTATTTTGGCAAGACATAACAGCCGTACATCAGGTGTTATGGTTTGGGGAGCTACTACCCACTATTGTTACAATCGTGTTGGAGTTTTTGTCCACAACAATGAACGGAAACAACTACAAATGTTTGCTAGAACGGTCATTTCCAAAAGTGAAAAACATTTTCGGACCCCTGTCTTGGATATTCCAACAAGACAATGCCCCTATCCACACCTCCAGGGTTGTTAGAAGTAAGATTCAATCAGAAGACGTGGAACTTTTGCAATGGCCGCCCTATTCACCGGACTTAAACATAAGCCGTGTTTCTTTGCACGCGGATATAGGGATGGCATCAGAAAACGACTATCGCCGCTTAAAAATTCATCAAAAAAAAACTTGGCAGCACACATGCACCTATGACATGCACCGTGACACAGCTGTAAGTTGTAGTTAAGAAATTTGTATTGAAAATCCTGAATTTGAAAAATATTTACTTCCGCCAATTGAAATTAATGCCAAACATATTCTAAAATTATGAAAAACACTTTCACATTAACAGATTTGCTAAAGTCAATTACCCTTAAAATGAAGTTTGAAAAATAATAATAATAAAATCACGAATAAAATATTCGGCGGGATGTGTGAGTGGTCGGTGGGTTGTAAAACTTTGACATTTCCTGAAAAATTCATCGGAAGGATTCATCAGAAACGAAGAAAATGGATTTTGGAAGCACTGTTTATCCCCGCTAAAGGACTTAGCGGCGATAGCTATCCCCGCTAAAGTTAGCGTATATAGGATAAGTTGTTGTTGTATTTTACATGCAAATTTAAAATTATTCCTATATCCGCGTGCAAAGAAACACGGCTATAATCGAAAATGTTTAGCGATGGTTATCTCGTAAGGCGGCAGACAATTTGAAGACAAGGACACTTTAATCAAAGCTATTCGTAATCCCTCGGCCCAAATTTCTCTTAATTATTAAAAAAAAAAAAGTATTATTCTACTCCAAACTGTTATATAGAGGTCATATCGAGAAATGCCGGCATACTCAGTATCAATGTAGAAAAACATAATAAATAAATGTTTTAAAACCATAAATGTAAACATTTACTCATTTTTTTCCTTTCTTTCGAAGACTTTGCATTGTGGCCTCATCCTAGTGCCCATCTTTTTATACGCTTTTCAAGGAGTTAAATTTTTGATCATGGTAAATTCCAGCGGTTGTTTCTTATTTACCCTTTAATTTTATGACTTAGGTACTGTTGGGAAAATATGTACACACAGGTAGTAAAAGTTTCGGATATAAAATTTCCAACAGGTATAAAAACTGAAAATCGATTGCAAAATGTATGGCCTCTCATCCTTGTGATCGCCAGTGTACATTATACAAGAACTTCCGTGAATAAATTGCGACGGAATTAAACCTTGTCAGCAACGTAAATCAAATTGCCAATTGCATTCCCGATATTACTGAGCCTTATATAAAAGTGGAACTGGATGTACATACATTATACTGCTGAATTCAAAGTTAAAAACTTGTATTTATGATGTATATGAAGAAATGATCTGCGAAATTTAACGATATTGACCTAAAATTAGAGCAATCGGCGAATTAGGGATTTTTTTTAATTTACTTACGCTAAAGGGGTTTTTGTTTTTCTTTATTTGTACAGACCCTTATAGTGTTGGAACACAGCGCAGGCATTTTTTGTTCAACAATAGCAATGAAGTATTGCATTCATGATTTTAGGTGCTACTTACTATTTGAAAGAATAAGAGGATAGGAAAGAAGTTTGGTGCTTTTGCAGTTTTTTCCACGGGTGGCGCCTAAATTGCTTATTCAATTTAAATATCATGGCCTTGGACGGGATTTGAACGCACGACCTGTCAATCATTTAGTGAATACACTGCCCTCGCACAAATGCCACCCACAATACCGCGAAAGGTGGCGGAGGGTGCCAATAGAGTGCCAAAACTGGGACCCGAATATCGATTACAACGTTAAGAAAGCAGCGAATGGCCTATAAGCATGCCACCGGATCTTTAACAGAAAGTGGGGACCAAACCCCTAAATAATTCAGGATGTATTTGACAATCGTGCGACCAATACCCTTTCCCAGCAGCTTAGTCTGGTGGTAAGTCACGGAAAATGTAACCAATCTCATGGCAATAACAAAAGTACAATGACTATAATGTATAGTAGTGCAATGAGAATATCACGAATTGCTGATTGCTGCTAAAAAAAAGCCTTGACAACTAAATAGAACCCGAAGCATTTTTTTTTATAATTAGCGTGTGGAATTTTTTTTTTTTTCTGTAATTGATACGGTACCCTTCTAATGTAACCACAGCGCAGGCATTTTGTTTGTCGCTGTTAGGAGCTACTTACCGCATGAAAGAATAGAAGGATAGAAAAGAAGTTTGGTGCCATGGGGTTTTTTCTCCACAGGTGGCGCCTTAATTACTTTAGGGAGATCTGTTTTGTTGTGTGTATTCAATTTAAAATTCATGGCCCTGTTCGGGAGCAGCATGCTTAGATCTTGCATGCATAGATCTTGAACAATGTCAGCTCTAACTACATGGTCATTCTTGTGATAGTTTTCGAGCAGCAAAGAAAGGAATACGAATTAACTCACGAAAAGGAAATTGATATCCATCTACTCTGAAGGCTCTTGGCTCGCAGCATAAGAAAAATCCCTGCTGGGTCCATGGATGCAAGAATATATCTGGCTAAGAGCGAGTTGAAGAACTGGCAATAAATAGAGTTGCGATAGAGCCACTTCAGTCGGAGAAACTACTAGTCTTTGAAAACGAGTGAAATGCACTTTCAGACATAATGCTCGGCGTTATTATGCCGAATCCGTGTGCCAAACGAATCTTCACTTTCAATTTGTGTTTTTGGAAACTCTCACGCTTCGGCAGAAAGCATAATTATTATTTTGCTTTATATTTTGAATATCAAATCATATTCAAATCAATTTCAGCAGCCTTCACCACCAACACCCGAACTTGATGAACTCATCACTCATAGCTATTATAAGACCCCCACAATGGACCGCAGAACACGTTGGCAGCTCTGAAACCGAAAACCACACCCTGACACACGTTCGCTGAGTCGACTCAACCCCCGATACCAATCACATTATCACATCGTTACATAATTAAATTTACACGGCAATTACACGCTGCTTGCCACAGCATGCATTTGATTCAAAGCGGTAATGCTAAAGCTCTCCATACAAATTGATTTAAAACTCAATTACATTCTGACACTATGAGAAGCTGTGTGAGTGCAATTGTTGAAATTAGTTATCTTTCTGAACAACAATACGATGCGTCTGCAAATAGTATCTATTTCTTAAGGTCCTATGCCAACCCTCCGGGGAATAATTTATCACGTTTCATGGATTATTCAGTCAAAAAGTTTTTTTTTATCACTCCCTCTTCCCCATGCACAAGAACACGTGTAGACTGGAGTGTAGTTTTTTAAGGGTGCTGGACCATATACGAAGGACGACTAATCCAATGTTGTTATATCCTTTAAGCGGACTCCCTCCCGTTGGTAGATCTACAGAAACACTTGTCTCTTTGTCGATTAAAGTAATTTCACGGACAATTCTATTATATTGATATCAATAGTCGTTTAGAGCTCAAACAGATGGCATTTCGATTGTACTTATTGAATTGAGAATCGTCTTTTTTAATTGCAAAATTAAGAGGAGAATCCTTTTTGGCAAGAAGTTGCAAATAAACTGAATTTTTGGCCAGCACATTGAATTCTATTTTGGAAAGACAATTTAGCAAACAAAAGCTTCGTTACCTGGAGATGTCATTGCGGTGGGGTTTTGATTGCATGTTAGGGCTTCTATATTTAGTAGTTCGACGAGCTCTTACCACCAGCCAGTATTTGGGTAGTATAATTTTATTTTATCTCCAATTAATTGGCAAAGTTTCGGATAATTTTGGCAAGGGTAAACAGACAAGTATTATTGATTTGAACTAGGTATGGTGCTTGTTCATTTGGGTAATAGATAAGGTCCCACGCAGTAGGGTAGAACATTAATATAATTATTCATTAACGAAATTAATGTATGCCTGCGAAATGATATAATGTCTACGACTTTAACACAGCAAATCAAATGAGATTGATTATTTGTTTATTATTTTCATTTGTCAACTTTTGATTAACCGATGGAGTACTTATAGGGAAGCACGTAAAATAATATGTGGAATTGAATTCAGCAATGAACAGGAATGCGTACTTAGACCCGATAAACATGGCCTGTAGTAAAGGCGACTAAGGTGATCCAAGCAGCATATTTAATATCTTGAAGCTATCCCGCAAGTGCGTGCATTCGAATCCGTAAGTTTGACATTGGAGATCACTGGCGTCGTAGAAGGAAGATCAAAAACAAATAATTAAGGAGCACGCACGTGCCGTAATCGCTTAAGCTTTAGCATTATGGAAATGAACGCTTGTGGAAAGGTACTACCCAGCCATCAGACCCTACTATTGGTAGCCATAGTTCTAATCTTGAAATAAGCAACAGCGTAAAGGTCACGAGTTGAAACGTTGACGAAACAGGAATCGGCAGGTTTCTCGGGCGTCCGTGATGATACAAGATGTTCTACAGCGGAACGGAATACTTGTTACCCATGTGCCGGAGCTTCTTGGTAATGTTTTTACCAATTCAAAATTCAGCGACCGTTAGATATCTGTCAAATAATGTGAGGTTTGGAATATTGTGAGTTCATAACTTTCCCAAGTCGGGTGCGAACAGAAAGATAAAGATGCATTCTGGTTAGATTTTCACAAGATCATTAAGAACATCCCAAAGAATGAACAACTGTTGTTTGTTATCGGGGATTAGAACGGACACATCGGGAAGTGCAACGAAGACTTTGAAGATTGCCATGGAGGACTGGTGTACGGTACCATGTACTTACCAGAGAGTAAGATGCCCCACTAGATTCCCCGAGGAGCTCCCATCAAAGTCGGTGTACATCAGGGAAGCGTCTTTAGACCTTTACCTGTGTATTGCATTTATCTGTTTGAAGGAAAAGTGACGCAGTTTAAAGTGCAACAGTTATTCTTTGCTAGCGAGGCAGCCTTCAAAAGCGAGGATGAAACATAACTGCAACGAACACTTGATGTATAGAGTGGGTGCTTTGGAGGGTAATACATCGTATTAGTCCGAAAAGAGCAGAATACCTGAGCTGCCCGTTCTCTGATCCAGTTCTACCTATTCCGGACATCAATATGAATTTAAAAGTATTTCCCAAGTGCGAGTATCGGAGCTTAAAATGTGATATCTATGATCAATAGCGAAGTAACTTCTGAAGATGACATCAATCATCACGTAAGCGTAGGGTGAATATCAGTCATCTTCCATGTCCGAAAAAGCTCAAAATTCAAGCCGCACCAATTAGGAAAAATCAAGATGAATGGGCCAGGCATGATAAAGAGAAAGCACAAGTTTTTGGCACCCACCTGGAAGAAACTTTTAAACCGTTTGATGGGCAACATAATATTCAAACTATAAACACATCGTATATGGTCAAAAGTGCAATAAGAAATGCAACAGTAACCGAACTTAAGGAAGAAATAAGGATATTTAAGCCTAAGAAAGCTCTTGGATACGACCTAATCACGAAAGAGGTTCCTTAAGCTCTGAAAAACTTGGAAAACCGCCGAATGAAAAATTGTCTTATAGACCAATTTCGCTTCTTCCAATTATATTGCAGGTGGCAATGGTGCGATGTTTTTTTTTTTTTTTTGTCGGAGTGTGTGAGACTTTCTGCACTAGAGCACTCAGACTCAATAGGTACTGGTCCATTGTACTACCAGGCAGACACACCACATTTTACTGTGGGAATTTACTCGTTTTTCTTAGAAAAGCGAAAAGGCGCTTCAATGATAAGGAGCTTAGGTTTACAGCACTCACCATATCCGCACCAATTACCTGCAACCTGATACGAGCAAAAGCAGTACAATCACAGATGAAATGTTCCGCAGTATTGTCGCTTTCTCCACAGGCTTCGCAGTTGGTGGTATCGCTTATCGGGTACCCCCGTGCGGCCGAGACATACCTGCCTTTGGAGTTTGGCAAAAGCAGCAGTAACGATGCGTATGCTATAAATGGTCTTATCATAGCCGTCTAAATCCATAGGACTCTTTTCGGTGATAAGCCCCATGTCTTGCCGAAAATGGCTTTGCACTGCCAGAAAACAGACAGCGCCTTGGCAGTCTTCAGCTCAACATGTTTGGACCAAAGAAGTTTGCTGTCCAGGATGACTCCCAGATACTTTGCTTCATTGGAGAGTTGGATTGTGACGCCTTTTAGCACGGGCTGAGTCAACGCGACCAGCTTCCTCCTTCTCGTAAAGAGAACAACCTCAGTTTTAAGAGGATTGACCGAGAGCCCATTCCTAGTGCACCATTCGTCGATCACGTCAAGGGACGCCTGTGCCTTGGCGCATACAGTCGCTAGGACAGCGGTGAAGATTTTCTTCATAGTCGGTAGCAACTGGTTTGTACATTGTTGCAGCATGGCTGGGTATATTCCGTCCGTACCAGGTGACTTGAAGCCGTCAAAAGACGCAAAGGCGTATTTAATGGCCTCGTCCGTTACCAAGGCCTTCGCAATATACCAGCTACGCCGAGTTGTTTGTCTTGGCTCACTCATAGTCTCGGTAATCGGGTCTGGTTGTGAGCCAATTGTAATCTAATTACCCGGAAAATGAGACTCCAGCAGATAACTAAGAGTTTCCGCTTCCGTCTCAGTGAAGGTGCCATCAAGTTTTCTAACTGAGTCCAGTTTGGCAGGTTTGCCCTTTTTCAGAACTTTAACCAACCTACTAGTTTCACCTAGTGTTTCAATTCCTATAAGAAACACTTTTCGATACCCGAATTAGCCTCTTATATTCCTTCTGCTTCGATCGGTAGAGATTCCAGTCTGTCTCCAAATCAGTCTTGAGTGACCTATTTAGAAGCTTTCTAGCTTCTCTTCGGATTCTTTGCAGTTCCAAGCTCCACCAGGGAACCGGCGTTCTGCCAGGGGGTTTACTTACTGGGCACGTCAGTTCGAAACAGCTAGTAATGGCACTATTCAGCTTTTGAACAGCATCCTCTACCTTTTGTCTCGTCCTGAGTTTGGTTGGAGTTTTGAGAGTTTTCCCATTTCCTCCCTGAAGCGTATCCAGTTGGTTTTTCTTGAATTCCTCCTCTCCTGCAAAGTTATGGCTTCGCATTCGATTTGGAATTCGATATATCTATGATCTGAGAGGGATGCCTCCGAAGAGACCCTCCAGTTGGTAACCGCCTTAAAGTATCTATTTGATAAAGTCAGGTCGATCACCTCCTGTCTTCTTGACGTCACAAAAGTTGGCTGCGAGCCAACATTGTTGATAGTAAGATCAGATGATAGAATGAAATCCAGGAGATGGTTTCCTCGCATGTTGCATTTGCTGCTGCCCCAAACAATATTCTGAGCATTGGCATCGCAACATATAACTATGCCCATCTTCCTGGTGTCGCAATAGTCTATGAGTTCAGCAATTGCCCTTGGTGGTGGAGGCACTACAGAATCATAGGAGGGATAAGCTGACGCCAAAACGAAGGTCTTCCAATCTCCATTCGTTTCGTAGCTTATGACTGCAGCAACCAAATCTTGGCCACAAAATTGTCCAAGCTTAGTCACTGAGAGAAGGTTCGACACAGCAAGACAAGCCCTGGGCCTTTCGGACCGCTCGTCACAGAGTATCGTGGTGCCACGAACACCTCCAAGGCCACAGATGCGATTTTTCCACACCCATGGCTCCTGTATGGATGTTATGTGGGGTTTTGTACTCAACCCGGAAAGTTTCTTGCTGATTAGAGCAGTAGCAGCCTTCGAATGTTGAAGGTTAATCTGGGTAAATATGATTACCGTGTTTTTCTTCGCGACAGCCAATTTCTATCCACTGGTGCTGCAGGCATTGCTGGTTGCAGAAAATGTTTCATCCAGATTTTGTGCGCGGGGACCTCCATGAGTTAGAGGTATTACAGTGGAAGGGAACGCAGAAGGTGCGTACGCAGTTCCACCGGTAGGAGTGCCCGAAGCCTTCAGGAGGAAGAGGAGGCAGCGTTGGTCTCAATCCGCTGGTGCGTTTCGGTTGAGGTAACCTCTGCCCACCTGCATCTCTCAGCCGTCGCCGCCGAGGTAGTGCAGCTCTCAGCGCTTGCGCCTTCAATTGGTTCAGTTTCTTTGCGCCGCGCGATTGCCGCCTTCCTCTGTTTCCTCTTCCGCTGGCTCTTAGACAGAAGCCCGCCGGTGCGTACCGCTTCTGCAGCCCGTTCAACCTGTCCGGCTTCCTGGGCCTCATCAGCAACAACGCAACAATCAGCTACCTGTCTATTGGAATAAAGATTAAGCGTATCAGGTTGAACTTCTCCGCTACTTTCTCCATTTTTCCAGTAGTCTTCGGAAGCAAGCGTTCTTACAGCTCCTAAGTCAACGCCTATACAGCCGGGGGAGTTGGTAGTATGTTGGTTGGGGCCTTCAGAATCCTTGATTTTCGCTGTTGCGAATGCCACCTGGAGTAGACATAACCTTAGGTTGTTCCTTCATACTTTTCCTTTTGGTTTGGTTCGCGGTAGGGCATTCACAGCGAGTAAAGCGTAGCCTGCATGGGCACAGACCGTAGTCTATTCCCATACAGACATCGCTCACATCTCTGCTATAACCCTACAACCCCGGATAGCGAGCGTATCGTACCGAGGCTCCCCTATGAACCACCAGGGGTCGCGCCTGGTGGGGAACCACCCCCCAGTATGGATTTTAGTCGCCTCTTACGACCGGCATGCCTACCTCGGGTAAATTCTAACCCCTATCCCGAAGGGGGGTTTGGATTTCAGTCGCCTCTTACGACCGGCATGCCTACTTCGGGTAAATTCTGACCCCTATCCCGAAGGGGGAATGGTGCGATGGTAGTGTATTCACTAAGCGATTGGCAGGTCGTGCGTTCGAATACCGCCCAGTGCCATGATTTTTAGAAATTGAATACACACAACAAAAACAGATCTCCCTAAAGCAATTTAGGCGCCACCTGTGGAGAAAACATCTCATCGCACCAAACTTCTTTCCTATCCGTCTATACTTTTGTATAGTAAGAAGCACCCAAAAATAGGCAATGTATCATTTGCTGGGAGCTAATTACAGCAACAAAACAAAAATTCCTGCGCCGTGGTTTCCACTATAAGGGTACTGTGTCACCACAGAAAAAAGAAATCCCTTTAGCGCACGCAAATTATAAAAAAAAATCCAAAGTGTTCGAGAGAATAGTGATTAGGCGAATAGAGCCGGTAATAGAAGAAAGGCATCTCATTCCGGATCATCAATTCGGTTTCAGAAGCAAGCATTCTACAGTTGAACAAGGACACAGAATAACACATGTAATCGAAAAATCTCATTAAAAAAAAGGATTTGTTCAAGTGTATTTCTTGACGTCGCTCAAGCCTTTGACAAGGTCAGGCATGAAGGCTTAAAGTTTAAATCACGACAAGCTGGAGAATTACCTAACTGATACATTATTTCGCGTCAAATGTGGAAAAGAATATTTAGATTTTAGGGAAATAATGGCTGGGGTGCCCCAATTAAGCGTCCTTGGTCCAGTGTTATACTTATTATACACTCGTGATATACCACACGTAGAAGGCACTGAGCTAGCTACATTTGCTGATGAGACTGATATCCTAGTAGTAGGTAAAACGGTCGAAGAGATCGTAGGATTATTAGACACAATTAATAAGGGCATTGCAGTCGTTTCTGGCCCGTTTAAACTTATTCGGTTTTTCTCAGATGGGCCGGCCTTATATGCCCGAAAGCTTACCTCTTTTAACCTGATAGCCACTTTGCAGCTCGAGTCACACCACGCGTTTACCGTGGGTTTGATAATTTTTAACCGAGCAGCGATAAAGCATTCCATACTCAGTAAAAACGAATATAAATACGTTCACGAACAATTAATTCGATCATGGTACTTATCTCGCGTATAAAAAATTATATCGACTTCGTCCCAATCGACGCACATTTACCTTAATTATCTAAAATGACACATTGAATTTGGTCCTGCCGTTTTTATGTTTAAAAAAAAACTGAACAAATATGCATTTAAGAGTTTCTTGAGATAGATTTATCCAACATAATTTGTTCTGGTGACTATATATTTAATTTAAACAATCAGATATTTTCATTGAGTTTTTTTTATCAAAGAGCAACAGTCTTTTATAAAAAATGAGGAGAAGAATCAAATAATATTGATTTTATTGAGTTTTTGCGTCCTCTCCTTTATTATTATTTATTATAATCGTATTCATATCACGTTGAGAAGTTGATTATGTGGACCTCCTGTTTCCACACTTGTTTCTGTATGTGTTACTTGGCCATGTGGTCATTTGAAGCTGAGAACCCTCGGTCACTAGTACAAGTAGAACACACTTCCCACTAAGCTCCTGAGCCCACAGTGTAACAATACTGAACATAAATGTCATAATAGCAAATTATTCTTGTTGTAAGATCTATCAATTGTTATCTATTTAATAGGGCCCATACACTACACATGCCTGCATGCGCAAACAGTGCTTGCGCATGCAATCCGCCAGTGTATGGGGTGATCCATGTGTTTGCGCAAGCTGCATGAGCAATATCAAAAAATTTTGATATTTTCTTGCTTGCGCATGCAGGCATGTGTGGTGTGTGTGCTAGTTTGTGCATGCAAGCATACTTTTTAGTGCTAAAGCAATTAAAATTGCCGCAGCAGTGGTGTCGGAGCTGGACATTTTTTTGCCACAAGGGAAAAAATTTGCGTAGCAATTTTGTGTAGCAAAACTTAATTTGCGTAGCAAAACTCAAAAGTCCAAAATATCATTTTTTTTTCGAAAACACATAAAAACACTTAATTCTTTATTCAAAGTAAATCAAGGCTATCGGCGATTCCGAGGGAAAAAAATCGCTAAGAAATTTTTTTGTTCCTTGGAAAATATTCCTAGTATCGTGAATTTCCATCGGAATTATTTCCCCCTGAATTTTCGAAGTTATGTTCGAAGGCGTTTTATTTTCGGACAGTTTCTTTTTTATATATTTTTTTTGTCTCCCCATACCTAATGAACTAGATTCAAAATGACTTTAATTGTAAAGCTATAAAAAAGGTAAATTTTTCCACTCATATATCGATTTCATTGGAGGTCCTACGCTGTTCTGTTTCTTCTCTAGAAGCTTTCAAAATTTCTTCGCATCCATCTTTGCTCCTATTCGTAGTGAAGCCATTGGCAATGTCGCGGCTTCTATCACATAAATTTATCATCATCTCCAATTGTCTTTGATTAGTTGAGTTAGATCTATATGTTTGTTTTTATATAAAATTATCGAAATAAAACTTAAATGAAAAATACTTGCATAAAGAAAAAAATGTCTCTTCTTTTCTAAATAAGCTCCAGATTCTTTTTATTTGAAACACAACAAACCTATGCAACTCTTATTTCACTTTTTTGATTTAAAATACAAACTTAAAAGCAACCATCTACTTATCCACATACAAACTGCTTAGATTTTGAATTTCCATCAGCATACTTGCGAAGGAAATATTGCAGAGGGAATTTTGAGAAAATCCGGGGGAATTTCGTCTACGATACCAATTTATTCCGGGAGAATTTTTTTTTCATTTTTTTAAATTCATTCCGATACCTATTTTTGAAAAAATGGGAAATATTCCGGGGGGAATTTTGTTCACGATAGCCCTGAATATGTTTTTAAGGACTAGTACAAGTATAGTTGGTAAACTATATATTTTGCATTGCCTTAGAAAAAAAAATAGTTCATAGCTATCACAAATTTATAAATGTAGCTTCTTTGTACCAATAGCAGAATTAATATCACATAGAAATTCCGGCAAGTCTTTTAGATTAATACATTTTTTTTCAAAGTTCAAAAATTAAGCTTTTAAGTACCTTTTAGAAAAAATTAAAGATTCGACACCCATATTTTGTTTCTTTTTGAAATCAAACATTTTGCAGCCATTATTTTATCTACTGTCTCTATTTTAAATCAGTTCGTCTTCTTGTTCTTTGTCAAGCTCAAATCTGAAAAAATTCCAGACCGATTCCAGTCAAATTCAAACACTAACACATCCGAAGAATTGGGTACTTATTAAGTATGGTAGAAAAGAATATAAGTTGGTGTGGGAAAGTGTGTAAAGATTGAATATACTTTCGTTTATTTTTTTTTTAAAGAAAAATTCCAAGATTTATGTTGACATTTCGTGCTTTTAAAAAAGTAGCAAAATAGACGTTTTTAGGGAGAGTGCGTAGCAGCGTAGCAAATTGGAAATCGCGTAGCAGTTTTGCTACGATCGTAGTAAAGTGGCAGCGCTGCACCCAAGTAGCTTAATATTTTAGTCGTAGTCTCTTCGTATTACTAAGGTTTGGCGAATCGCACTCACCGAGACCAAAAGTGTTCATGTAAATTTTACCTACAAGAAAATAAATAATTTTCCGGTCTTTTCAAACTCGGTTCAAATTTCGTTCGGAAACGAGGCTAAGTATCTTGGATTGACACTTGATAAAAAGCTGAAATGGAAAGCGCATGTAAAGAAAAAAACGTAAAGAACTATATAATAAATATAGAGAAATGTATTGGTTACTCGGAAAATATTCCGAGCCAGTGCTAAAACCCGTGTGGACCATATACCATATACAACTCTAGGGTTGTACCAAATTAAGTAACATTAACATTTTACAAACTTTTGAAAACAAAGTGCTAAGGGGTATTGTTAACGCGCCTTGGTATATCCCAAATAGCGATATCCACACAGATCTCGGCATGAAAACAATCGAAGACGAAATCAAAGACTACGCGAGGAAGCATAAAAGTCGACTAGAAAGTCACGTAAATATTACAGCACTCCAAGTTTTGGATGAAAGAAATTTACTAAGCCGTCTACAAAGAACCAAACCTTTAAACTGCGCTAAAAATAACAGTGTCTAAACTGCGGAGTTAGCAGGAACTTCTAATTTACCTGCAAAACGTTCTTATTTCGTGAACTTGTAGTTAATAATACAAAACGATTGAATGTCAATTCATGATCTTGATCACACACTGATAGCTTTTAATTTCGATTTTTTCTTGTAAAGAGGGTAAATTTCGTAATATCTCTCTTTTTATAAACGAATTTCTTTTATTTCTGTTCTTTATAACCCCATTTTCGTAATCAAACTTATTTGTTTTATTTTCAAAAATCACGATTTTTCAAAATAAAACAAATACTTTTGATTGCTAAGGGGGGATTATAAAAAACGTAGACAATGTTATGCAGTCACCTTTTACTAATAACTAGTATTATTTTAAGCAAATAAAAACAATAAAATGAAACATATAACAATTATTCTATAATTCATCTAATAAATATAAATAAATTGATCAAGTTCATTATAAATATGTTAAAAAAAAACGAATCTCCCATCCAGGGACTGGCTACGAATATCACTGGAGTGATTCAAAAAACAACGCTTGTCTTAAATGGCCACTGAGGGGTGAAAATCACTTCTAGGCAATCAACATCAGGTGAGCCTAGCGACACATTTGACATCTTTAAGCTGTCCTGTTAATGTTAATGTTAATCTGTTTATGTAAATCCGTAGGTTGACAAGACTGGAGATCACCGGAGTCGTTAAAGGTCGATCAAACAATTATCAATAATATAGCATGTACGTGTCGAAATCGTAAAAATGAGGCAGGTCACTCCTGGATCTCACAAATGCAATATTACCAGCATTTGAATGGACTCAGTGATGAAAAGACCCGAACCCAGGAAGCCTGCCGATTTTTATTGAGGTCAAATCGGCAAATCCCACAGGCAGACCAATAGGGATGTAGTAAAGTGGGAGGGTTATGATCCCTGATGATAACCTCGTCGTAAAGGAAGAAGAAGAAAAACAAAAAAAAAACAAATAAATGTAAATAAACTAATCATGTTCATTATAAATATGTGCATTGAAATGTTAACAGTTAGTTCAACAGTATATTGTGGGTGATACGACAAAAAAAAAAACTGATTAACTATTTTTTTCATTTTAAATATCTATATTGGATTCTGTGAAACTAGCTTAGTTGAATTAAGCGGGATTTTAAAAAGCGAGATTTTTACCAAACGGATAATAAAAAGCGCAATTTAAAAAAAAAAACGGAATTTTAAAAAGCGGGATTTCGATACGCTTCCGCCTTGTATGAATGGTATATAAATAAAGTGTCCGCGTCTGGCCAGAGGAGCATCCGCCACCCGGAATGTTCTGTATTCTAAAAACATGAGGAAAAACTTGGGACAGTGAAATTCGTCCTGCCGCGTTAGATGTCCCATTGCGAGAGTTGTCCCCGACTAGAGCTTTCTCTGTACATAAAATGCAAGTGAAGAATTCACTAATTGATGCTCGATGGCCAGAACACGGATCAGTCGACTACAATCGAATATTGAAAAGATTACGTGTGTATGAAAACATGATTGGATGGCAATTTATGTCATATAAAACACCTGAACACAAAAAGCCACAACGGTAAACATCTTTAAAATTTGCTACCATTAGCTAGCTGTCAAAACGAGAAATTATATATAGGTAGTAGTAGTCTAGTATTTTCCTCATTTCTTCATTGGTGTCTATAGATACCGTAAAACGAGTTAAATTAAGTCGCAAATATAGCCCAATACATAGCCGCAAATTGAAATCCGAAGGTCTACACAAAAAAAAACACCAACATTCGTATCAATCTTAATATGCAACATAGACACAGCACTATAGCATATGGTCATACGAGTACCTACAATAAAAATTAATTTCTGACCAAAACGAAAAAATATAACATGTCTTCGATCATATTCTGACGTACATATGTAGGTTCTCTCATTGAAAATCGTTTTTGACGAATGGAAAGAAATGTTTTTAAATATTTTTTAAGAAGTTAATCAATACCTGATTTGCACTAAAGTTGAATGCCATATCCTTCTGGTTGCTCCAAAATTCAAATCAAAATTGTATATTTCCAAAGCAAGAGCCACACACTTATTTTCGTATCCGGATTTGATTTGATTTTTCTCGAAAAATTCAATAATTTAGAAAGCGTAGAACTTCAAAAACGAAGCCTTTTTCTAAGCCAATGTAAATTTGCGAAAGGGTGTACAGTTCCTATGGGCTTAATCCACTATAAAGACACCTTCCAAGAGAAACTAAAATGTACAATTTTGGAATATTACTCGAAGTCAAATGGAATAAAGGTATTTGCAATCTGCATATTGGAATTTCCCTAACAACTATTTAATTTTTGTACAAGGGCATTGGGACTTCAGTTATTCCTGAACCTGTGACCCCTTGACAACCGCCGAATTTAGGCAGGGCCTTATGTTTGCTCGATTTGTATTGTGTGTGTGGGGGGGGGGCATATTCCTGTTCCAAAGTTCCAGGATAGCAACTCAAAATTGTTTGGTTGTATGGTCTAGCACTTTTTTAAAGAGCAATGAAAACTGAAAGCTAAGGGAAATGTTTAACTGTTAAAACTGTAGCAGTGAAGGGCTATAAGAAAATAATTCAAGTGCGATTTGTGAGATTGCGAACGTTTGGAGTATATAGTTATACGATTTACGAGTAGTTCAGGCATTTGATATTGGCAGTATGCAGTATAGCAGTTTTATAATTATTTTCAGAACTTATTTCCTTTCCAGGAACAGCATACCCAGAGGTTATTGTACAAATCATATACGCAACAGCGAAGCATGTATAGCATACAGCTTTATATATGGCAGCTCCCAAATGCAGCCTTTTCTTCTACAAATATCGTTTGCATAAACACCAAGCCTGTGTCGAGTGCTTGCCTAAGAAATAACTATTGTTTTGCTTATATGCAGTCTCTTTAGAGAGATCAAATTCTTAGAGACTAATAAATGTATTTCCATATTTGGCGAGTTCATCAGCCTGACAGTTCCCTGAAATGTCACAATTGCCCGCCACCGAGGTGAATGTTGGTAAACTGTTTCGCGATCTCCTAAGGAGATGATGGTGAAGATGTTGCTGTTGAGGACGACGGTTATGAGGCTTATGACGGTGACGTTTAATGACTTTTGATAAGTTGACCATTGTATAATTGGGGATACAGATTTTCTGTTGAATTTGAATTTTTAACACAGATTTTGTAATTTGTTTGTATTGTTTTCTTTGGATTCGACATTAGTTAGAGAGACATTTTTTTAAAAAATCGGCTTAAAATGAAAAAATAACATCGGGTGAACTGATTGACACTCTATTCCTATTCCTATCTTTCATTAAGTGGCCGTGACAAAAATTTAAGTGAGGGAGAATAAATTGTTAAGAAGGCTCTACATATTTTGTTATACAACATTTAAAGGATTTTCATACCTTAGATCAAGGGTTTATGAAGTCAAATTTAGAGGATCGCTATCTGTATCTTTTACAGCTCAGTCTGCAGTTCCCCAAGGTAGTCACCTCGCACCAATTCTATTTATACTAGCCATTAATGATGTTAAAGCATGTATAAATCACAGTAATATCCTGATCTACGCTGATGATATGAAAATATTTAAATCTATCACTAGTCAGCAAGATAGAATTTTTCTTCAATCTGACATTAATAGCTTCGCCAATTGGTGTGATAAAAACGGTTTATCTCTGAACCCTACTAAATGTCAACATATGACATTCTCTAGAAAGAATATACCTTCCACCTTTCAATATTCTTTTTCTCAACCTATTCTTTGTAATGTTGATAATTTTAAGGATCTTGGGGTATATTTCGATCCCAAACTGGTTTTTGCCAAGCATATTAATTTTATTGTTAATAAATCTAATGACCCATATGTTACTATGTCATTGTACAATTGTTTTGTCCATCCGATTCTAGAGTATGCTTCACAAGTTTCGACGCCCTTCTACAACATTCATTAAAATCGAATAGTGGCCATTCAACGTAAATTTTTTCGATTTGCACTTAGATGACTTCCATGCGATGATCCTTTTAACCTTCCTCCTTACAGTCAGCGTATTAAGCTTCTTCAAATGTTACCCCTTTCTCAACGAAGGCTTAATAGCGATATAATTTTTTTACAGCAGCTTATATCCGGTCAAATAGATGCACCTGACTTGCTGTCGTCTATTGGCTTTATTTTTCGTGGTGCTGCCCATAATTTACACAGTGTTGAATTATTGTTTAGCCCCCATCATAGAACGAATTATTTGAGGCATGAGCCTATTAGTCGCATGAGTAGAATCTATAATATAAATGATCATGTGATTGACTTGCATGTTAGTAAAATTAAGCTGAAAAATATTTTGCGTAATAATACCTTAATGCCTTAATTTATTTGCATGATTTGTGTTTGTGTTAGTATTTTGTATTTTTAATTGTTTTGTCCTTACTAACACCTGCACTAAATGATGAGCCTGTGCTGTGGGAGCACTTTTAGTGCCGGCAAATTTCTGCTCGTGATAGTTGCTTGCTTTAAGCACTCCACGACACAGAACCATTGAAAAACAATGTTTTCGTAAAAAAACGCCCCTTAAAAGTTGGCATTGCAGAAAACTTTATATAAAGCAATTGTTCAAATGACTTAAACTATGTATGTACATACTTTGTGAATGATTTCTTCATTGAAACGATTTTGGCCGTGTCAGTGAGCGGATTTTAAAAATCTTTAAACATGAGCATTAAGGGCCTCTAAAGAGTAGCTATATATTAAACATTTCATCTTCCTAGCTCAAAATTTGATTTTTCGATTAAATGTTTTTTTTAATTGTGGGAGTGTCAGGGTCGGATTTTAAAAATTTTAACTCTTGAGCATTTTGGGCCCCTAAAGAATATATATTAAAAATGTCGGTTTTCTAGCTCAAATTTCGATTTTTTCGATAAAATTTGTTTTTTGAGATTGTCGGCGTGTCAGTGCGCGGATTTTAAAAATTCTTAAATTTAATTATTTCATGCCATATGGTTAAAATTTTAGCTTTATAGCTCCAGTTTAAAGGCCTAATTTTTGATGGACGGACGGACGGATGGACATGGTAAGATTAAGATTACTATGGATGCTGAATACGAATATAGTGACTTTTAGAGATCTACGGGCAATACTAACGTATGTTACAAATTATGAGTCAAAATAAATATGCTCTTAGAATAGGGTATATACAGAAATGAAACCATTGCAGATTTATTTCATGTTTCCGCAACCCAGAACTACTTTGGAAGTAGGTTCTATACAGGTGGCGACACTTTCGATCGTCTTCATGAGAGTTCTATAGAGGTTATATACAAGGACACCGCAGGAGCAATTTTTCATAGCTAACCATCTGTCACTTTTCAATAGAATGCTATAAAATTTAGGATGGGTATTTCATAGCTTACTATCTCACTCGTGGAAATGTCGCAGATTACAGCACTTCGACCACCCCTAGAATATGTACTATTCATAGAAAGCTTTATGAGCTGAGCAATACATAGAAAACTATTTTTCATAGAATGCTATATTGTACTCTTAACGAACAATATTTCAAAGAATACAATAAAGCATTTTATATATTACTTATCGGGCTCTTCACCATTTAAGGGTTTCTGCCTGAGACACTGCAGACTTCCATGCTCTGCAATCCCAGGCACACTGCTTCCAGTTTTCCAATCGAAGCTTAATCGAATTTCAGCGGATGAAGACAAGTTGTCTTTTTTTATAAGTTTGGCTGGGGGAGAGTTGTATAAAATTCGCAACTCCCTTGCATCGCCAACGGATCCCGCTACACTTAAGTATGATGCAATAATCCAAAAGATTTCATCTTACTTCGCGCCTAAAATAAACGTCGCTTTAAATTTGATAAGCGAGAGCAAAAGCGTCAAGAGTCGATGGCTGATTACATTATCCCTCCTTTGTTGGGAAAGCTTTCCATAGTGAAGTAGGAATTCCCACCAAAACCATATACAGCTGCCTGGTTTTCATATTTGGTACTTTTACCACGGGAACAGCTTGGAGCTGTCAGGATAATTTGCAGAAAAAATCAACAAATGGAACCAGATCCCTGCCAAGCCAAACGGAGCAAGATTTTGTAATAATAAACAAACTGTAACTGGAGAGTTTAGACATGTCTCTTTTTTTACGATTTCGACGCGAGCATGCTCCCTTGATTGATTATTCTTCGATCGACCTTTTACGACATCGGTGATCTCCAGTCGTGTCAACCCACGAATATGCATCCACACTTGCGGGACAGCTTTAAAATGTAAAATGTGTCGGTAAGCTCACCTGGATGTTAAAATTGCCTAGATGTGATTTCACCTCTTAGTTGCCATTTACGACAAGTGCTGTTTTGGGCGCTTCAGTTATGTTCTTAGCCCGTTCTTGCACGGACAGGGGATCTTGTATTTGTAATATGTGTAAAATCCTACTTCACAATGGATAGCTTTCCCAACAAACTAGGGCAATTGTGGAGCTAAAGTTCCTTTCGAAAACTTGCAACTTTTAAGAGTTTCTCGGATAAGCATTAAGAGACAAGTTGGTTGAGGTGTGAAAAATTAAAAAAAAAATAAGAGCGGTTATTGAACGTTCCAGAGTTGACGTTCGATAAAGCTCAAGATCTCGCAGTAACAATGGAAATGACAGAGAGTGAAATGAGAATACTATACGATCAGTACATAGATCATTACACCGATATCCTTCTCCAAGAAATGAGAATACGAGTACAAGAAGCTGAAAAAGAAACGCTGAATATTGCTTATATAAAAAAATTAACTTTAGCTTAGTCTTTAATTGCTAAATTACGTGTTAATGATAGGGTAATGAATTTCGAAGTCGAAAAAGTTGAGGTGGTCGGAGCGCTATAAGTTAATGTAGACGATCCTGAAAATAAACTGCATGCTCTGAGTTTAGTAATTATAAATACGCGAACAAATAAATATTTCCGTCCGTTGCTGGTGAGATATTCAATAGGCGCACTTACCCCAATTGGCAAATACTCTTTATTAGAAGTGGTAAGAACTAAGAGTAGTAAAGAAATGACAAAAAGCGAAATAAATTTATAGAAAAACTGAGAGTAAAGTACGGCAAGATTTTTTGTGGCGATTTTCATGAAACTATAAAGAGTTTTGAGGTTGATATAAGTTTGAGACCGGAGACGAGATCAATTTTTTTAGCCGTTCGTTGTATCTTTTGGGATGAGAAATCAGGTTGAAAAAGAGACAGGCTACCCCAATCGTTTCAGTGACAAAAGAAAAATGGCAGTCTAAGAATTTGCATGAGGTGCAAAGTAACTATAAACCATTTTGTTGATACAGTGAATTATCCACTACCGGTGATAGATGATCTATTGGTGTATCAGCAGTTGGCACTCAGTGAAAGGTCAAGGAACTCTAGACTTTGAATACACAAAGGACTGTATAGGTACTAAGATATTACTTTCTACCGTTTTGAAGAAGTACAGCACCAGCTACTTTTCAAAAAGTAATGGACCAAATACTTAGTGGGTTATAGGGTGCAAGCGTCCTTAGATGATTGTAGATAGTGTTGGTGGCTGGTTCAAGTTTCCAAGAATGTTATGACAATTCGGACAAGGTTTTGAGGCGTTAAATGTAAAAGTAAATGAAAAGGTGGGCGCAGAGGTTAGTGTGTTGGACTACTAAGTTAAAGATCTCAGGTTCTAATCCCGACGGGACCAAGTTACACCATAACGTTTTTTCCACTGCCCCACCTCTTGCGAGAGTCAGGCAAACATCCAAGAGTATCATTTGTTATCAAAAGCTTCTCAAATTTGTCGTTCGGAGATGCAAATGGTTGGAGAAGTTAGGTTTTGGGCCCTTTATTGGCCGTCAATGCCTAATATTTATTTTAAATGAAAACAAATGTAAGTTTTTTTAATATGAAGTGGAGTACCTATTTAGGTTATCGAATTAGTGCGGAAGGAATTCGGTCAAACTTATGAAAGATTCTTAATACACTATCAGCCCTGTGTCGTGGAGTGCTTAAAGCAAGCAACTATCACGAGCAGAAATTAGCCGGCACTAAAAGTGCTCCCACAGCCTCATCATTTAGTGCAGGTGTTAGTAAGGACATAACAATTAAAAACACAATAATTATGTACCTATAAAATACTAACACAGACACAAATCATGCAAATAATTTAAAACATTAAGGCATTATTACGCAAAATATTTTTAAGCTTAGTTTTACTAACATGCAAGTCAATCACATGATCATTTAGATTATAGATTCTACTCATGCGACTAATAGGCTCATGCCTCCCATAATTCGTTCTATGATTGGGGCTAAACAATAATTCAACACTGCGTAAATTATGGGCACCACCACGAAAATTAAAGCCAATAGACGACAGCAAGTCAGGTGCATCTATTTGACCGGATATAAGCTGCTGTAAGAAAATAATATCGCTATTAAGCCTTCGTTGAGAAAGGGGTAACATTTGAAGAAGCTTGATGCGTTGACTGTAAGGAGGGAGGTTAAATGGATCATCCCATACGAGTCCTCTAAGTGCAAATCGAATAAATCTACGTTGAATGGACTCTATTAGATTTGAATGAATGTTGTAGAACGGTGTCCAAACTTGTGAGGCATACTCTAGAATCGGACGGACAAAACAATTGTAAAATGACATAGAAACGTAAGGGTCATTAAATTCTTTGGCCCACCTTTTTACGAAGCCCAGCATGGAATTAGATTTATTAACAATAAAATTGATATATGCTTAGAAATGAACCCCAAGATCCTTAAAGTTATCAACTTTACAAAGAATATGTTGAGACAAAGAATATTGAAAGGTGGAAGGGATATTCTTCCTAGAGAATGTCATATGTTGACATTTAGTAGGATTTAAGGATAAGCCGTTTTTCACACACCAATTGGCGAAGCTGTTAATGTCAGATTGAAGTAAAATTCTGTCTTGCTGATTAGTGATAGATTTATATATTTTCATATCATCAGCGTAGATCAGGATATTACTTTGATTTATACATGCCTTAACATCATTGATGGCTAGTATAAATAGAATCGGTCCGAGGTGACTTCCTTGGAGAACTCCAGACTGAGCTGCGAAAGATACAGATAGTGATCCTCTAAATTTGACTTGGTAAGCCCTTGATCTAATGTATGAATTAACCCATTTTATGAAAGATGGTGGGAAACCAAAAGCCTTGAGCTTAAATTCGATTAATTCATGGGACAGCTGGTCGAAAGCCTTAGAGAAGTCAGTGTATATGCAATCCATTTGGTCCTTATTCTCTAAGGCATTAGAACAACCATGCAAGAAACTTAACAGATTAGTGACAGTGGATCTGTTTTTTACAAATCCGTGCTGTTCACTACAAATTATATTGCGACAAAGAAATATTAACTTTTCACAAACAATTTGTTCAAAAAGCTTAGGGATACACGAAAGCTTTGAAATAGGCCTTATAATTAGTGATATCACCACGTTCGCCTTTTTTAAATACAGGTGTGATAAAAGCACTTTTCCATACATAAGGGAATTTACCAGTACTAATGGACAATTCAAACAGATACTTAAGATGTGGAGCAATTGCATGACTACATTTTTTAAGAACTATCGGGGCAATGCCATCAGGACCTGATGAATAGTCATTCTTCAGAGAAGAAACACATTTTAAAATTGTTTCCAAATCGAATGAGATACGAGTACTATTAAAGCTTATTTGGGAACAGCCAGTTAGATAACTAAAATATTGATCATCTATGTGAAGAGGGGTCTCCCTAAACGACTTACTGAAATGATCTGCAAACATATTGCTTGCATCTAGCGAATCAGCAGTTGTAGAACTATTGTAAGGAAGCTTCGATGGATAACCATCAATTTTTTTCTTAGAATTGACAAATCCCCAGAAAAGTTTGGGGTCCACTTTTAAAGAGCATTCCATTTTACTTATATAGTCAATATATAAGTTGCAGGATAAAGATTTGAATTCGTTGAATAGTGTAAGATAGAGCTCAAGATCTGAATGGCGGAGACTTTTTAAATAGTTCTTCCAAGCCCTATTACGTCTGTTTCGTATTGATTTGAGCTCTTTAGTGTACCAAGGATGGGACGTTTTCAGATTCCTAGAGGATTTCACAGGAATCACTTTTTTCATTCGGTTATCCATCAAAGAATAAAAGGAAACTACTACATCTTCAATATTAGAAAACGCAGTAATATTAAAATTAAAGCTGGAAATTTCATCAGAAAGCCTTTGAAAATTTGCTTTCCGAAAGTCAAAAGATTGCGAACGATCATACGAATTACTATTTTCGTACAAATGTGCGGCTAATTCAATAAATACATCCAATGGTGGATGATTATTATCTATGTTAGTTATACTGAAGTGGGATTCCAGAACCACAGTACTAACAGAGTCAGAAGAAAAAACAATATCGAGAGTTCGATTTTTGAATTTTTTTATACAGCTAGTTTGCTGTAAGTCAAAAGACAAGATATTGTCCAGTAAAGCGAGCTCTTGTTGGTCAGAGTCAAAGGATGGGATGAGATGAGAATCATCCTCAGAGGGTACCCATCCAATATGTGGCAGATTGAAGTCACCTTTAAGTAAGACAGTGCTGTCACAACAAGATATGTCAAAAATATGGTCTAGTGCCATAGAAAGTTCCGAATACAAGGAACACAGACGGTACGATGGAATGTACGCATTAACAACATATAAATGCTTGTTCTTAAGTGTAATTTTTACACAGATAATTTCGACGGTTAGTGGAAATGGAAAGTCAATCTTTCGTGACTCAAGGTTGGAACGAACAGAAATCAGGACACCTCCTCCAAGCGCTTTCAGGTCATTTTGATGACGATCGTTTCTGAATACGGAGAACTCATGATTGAAGAGTTCCGTGTCTAAGATTCCGGCATTAAGCCATGTTTCCGTCAAAGAGAAGATATCATGAGAGAGGGCTTGGGAGTTTAAATATACTTCAGCGGTTTTTGTGCGGAGTCCCCTTACATTTTGATAGTAGAGGGACAGCCTACTGGGTTTTTTAACACTGACGGACAAACTTTCCTGCGACTTTTTGTCGAACGGGGTATAAATTCTTTTACTAACTTATTTTGAGGCCATGTAGTACTATTGCACAGTATTTCGAAATATATTGGAGGGGCGACAATTTTGAAAGACGCAACAAACCCATCAGCCTTACTGATTTTGGTGCATTTGATTGAGTCATCTTTTGGAATCAAATTTCTCGAGACCAAATGGTTCACGACATCGTCTGAAGAAGTGTTTGGTTTTAGTCGAGAAATGAAAATGGATTTTGGTCTGGGAATCGATTCAATAGATGCAGTTTCCGTACCTGATGCATGTGGGACTAACATTAGGAATGGGGGCATCGTTACAGTTTTTTCGCTGACTCCTAAGATTAAACCTTTTTGCCTTTGAGTTTAGCGCAGAGGAAGGCACATAACGTTTCCTTTTTCCTGCGAGTAGAGTTGATGAAGACGATGCCAAATTAAGAATGGGCTCAGGGGTCGCTTCAACAGTAGGGGAACCTATTGTGTCAAATAGAGTCAATGTATCCATGGCACGTTGGGTACACTGATTTTCTTCATTAGTCGACAGCTCAAGGTCAGTAGACGTTGAGGCGTCTGCCGAACTATGAGGATCAGATAACGTTGATACATTGAAGACAGCAGTATTGAAGTTGTCTTGTAAGTCCTTAAACCCCTTAGACAATTTTTGTATGTCAGCCTTGAATACTGACATTTTAAAAGCAAGGGTAGACAGTGATAATTTTCGACGGGGAGCAATATCATAAGGCGATCTCCGAACTTTTTATTTTATCCATAAATGCGTTGGTTGAACCAACACATTTAGCATGGAACATCATGCCGCAATTCAAGCGATCATGCCACGATTCAAGCGAGATTTGGAATGCTCCTGAACCTGATTTGGAAACCAAATTGAGCTACTACTTAGGGTTGCTGTAATATTACTCACTTTTTGTTCTACATTTGTAGGAACAGCAAACAATTTATTGCTGGAAAACAAATTACTCGCTCATTATAGTCCAAATTAGCCTATTGTGATGAGTTGTGATGCCAGTCCGTATGGCGTAGGAGGTGTATTATCACATATTATTGACGGACAGCAGCGACCAGTTTTCTTTGTGTCAAGTATACTAAACAAAGCGGAGCAGAGCTATTCCCAAACGCCCAAGAGAAATGTTTGGTTGCACAAAATGGTTGTTGGAATGGTTTAATCTGTTGGTGTTAATAGATGCTTACTCAAATATTATGGATTTCAAGGTATAATATTGTACTATATCTCAAGAACTTATATAAACCTTACGAACAATATTCGCTTATTTTGAATTGCCGAAAGAAATTGTTAAAAGTACTCAATTAGAGTTTTATTTAATTTATAATATAACATGCAATCTAACGGTTTAGCCGAAAGCGCTGTGCGTATTTTAAACATTCTCTGAAAAATTTGTTTGAAGATACCAAAACAAGAAGCCACAATAATGGTTAAATCTACAGCACAACTGATTGTTAACAATATTTCTAAGTAAGACAATGAGAATTCAATTTAAAGCTGAACTGAGAAGTTCAACCGACAACTGAACGGATAACTGATCATCTAAATTTGCCTCAAAAGTCAGCAGCTTATTGTTTCGCTTTCTTGTACAATCTCCGGATGTGTTTCGATCGCGAGACTCCTTGATTTCCTTGAGCTAAAAGACTGCATGCGACCTCTTCTTTCTACGCAGGGTCTTTTTCTCCTTCCTTCTCCTGGCTCGATACTCTTCCCTCACTGCCCTCATTGACTTAAATGTGCATAGGTATACTGGTACATTTTTCCGGTAAAATTATACATCATCATACCACGGGCTTCTTTCTCTGGGGTGGCTGGAAACCTACGGTGGTCTCAGCTACCTCCTTGATGATGTTGCTTTATCGTTGGCACTTGTGGGTATTGAATGTACAGAGGGTAGTCTCTCGCTCAGCCGCTCACTGAAGACTCTAGCTATACTCCAGGTGTGCTAAGGTGTCCAACGTCGATTTGTTTCTTTTAGGCATTTCGCAGCTTCATCTGAATTTAGCCGCAAGAAGAAAACGGTCAGAGTCGACTTTTGCCCTCAGGATGTTTGCACGTTTAAGATTATAGATTTGGGTGGCCGTTCGACCATATGGAGACCGCCGATTGCTGTGTGGATCCTTAGCCTTGGATACCTAGTGATACTTATCACCGCAGATCGTAGCTGCTGCAAAATCAATAAGTCGGTAGACAGTTATCTGATATCGTGTTGCGCAGACTTTACTTACCAACAAATCCACCAACGAGTTTTTCCGTTCCAACTTAAGCATCAAAATCCTTGATAAGAACTTTGAAGTAGTAATACAGACAGGCTCCGTATATATTTATAGATTATATTTAGGAAATCAAAAGACCAATCCTTGATGGAATCTTCAGCCTCGTCAGTAGGGGCGTGTGCACATTGACTATAATGTTTTGAAATGTAGCTTTGATACGGATAACAGCCAGGTGATCACCTATCTGGTCGAAGTGTATAAATGTTGTCCTAAGACGGTTTCCAACAACGAATCCGACCCTAACATATGCAATCTTATATGGCAGCTATAATAAAGGTCGAAGTTTTTCCTATTCATAATACCTGATTTTGTTTAATATTCGCGCCTAAAAGTTTAGAAACTCGTGTCTGGGAAGACGTGAGCAGGCACGGAGAGGTACAATAAGCGCTATTGATGTGTAGTCTTAGTTACGGCACTGAGCATCGCCAGGATGATGACAATCAATCATTGTCATAATTCTACAACACCCAACCACTTATAGCATTCTGAAGGAGTTGTTAAAGGAGTTATTTTATTACTGTAGCCCATATTGGGTTGCTCTTGAAAGATGGGCAACAATGCTATTCATTTAACAATTTAATAGCATTGTAGCCCATCTTCCGAGAGCAACCTAAATCAGTGAATACATTTTGGATTCTTCTTACATTGTATATCGTAAAGATCGTTCGTTTACAACTGGATGGGATCGAGGCGATGGTGTACTTATCGCTGTACGAACATCTTTAAACAGCACTCAGAGAAGTTTATTTAATGATGCAGATGAAATTGAACAACTTTGTGTTAGTGTTTGTCCCAAAGATTCTGCTGAATTTCAAGAATTATTTTTTGTTGTAAGTTACATTCGCCCTACTAGCGGTATTGATTTGTATAACAAACATAATTAATAATGCCCAAATAATTGTGAACGAATTAAAAACTAACCAGTTTCCTTGTATCCTTGGTGATTTCAACATCGGTGATATTGACTGGTGTTATATTGAAGATGATCAAATTTGAATTTCCTTTTGTTGCAAATAAAGATACAGAAATGTTAGTTGTTGATTCATACTCTGCTATGGGTCTTTTTCAAATTAATAATATCAAAAATGATTTACGTAGAATTCTCGATTTAATATTTATAAATAATGACATAAAATACTCTTTAAAAATATCTGATTTTCCACTTTTAAATAACTCTATTCACCATAAAGCTATTTCTTTATCTTTTGAATTTTATAATTTTCCCATTGTATCACCGAGTAAAACTGAATTTTTAAATGTATAGCTAATTATGCAAAAGCAGTTTTCATCGCATTGAATAATTTTTATAGCTTATTTGGCTGGGAGGATTTATTGAAGGATATGTCCTTAGAACATATGTATTTTCGTTTTAAAGATATTTTATTCGATGGTATGGAGCGTTTTATTCCTACCACTAACAGAAAATTTTAAATTTCCTTGGTTTAATAAAAGAATAAAAAATTTGAAAATGCCAAAAATAAGGCGTTATAAATCTAACAATAACCCCGATGACTACGTAATATTTCGTCATTTACGAAAAGAAATCGACTTTTTAAACAAGTTTTTATACAGGCAATACGTAATTAAGACAGCATCAAACATTAAAAGAAATTCTATATCGTTTCGGATATTCTTTAATTCTATAAGGAAAGTTTCGTCTTTCCCACAATGTATTGTATATAATGACAGAATATCTACTGATTTAGAGTCATCTTATAACTTCTTTGCGAAGTTCATTCAAACATCCTACAGCAGTGATACAATTTCTAACATTAATGAACACTATCGTTGCATTAATCCCATCACTTAAATTGTTTTTCTGAAGAAGAGATTCTTGTAAGTTTCAGCGATATTGATGTTACCAAAAAAAATGGGTATGATCAAATTTCTCCTTTGTTATTATCGAAATGCGCAACTTCCTTGAGCTACGTGATCACTTGGATTTTCAATAAATCCCTAGAAGAAGGTGTCTTTCTGAATGAATGGAAGATTTCTTTTGTTGATCCAATATTTAAAAATGGACTTAAACATTTAGTCAAAAATTACAGACCCATCTCTAAGCTTTCTCCATTCCTAAATTGCTTGAAAAAATGATAACCCAAAAGCTATATTTTTCGTTAAAGGAAACTTTATCCAAGTACCAACACGGGTTTTTGAAGGGTAGATCAACTTGCACTAATTTAAGTATTTTTAATAATGTTTGCTGCAACCAAATGGAATCGGGCAAACAAGTTGATGTTCTTTACACAGATTTTGTAAAAGCGTCCGATCGTGTACATCACGGTCTTATTTTACAGAAATTATATAGATTAGGTTTTAATTCATCTTTTATTATATGGCTGAGTTCTTATTTAACTGAAAGGAAACAAATAGTAAAGATTGAACATGTTACATCCAATCTAATAGAAGTTATGTCGGGTCTTCCACAAGGAAGTCATTTAGGTACAATTCTATTCATCATCTTCACAAACGATTTGCCTTTCGTTATGAAATACTGCAGTTATTTAATGTATGCTGACGATGTCAAAGTATTTTTTAGGTTTCTTTGGCTCAGGACTGTTTTTTCATGCAGGAAGACATTAACAATTTCTTGGAATGGTTTAATTATATGTAACCATCTTGAGTTGAATAATTCGAAATGCAAAATTTTAAGTGTGACTAGGTCTGCGTCTATCGTTAAATTCGATTATTGTTTTAATGATTTTAAACTTCTTAGAGTTGACTGTATAAAAAGATCGTAGAGTCTTTATCGATTCGAAAATGGATTTCAGGTCCCACATTGACTATGTTGTCTCTAAGGGTAATTCATTATTAGGTTTTTTTAAAAAGAAATTCACGTGATTTCCAGGATGCATATACGCTAAAAACATTATTTATGTCTCTTATTATTCCACTGTTGGAATATGGTTGTGTTGTTTGAGCACCATTTTACGAAATTTTAATAATGAGGATAGAATGAATTCAAAAACGCTTTACGAGCTATGATTTAAGCAAATTAAATTGGGTTGGTTCTATGCCTGACTATAATTCGAGATGTTTGCTTATCGATATGAGAACGCTTAAAGGTCGTAGGCAAATTTATTGCGTTATGTTCGTAAAATATATTTTGGACTATAGAATTACATATATCAACCTTGTTTCTTTAATTCCTTTTCATGTGCCAAGATAGTCTCGTAATAGTAACATTTATTTGTATGTTCCTCATCCCGTGTTCCTTATTTCAATAAATCCAGATACGAGTATTTAAAAAAAAAACTATTAGAAATTTGTATTTAACTATTATAACAATTTATTATTAATAAATTAATTTTTAATGTATTATAACTTTGCTTTTTTTGTAATCAGCAGATCTTGAATCAATTGATGAAATAAATAAATATAAATAAATACATTTCCCATGTGAATTTTGTGAGAACAATTTTAAATTGGTGTTTGGGTATCCACTTAACGGTGTCAGCCTGCCGATGTTCAGTGTTATTACATCTATAACTTCGTTTAATCCTTTCTTTCCAAATTCATCAAAGACAATCACTTTTCCCGTTCCTTCATTGTTGCAGGGATCGGTTGGGCACTGATAGGTGATTGAATAAAATAGAACTAAGAAGCCAATAGACTGCAGTCATCAATGGTGACGAGTAGAAATAAGAGGTGGCTTTTGATACTTGTGCATTAAAGAAAAACATTTTTTTGCATTTGACCTCGCTCAATTACGTTTTTTTTTGTAAAACTGAGAATAATTGTTCTGTGTGTGGTTTGCAGAATAAAATTGCAACCTTATTGTAAAAAGAGCAATAAATGACATAGATAACTCTGTTTTGTTCTTAAATTGTGAAAATGCGAATAGTTATGAAAGAGACACAAGCCTTCCTTTTAGATAACAACCCGGATCATCAACAGACTACGAAAAGTGCTACGAAACTGATAGTTTGCACCTGGAGCGTTCGTCTAGTGAACACATGATGCTCAAAATCTAAATCAGTCCTGGACTGATATAATCAGGTATTCAAAAACGAAAATATTTACGATACCTCTCACATCCCATCAATTAGGGGAATTAAACCCCAACATCGGTAAGGAAACATTCTTATATCGATTATTTGAAAATACAAACTTCACGACAACAGCTTCCGACTAATCAACTTTGCAACATTCAGAGGGACAAACATCGATTCTGTCTCTGACTATTTTCTTGTTGCAGCCAAATATATAGCTCGACTTTCCAACAAAGAAGCTGCGAGCCGTTTAGAAAAAGACATTCAGCGCTGAACGCCTTAGAAAACTGAAGGAGACAGGGTCTACAAAGAGCGCTTGAGCGAGACTCTCTCCTGTGCACTCACCATCCACAGTAACCAACAATATGTGGAAGCGGTGTCGAGACATCGTTAAAGAGGCAGCCGAGAACATGTTGGGTTACTGGTCACCCCAGTAAAAGAGTCTATTGTAAAGACTTCAAGGTATTTCAAAAACAAAGGCCAAGTAAATCGCGAACTTCATAAAAAAAGATGCCCACGCCACAGATAGCGATATTTGCCGCTCTTGAATTGTTATGTTACCCATTAAAAGTCTTTGGAGAGATATCTTCTTGGAAGAACGAATTCATTAACTTATTTGGATATGGCGATTGTGAAAGTATGTCTTAAATATTTTATGTCAACTTCGACATTACGTAGGAGCAAAATATAAATCGACTCCGATATCTCATACATTCCACCATTAGAAATAGCATTTATATGATGTCTTAAAGTTTGTATTTCCACGCAGAATCGTCAGCAGCCATGCTCCAGTTTTCATTCATAGTACAAATACAAATAGGAATGGAGCAGGAGCACACAACAAAGTGGTCGCATATGGTACTTGGGGAGAAATTCCATTAACGAAGCAGCAACATGAAATCACCAACTGGTACCCACCAATCCACTAAAGAAACCTTGCTCTGGGACATGTATTTTAAGATGAAAGACATTTTATATAAATACACTTGTAAAGGTGAAGGTACCTTTATATTTATTAACTTAAATTTACAATAATTATGTTTACAACAAATAAATAAAAAGTTATAATAATTTATCACACAGCTGAGTCAAAATTTTAATTGCGAAAATCTACTCATATCTATGTCTCCAGGACATGGTTCAAATAGGCGATGTAGCAGATGGCTAACTTTAGAATCTCAATTTTGGAAAGTTTCTTGTCCGGTGGCAAAGTGGGCAATAGCTTACGAAGTTCAGCAAAAGATACATTAAACGCTTCCACTCGAATCCTTTCCCGTGTAGCATGGGCTGTCCGATACTTCAGAGTTGCACGACGTCGTCGACGGCGTTCCTCACGTGACAACCCCACCAGTTCTGATGGGTCCAGATTTGTAATAGGAATAGTTCGACGTCGGGGAGTATGTGGTGTCATTTGCGGTACGTTTTCACATGGCATCGCGGCATGTTGCTCCGGAACATAGTATCGTCCAAGAGAAATGCTCTCAGCGGGCACCAAATGGGTCACGTCGTACACCATGTTTGTCCTATAAGATGCAAAGAAAAGAAAAGGTACACATAAAATACTGTTTAGTCAACCCCTTTCACAATTATATTAATATTAAAAACAAACCGCACACGTTTTCCAAACTGTTAACTACTATAATTCGAAAAGAATCGCAACACCCTTGAGGGTTATTTATTGTATTTTATGATGCAGCGGGGGTGTTATGTTTGCGTTCGCGTCAATGGGAAAAAAACTCCTTGGGCATATCCTTGTAAATACTATATATTTATTTGCTGTTTTTATTATATTATTTGTGGCATATTTTCACACCTAGAATAATAAAGGGTTTCATGGGGTGGAATGCTGAAGGGCGAGAGTTAAAGGGTTTGTTAGGAGGGTACGAAATCTTGGATTTCATTGATCTACTTATGTAGTAAGTTAGTCCAATAAACAATAAAATTTAATATTTATCGAAAATGAAAATGAGAGAGAAGTTTTTATTTTAAAAAAGGCATTTTCTAAACTTAATAGCGTAATGTAGCGTTTTTGCTCTCGATTGTGTTCAAAGGATTTCGAAGATAACCATTGACCGAATTTTCCCGCCGGTAAATATGGCAGATATATTATAAAACAAAGCATTTGAAATTGTGCCCGTTTTCGTGCGGTTTTTATATTTTCTATACGCTATATAGGTAAGGAATTTCATCTCAGTGGGTCAATGTAAATTGGAAAACATCAATGGGCATCAAAAAAGGCTGCGTTCTTAGCTCATAATTCTTTACTCTGTACATAGATGACATAACGGAGGAAGTTATGGTGGCAATAGAGCTCAGTGGAACAAAAATTCCGGCACTAATTGTTGCAGATGACATCGGGCGCGTTCAATTTGCATGGCAACCACAAGTCCCTACTATTTTACCCTTTCTCATTATTCATAACTCACGTGACCATCATTTGGCAAGTGATAGAGGGTTAACTAGTAGGTAACTCGCAGTTGCCTTGCAAATTGAACGTGCTCATTGTCCTTTTCGTTGACAAAATAGATGCAATGCATTTAATGATCAGGCTGACGTAAAAACGTCAGATAAATGATAATATTTAGAGATGGTAGCGAAATGTGCGCGTGACGTGTTAAATCGAAGTTGCAAGGCGAGCAGGTTGAGATAGTAATGCGATGCAGATACCGCGGAGTTGCGTTTGCACTGAGCATAAATATGTCAACATCTTATGGTTAAATTTGTATGTAGAAGCTAAACGGGAGATTTGTGAAGTCTGGGGAAGTTGTTTAAAAAATAAACATGTTTTTAATTTCCCGACGCGGAAAATACTTCGTGGTAGATGTTCGTCCTATTCATCACAGGTGGGGTTACTCATCATCGAACTGCTCATTCGAAAGTGTCGAAAAGTTCCTCCGTTAATTTTTGATGCGAGTTTTTAAACCTATAAGTAGTTTCCCCTGCACTTGAAATCTGGAGTTGATCGCCTATTATTGAATGCTCTTAATGGATTATGTTCAATTGCACTCAAGACTTTAAAAAAAACAAGGAAAATCGCCAGGATTCACACAAATTGGAACCGACCTAAAGGGGTAATCAAATGGCATACCATCCTATGTGTTGTTGTTGTCGTTGTATGATATTGACCCAATATTTCGAATAAACAACACTATGACCAAATTGTCTACTTAATATTCACTTCCCAGGTATCACCACTATTACCGGTTATAGAAACCTGCACAGGTCACTTGCTCAGGTAACCAAATCTCAAAGTCACTAGGGACGGACTGCTTTGGGCGCTGCATAGCTTCAAGCTTTACAAGACCGCAGGACCAGACGGCCATCCTGCCATTGCTTGAGATGTTGCTGAAGAGCTGTTTTTATTTTTATCTGATCTATTAACATTTTCCAACGAAGCTAAGAAACATACCATCAGTCTGGAAAGTTGCACAGGAACCGTTGTGAGCTACGCACGTAACGAGACGAAATTAACGGAGTAATGTAAATTATTGCTCAAAATATTAATCATGAATATTCCCGTGCAGGGACGGGCTAAGAATATCAATACGGCGCACACTGGGGCGAAACACCTCTGAAGCTGGCATTTAATCGAATTTTGAAATTGAGCTTTGTCTTAAACTACCGTTTTGTTTTTGTTTTAAATAGGATAGAGAATACAAAATGAGAACAAGAAAGTATATTGGGAGCATGTGGTCTTTAGCAGATCGTCACGAATGCAGCATTTGTTAGTATTTTCCATCGAAGCCGGACGTGTTTTTTTGTTTTGAGTGACCGCAGTTAACTGTGTGCTATTTCTTACAGTTTGTTGGCATTGAAAAAGTATAAATTGCAATGGAATCAATAAGCTCAGGTGCTTTTATCGTCTTATTTTGATTTAAAAAAAAAAAACTATTTTTGTTTTTTTAATCTGTGGCTAAAGATAAAAAATATCCGAAATCCTAAGAGTTTTAGATGTGTTGACCGTTACCTGACGTTGAGTGTTATATCTCTTTGTGATAAGTGATTTGTTTAGTCTTAGAACCTGTAAACTTTTTTTACTACCTTTTGCTACTTGTTGTGTAGTAAATTTTTTTGTTGGTGACGTCACTTTTGAAAAAAATCGATTTTTTTAATTTTAATTATTTCTTAGGCCGAACACCTTCTAAAACTCTTTCTGTGACAAGGGAAGAGCTATATAATATAATGAAGAGCTCAATGTTAAAAGATTAGAAATCGAATTTTGGAGGGGTGAGGTTCTAAAGCGGGTCCAATGCAGCGGTGCTTTTCAACACAAACAAAATTTAAATCGCGTTGGGAAAAAGCTTGTCGAGTAGAAAAAAATGCACACAATTATGTATGATTGCAGTTGTCAGTGGATATGATATTGTGGAGCGGGTCGAAATTCTGCTTTGCAAATTTCTGACTTTTAACACAAAATTTCTGCTTTTCAATATTCAGCTTTTTTCTGTTCTGTCTTACAAAATTCTGTTTTTTTTTTTTAAATTCTGATAGGCAATATTTTAAACAAATAAATTCTGCTAATTCTGTTTTTTTCCAATTTACAAATTTAAAGGAAACGAATATTTTTCAACTTTGTCAACAAATTACAATATATTTCATATATATGTAAGAGGGTACACTTAATGTCTTAAGAAAACTAATTTTACCTCTTCTTCTATAACAAGTGAGTAGATAAGATTGTTTTACAAAATTGAATTACAAAAAAGCGCGCGCTTTTAAACATTTGCCAAACTTTTTTTATTATTTGCAGAATTTTGTAAAAAAGAATTCTGAAAAGCAGAATTTTGAAAGCAGAATTTTATAAAACTGAATTTTGAAAGTAGAATTTAAAAAAAAAGAATTTTGACCTCGCCAGAATTTTGACCCCAATCCATGATATTGATGTACCTATACAAATTCAGGGAATTCGCACATGATACAGCAAGATGCTTCGTCAGTAAATATCCCTGGTATCATATGCCTCCAACTTTGCATAAATATTTTATTCATGGGCCAGAAATTATAACATCTGCACTGTTGCCGATCTGCCAACTTTCGGAGGAAGCGCAAGAAGCGCGCAACAAAGATTTCTAGTCGTGAAAAAACCAACAAAGACGTATTTAATTTCTTTCTTACATAGACGAAAATTCCAGTCTCTTCCCAAAGAAGCAGCCAACTTGCTAAAGCCCCCAAGTGTCCAGGAATCAAACACTCTTCTTGAGTCTGATGAGTCTGATGATAATGATGATGACAATGATGATGGCAGTGATGGCAGCGATAATTTCTAAGGATGCAATACAAATTTTTGCTTTGATTTTGTATTTAATGGGCAATTTGTTTAATTATAAGTCTCAATAATAAATACCAATGCAAAATTTAGGAATCGTTTTATTAATTTGTTTTTCTTCACGATAAAAGGGGGCCTTAAAGTGGGTGTGCAAGGTAAGTGTAGTGGACAAAAATTAGATCCTCAATAAATCTTTTTTAAGTTTTAAATACATATTATAAAATAGGCACATTTCTAAAAAGTGGGCGTTTTAGTGGGCGTGTTGAGTGGGCGGCTTTGAAAAAATGTTGGCAATGGTCTCCGAAGCTATCGTGCAAAATGTCTTGTTCTTAGCTCTAACGACTGATTTAATGCCACATTTTAGGGCATTCTGCCCCAATATGCGGCGCGCCCCAAACAGCGCTTGTCGTAAAAGGCGACTAAAGGAAGAAATCACATCTAGGCAATTTTAACATCCAGGTGAGCATTTTACATCTTAAAGCTGTCGCGCAAGCGACAAGTGTGCATGCCAATCCGTGGTTTGGCACTACTGGAGTTCAACGGTCGATCGACCAATAATCAAATTTTTGATTTTGTATCACTAATAGTTGTCCCATCAAGTAAATCAGAAGAAAATCATACGGACTTACATGAAAGAAAAATTTACAAACGGGAATATCAACTGTCATTAAAAGTATTTTTGGCAGCTTTGCGCAAAAAATTTCTTGGGCAGAAATTTGTAACTTTTGCAGTTGAGGGGAAGAGATTTGCTCTCTCGTTGCCTCTTTTTTTAACGTGTTAGGGAAGTTTGAGTATTTAAAGTTACTTGTAAAAGTAAGGGAACACACCTGATATCATGATCAAGGTACTTAATAAAGAACTAAGAAACGAAGAAAAAATAGAAATATAGACTTTAAGTCTAGTATCAATGAGTTCAAAAACGAAAATACAGAACTAAAAACCAAAGTGTGTGTACTGCAAGACAAAATGCAACGATTAGAGCAGTCAAAGCTCTCAAATACTTTGGAACTCGTTAATGTGCCTAGTATTGACAATTCAAGTGCAGCACAAACATTCTTGCACATTTTCCGAAGTGGTTTAGGTGTCGAAATAAGTGAAAAAGATATAGACAACTATGTTATCAAAACAAATAAAAAATAAAGTTTAAAGAACTCAAAAACCTTAATATCCAATAATCCCATCACCAATAGCCGTGTTTCTTTGCACGCGGATATAGGGATGGCATCAGAAAACCACTATCGCCGCTTAAGAATTAATCAAAAAAAACTTGTCAGCACATATGCACCTATGACATGCACCGTGACACAGCTGTAAGTTGTAGTTAAGAAATTTGTATTGAAAATCCTGAAATTGAAAAATATTTACTTCCGCCAATTGAAATTGATGCCAAGCATATTCTAAAATTATGAAAAACAATTTCACATTAACAGATTTGCTAAATTCAATTACCTTTATAATGAGGTTTGAAATATAATAATAATAAAATCACGAACAAAATATTCGGCGGGATGTGTTAGTGGTCAAACTTTGACATTTTCTGACAAATTCATCGCATCGGTTCATCAGAAACGAAGAAAATGGGTTTTGGAAGCACTGTTTATCCCCGCTAACTGACTTAGCGGCGATAGCAGGCTATCCCCGCTAAAGTTAGCGTATATAGGATAAGTTGTTGTTGTATTTTACATGCAAATTTCAAATTATCCCTATATCCGCGTGAAAAGAAACACGGCTAATATTAAGTCTACCTGTTGCTTAAAAGATCATAATCAGCCTTATTGTGAGTTTCGCCCGGAAAATATTTTGGCCTGGTGAAATTCTGGCCGCTCGGAATTTTAAAAGCTATTGTGAGTTTCGCCCGAATGATATTTCACTTCGAATCGACAGTGACATTTCGAACATAGACGAACACACCTAATTTGTGTTTTGACAGCTTTAAAATATAAAGTGCCAAATAAATTAAATGCAAAAAAGAAATAGGGAAGTTAAGAATATTTTGTATTAAATTGCATTGCGAAGTACTGCGGTTCTTAAAAATAAAATACTTAAGAACTAGTTATTCGGAAAAAAACGCCAAATGAAATAAAGCCAAAAATGTAAACATTTAACGGCGCAGGGACATCAGTCGCTTTGAGTTAAGTTCCAATTGTTTAGTGTTTTTTTTTTTTAATAAATACTGTGCATATTTTAAGAGTTTATAAAATAGCATTCCAATATTTGCTGTATATGCTTATCAGTCCAAACAAAAAACATAGGGACGGGCTACAGTCCGCTTGGGCGAACTGTTGGATACCCTATTCTTATTCCTATCCCTCATAAGTGGGCGTGACAAAGGTCTAAGTATGGTTGAATTGTTAAGAACGCTCTACATATTTTGTTAAATATTATTTAAAGGATTTTATCAAAAAAAAAACGCTCCCTAGCTCAAACTTGGGTGTTTCAATAAAATTGTTTTATTTAATTGTGGGCGTGTCAGTAGGCGGATTTAAAAAAAATTAACACATGAGAATAAAGGGCCCCTAGAGAATATATATTATATATTTCAGCTCCCTAGCTCAAACTTTGAACTTTCAAAAAAAAAATGAATTGTGGGCGTCTCAGTGGGCGGATTTTGAAAATATTTACACATGAGCATAAAGGGCCCATAGAGAGTATATACTATAAATTTCAGCTCCCTAGCTGAAACTTTGGATTTTCAAAAATTAATATACCCTTAGAAGGGGTATAAAAAAATAATTTTATTTTTTTGTGGGCGTGTCAGTGGGCGGATTTTGAAATTTTTTTATCCCGAGCAGTTTTAGGAGTCATAGATCATATATAAAAAATTTCAGCTTTCTAGCTCAAAATTCGATTTTTTCCAAACTTTGGTTTTTTTGATTTTGTGGACGTGTCTGTGGGCGGATTTCAAAAATTCGTAAACTTGATTATTTCGGGACCCTAGAGAGTATATGTTTAAAATTTCAGCTCTCTAGGTCCAGTTTAAAGGCCTAATTTTTGGCTACAGACGGACGGACGGACGGACGGACGGACATGGCTAGATCGACATTACTATCGATGCTGATCATAAATATAGTAACTTTTAGGGGTCTACGGGAAATATTAAGGTATGTTACAAACTATGCGTCAAAATTAATATACCCTTAGAATAGGGTATAATAAGCGATTCCACCCATCGTGAAACTCGCAGCTTGTTTACGTTGTTTTTGCAGATGGTGGATATCAAAAAGGACCTACAAATTTCAAGTCGAGACTTAATCTTTTCATTGACTTTAAGGCTGCATATGATAGCACTCATCGTCAAGAGCTCTACATGGAGTTGGCATTTTCGGCGATTGAATAACAGGAAAAATTGGTTGGTCTTAAAGTAAATGAGGACGAGAGTATCAACAAACAAACAAATATCTGTCCATTTATTTTACTTGTAGCCGCCTTTTTTCGCACGTACCGTTTTTGGTCGGTCCAAACCTATTAATTAAAATCCTGTTCGACTCAAAAAAATAAGTGAACATTTTAGCTCTGAATGACGTTTAGTTCCGCCCGAATTGAGAGCTGCCAATAAGGGGAATCTTTCGAACATGAAATTTTTTTTCGCCCGAGATTCACAATAGGCAAAAAGAAAAAAGGGATTTTTTTCGGGTGGAATCTTGTTCACGCGAAACTCACAATAGGGCTGAATATGCAAATACAACTCACATACAAGACAGCTTTTCAATGCATTGAACAAGATCAAAATGGAACAGAAATACAAGTATATATGGATCAGGACCAACACAATTCTTTTACGCACGAAAGAAGGAGACGCTCCTATTAGAGTGAGGTGCTTCGATGACCTTTGTGGTCCAAATAAGTGAAAAACCAAACTGATGATTTGTAGCCAGAACTGTTGCGATTTGATTGACTTCACTGTACACTTTCATTCTACTGCTTGTGAAAAACGTGGTCTATCTACTAACACTTCTGGTAAGCCTAATTATAACCCAAATGCTCTTTGTGCTGTCAATTGTTTTAAAACAGAATCTCTTGCGCCTTTGGTTTTAGGTCAAAAGCATATTATTATAATTATTTGTAAAAAGAGAAGGGTAACAGTTAGCTGACCGTTCTTTTTTTGTCTTCGTCTTTTGCCTTTGAAATAAATAAAATATTAGGCATTAATACAGGAACTTAAACCTAGCATCTCCAACCATTTGCTTGTGCGAATTGGAAAGGACCTACAATTTTAAGCCAAATCTGAACGGCAAATTTGAGAATCTGATCATGACCATTGAGACTCCAGACGTTCGCAAGAGGTGGGGCAGTGAAAAAACTCCAGATGTTACTTCTCCGCTGCGGGATTTGAACCGGAGACCTTTAGATTAGTAGTCCAACACACTAATCTCTGCACTTTTCAATAAATTGCTACAAGATAAAGTACGTAATATATTTTGTAAATAAAGTCAGGAAATGGCTTTTCACAAAGGATAGTGCAGAGGTCAAAAGCCTTTCAGTGAATTTGGTCTAGTATAATAATAATAAAATTCAAACGCAAATATTTCAGCATTTTTTTCCTTTTTCTTTTGTTTTCCATTTAAGTTCGTAATTTTTCATAGCAATTTAGCTTAAATTTGTTTACGGGTGCCCCACAATTTCTTTTAAGGTCATTAGCCTCTAGTCCTTCCATGGGTATAGAATGACCGTTATTTACTATTTCAACTAATTTATATTTATTTGTAACTGTTTTGTATTAAATATAAAGAATAAAAAAAAAGAACTTAGGGAGATTGCGAGCAGTTTAATATTCACTTCTGTTGGGTGCCGAGGAATAGAAACATTCCGGGGAACTCGCCAACAAAGGAATCGCATTACCTCTTTAACCTGACAAAGGTTATCTAGGTATGCCATTCCCTACACACAAACTTATGCTTAAGCTATTTGCATAACCGAGAAAGCAAATCTTAGCTGACAGTTGACGACCACTTCAACCTAACCTATCCATTTGCTGAAGAAAACATAACCTTCCGATGGCACTTTCAGCAAAACTATAATCCGAAAGAAACTACCGGCCGTGTAAATGATTGGTTTTGGGATCATTAAGTGTTTCCAAGTCCGTTGTCCAGTCAGTCGCCTGATCTCAATCCAATGGAGAACTTGTGGAATGAGCTTAAGCGGAGATTATCGACCCACCCTTGTGGGTTATAATTTCACAGCAAATTGTAGATATCTTTAAGAAGCATTTCCAGCAGCTTTTAAATGGGCATCATGTAGATAGAGTGATAGGGCAAGAAGAGAAACGACGTCCAGTTAACGAAGAACCGGTTCCTCCACCCAGAATTAAGAGGTTAGCATAGCTGTAAAAAGCTATAGAACAACAAGGCTGCCGGCTCTGATTTTTTCAAATACGGAAGTGATGTTTTTTTAGGAAGAAAGCAGACACGATGACTGGACTATCAGCTCCATATGCCCAATCTTAAAAAAAAGTCTTGCAAAAACTATCGAGCCAAATCCCTGCTAAATGTCGCTTATAAGATCCTAGTCAACGTACTATGTGAATGTCTAAAGCCGTTCTACAACACACTAATCGGCACGTATCAGTGTGGCTTCCGGCCAGGCAGGTCGACATAAGATCAAATCTTCACACTGAGGCAAATCGATGCAGGGAAATAAGTCCACGGGAACTAAGTCCACTGAGGGACTTAGTTCCCACTTAGTGGGAAATAAAACCACTATCGCGAAGTGGACTTAGTTCCCATGTAAGGTGGGAAATAAATTCCCAAAACTCTGAGTGGTTTTAGTTCCCTTTTAATGTGAAGTAAATTCTCACTGTCGACTAAGAACAAAATAAAATTAAAGAGGCAAGTAGGTACTTTGCAATTTTTATTAACAAAATAGAAATTAACTTCTAACTGAGACAGAGTAATATAGGTACCGTGACCTCGCACCTACTCCAAATCAAACAGTGACCCCAAGCAGGGGGGTTGCAGGGGGGCAGCAAATCGCAAATAGATTCCATAAATAGTGTAATGCATATGGGGGGCATGCTGCCCACTTTCCCACTTAACATGGGAACTAAGTCCACTTCGCGAAAGTGGTTTTATTTCCCACTAAGTGGGAACTAAGTCCCTCAGTGGACTTAGTTCCCGTGGACTTATTTCCCTGCACCAGGCAAATCCTCCAAAGGTCAACAAATTTCTAGTCGAGACCCATCCCATCTTTTCATCGACTTTATACAAAGTTTGTGCCGAGTGCTGGGCAATAAGTAGGAAAGGGGAGGTAATATTGGGTTCATTTGAAATACACCGTCGATTAAGTGGTCCTGTGTGCGAGGAGGGCGAATGGAGGAGAAGATTCAACCGCGAACTCTATGAGCTGTACCAATATGTACAAAAAGTATAAAAAGCTAAAACATGACGACTACATTGGCTCGTCCACATTGAGCGAAAAGAAAATAATGCACAAGATAAGAGGATCTTCGACTTCCAGTCCCCAGTTCCGGGAAGGCAAGGAAAACCGAACCTCCGTTTTAAAGACCAAGCCATCCGCTTGGTCTGTGCAATAGGAAGCAGCGTGTTGGGATCGCTGAGGACGGAAGGTTGCAGTGTCTCAAGTATACATTTGAGCTATCCACAACGTTTAGACTGTAGGTGTAGACGACATTGTTAAGTATGTGGTCATTCCAAGTAAGGGTTCCGTTAAACACCCTACCTTAGGCTGCGGCCACACAGTGAGCGACGAGCAGCTAGCGATTGGGCGACGAAAAAAAATTAAAACATGAAATTGTATGGTAGTGCCTACGTAAGTGCCTACAATAAGCTGTCCTTTCTTGATTTATAGGGTGTATGCCAAATCTTCGTTTTCTCGATCGAATAAATCTATAAATATCACAACTTTCAAGTACGACGGACAGCACTTGACAATGGCATTTTCGCAACTAATCGCTCGGTGATGACGCTCAATAAAAGGCCACCCGTCGCTCAATCCCTCAGCCAATCGTCTCTCACTGCATGGCCGCAGCTTAAGTTCTTTGTTGAGTCACCGTATGGAATACGTGAGGTGTTAAAATTAATACCTGGGAAATACAAAAGATGTTGTTTGTTCTAATTTGTTCTACCATGAAACTTTACTGCATAAAACATGCGTTAATTATTTTTCTAGAGCATTTAACAAAACTTGTATCTATTTCTGCTGATCTGCGGGTAGTAAATTGGTATTATGGTTCTGCTCTGCAAAAAACATGGCAGTGGAAATAAGAGGGCTATTAAGAGCAATCGGAAAATTAAAGCGATTTGCGATTGATTGGTTTTATTACGATAAACAAAAAACAGGCTACTTCTGCATTGTAGCGATGTTCGCTACTTAGTCGTACGAAAGGGTTAGCGTTTTTGAACTCCATTATAAAAACAAAACATATGAGATGCAAATTTGATGTAAATATTATATCAGCTGAATTATCAAATTCGTTTGCAGTCACTGCACCCGTTCTTTAGCGTTTTTTCTATTATTTATTTTTTTGAAGTCATTTGACCTTTTTTTTATATATCAGATATGCGAAAGTGCCTTCTGTAATTCGAATGCCTATTTTGGAAAAAAAGACTATTCGAATATCACCTATATAGGCATGCTACCCTAACCGCAATTATTCACAACTTTAAAGCAACTATAAGCAGTTTTTGAGAACATCTCTGTTTTATAAACTACTAGAGTGCCATACTCGTAGGTGCCGTTATTTAAAATTATAAAACAAAAAAGAAAACGCCGCGGGATATTATCCCATCAATCTCAACAACGAAGTTTGAAGAAAATCAATTCACCCAATGGAGCAGGAGGCTCGGTGAGAGACGGACGGATTTGTCATTGTAAAAGTAGGACAAAACATTCGCTATAATTGATTATAAAACATCCAGAGTTAAATGACTGTATGTGGTGCCTAGATACAGATGAATTGATTCCAAATAAGCGAAGTGTAAACAATACCACGCCCGGCTGAACAATTTAAACCTTTCATCAATTATTTAGTTCCGAAAGTCAAAAGTATCAAATGGAACGATTTGGAAAATATTATAAGAGTAGGTATTCGCGACTTTGAGGAATGTAAACACGAAATAGTCAAAAAGTTTTCAAGACGAAAATTTAAAATATAAGAGTCATCTTAAACAACAAAACACTGGCACACAATTTATAAATTATTATATTTCCCTCACGTTTTAAATTTGTCCGAGCTTTAGGAAATGCTTGTCCTTTAAATGTTGACTGTGCCGGCAGTAGCTAGAGGTACTTGTAACTCATGCGTTACTTTATTTAGTTTTAAATGGTTTTTCTCACTATTTTATATTTACCGAAAACCCAACGATAGTTTTTGTTAAAAATCCGATTTAAACTGTGACCATTGCCGTCTTGCAGCATCCATTTATACAGAAAGAGGGTGCGCCATACAATACAAGGCCCACCCTCATTTAACAGAAAAGGGATGCTTTCATCCCTTAGAGGTTGCAAGTGAATACACCACCTGATGTGTCCAATGAGCATCATCTGTTTGTGTAGTGAAAAATGCAAGTCCCTCCCATTTTCCATCGTAGTGGATTATCTAAACACGATTTGAGCTTTATGATTTTATTCGATTTACTGTGTTTCTAACCTAAGATAATAATACTGGTATGTAGGTACCTTTTATATTGTAGATGTTGATATCATGATGTTTAAATTGGTGTGCCGAAATTTGTTTAATCAATATTTTGAAATTAAAATTTGGTAATTATGTAATTGAAAAATACAGGTTAAATCTACAAATTAATAAGCAATAACTGCAAAGTGGAAAGCCACTCCTTGGAAACTAGTTAATATTAAACAACAATTTCAAATTTATGAATTCGTATATCAGATTAATTTTTTTTTTGGTAGGATTTTATAATAATGTCGTAGACGGAGACTTCTTTAAATATTTTGTTTCTTAATGAGTTAAATACTGGGAAATTTTCAAGAATATAGCTGATGGTTGGTGTTGCAATTACAAAATTTCTTTTAAGCAGATATTGGTGTGTATATTCCGTATGTCTCAATCGCAGCCGAACATAGGTGGTCATTTTACGCTTTGGGATGTCCGGGGTGTAAAATGGATGCGAACTGTCGCCGTTTCATTTTTCGTATTGATGGTTATAAATGTCCAACTATTGGCGAAGATAAAGTTGTATGTGATTAAGCAAGTCTGATTTACTGAAGACCTCAAATACAGGTGCTTTTTTGGCTTAGGTATTTGCTTTATCGGCGAGTTCGTTGCCCTTGATCCTACATTTTTTTTATTTTTTTTATTTCAAACATAATAAACTACAAAGGATTACAAATGTTTGTTTACACAGCGAGTAGTTATGAAACTAACGAGCAGTTTGCTTTTCAGTTTTATTCGCGGGAGAAAAGTAAATGGCTAACAGTTTACTATTCTTTAGATACATTATAATTGTAATTTGTTGTAGGTTCTTAACTTTTAGTGATAATAACAGGAGCATATAGATGGGATTTAATCCATCCAAAGCGTTGGAGGTTAAATTCACTCGGAGCGCCTCTTTCGCTCGTTTGTTGTCGTCCTGCTCCTATCTAGTAGAGTGCGTGGTAAGTCCTGTGGTTTGCGGTTGTCTTGCAAGATCTGACGGTCTTATGCGGTGCAGTCGTCTCACGCGATATACGTTTAGAATAGTTATTGCTTCCTCGTTAATAATACTTCGAAGGACTTTATTCTGGAACCGCTGGATGACTGCAATATTGGTCTGGCTGGCACATCCCCAGAGTTGAGCGCCATAGTTCCACACTGGTTTTAGGATCTGGTTATATAAACGAATGAAAAACTGTGACATATACTACGGCGATTGCTACGGGGAACAGAAGCAGCGTCTATTTGGATGCGGATTCGTTGTAAGCGGCAGACTTAGGCAAGAAGTCTTGAGCTTTAGACACGTTAGATCTAGTCTTGTAACAATCCGTATCAAGGCTAAATTCGGCAACATCAGCCTAATATGCGCTCACGCCCCCACAGCAGATAAAGACGATGCTACCAAAGAGTGTTTTTACGAGCTCCTCGACAAAACATATGAGCAATGTCCTAGGTATGAAGTTAAGATGGTCTTAGGTGATTTTAACGCCAAAATAGGAAAGGAGGACATCTTTGGTAGCACAATCGGAAAGCACAGCCCACACGACACTACGTCTGGAAACGGACTTAGGCTGATTGATTTCGCTGCGGGGCGTAATGTTACCATAGCTAGTTCAGGATTTCCCCACCTCAATATCCACAAAGGAATATGGCGGTCACCAGATCTTCAAACCGTCAACCAAATTGATCATGTTGCGATCGACGCAAGGCACTCCTCCAGTATTCTAGATGTCCGAATTTCCGAGCGGCCAACATAGACTCGGACCACTACCTTGTTGTAGCCAAGGTACGAATGAGGATATCCTGCACGCCACAACAACGAGGAAATACTGTGAGGAGAATTAACGTTGAACGGCTACAATCGCAACAAACCGCCAGAACATTTGCCGATCGCGTGTCCCTCAACCTCTAGAGAAGTCCTATGCTGCCAGCATCAAGTGCCGAAGACCAGTGGTATCGATGCCAAGACGCCATCAAAAGCGCCGCAACTGATGTTCTCGGTTTTACCAGGACACCACCACGAAACCCCTGGTTTGACGATGAGTGCCAGCAAGCGCATGCAGCAAAACAAAGCGCCTATGAAGCGGCACTGCATAGAAGGACGAGAAGGCACTGCTCTACGAGCAAAAGAGGAGGGAAGAACATCGGCTTCTTCGGAGAAAAAAGAAAGAGCATGAGAAGCACGCGATCGAGGAAATAGAGAGGTGCTACTCCAGGAAAAATGTTCGGAAGTTTTACCAAAAGGTAAAAAGGACGTATAACAGAAACAAGACCCGAACAGAGACCTGCAGAGACGCAGGAAATCATGTAGTAGAGTCACAGTCGGTGCTGAGGATATGGAAAAACTATTTCTGCGGACTGTTAAACGGCGAAGACGACACAAATTACGCTGTCAGGCAGAACGAACCATTCAGCCTGGACGATGAAAGCCAAAACTTCCGTCCACCTAACCAAAACGAAGTGAGGATAGCGATATCCAAACTAAAATCGAACAAAGCTGCTGGACCAGACGGCTTGAATGCCGAGCTTTTTAAGGCAGCGGGAGATGACCTGGTGGAGAGCATACACCAACTCGTTTCCAAGATATGGTCAGAAGAAAGTATGCCTGATGAATGGAACCTCAGCATCGTTTGCCCGATCCACAAGAAAGGAGACCCTCTAAACTGCGCCAACTATAGAGGCATCAGTCTCCTGAATACTACATATAAGATCAAGTCTGCTATACTGTGTGAACGCTTGAAATCATTCGTCAACGACCTGATTGGTCCCTACCAGTGCGGTTTTAGGCCCGGTAAGTCCACGACCGATCACATATTCACACTACGGCATATCCTGGAGAAAACCCAAGAAGTCCAAATCGATACCCACCATCTTTTTATCGATTTTAAGGCCGCATATGACAGCATCTATAGAGACGAGCTATACAGAGCCATGTCTAGTTTTGGCATCCCTGCCAAACTTGTCAGATTGTGCAGAATGACGATGGAGAACACCCGCTGCTCCATAAAGGTCGGAAACAATCTCACCGAGACCTTTGATGTCAAAAAAGGATATAGACAAGCTGATGCGCTGTCATGTGACTTCTTCAACATCATACGAGAGGCGTTCAATATATTCTCGGTATCGGGGTGAAGCTGTGGTTGTATATATAAATTGACTTATTTATCAAGTATACTATTATTTTAGTGCATTCATGTAAAATTTCATATAAATGTGATTATTAATTCGCGTTTTATCTCTAGTTAAACAAAATCATAATGGCAACTGAGACGATGATGGTGAAAATTGAGCATCGCGCTGTAATTAAATTTCTCACTAAGCAAGGAAAAAGTCAAAAAACTATGAAGAGATGGTGGCTGTTCACCAGGGTTCCGCACCTTCATTATCAACTGTGCAAAAGTGGTCAAGTGAGTTCAAGAGAGGCAGAGAGAGCATTGAAAACGACCCCCGCTCCGGCGCCCCGGCTACTGCTTGTACGGGAGAAAGCATCAAAGAAGTCGAAAAACTTGTTCTTGAGGATGCCCGAATAAAGGTGAAAATGATGGCAGAGATCACCAAGCTTTCAATTGGTACCATTCACACCATTCTTCATGAACATCTTAACCTTTCAAAGGTCAGTGCAAGGTGGGTGCAACGAATGCTCACAGCGCCTCAGAAAAAAGTGAGAATCTCATGCTGTGCAGAGCTTTTGGAGATGTGTAGTGAGAACGCGGACGGTGTTATGGATCGAATTGTTACTGGGGACGAAACATGGGTCCACCACTATGACCCTGAAAGCAAACAAGAGTCCATGCAGTGGCATAAAAAAGGAACAGACCACCCGAAGAAGTTCAAAGTCACTCCGTCTGCCGGGAAGCTCATGGCCACAGTTTTTTGGGACTCAAAGGGAATCTTGCTCATTGAGTACAAAAAAAAAGGTGAAACCATCAACGCCACATCCTACGCTTCCACTTAGCATAATGTGCGAATCAGTCGACTAAGATGGCTAGGACATGTAGAGCGAATTCACACCATCTCTCCGGCCCGAAGAGTCTTCGATTCCAACCCGGAGGGACAACGCAGTAGAGGAAGACCTCGCCTTAGGTGGCGCGCGCAAGTGGAAAGGGAACTCAACCAACTTGGAGTGCGCAACTGGAGGCAGTTAGCCAAAGGTCGTGCTAACTGGAGAGGCGTATTGGTTGAGGCCCAGGTCCACCCCGGACTGAAGCGCCACCTAAGTAAGTAAGTAAGTATATAAAAGAATTTTATTATTAATTGATAGTCCTGACCTCCTGCCTAAAAGCCACTCTAATTTTCGCCATTTAATATGTAATTCTAGTCGTTTGATTTTAGTATGCTCCTTCCAACAAAACTTGGCGTCTAGAGTCATACCTAGATACTTCGTTGTATTAGCATATGGTATTGTCGTGCATGATATTACTATAGGGGAGTACGAGAAAGACTTATTTGTAAAGTTAATATGTACAGATTTGCTCGAATTGAGTTGTATACGCCATCTTTCAGTCCACTTGATAACTCGGTCGGTGGCAGCTTGTAACTTTTGTGTCGATTCTTGCATTGCATCTGCTACTGCCTTCCATTTGTACCAGACTCAATCCAATATGTTGCCTTAAACTTAGATTTGCAATTCTACAAATTTGTGAAACCAATTTCTGTTCAAACTTTAAGTATAATTTTCATAGAGCCAATTTTAGTAATATTAGGTTAGGTTAGGTTAGGTTACTGGGCTGACGGGGCAAGAGAATCCTGCGCCTGTCACACTTAGGTCAATGTAGACCCTTTGTGATACCCTGGAGGTTATGCCTCCCTTATATGGAACCAATGAAAAAACCTATGAAAAACTTAGCGGGTTTACAAACCATCCCGATGCGTTGATGAACTTGCGCAAGTGATTCACAGACTTGCCGGAGAGTTCTTCTTAATCCTGGAAGAAATATCTGCCCAGGATACTGTTTCTGATATGACAGAGTGCAGGGCAGTGACAGGGGAAATGAGGGGTATCCTCATTCGCCTATTCGTCCCCACATCCTCTGCAGAGTTCATCTGTGCTGAGTTTTAATTTCTTTGCATGGTAGTGTCCATGTTGTGTCCGGTGATAACACCTGTAAGAGAGGACAAAGAATTCTTGTTCATTTGAAGGATTCTCTTGGTCTTTTGTTTGTCATATAGTGGCCACATTTTCCTTGTAATAACACAGGAATCAAGGGCACTCCATCTTTCGTTTGCTGCCATCAGTGTTTTATCTCCAATCACCTGTTTAAGGTAACATGGTGGGGTTTTTACTGTAGTGTCAGCATCCCTTAATTCAAGGGAAGATCCTTTTCTTGCCAGTTCATCGGCTCTTTCATTTCCTGGGACACCACTGTGCCCGGGGACCCAGCAGAGTCTTACAGTGTGCTGCGCGTCAAGAGCCCGCAGCTCTTCGCGACAGCTTCTTACAAGCCTCGATTTTATTTCTATGGCGGAAATCGATTTTATTGCCGCTTGGCTGTCAATGAAGAAGGTAATATCAGCCTGTGGTATTGCCGTCATTGCAGCCTGCTTAGCGGCTGTTGTCGCCGCCAGAACCTCAGCTTGGAAGACGCTGCTGTGATCGGGGAGTCTGATCGAGCCAGATATTCCGAGCGTTTCTGAGTAGAAACCTGCGCCAACGCCGGTATCCATCTTGGAGCTATCTGTATAGATGGGGATCGTTGTTGCATGGATTGGTACTTGATAATCATGCCATTCTTCCCTGCAGGGAAAAGAGGCAGTAAATAGTCTTATAAAATCCGGTTGGGGAGTAATGTAGTCTGTGCATACATTTCTACCCGTAAATTTCTCTACAATCTGTGCATGCCCTGTTGTACTGAATTTCCAGTTTTTTGTTTGGCTTAGCCGCAAGGCACTGTTTGCTGCAGATTCTTGTACGAAAAGGTCTAGGGGTTTAAGATTGAGAATTACCTCCAGCCCCGCTGTAGGGGTGGATCTCATAGCCCCAGTAGTGCCAATACAGGCAATTCTTTGGACTCTAGTCATAGTCTTACGGTTGGTGACCTTGCACAACCCCTGCCAAATTACCGTATGTGAGTATAGGTTTAACCACCGCCGTATACAACCACATGATAATTTTGGGACTAGGTCCCCAGGTTTTGCCGAAGATTCTATTGCAAGCGTATAAGGCTATCATTGCCTTCTTTGCTCGTTCTTTTATATTGAGGCTCCAATTTAATTTTTCATAATTTCCAGAATCACGCCAAGATACTTTGCGTATTCTGATGTTTGTAGTGGAGTACCCTCAATAGTTGGCTGATTAAATTGCGGTATAATCCTTTTATTGGTGAAGAGGACCAGTTCTGTCTTTTGTGGGTTAACCGCAAGTCCGCAGCTTCTGGTTCAGTTACCAACCATAGATAAGGCGTTCTGTATTTGCTCACTTAGAGTGGATGGGAATTTTCCTGTCGCTAGCAGTGCTAAGTCGTCAGCATATGCTAGTGCCTTGACTCCACTAAGTCTAAGTTCAATCAGAATCTCGTTTAAAACGAGTACCCAAAGAAGGGGTGATAGGACTCCGCCTTGAGGGGTTCCTCTAGATGCTGACACCTTAATTATTTAACCACCTAACTCTGAGTAGATGCATCTTCTTTTAAGCATGCACATTATCCATTTAATAATGGTATTCTCCACATTTAGGTTTACTAAGGCTCTTTCTACGGCTACCCCTTGGACGTTATTGAAGGCACCTTCAATGTCTAAGAAGGCGGCTAGAGTATATTCCTTGTCCCTTAGTGTCTTTTCTATGGTGCTGACGACACAGTGGAGTGCTGTCTCTACACCTTTGCCTTTCGTATACGCATGCTGGGCTGGGGATAAGACCTCTGGACTCAGTTTACTACGAATATAAATGTCAATCAGTCTCTCAAAAGTTTTTAAAACAAAAGAGGCGGTAGTGTGACTGGGTTTCCCAGCTTTGGGTATGAAAACCACTTTAACTTCTCGCCAAACTTTGGGTACATATCCCCATTTTAGGCTACTTAGGAAAAGGTTCCTCAAATGTGGGGTTATATGTTCTTCACACCTTTGTAGCATCATAGGGAAAATGCCGTCAATACCCGGAGATTTATATGGAGAGAATTTTCTTCCGTTAAAATTTCCGCTGATGTTATGTGCTCCGTGTATTGCTCTTCTTCCGGATTATTGTGCTCATTAATGCATCCCGGGAAGTGAGTCTCAAGGAGGAGCTTGAGTGTTTCATTGCAGGATTCTGTCCAGTTGCCGTTAGGGTCCTTGAGAGATCCCAAGGCTACTGGTTCCTTAGCAAGTAGTTTCCTGAGCCTAGTTGATTCAGCGGTGGTTTCCATTTTACTACAATAGGATTTCCACGAAGATTGCTTTGCTTGTTGCGTTATTGCTTTGAATTTTCTTTGACTGGATTTGTAAGTTTCCCAGTAGTGGTCTGGTCTTGTACGTTTTGCTACATTAAAAAGTTTTCTAGTTTCTTTCTTAATGTCGTACAATTCTTTTGTCCACCATGGAGGAGTCGATTTTCTTTTACTACTCGTTTGTAGGGGACATGATTTTTCGAGCGCTTTACCTAGGATTTCTCCTAGATTCTCGGCATTCATGTCTGGACTCTCTGGTGCATACGCAGCATCTGTATGAAGAGTTCTTCAATTCTTTCCCACTTCCATATTGAAAAGGTCCCAGTTAGTTTTTCTATGGTTCCTATATGATTTTGGGGGATCGTTCGTGTCTGGTATCAGGAATTCAATGATTTTGTGATCAGAGAATGTTTCCTCCTTTAATACCTTCCACTGATCTATAGTGATTGTATTCGAGTTACTTAGTATTGTAACATCGATTACTTCTTGCCTATTTCTAATAACAAAAGGTGGTTCTGAACCCCTATTAGATATAAGTAAGTTATGATCTATAAGAAATTCAAAAAGTGACTCACCCCTTGTATTTGTATTTGAGCTACCCCATAGGGCATGGTGGGAGTTGGCATCACATCCCATCACCAAGTCCCATTTTTCCCGTGTAGCACGTTGAACAAGAAGGTGGGTCAGGTCTGACGGTGGTCCTTCCGTTGCATCATAGGGCATATAGCATGATGTTAGTATCAGCGGAGGGAGCCCGTTGCGTTCAAGTTTTACCGTCACGTGGTCGTTATCACTGTAGGTAGATAGAAGAAAGAGGTTAATCTGTTTCCTAGCTACTATACAAGTTCTGATCTTATTATTTGGATCTGTCTGCACTGTTTTAAACAGGACAAGTCCCTTCGAGTTTAAACCCCTTATTCTGCCTCCTGCTACCCAGAGTTCTTGAATAAGGGCTAGGTCTATTTGTCTATCCTCCATGAGGTAGGCTAGGTTGGCACTGGCCGCCTTACTATGATGAAGGTTTATTTGTATTACTTTCATCACGGTTTTTTGGCGCCCCATCCTTGTTGGTTTTGTTGACTTTGTTCGCGATAAGCCTAAGCTTGCATCGGTTTATGCCAACGCGAACTTTAAAGTCTATCTTCTTCAGCAACGGAATGGATTTGTGACTAAGCAACACTATCACTTCCGTGCCTGATTCATGGTATTAGTAATATTAAAAAATTGTCTAAATGGCATTGTGTGGTCTTCAATATTTGATGGCATAGACTTGAAACACTCATATAATAAAGTCAATGACATAATCGACGTAAACACACCTAAGGTTATTATTATGATCGAAAATTACTTCTGAAATATAGGAGGCTTCAAAAAGATTTTTAAGTTCTTAACAAATTTTTATATAAGCAATATGTCTTTTGAGTGGAATCAAAGCTTAAAGTCAATAGTAAACGATTTTTGAGTTTCATCAATTGCAAAAACCAATCGACTGGAATTCCTAATAATATGCAGTATAATGGTGCGTTGTCATCAGACCTTTCAGTTATTTGCAACATGTTTGCCAGCCATTTAAAATCTGTCTATTCAAATAATGCGCCTATCTTACGAGTAGGTACGATATCTGACTACCCATCGAATTCGATTTACGTTTGTAGCTTATATTTATCGATTTCTGAAGTAGTAGCTGCGCTGTCCGATTTAGTATCCGAGATGAGGGGAGACGTTGATGGTATTCCTCCCATTATTTTAAAAAGATTAAAAAGGAAATTTTTTCGATGCTTGGAAGAGCTCATTCATAACACCGATTTATAAATCTGGTCCGAAACAAGATGTTACTAACTATCGTCCAATATCTAAAATTCCTTCTATCCCAGTTCTTCTTAAGTCCACAATTTCTTCGTATCAGCAAGGTTTTATTGCTGGACGATCCACAGATACAAATCTTACAATTTTTACAAATTTTATCGCAAACAACATGGAAAATGGGATGCAGTGCGATTTCATCTACACATCTGCATTTGATCAGGTAAACCACGATATTCTTCTTAACAAATTGCTTAACATTGGTTTTCACTCAAATCTCTTAGAATGCTTCAATTCTTATTTAAGAGGACGCTTGCAGTTAGTTAGGATTAATGGTATTGTCTCAGATCGCATGGACGCTACTTCAGCAGTCCCCCAAAGCAACCATCTTGGGCCTTTGTTACTTATTTTATTTGTTAATGATATTCCCAATGTCATCCTTAATTCTAAATACTTAATGTTCGCTGATGACTTGAACATTTTTCGGGCTATATGGTAACCATCTATTATTCGACTGTAAGCTTAATTTCACTAGTCACATAGACTACATCGTCGCAAAATGCAGGTCAATATGGGATTTACCTTGCGAAACTCTCAAGATTTGTTTGACCCGCATACCCTAAAATACTTATATTTTGCATTAGATTACTGCTCTGTTATTTGGAATCCATATTATACGGTTCACTCATGACTCAAAAATGGTTTGCTAGAGCTGCGAAAGAAGCTAACTCAGTTGGGAATCTCATTAATCTTCACTCTAATATGAGTAGAAATACGTTCAAAATCAATTGCTTATGCTTTTAACAAACTTTGGTGAGGTTAATTAAGTATGTATGTTAATAATTTGTCGAATTAAGTATGTAATACATTAGAGGACCAACTGTACCTCCGGTTGACGAAATAAATAAATAAATATTAATCTATATGAGGATACCTCGTGAGGGTGGTATAGGGATCATTATCACATCAGCTACTTTCCAGACGCTTGGTACATACTCAAGGCTAGTTGTTTTATTCATTAACCGTAAGAGAATAGCTAAGAGCTTCCGCAGTGATCAGGTGAAAACCTTGTGCTTTTTTGTTTTTAATCGCCTTATCTCTATATTTTAACTCATGCATTTTAATTGGAGGAATTGTAGAACTGGTATTTTCATTGAGATTTAGAAGCTCATCGCAGGTAGCATCATTAGGCTTTAAGGTATTCGCTAGGTGGTCTGCAAAAGTAGTAGCTTTTTCTTCATTGCTTTTAGCCCATTGCCCAAGGTCTAAGGAAGCGCTGGCGAATTAAGTGCGGTATACAGTGGAGCTTGTGTTGGTTTTGTTGTTATGATCGGCTAGGGTCATTATGATTCTTTCCGGTGGCGCCGGCCATGGAGAGAAAGAAGGTATGAAACTGTAGAGCCATACTTTAGGTAATTGCATTTTGCATATCAGCAGATGTTTTTTGAATGTGGTTAATGGCCGAGCTATTCGATTTGTAGACCTGCGATCCACGGAGCGTCGGATATCGACAATGCCGAATTTTTGTAAAAATGTGAGTTTTTAATGTAGTTTGGAATTGACAGCATCTATTCTGTCCCCGATGGAAGGAAGGCCGAAGTCAACCACGATATTGGGAATGCCTACACGGACTGAATAGACTAGGCAAGAATAACAGAATTTTCATCTGATGGGTACCTGGCCATGTTAGCATTACAGGCAATGATACAGCGGACTCTCTGGCAAGAAAAGTGGCAGAGGAACCCTTTATAGGACCTGAACCGTTCTCCGGGATAGGAGAACACACTATACGCGAAGAGTTTAGGAGACTGGAGGAAGAAACAAGGGCCAAAACCTTTCTCAACCTCCAAGGTCTGAGGCAAGCAAAGAAACTCTTAGGAAATTACAACGAAAAGAGATTCAAAGCTTGTATCAGCCTTAACAAAAACAACCTAAGAATCCTAACAGGCCTCCTCATGGGGCAGTGCAGACTCAAGGAACACCTGAGGAAAATGGACATATCGGAGGACGGGCTCTGCAGATTCTGCAGTGAAACCGCCGAAACTCCAAAATACTGGAATCCTGTGGGGCACTGGTCCACAAAGGGATGAAATATTTGGGCAGGCACCAAATAACAGACAAGGACATAAAAACCATGGACCCACAGCTCATTCTCAGATTCATCAAAGAAACTGGACTGGACGCTGTGCTCTAAGGAGTGTGACCTGCCACGGATAAATCAGAGCAATACCTCGACACGCTTCACAAAGAAGTATCTAGAGAGGGCTCTGAAAAAGGGCATGAACCTCTCCGAGGCACAAGTAAGGGGACACAATAGACCAATAGGTCGCAGTGTAATATACCCTAACTAAATATTATTGTTATTATTATTATTATTAACCACGATATTCTTAATTGGTGTGGTACGAAACGGATTTATACTTTTCCTGGCTGCTTGATGTTCGTGGTTTTTAATAATGACCAACGCCATACGTATCGAAACATTGTCGAAAAGGAATTGCGACTTGCGAGACATTGAAAATACAGATGGAGGCTGTTCTCGAAAAAAACGAGACGTAGATTTATCTCTGTGGTGGAAAAACAAAACCCAAAATATTTGGAACAGACGCAGCTGCATGAGCAGTATCACAACTCATCCAAGATGCATGGGTATTAACAAATCTAAGGCCAAATCCGACCTCATCTTGCCCTTCACTGCATCTGAACTGAGTCAAATCAGAGGATGGTCGACATCAAAAGTGAAAGTATGGAAGTCAACATAAATGATGAGTTACTGTCTGTTATGTTATTGTACAGTCTGCCTAATTCGTTTGAAAATTTCAGGTGTGCAATCGAATTCCGGGATAATCTCCCGGCATCGAATCATTGAAGGCTGAAATTATAGAAGAACACAACACAAGAACTCGCAAACCCGATCCTCTAGTGCACCGTTCGCCAGCTACTGGTGTTATTTTTGGACAATTCCACGAAAAATCGAAAACCAGTTCAGCAACGGCGGAGAGAATCAACCATTCAGATATCACTGCAATTACTGTGGAAAGAAAGGACACAAACACAAGGCAGCTGGTTGCTTTAAGAAGAAGGAAACGAAAATGGGCACAGGCCATTCCTACAAATCGGATCTTATCGACACTTCCAACGAAGATTCCGTTGACGAAAGGTGATGCCTAGACAGTGGATGGAACATGGAACTCGCATGTTTTAAGCTTTGATGTAAAACTCAACAATACGGTATATATCTCCGATCTAGCCACCAACTTGATACCCGTCCGTTGCGAAGATAGTAGATAAAGGGGATATAGTTGTGTCCACCAAGAACTGAGCCCTTATACAAAACAAGCACAGAGAAACAAAAATTGTAGCAAAACACAAGCAAAGCCACCGCGCATCGAACAACGTAGTCGGAGACCCCGATTTGTGGCACGGACAATTTGGCCAGTTGAACTCTTACGACCCGTTACTCACGTTCAAAAGCCGGTTTATTCCTGAGTGGAGTGGAACTCCCAGAGTATGCGAAACATGTACCTACAGCAGAGAATATCCATTAATGAGTAGGGAGAGGGACACTCTCCATCTCCACGTGTTTCTTATCAGTTTACAATTTGCAGTACACATACACGAGAAATAGACGGCACTAAAAGTGCTCTAGTAAAAGAGGGATGAAAGAGTAGTTGAACTTTTTCAAAATGTGGTACAGGGTGTGACGTAAAAAAAAGCAAAATCAATTTGTAATATTTCTTATTGAACATTTTATATCTTATATATATTCACATGTGTGCTACACTTAAATATTTTTGTTTGTTGGTACATTTTTTGTTATTTTTATTGAACTGTTTTAGAATAAAGTAAACCCGTACTCGGATGTAAAATTTGATAAGAAATTCCTTATTTTGATTTTTGAAACAATTGTAATGAAATTCATTTTTCAAAAAGTTAAAAATTTCCCCTCAAAATTATTTAGGTAGTACATATTTGGAAAACAAGAAATACATTTTTTTCAAGATTCTCTAACGAGTCTAAAAATTCTTGATTGGGACGTGTCAATTTCGCATCTTCATATTCTTTAAAATCTGTAAAAAGGGAGGAAACGTTAAGTTGCGAACTCAATTTTAACTCACACTTGTGGTTTAGGCGGTATTTTTTTAAAATATAACCTGCGAAATAGTAGAATGCATTATCAATACCAAAGTTCACAGTTTTATAATCAGGTTCAGTTTTGAAAGCGGAAACCAAATTGTCCTTATTTTGGTTTTGTGGTTTCATCTGCACTTCAATGTCTGGAAGTTCCATGTTAGCAGTTGGCTCACAGTTTCCATGGGTAATATCTTCCCTATACTTTGCCGAAAAAGTTCTTTTAAATGAACAAATGAATTGAAATGGAGTCAGCAACTTGTTATTTCCCCCTCGGTTACGTAAAACAGCAAAGGTGTTTTCCAAGCAATCTTGATTAAGATTTCTTGTTAAAAGAAACTTAATACCGTCTTCTTTTATTTCTGTAAAAATGCCAATTAAGGCATTTATATTCTGTTGTCATTCTTTTATAAAACGCATTTTTTTAGTTACATTTCTAGAATTTTGATGAAGTCATATTTTCAAAAAATAAATTCATTTCATGCAAAAAAGTAATTTGCTCCTGGTTTGCGAAAAATGGCCTTCTGAATTTTTTGGATTCTCGAAATGAATTGACAATATCAAATAACTTATCTATTTTGTCAATAATTTCAGTGGTATTAATAGCTGTTGAAGATCTCACTATTACCCGGTATTTTGAAATATTTAACTCCAACCTTTTCTTTCTCCTCTCGCCCACATGCCAAACATTTAAAATAATGTTTTCCCATTATTTTATTTAGAGTTTTCAAACTATGCAAACTTGCACTTCAACTTCACTATTTCACTACTTTTAATTGTTTGCCACACGCACTGACACGGAACACCCTTTCTTTCGTCAATTGATGTTATTGAACGACTGATAACAATCCAATTCCGGAGCGCCTTTAAAAATACGTGCGAAAAAATGTAAACAATCCCCTCTACCACCCTCTACAACCAACCTAAGTAATTAGTATGACCATATGCTATGAAATATATTACCTAAAAAGTGCTGGCAATAAAACTTCAAATCGTAAAAAATGGTTATTAACGAAGTCGTAGCAAAGCAAAAGGGTCGAATTTCGTGATATAGAATGAAACATTTCTTTTTCATGTCCATAACAAAGACCATTTAATCAATAACCAATGGCAAAAAATACAAATATTACGAATTCTACTAAAGCAAAGCTGGTTACCTGATCATATTAATTCATTCTTGCATGGTTGAGAGAGAATACTAATTTACTTTTACTGACAGTCATTCCGCCTTTAAAAAATAAAAATGCTTTATGAAAAAACCCACAATCGTTCGTCGTACGCAGCAAGCCCCATGTAGTGGTTCAGGTAAAATGTGTTGTGTACCCTTTTCTTCTCAAGCAGTCGTTGGATTCAGGTTAAAAGTATTCTTTCGACCTGCTTCCACTTATTGTACGATTTTTTCTGCATTTTGCTTTGGGGTAGTAGCAAATGCGTATGTAGAGAGAGTGTCCCTACTCATTAATAGATATACTCTGACCTACAGCATCGAAACTGGAACGCCTATCATTCCAAAATCAAAGCGAACGGTCCAATGAGTTATTGGATAGCGTGCACACGATGTATGCGGCCCTATGTGAACAGAGTCTCATGGTGGATCTCGTTACTTCATTAGAAGATAGGGAGAGATGCCGATGCACGTTGGTTTTGAATGTTTGTAGATTATAATATGTAATAAAAATGGAGCAGGGAAGAGCATTCCGCATTCATATTATATTCAGCGCTGCCACTTTGCTACGATCGTAGCAAAACTGCTACGCGATTTCCAATTTGGTACGCTGCTACTAAAAACGTCTATTTTGCTACTTTTTTTTAAAGGACGAAATGTCAACATAAATATTGGAGTTTTTCTTGAAAAAAAAAAAATAAACGAAAGTACAGTAGACTCCCATTAGCGTGAACACCGGTTAGTGTGAACACCGGATAACGTGAACAGATTTTTCTTTTGCTTGACATCTCTCAAACGTGAACAACAATTTTTGCTTCAGGTTAACAGTAAACTGTTTGAGCAAGTGTATTTTAGCTTGAAATTCCTTATTCTTAGTACCTACAATACTTTGTTTTGCACAGTTTCCAGTTTTTTGCACGTGAGTTCGTGTCAGTTTGTTTCTCGTTGTTCCTTGCAATAATTGTTTTTGATTGATCTGCTCGATTTTCGCGATTTTCTTTGTTTTTTTTTTGTCATCATAAGTTTTATACGCGTTACAGTTTTGGTTTTATAGTTCTTGGCTTAAACATGTCCTCAAAAAAAATAAAGTTTTTGTCACTTAAGGACAAATTCGCGATAACGTAGCAATTCCGTAGTGGCTCCAATGTAACAAGCTTCGCAAAAAAATACGACGTTGCAAAGGTTACTATTTGTGCCGGTGAGCTGGTTAGCCAAAAAGACATTAGTGTCTTAAGGCGCGGAAAAAGCAGTGAGAATGCTTTTGGAGAAGAAGAAGATGCAAAAATAAATGACGGATTTTTTCCATTTTTCGTATCGGTAATGCTCGTGCTCAGTCAATATTTAATGTTACTTATTATGACATAACCTTTTATTTTATATGTTCCTATGCAATAACTTTTTGTTTAAAATTAAATAAATGAACGGAATGTAATAGTAAAAGCGCATTATTTTTAATTTGTTAAACATAAGACGTTTTAAAATGAAAATCTACAGTGGGATTGCAATATTCTTTTATTAAAATTTGACCTTCGCAAACGTGAACTCTCCCGCAAACGTGAACTCCCTTGATTTTTAATTGTTCACGTTATCGAGAGTCTACTGTATATTCAATCTTTATTCACTTTCCCAAACCAACTTATATTCTTTTCTACCATACCCAACAAGTACCCATTTTTTCGGATGTGTTAGTGTTTGAATTTGACTGGAATCGGTCTGGAATTTTTTCAGATTTGAACTTGACAAAGAACAAGAAGATGAACTCATTTAAAATAGAGACAGTAGATAAAATAATGACTGCAAAATGTTTGGTTTCAAAAAGAAACGAAATATGGGTGTCGAACCTTTGATTTTTTCTAAAAGGTACTTAAAAACTTAATTTTTGAACTCTAAAAAAAACTGTATTATTCTAAAAGACTTGCCGGAATTTCTATGTGATATTAATTCTGCTGTTGGTACAAAGATCCTACATTTATAATTTTATGATATGAACTATTTATTTTTCTAAGGCAATGCCGCTAAGGCAATAAGGGCGGTTTTAAAGTGAAGTTTTTAATGTTATTTTTTTTTTTGTTTGTTTGTTTATAGTTTTGTAAAATATATAGTTTACCAACTATACTTATATACTAGTCCTTAAAAACATATTTACTTTGAATAAAGAATTAAGTACTTTTTTGTTTGTTTTCGAAAAAAATGATATTTTTGAGTTTTGCTACACAAATTAAGTTTTGCTACACAAATTTGCTACGCAAATTTTTTCATTGTGGCAGCACTGATGGTAAGCGGCTAAGGAAAGATTCCTTGTATTTCACTGTACGTCCGACTACAGGCTTAAGGGTAAACTGACGCGCATTCCTTGCACAGCGGGTATTGCGGTTGAAATGTTTAAGGGGTGGAATGCAACTGGCTATTTCGTTTGAGCACTTTTGGTGGAAATAACGATAAAATAACGAGAGACAAGAGACATTGCGATAATGACTAAGAGAGTCAAGCGATCTCGCGATGTTACAGTCACCAATGAGTTTTATCGAGCGTTCTTGGATCCTGCCAAGTAGCTCCAAATAAGTAATTGGTGCAACAGACCAGATATGCGCATTGTACTCAAGTTTTGGGGCGGATAAACGCCTTATAAATAGTAGCCAGATCAGAGGGAGTGACATATTTCTTGCAGCACTTAAGGAAGCCTAGGCATTTCCCAGCGTTCTTGGCGATATCGAATAAGTGGTCATTCCAACGAAATGTCATTAACACACATACCGAGAATGGAAAGCCGTTCGGGTTAAGCGATGCAAGTGCCATCGATGGGCAATGGCTTGGTGTTTGGGTTTGGCTTTATTGACAGATACAGAGATATTGCGTTTGGAAACATTAAATTCCAATCTATTACTTACATCCCACTAAGTTATGCTGTCGAGATCCGAATTTAATGAGCTTAACATACGTTGCCGTTCCACCCGAAGATGAGGGGCGTGAACCAAGAAACGTGTTTTCAACAAATGACACCAAGTTTTCCGAGTAGTAGTTTCTAGTATTTTTTGCTTCACCGAGTTAAAAAAAATTTATAGAGGCTCAAACCGACTGGAAAATAAAAGCGTTGCAGTGGGATAACGGTACTCAATAACTCAATACTGCAATAGAGTGATGGATAACATCATGAAAGAACACGGGATCAAGCGTCGGCTCACGACTGTATATACCACCGACCAGAATTAAGTAGCCGAAAGGAAAAAAAACCGAACATTGGTTGAATCGGCTAGGTGAATGGTGAAGGAGTTTGAGCCCATTCATAAATGCAAAGTAATAGCAATGCAAAGCAGGAAGTACTGCGCAAATTGAAGTTCAGAGTTTCCTGCAAATCATGCGCTTAGCAAATAGGTATCAGTTGTTTATGAACGAACAACTGCGTAAAAATGGAATTTACTTCGATCGCTGTCATTTTTTTTTTTGTCGATCCATTCGTATTTTATTTTCCTCACTAATATCCATTCCATATTGTAGGTACACTTCGTTTCAACTGAATAAGCACAAACATTTTCTAAGCTACGTCGTCCAATTTTTCAAAACCTTGTGCCGTAATATATCATTTGATGATGCTAACTGTTTGCTTATGATGTTGAGAAAATAAAACGGAAAGAATAATTCCAAAAGTACCGCTATTTTTCCCCTAGTTCCCTTGCAAATCATTCAATGTGGAAAAATGCAGTTTTAGTTTGCATCAACTGAATAGACACAAGGTCATTATTTTCATTGCAGCAGTACTCTGTGGAGATTGACACATTAGATCAACAGTTGAAGTGCTTAAGGTGAATTTTATTTGATTAATTGTATTTCAAAGAAAAATGAGTAAATGAAAATCTCTAAGTAGTGTTGAAAGAGCTAAAATCGATTTACTTAAAGAACAAGGACTAACCGGGCGTAGTAGACTAACCTAGTGTCGTCTATTCTTATTTAAGAATCAAAGATTCATACGGAGAAAAAAATGAAAGGAGGTCAAAAAACGGCAACAGCAGTTGATCGAAGAGCAATTTTAAGATGTGCCTCCTATTCCTGCGACTCTGCGGCAGAAATACAGCAGAAATAAGGTGTTACTGCAAGCGTTTCAATAGTGCGAAGGGTTATCAACGTAGTTTTTTCGGATGAAAAGAAGTTTAATTTTGATTGCCCTGATGGGTTTAATTATAACTTCCACGATGTGAGGAAAGAAGAACGATTTTTAGCGCGGCATCATAGTCGAGAAGGTGGTGTTATGGTATGCGGAGCAGTTAGCTACTATGGCACTGTTGAGCTTGAGTTCCAAACCTCAAAAATTACTGCATTAAGTTATGAAGGAAATTTGAAAATAAATTTCCCTAAATTTTCAGGCATTTTTGGACCCATAAACTGAACTTTCCAGCAAGACAACACCCCATCCACAGGGCGCGCATAGTAAAAAATTGGATAGAGGAGCAGAATGTGGAATTGCTTCAATGGCCGCTGTACTCACCGGACCTGAACCTTATAGAAAACGTTTCAGGATGGTTGGTACGAAAAGTTTATGAGTCTGGCCGTCAGTTTGAGGACAGAGAATCCCTTATTACAGGCATTAAATTGGCCTGGAGAGAAATTTAGCTGGACTACGTAAAGAGGCTGTACGATTCCATGCCGGATCGAATTTACGAAACTATTACGAATAAAGGCGGCAGTACCCACTACTAAAATTGACCAATAAAAAACTGTTATAAGAAAAACTTATTTCATTTAATCCCAATAACTTTTATTTGCAATTTCAATATTTGTGTCTATTCAGTTGACGCAAAATGAAACTGCATTTTTCCATATTGAATGCTTTGCAAGGGAACTAGGGGGAAAATAGCGGTACTTTTTGAATTATTCTTTCCGTTTTATTTTCTCAACATCATAAGCAAACAGTTAGCATCATCAAATGATGTAATTTTTACGGCACAAGGTTATGAAAAAATAGACAACGTAGCTTAGAAAATGTTTGTGCTTATTCAGTTGAAGCGAAGTGTATGTATTGTTACATCCAGGCTAGGATTCGAAAAGATAAAACGTAATTTCTATTTAATTAATCTTTATTAGTTCTCTGTCAATTTAATTCTTAATTATTATTCTAATAATTCACTTATTTAATTACAGAATTCACTTTCACAATTTATCACTTTAAATACAAAATCACTTTCCTTTAACTCAATACTTATACTTTTTCTCTATACTTTTCACTACTGTCATCTATCGCATTCTTAATCGCGGTTCACAACTAGAATCTCTTGGGTGCTCCTGCGACATCTATTTATATCTCCTAGTGACACCTCTCGAAATTTCCAGATTCGTTGAGAAGGTTCGTTAAGTTCAGAAGGTTCGAGAACAACATACCAAGTTATACCACAGCTACTCAAACTGCTATTCCAATGCTGCCAAAATTGGTAATATGACCACTTTCTACTAGATGGCGTAGTTGACTAATTAATGCTGAATGACACAGTTCAAGCAAACATGCAACAGTATGTTTATTTAGCCTAAATAATTTAATTCGAATTTAAATTTCACTTGACAGATTTTAACGAAATAAACATAAACACTTATTTATACATACAAATGTGAACAAATGTGAAAATAAAAAGCTTGTAAAACTAATTTTTTTTTAAAGCTGGGGGGCTTTATTCAACTTTGCCGCCCGGGCCACTGATGAAAATTTATGCATTTGTGAACTCTCTACTTAGCACATCTTGCGCAATATTGCAATTATGAATGGGCTCAAATTTTCCATCTACTTTTTAGGCTGAAGCTGTAGCTGCAGCAAATCACACTCGAAACCGATGCATTACAAAAAGTCTAGATGGAGAAATACCTTATCAGATGTGGACCAATAACTTTAAATTACCTGCATCCATTTGGTTACAAAGTCTACATCCTGGATAAGACACCTGGAAAAGGAAAATTTGAAGACAGGGGCATCGAGGGAATCTTCGTTGGTTATCCTGACACACAGAAAGAAAAACATCGAGAGATGTTAAGTTTGTTGACCTTTAAAATCAAGGAAAATTCATTGAGCGAAAAGACATTCAATGCACGTTTCAATATTCTCTATTATTTATTTATTTGAATTAAATAAATTAAAGTAGGTATTTAAATTATCTACCGAGCTGAGAATGGTTTTATTTTATTTTATTTTTCAAAAAATGTATGCTTTGCCAATCACTAACGTTTTAGAAAAGAGGTGTCTATCATTATGTATGTTACCCTACCGATCTCGAGTGTCAAAACTAATATCGACTTCGTTCTAGTCCTAATTGACGGACACTTACTCGTAATTCGGTCCAGTCGTTTTTTTTAACAAGAAAATTAAAAAAAATATGAATTTTAGAATATCTTAAGAAAGATTTATCCAATCTAATGTGTTCTGGTGACAATCCCATTACTTCAAAATATCAGATCATTGATTTTTTATCAGCAGCTAAAAGTTTTTTTTATAATAGTAAACAAAATGTAAACAAAACAATAAAACATCAATATAAATAAAAAATTAGGAGAAGAGTCAAATAATATTGATTTTATTCAGTTTTCGAGTATACTTATATACTAACGTACTATTATAATGTTACTAGCAGACGGGTGCGGAGGATTTGACACGTTTTCATACTATTGTTAAAATCATAGAAATTCTAAATTGTTTCTCTATGGTTTTATGCTAAAAACGTATAATGGAATCATGGCGACAAAGTATTTATAGTAATAGAGACAACTGATTAGACGTTTAGGTATTGTATCCATTTTACTGAAAGGTGTAAATGTGTCAAAAGCTCCCTCAAAGAAGGAGAATATGACAACTTCATAAGGAGGTTTAGACAAATGTAGGAGGATTTGAGATATAAAACTCTAGATATAGGCTTTCAATTGCCATAATTGTTTTCATTTAAAGTACAAATAAAGAAGCTTGAACAAATATTAGTCCCTAAAGAATTAACTACATCTGTTATAAAAACAATTAAATAGAAAAAAAAACAAAAGCAAAAAATAAACTCAAACTAGAAAACAAAGAAAGACCTAACGAATATCTAAATTCTTAAAGTCTGCATTAAGATATTTTCGGTCTGGATTTTGAAGTCCCGGGAACAGCGTCCGGTGGTGGTAATTTTGTATGACCCCAACGCCTTTTTAAGCCCATTTAGACGAGCCATGCTTGTATTCTGAGGCTTTTGTAGACTAATTGAGCTATTTCGCCTCATAAACCCAGTGAGTCAAGCTTTTCCTGTTTGTCATTTTCATTCCGGGAATGGGGATAGTTAATCTTATTTCTTTTAATGATGAAATTTTGAGCATTTATTTTAAATAGACCACCAGTTCACTTTCCTGCTCTGATTTTAGAACCTGGCTGTGCCATATTTTCGTGATGCTGGATGTTTCAGTCCCATTTTCAATGTCCATAATCGCATTCCGCAAGTTACTTTCGTCCACATTGCGGTCTGGATGTTTTCGTTTGTACTCATTTGGCATGTTGAGAATCCATTAATAGATACATTTTTATGTAAACTGATGGAGGATTTGACAGGTTGTCAAATGCTCCAACATCTGCACCGTCAAATCCCCCCTTTTGATAGCATAAAATAAAATTAAAAAATGTTCATAAAAAACATCAAATTTAATCGAAACAAGTAAACACAAGAGCTCTTTACAACTCATATGAAATATTTTTTAGTTCATTAACTTACCTTGAAAGTTATATCCAAAGAAGGGAATATAAAACAATTGAATCAGTCACAACAAAAACAATGCTATAACTGAAAGAACACGTGCCACGTGCGCTCGTCGTTTACTTCTTTATTGTTATTAAAATGTAGCATTGCAAATCCCATGGTTTTTGTAAAAATAGAAGTTGTCATATCCTCCTGCATGTCAAATCCTCCGCACCTTACCCAACATGTTTTCTTTTTCAAACATATTCTTTTTTAATTTTTTTTATTATCATATTCATATCACACTAGCAAGTCGATCGTGTGGACCTCCTGGTTCGCACTAACCCCACTGGTTTTTTTTTAATTCATCATTTATTTATGAAAAACGCAATTGTAAATTTATTTAATTGAATGCATTTGCATGAAGAGTACATTTTCCATTTACAGCAATAAATTAAGTTAAATATACACGGAAGAAATAAATAAATTACACAACTGTAATCTACTTACTGCTAGGAAATCACAATAGATAGTATTGAATTCATGTGTGTTGCTTTCTCCCTTTTTCACATTAAATTAAAACAAATTATAACAGCATTGCACTGAAATGTGACAGAAGCGCTGAAATCCGCGATCGGTAACACGGTTTTTACGGCATTTTCTACCATACATATGCAGGGTGTCTGACAGTTGTTTGTGGCAAAGAAATACATTAGAGTAGCAAATTTAAAAAAAAAAAAAAAATCAAGAAATTTTTGTTCAACAAATGTTGTTACAACATAATATTGCCATTTAAAAATATTTAGTAACTATTTCCTTAACTTGGCACATCTGGTAATAATTCGTTACGTTATTCACCAATTACAAAAATTTCACCATCCCCGTCAAAATCAGCTGCTGTGCTGTTTTATAACCTCCCCATTTTTGCAGTGTTTTCTTTTCAGAATTATTCCAAAGAAAATTCGAATTAATTTAAATAAAATGGATTTACCGAAGATTTTGCAGGCACTAAAATTGTCACTTCAGCCTGTTCGTGCTTATGGCAAGCATAACAAGAAATACCTTTACAAGGATGGCGTAAAGTACGAGGGAATCTACTACTACCCAAGGTGAATACGTTTGCATTTTGATATGAATTTGAAGCAATCTTAACTCAATGTAAACCCTCAGAAGAGCAGATCATCAAGATCCACCAACAACGCCTTCAAAGCTTTTCCGTGTGCAACGCGTCAAACCAGTCAAAGGCAATCCCTACTGGGAAAAAAGAATTCTGAAAGATTTAGGAATAGACGGAAAAGCCGGTCATTTCACCGTTGTAAAAAATATCCCTGAGAACAACGCAAGGTTGTGGAAAATCAAGCACCTCATAAAGGTGACTCCGATAAGCTTTCCTTACGGTGAGCCCACAGAAAACGACATAAAGCACACTATCTTGAAGGAGAACGGAGAGTGCCTAGTTACTAAAGAGATCGGCCAGTTGGAAGAACGTTTCGAGGCTACTGAAAAATTTGAGGCAGACCCAAAGAGACTAGACTCCGAACTGTTGAAAAGGGACTCGCGTCTGAAGTGGCTGAACCACTGGTAAAGTCGAAGAACCAACAATAAATTCCAAATTTAAAAAAAAAATTTCGAGTTTATTTCCTATCCATTGTACTTAACGAGAACAGCGACTTTTTTCTCCAGCGTTTTACATCCAGATGTGGCGAACAAGCCGGTTTTTTTCTCAAACGATACAGAATTCTTTATTAATTCCCTGTAAAATAAATTAATTCATTATTTAAACAAATTTTACAAGCGTTTCGATAGACATACTCAATAGCCTCGGGGTTGGGTTTCTTTCCCCATCGCTTGTATTCCGCTTCTAGGCACTGATAAACTTGTTCCCTTTCAAGGGGCAAGAATGGAATATAATGGTCCACCACATGCGCCTCGATCAGACTTGTCTTTTGCAACCCGCCTTCCATGTTATATGCTCCCAGTTCGAGTATTTTCTCAAAATCACTGAGTTTAGTTTTCTCCCGCGGTGCTCCCGAGTGCATGAGTTCACCCAGACGCAAACCAATGTCAACTCCGCCTGTATTCGAAAGGAACACAAAAATAGCATGATTATACTCAGTTCCTCTTAGGTGCGAATTGTAATCAACCAGCGATGTCAATGAATCGAGTACTCCATACGGCATTTTGTCAACCTCGTCAAAAATAAACAACGACCGTGGACATCGATTTAACGCTTCTCGCACAAACTCGCCCAGTTTACCCTAAATGTGAACAGTTCTAAACACTGCTGAATTAATAAATATTCTTGTTCATACCTCGTAAATATGACTTTGTGACTGAAGTTCAAAATCCGCACGCCCTTTGAAGAAATACACGTATTTACTTTTCATTCCGTTTTTAAACAGAGACTTGGCTATGTAGTCTGCGACGTAGTTCTTTCCTGTTCCAGGTGTTCCGTGAAAACTTAAAACTAATGCCTTTTTCGACCTTGCATCATTGCTAAAGTGCGCTCTAAGAGCGGGCACTAGCTGCTGTATCACAATGTGCTGACCAAACAAGTTGGACTTCAATTCATCTTGTAGTTCTGAAAAATTAAGCAAGAATGAAAGACAATTATCCGCTAAGGTTTCAATACTCACTGCCGATGTCTCCTGGTATATATTCAGCATTGCAGCATTCCACTAATTTGCAGTATGTGTTGTCTTTGAAAAAATCAAACTTATATCCTAACCCAGCCGCCGCTAACCCTCCGATTGACAGAGTGATGGGATCAAAGCAGTGACTAGAATTAATAAATACGAAAGCAACAACTATCAGCATTGGAATAAACATGTTTGCAAGTATATGTCTTGTAGCGCAGAATCCGGGTAAAGTTGTTTCTCCGGCCGGGTATATTCTTTTTCTTCTGCCAAATCAAATCTGTCTGCCACAGACTACCTACAACTAGACAGTCAACTCTCACTACCCCCGTCCGCTGCGCCCCTCAAAAGAGTGTTGCGTATCCTCTCTCAAAATTTCCTATCGGTTAATATATGTAAATCAATAAAAGTGAAGTTAGCCCCCGTTAGATTTTATTCATTCTGTCTGATTGTCAAATAGACAAGATTTTGTGGTGAGTTTAATTTTGTGTCATTTGACAGAACTTTGTGATTCTTTTATTCCAAAGTTTAAATAATATATTTGTTACTACTCTCGAAGGACGCTGTGAGGAGGCGAGTCAAGGAAGGCAATAGCCCGGCGTTTGAGCGCATCATCAGGACTAATGGAGGCTTTGTCCTCTGCTGTAGTGATGAAGCCACGAATGCGTGGGTCAGAGCTGACCTTATTCGGATTTTCCCTAATGGTGGATTTGCACGGTCACACATTCCTAACATGTAAGATTAAAGGGATGCTAAATACCAAATATCCGTGTGACTGAAAGGAACAGCATTACCAAACATGCAAAAAAACGTGACACGTATTCAGGTCGGCCATCTTGTTTACGTGGTAGGAATTATGGGAAAGCTATGCATGTTGATATTTTTATAGCGATGGCTTACGAAATTTCGATTTCCTATAAAACAAAATGGGCGCTGCTATCATATGTTTTAATCGCCATAATACATTTTTGACATTTCTCTGCTTCACATCGCCGATTGTACCTACTCAAGATGGAAAACACTATTAATACGGCAGCCTTTACGAGATCCATGTTTTTATTTATTTTTTAATTCTACTACATCAAAACCGATAAAAATAAATTTGTTTGTTTACATGTGATCTGTCAAATCTCCATAATAATGTTATAGCAAGTTAAAGTAAGTGATCTCACTCTTACACCTTATTAGCATTGACTGCGGATAAACGGATCTCTCTTTTCGGTTTTGTTGCAAAAATGCGCGTGCGTGATGGTGTATATCCACCATAAGCTTGACGGGAGTGACCTTGTCTGTCTTCACCCGCCAGAGCTAGTGGGATATACCAAGATGAAGGTCTTTGTCCCGGAAACTGATCTGGAGACTAAGGAAATCATCGATCTTCTCAAGGGTCAAAACCCGGGTCTATCCACCGATAAGTGGAGGGTCTATCACTTCAACAAAATGTAGGATGGCCGTCTGTATACTTTTGGTGTTGATGACGATTCGGCGAAGATGCTTGGGAAGTGCTCTTACCGGCCTTTTTTCCTCACGGGTCGCCTGTTCTTCAGGCCAGAAAAGAGGGGAGAGAAGGCTGGAACTTCCAGTGGTAATTAGCTCTATGGAGAGCTCATCACTGGAGGTCCTTCAAATTAACTTGCAACATTCCAAGGAGGCTTCACCCCCACATTGTGTCGTGGTCTTGGAAAACTGCATACAGAGGTGTGCCTCATACAGGAACCTTATCTTTATAAGGGGGCGGTAAGTGGCATCTCGGGTGTACCAGATGCAATTTTTGTAAAGCCTGGGATTGTTAATACTCGCACGTGCATCTTTGTAGCAAAGGGCTTAGATGCTAGTCTTATGCCTGAGTTCAGTTCTCGAGACTGTACAGCTATTAAAATGGGTCTTAAGCGAGGAGGGTTGGTTACTGAGATTATTTTAGCCTCAGTGTACCTCCCATTCGACTCACTGGCCCCACCTCCAACGTTGAAACTGGTAAGGCTTGTCGAGCATGCCCGACGAGGTAACAAGCATTTGATCGTTGGTATGGACGCGAAAGGCGCATCATCGCGTTTTTGGTAGTACTGACTCAAATAGCAGGGGTGAATCCCTACTAAACTTCTTTGCTGCCAGCCAGCTCGATATACTGAACACTGGTAATAAGCCAACCTTTGTCACTCGGCTGAGGCGGGAAGTTATTGATGTGACAGTAGCAGCCGCTGCTGCATCGGGCATCGTTTCGGGCTGGAGGGTTTCAAGTGAAGAAACTGCATCTGACCATCGGTATGTTATTTTTAACTTAAATGCAGATCGACCGATCAGAAGCAAAATCAGGAATGAGCGACGCACTGACTGGGACGTCTATTCCACGGAGTTGTGGAGTCAGATAGGTTCCCTGCCTATCAGGATCCTTAGTAGCGACGACTTCGATAAGGCGACCGACACGCTACACAGAGGTATTATTACGGCCTTTCATACTGCTTGCCCGGAGAAGGAGGCTGGCGGTGCGAAACCAACCCGATGGTGGAACGCTAAGCTATCCCTTCTCAGGAAAAGAGTGGGGAGGCTGTTTAACAGGGCCAGGAAGTCTAACCTGGTAGCCGATTGGTCTTCTCATGCGGATGCGCAGAAGGAGTACAAGAGGCAAATTAAGGGCGCTAAGAAGGTATCTTGGCAGAGGTTCTGCGGAGAACTGAAGGATGTTAGCGCGGTTTCGAGATTGCAGAGAGTCCTCTCAGCTGATCCGGGAGTCAGGCTTGATGTCCTTCGGAAGCCCGATGGAACCTCGACCAACTCCAATGAGGAGGTACTTCAACTGCTAATGGACACCCGCTTTCCTGGCTGCAAAGCCGTGGATAGTCGCGTGTGGCCAAACAAAAGCAGAGCTACCACTAAGCAGTGGCGGGTCGCGGCGAGCATTGTTACGAGAGAGAGGGCGAGAAGCATTATCCTGACCTTTTCTCCTTTCAAGGCTCCTGGACCTGATGGCATCTATCCCATACTCTTGCAAAAGGGTATCGAGATTTTGCTCACACTGCTAACTAGAATCTACAGAGCTAGCGTGGCTCTGCGACATATTCCTTTGGCCTGGAGAAGAGCTAGGGCGGTTTCCATTCCCAAACCGGGAAAGGCCGCCTATGATCTTCCCAAAAGCTCCAGGACTATTAGCCTCTCATCATTTCTGTTAAAGGGCCTTGAAAAACTGATTGGCGTACGGCTTAAGAGTATTCCAGCTTCGCTGGGTATTCATGATAGCCAACACGCCTATCAAAAAGGCAAGTCCACTAAGACGGCATTAACGGATCTGACGGCCAGAGTGCGTAGGGCGCTCGACCGCAAGATCTATGCTCTTGCTGTCTTCATGGATATTGAGGGTGCCTTTGACAACCCCACCTTTTGCAGAATTGAATATGCCTTAACACTGAAGGGCGTCGATTCTACAACTGTGGAATGGATCCTGGAAATGCTTAGGAGAAGAGAAGTTACAGTTGCTGTTGGCGGCTGCGTCAGAACTGTGCGCGCTGTTAAAGACTTTGCGCAGGGCGGTGTACTTTCCACTACATTGTGGAACCTGTTGGTCGACTCCTTGTTGAGAAGACTTGATGGGGAAGGTCACCCTGTTATTGGGTACGCTGATGATGTGTGCATTATTGTCAGCGGCTGGTTTTTACCAACTCTCTGTGAGCGGATGGAAACAGCGCTCAATAGTGTTAGGAGTTGGTGCCGCGAGCAAGCTCTGTCAGTCAACCCCGCGAAGACTGAGATGATGCTGTTCACGAGTAGAAGGGCAATACCTCAAGTGAGGTGGCCTTACTTCCAGGGCACTCAACTAAAGCTATCAAGCCTCTTGCGGGGTCAGTCACCTTGACGTGTGCACCATCACCGCAAACAAACTCGAAGGTGCCGGTGCGGAGGCTTACGACGCAAAGAGTCATCGGGCTTGTTAAGGGCCAGGCCGTCTGATGAGCGTCAACCAAGAACTGACCAGGACTTCACGTCCGCTCCCACCTCACCCTTACATACCCCCCCCCCCCTCTGTCGCCCCGTCCGCTTACCCCCCCCCCCCCCCCCCACCCACCATACTCCTTACTTAAAACTTTTCGGCAATGCCCGGGGAGACAACCCCGACAACAAATCCCCAAATCTAAGGTGGAACAGCTAGCGAGGAGAGATGAATGGCTAAGGGGTTCTTAGTCGTTAGCAGCGAACTTCGGATACCAGGCGACCTCCGATTTCAAGATAGCCTTCCTGTGGTTATACGGGTAGACCACGGGCGACCTTTCTATCCCGTTTACTCGTGGGATTCAAAATATATCCAAAAAATAAAAACCAAATAGAGAATGATGCCTCTACAACTGCATCATCAACTAGGGATGTTTCAGAACACCCTGCATTACCAACTGGGGATGTTTTAGAACACCCTGTCGTAAATGACGTGACACCTGCCAATCGGGAAGGGTCACAAACCACGGATTCGGAGATGATGAGCTTAGAAGAGAACTCGTCTCTTCTTAGTGACGATATCTCTGAAGCCAGCACGCTATGCAATGTAAGCATACTCTCGGATGAAATGCATCCCATGAATACTGACGCGCCAGAGACCTCTGGCATAACTGCACAGACTGAGTCTAAGCGCGTCAAATTCACACCATCCGAACAGCGCCGTTTTAGGCGTGCGCTGAAAAAGGGGAAAAACGTAGAGCAGGCCAGAGCACTTGCTCTGTCGACAGAGGTCGACACAGGCTCCGAGGTGAAGCGTACAAGGTCCGAGGACAATACGCCGCCCCAATCCGAAGCGAAACGAGCTCGCACAGGAAATACAGCCATCGACAAAGTCTCCTATAGAGATATAGCGAGCTTTGTAAGACTGGGTGTAGTACCTGTCGATCTGGATCGCAATCCTCTCAGTAACGAGCAAATGGCTCAGATTCAGGAGAGGATTATGGACATCACCATCGAACAACGTGATGAGGGGACCAAACCATCCTTCCGCGGTACAACCTTCAAAGCCGGATGGCTGATAGTATGTGCGGACGCTACCACTGCAGAGTGGATGAAAACAAACTTCGCGAAGCTCAAAGAGAAATGCGGGATGGAAGTGACGCTTGTGGGGGAAGAACTGTTCCCGAAACCACATATCGTCAGAGCCTTTTTCCCACATAGTACCGGAGTAGCGAATGAAAGAATACTGGCAATTCTAGATGGCCAGAATAAAGAACTCAACACCAGAACGTGGAGAGTTCTGCAAAGATCTGACGACAGAGATGTCGCCCATATGGTCCTTGCTGTAAACGAAAGCACGATGAAGCGACTTGTTGAGCTAAAGGGGATGGTCTCGTTCAGATTTGGACAGATCAAAATAATCCTCAAGAGCGCGGACAAATCGACGAATCAAGCGTCAAGAGAAAACCAACAAAAGGCTACAACACCAGGGGCTAGTATTAGTACTGCCACTGATGCTTCAGAAAAGCCTTCCACAAGCGCCAACAGTAGCGCCACACCACCAGTGGCTGGCATTAGTGCTGCCACGGGTAACTCAGTTGCTAAAACAACTGTGGTGCTGGATGCTAAAGCAAAGGCTAAGAAAACGGACAGCACAAACGCGCACCGTAACCGCTTTAGGCCAAAACTGGCGGCCGAACAGGCACATATAAGCGGGAAAGATGGACAGAACACCAGAAGTCCAAGGGGGAGACAAAGTGGTCTCTCTCAACAGGGTTACGTACGACGCAGGGGTGATAACAAACCTCATAGAGTGCGTAATCCCGAGTACGTGAAGAAGAAATGACGTCTCTAACTGTGCTGCAGGCAAACCTGCACCGCGCTATGGGTGCATCGGACACCTATAGCCAAAGATGTGCCGAAAGGAACGTCGCGCTTGGTTTAATCCAGGAACCATGGGCAACTACAGGTAAGATCTTTGGTCTTAACAGCAGAAATAGAGAGCTAATTTTTGCCAAAGGTAATTTCAGACCTAGGGCAGCTCTTTCCATTGCGAAAGATATAAAATTCTCTCTCATTCCAGGTTTCAATACTAGGGACCTGGTGGCCGTGGCTGGGGACATAGAGGAGGTACCACCTACACCAGTACAGGAACTTGTCCAGTACTGCCAAACTCAGCAAGTACATCTTGTTATCGGCTGCGACGCGAATGCACATCACCAGATTTGGGGCAGCCGAGACACAAACAAAAGAGGTGAGTTACTTTTAGATTACCTATATAGTAAAGACCTAGTTATTCTAAATAAGGGTGATAATCCCACTTTTAGGAACAATATACGAGAATAAGTTTTAGACCTTACTCTCTCGTCTCCTTTTATACAAAACATTGTAGAGGACTGGCACGTGTCTGATGAAGCTTCTCTGTCTGATCATATGCATATTATGTTCAGACTGCGATGCAACACCGAGTGCGCGCCGGTCAAATACAATAATAAATTAACTAACTGGAGAACCTATAGTGAAAATCTGGCAATCAGAACTGATCTGCTACCAGATTCACCACTTACACCGAGTGATGCGGACGCTGCACAATGTCAGCTTAACGACATCATTATCTCATCCTTTAGGAATAGTTGTAAGGTAAAGCGCACCGTGGTAAAAAGAAGCGTACCATGGTGGAATGAAAACCTGGAAACTATCCGCAAGAAGGTGAGAAAACAATTCAATAAATCGAAACGCACCGGCGTATGGGATCAATATCGATCCATGTTAACCAAATACAACCAAGAGTTGCGAAGATCTAAAAGGGCCTCATGGCGCGCAAACTGCGAAAAGCTGGAAAAACTCCCAGCAGTGGCGCGGCTCCAGAGAGCGCTTTCAATAGATCCTTCAAACTGCATGGGATTGCTCATCAAACCTGATGGAACAATCACAAGCGACCGGGAAGAAACTCTCATAACCTTGCTGCAAGTTCACTTCCCTGGTTCCCTAATTGTCGATCACACAACTGATCACACTACTGAGGTTTCATATCCAACTAACCTCAGCAGAAATAATAGTTTATCTGGTAAATTATTTAGTCCAGATAAGGTAAAATGGGCCATAAACTCATTTAAACCATTCAAGGCACCAGGAAGTGACGGAATTTTTCCAGCCCTCATTCAAAAGGGTATGGAATTCTTCCTACCTAACATGATTGCCTTATTTAGATTCAGTTTCAACTGGGGCTACATACCACGCACTTGGCGGGAGGTCAATGTAGTATTTATCCCCAAACCAGGTAACAAACCTAGTGAACTACCTAAATCCTATCGTCCCATAAGCTTGACATCGTTTTTCCTGAAAACAATGGAAAGAATAATTGACGTTCATATCAGAGAATGCGTTACTTTTAGCATGCCTCTACACCCCTGTCAATATGCGTATCAAAAAGGCAAATCAACGGAAGGCGCCCTGTTAAAACTAACAAATCACATAAACAACGCCTACCGTTGCAAAGAAATTGCACTATGCGCTTTTCTTGACATAGAGGGTGCTTTTGATAACACCGGTTATGATTCAATATCAAACGCTTTAATTCACCGAAAGGTAGACTTTCCCACCATAAACTGGATAAAAGCGATGCTCGAAAGTCGGAAAATCACTGCTTCGTCAGGACAGACTTCAGTATCAGTTTCAGCTATAAAAGGCTGTCCACAAGGAGGAGTTTTATCACCCCTCCTGTGGTCTTTGGTCATAGATGACCTACTTCAAAAATTAAGTAATTTAGGCTACGACATAATAGGGTATGCCGATGACTTGGTCATCATTATTAGGGGCAAAGAATCAAACGTAGTTACTTCACGTATGCAAAACGCCCTTAAGATAGCTATAGACTGGTGCGTCAAGGAAAATCTCTCCATAAACCCCAGTAAAGCTATCATAGTTCCTTTCACAAAAAGAAGAAATCTCAGCTTAGCTCAGATTTCACTAAATGGCACGACCATTGAGTATTCCGACGAAGTCAAATATCTTGGAGTAATCCTGGACAAAAGACTAAACTGGAACTCTCACATCAACAACAAAATCACTAAAGCTAACAGAGATTTATGGGCCTGTCGACGCACATATGGCAGAACCTGGGGAATCTCTCCAAAGATTGTCCACTGGATCTACACAGTGATGATAAGACCCATTATAACATACGCCTCCATTGTATGGTGGACAAAATCCACACAAAAGGTCGCAAAAGAGAAACTCAAAAAGGTACAACGGCTTGCGTGCCTTGGTATCTCCGGAGCCATGCGAACCTGCTCAACGGCTGCCATAGAGGCAATAACAGGTATTACACCTCTCCACATATACATTCAAAAAGTGGCGATCCGCAGTGCAATAAGTCAAATACAGTTAAACGAGATAAGTCTTAACGATCATCCGGAACTTAAGACCCTTCTTGGTGAACTGCCAGAACTCAACATGAACTGCGCGGTCACAGACCGCATCCATAAAACACTATGCTTCAATAAGCGGTTCTCCACGGAGATTCCAAAGAGAGAAGCATGGGTTAGTAATAACCCACCTAACAGCCACAACGGCATAAAGTGGTATACGGATGGTTCTAAAATGGAAGCGGGGGTAGGAGCGGGAATATACGGACCAAACAAACGCTTTACGATACCCATGGGAAAAAGTCCCAGCGTATTTCAAGCAGAGCTCCACGCCATTCAAGAATGCGCTAGCCACATAAATTTATCTGGTATAAAAGGTGCAACCATCCATATATTCACGGATAGTCAAGCAGCTATAAACGCCCTTAGCTCGCATACGATTGACTCCAAATCAGTCATGTACTGCTTCAACACCCTACAGGCACTCGAAACAAGTAACAAGACCAAGCTATGGTGGGTTCCGGGTCATGTCGGGGTGGAAGGTAACGAAAAGGCCGACGAACTGGCCAGAAAAGGTTCGGAAACACCCTTCATAGGTCCCGAACCCTTCTGCTGCACTCCTAGATCAGCAGCAACGGCAGCAATAAAAAGCTGGGAATACAGAAAATGTATCCATCTATGGGAAAGCATCCCAGGTTTAAGACAGACCAAACAAGCCGTTCGGCCTTTCAATAAAAATGCCAGCAAATGCCTAAACCTAAGCAGGCATGATATCAAAAACTTAGTAGGTTACCTTACTGGCCACCATGGTTTAAGATATCATCTACACAAAATGAAAATAGTAGACTCTCCTGAGTGCCGACTCTGTCTTGAAGAGGACGAGTCAGCTGAACACATTTTATGTGAATGTCCGGCCCTAAACGGAATTAGAAAGAAGATCTTTTTCAGGGAACAGATGTGCCCTGAGGACATAAAGAATTCTTCTACTAGTAGAATTGTCCGCTTTACACGGAAAGTGGAAACTCTACTAGTCTAAATTTTTCTGGCCCACACGGCACAAAAGATCTTTTTAGGTCGAAGTGCCCCATATTAAATCGCCTTAGCGCGCCAGAACTTAAAAAAAAAAAAAAAAAAAAAAAGCTATCAAGCAAGGTTAAGTATCTGGGTATTGTGTTAGATCCAAAGCTTAACTTGTCTGAACATTTGGTTGCTAGGATTTCGAAGGCAACTAACATTCTCTGGCAGTGCCGTAGGATGTTCAGCAGAACCTGGGGACTTAGTCCCAGGCTGGTTCACTGGATTTACACGTGCATCGTTAGGCCATACCTTATGTATGGTGCGATTGCATGGTGGGCTAGAGCTCACATCCTCAAACCTCAACTGTCGAAGATACAGCACCTTGCGTGCTTATGCATTACAGGTGCGATGAGAGGAATTCCCACTGCTGCTGTGGAAGTGTTGCTCTGTTTACCTCCCTTGCAGTTCCTTGCTGAGAGTGACTACAGAAAATCACTATACCGTATGTGTGTAGTACTTGAACGGCAGGTCAATCTCGGCGATGGGGCCAGAGGTGCTAGGTACAGAGCTCTCTATGACAGCCTACCTGGCCATCGGGGAGGAGCACTTGACACTGTGTGCATGAAGCAAGTCTTTGAGCGCCGTTTTCAGGTCATCCTTCCTGAACGGCAGGAATGGAACAGTGAGGGGTGGAATGGCTTTAAGCCGGGTGATGTCATCTTTTATACCGATGGCTCACTCATTGACGGTATCTCCGGAGCCGGGTCTACTCTAGAGACTGTCGGATAAATCTATCTGCAGCCTTGGGTAGACAAACAACTGTTTTTCAGGCAGAAATCTTTGCGATTGCTACTGCCGCCAATATCCTGTTAAGGAGAAGGATTAAGGGTAAAACCTTATACATCTGCTCAGATAGCCAAGCCGCTATCAAAGCCTGTTAGGCTGGTTCTCTCAACTCAAAAACAGTTGAGGAAACCATGGTTAAGCTTAACCATCTGGGTAGATGTAACTCGGTATCACTTGCCTGGGTTCCTGGGCACACAGGTATCGATGGAAATGAAAGAGCGGATGCTCTGGCCAGGAAGGGCTATTCAACAGCCTTCATTGGCCCACAACCATCTATAGGATGCTGCTCATCCGTCCACAAACGTGAAATGGATTCGGCTCTACGCCAACAACATTCCGAATACTGGCATGACCTGGTCTCATGGCGGTATTCGAAGAAGCTAGTGGACGGTCCGAAAATCAGCAGAGCTAAGTTTTTGCTTGGACTAAACAGGAAAGACTTGAGACCCTTGATTGGTCTCGTCACCGGTTTCAGTCCTCTTAACGAGCACCTCAAAACCATCCACATTAGGAGCTCGGGCCTATGTGAGTGCTGCCTGGAGGCGGATGAAACGGTATCTCACTTCATCTGTGAATGTCCGGCTTTCGCCAGAACCAGGCTCAGCACTATATTCAAACAATTCGTCAACGAAGATGAGATGGGGGACATTGAACTTGCTAATATTCGTCGCTTTGAAAAAGGCTACTGGTAGGTTCTCCCTCACTGTATCTTACTAATCGCCAATAACCAGCGAGCGGGCAGCTATGCTGAAGTACAATGGACCAATAGGTCTAAGTGCTTGTCATCTACTGATGACCCCACTGCACAAATAATACAATACAATACTACTCTCTTAAGTTGTATAGTTAAAGAACAATGTACAAGCACACAAAATAACTTTAGCTTGCTCTACTGGAGTACATAACACATTTACAACTAACTTTCAGCAGCAAACAATAAAAGTACAAATGAAAAAAATGTTCTAGTTATTATTCATGGCTGTGTGTTCAAGAAGTGCGGTGGTAATCGATGGTTCGATAAGAAGATTCAAGTAAGAAACTTATTTCTAAAGTTGTAAGTAGTCTGTGCTGTCTGCTGGACTGACGAAAATGACAAGGGGCGTCCATAAAAAATAATACAATATTTAAAGAACGGATATATATTTTTTTAGTCATATCACTGGACTTGAGAGTACTGGCATATCAGCTAGTTGGATCTTTCGGTGGTCTTAGGTTAGGCAAAAGGCATATTAAATGCAAACAATGTTTTCGGTTGGCAACGGATTCTATTTGACGGTTCTTTCCGTCAAGTAGGTTAGGTTAAAGTGGCTGTCAACAGAAGGCCGACACACTTAGACCAGGATTAGGTCCATTGTAATGCCACACGGATCGAGGGGTTTCCCCACTACTAGTTAAACCATTTAGAGCTTCTTATGAAGCGCGATAGACTTCTAACGTCAGCGTTAGCCAAGTCGTTAAGATTGTTAAGCAAGAAATCTCCCAGATGAAGATTTCTATTATGGGAGAGAGCTGGACATGTACAGAGAAGGTGAAGTATAGTCTCCTCCTCCTCCTCGTCCAAGCAACTTCTACAGAAATCGTTAGAATAAACGCCAAGCCTCGATGCATGCTTGCCTATCAGACAGTGCCCTGTAATGGCACCTATAGTGGAGCTAATATGCAGTCGGTTTAGTGAGTTCAGACTCTTAGAGCGTCGCAGGTCCAGCTTTGGCCAGATGTGCTTAGTCGCTAGACATGTATTACTACCTGTCCACCTAAGGTTTGTTCTCTCGATTGCAGATAGCTTGAATAAAAGTTTGCAGGTAGCGATTGGGATACCCAGAGAACCCTTTTCAGGTAAAAGGGGGAGTTTGGTTCCCTTTTTGGCGAGTTCATCAGCCCTGCAGTTTCCTGGAATATCTCTATGCCCCGGCACCCAACAGAGGTGAATGTTAAACTGCTCCGCCATCTCCATAAGAGATGAACGGCAGTCGAGGGCTGCAATTGAGTTTGAAGATACTGAATCCACGGACTTGATCGCGGCCTGACTGTCCGAGAAGATACAGATATCCTTTGTGGATATCACATTTCTCTTCAGCCACGTCAGGGCTTCTTTTATCGCCATAATCTCCGCCTGGAATACGCTACAGTGATTAGGAAGACGGAAAGAGAGACTCAGATTTAGTCTTTCGGAGAAAACGCCGCCACCAACCCCGTCACTAGTTTTTGATCCATCGGTGTAGAAGTGGATCGCTTTAACTTCCTCAAATTCAGCGTCCTCCCAGAATGATCTGGAAGGAATAGTGACTTGAAAGTTCTTTCCAAACTGTAATTGGGGTATGGTGTAATCTATGTTTCCTGGTAGAGACTCAAATGAGTCCAGAATGGTGGTGTGGCCAATGTTATTGTTAACCCACTGCGAGGTAGCTTTAAGGCGGACAGCAGAACAGGCTGCTGTTTGCCTACTAAAAATGTCGAGTGGTAACAGATGTAGCAGGATATCTAGTGCTGCAGAGGGGGTGGTACGGAGTGCTCCACTTATGCACAAACCAGCTGTGCGTTGGACTTTGCCAAGCTTAGCACAGTTTATAGCTTTACTTAGGGCAGTCAGACAGACACCAGACAGCAACCCCATATGTGAGAATCGGTCTTACGACCGATACATATAGCCAATGCGTTATGCGGGGTTGTAGACCCCACTTGTTGCCAATGGCTTTTTTGCAAGATAAAAGTGCCACTGTGGCTTTTTTACCCTTTCTTGTATGTTGGGTTTCCAGCTTAACTTCCTATCGAAGATAAGACCCAAGAACTTAGCTTCGTCAGAGAATACTAATCTTATACCACCAATAGAGGGTGGGTCGATGTGCGGAATCTTGTGTTTCCTGGAGAAGAGGATTAATTCTGTTTTGTGGGGGTTGATACCCAAGCCACAGCGATTAGCCCATTTTTTTAGCTTGTTAAGAGCATTTTGCATGAGTTCTTTTATAGTGTTAAGGTACTTCCCGGAGACGGCTATAGCAATGTCATCCGCATATGCAATCACCCTGCAGCCCACCCCTTCCAGGTATATCAGTAGCTCATTCACCACCAAATTCCAGGGAAGGGGGGAAAGGACCCCGCCTTGCGGCGTGCCTCTACTGGCAGACCTCCTGGCGGATGAAACGCCCAGTTTTGAGTTGATAATCCGACTTGTGAGCAGTAGATTAATTAATTCACCAAGCGAACCCTCCACATTCAGTGCTGTCAGTGCATTCGTGATTGCAGATGTACCCACGTTGTTAAAGGCGCCTTCTATATCCAGAAAAGCAACCATAGTGTACTCCTTGTGATGAAGGGAGTATTCAATAGTGCGTACCAGAGAGTGAAGGGCAGTTTCAACTGACTTACCCTTACAGTATGCATGTTGAGACGCAGATAGAAGCTGCGTATTTATGTTGGTACGGAGATGGATATTAATCAGTCGCTCCAACGTTTTGAGGAGGAATGATGATAAACTAATAGGTCTCAGGTCTTTTGGGCTGACATGGGAGTATTTCCCCGCTTTTGGTATAAAGACCACTTTCACTTCTCTCCAAGCCTGAGGAATATATGCCATTTTTAAGCAGCTGTTCAGAATCATCTCCAATACTGGTGTGATGATATCTGAACACATTTGTAATTCGGCAGGTATTATGCCGTCTGGTCCTGCAGACTTGAAGGGCTTGAAGCTATTTAGTGCCCAAAGCAGCTTGTCCCTTGTAATCAGACCTTGAGAATGAGTCACCTGTGCCAGTGATCTATTCAGATCAGTGTACCCGGTAATATTGGAGCTACCTGGGAAGTGGGTATCAAGTAGCAGATTGAGCGATTCCTCGCTAGATATCGTCCAGGATCCATCAGCTTTCTTTAGACAGCTGGGCATGGTTGGATTTGAAGCTAGGATTTTTCTTAGCCTTGATGCCTCAGAGACTTCTTCTATTTTGCCACAGAAGAGTCTCCAGGATGATCTTTTGGCTTTCCTTAGCTCTTTTTTGTATAATTTGAGAGCTTCCTTATAGGAGTCCCAATCAGTAAGTAATCTCGAGCTTTTAGCGCGATTGAAGAGTTTCCTGCAATTATTTCTGAGTGGTCCCAGTTCCTGGCTCCACCATTGTGGCTTTCTCTTCCCCATAGGTCGTATGAGGGGACAGGAAGCGGACATCGCTTTATTGAGAGCCGAGGTGAGCTCGTAGACCTTGCCGTCAAGCTCGGAAAAGTTACAGGGTGGACTTAAAAGTTCAGAGGTAACTAGTCCGCGAAGAGTTTCTCTGTATTTGGGCCAATTGGTTTTCCGAGGATTGCGGAAAATAGGTTGGCAGGGAGGATCAACATTGAGGTTGAATTGAAGATAACGGTGATCAGAGAAGGAGTGATCAGTCGAGACCTTCCAACCCGTTATCATGTCGTTGATGGTATCGGAGACAAGAGTAATGTCAAGGACTTCTTGTCGATTTTTGGTAATGAAAGTGGGTTCATTACCAATGTTACATACAATGAGGTTGGTGCTTAAGATATAATCAAAAAGTGACTCACCCCTGTTGTTGATATCCGAGCTTCCCCATACGGTGTGATGTGCGTTAGCATCACAGCCGATTATGAGTTCAGCCTTCTGCCTCCTTGCTTCTTCGATCAGTCTCTCCAGGTTATCACCAGGGAGAGGTCCCACGTGGTCGTGGGCGAGATATGCCGATGCCAACCAGACTGATCTGCCTGCAGTCTCCAGTTTCGCAGCAGTTATATCCCGATCGCTGAAATTAGGGAGTAAGTAAGCATTAAGGTTTCTTTTCACTAGTATGCACGATCTTGGTTTACCTTTGTCGGTCACATACAGTGAATAATATCCAGGAGTCTTGAGTCCTTGAACCAGGTTGTGTACAATCCATGGTTCTTGGATCAAGACGACATCTTCCCCGCCTTTAGAGAGGCGAAGAACAAGAGCGGCCGAAGCCTTGATAGAGTGTTGGAGGTTAATCTGGATTAGCTGCAGCATTGTCGCTACAATCCTGAGGCACCTCCACCACGGTGTTATTTAGGCCTTCCAAGGAAATCGTCAGTTTCCATATCCGATTGGATATCGCTTACGGAGAGTGACGATTTTGCAGTTGCCGCATGATCGGCGGATTCATCGTCCTCCAGCGAAGGGAACGAGGTAGATGGCTCATCATTCGAGAATTCAGGGTGAGGAGAAGGAGGAGGAAGTTTTCCCGCCTCGAGTTCGTCCTTTTTGTACACCCTCATTTTGACCTCGATCCAGCCAAATCGTATGAGGCCATCTGTTTTTGCCAGGGGAGCCAGGGTTTCCTGATTGATAATGACTACCGCACATCTGTGGGAGCCCTTTTGCTCCTCCAGTTTCGCCACCTTCCAGTTATGGGTCGGTAGAGAGGGGTTGCTTGATCTTAGAATGTCTAAGACGTCCTCTGGAGTGGATGGATTTGGGGGGATCCATATGCGCGATCTTGGCCGGCAGGGGATATCCTCCCTCGCAACGACCTCGAGCCTTGCGCCGGGCCACACCTCTCCAAGCCTACTAATCGCAAGCTTATAGAGGTCAGCCGATCTTTGGTCACTACATGCGACCAGCTTGATGTGGCCTTGATGCCACCCGCCTTCATGGATTAGCGGCGGTGGTCCCGGGTTTTCTCTCATGAATGAGGAGTAATTGCCCGAGAGCGCAGATATTACATCATCCCATCTTTCGTGGGAGATAGTGCCGTCTATGTGACTACGGTCTATAACCGCGATCACAATTTTATCCTTAAGGACCTCGCTAAAAGGCCTGTGAGATGCGGTAGTGGGAGGGTTGCCGGTGTTGTGCACCCTCTGTCTCTTGGGAACCGAAATGGTCCCTTCCACTGATCTCTGGAGTTTTGTCGACAAATCCCCGCTGGTTTTACTGAGGATTTGTTGGGCCCATGCCAGTTTCGCGATTAGGTCCGGGGTCCTGTCCTTCACCGCGATGTTGCCACACATACGCTGGATCCGGATGGCATTACGACGATTTTTGTAGTTCGTCGAGGACGGATTGCGATGACGCGATCCGGCGCTGTTGGTGTGGGTAGGACCATAATGCACAGTCCCACCCCCGCCAGAATTGGGTTTAGTTGTGGGTTTAACGCCGACACCAGAAGGACCATGAGAAGGCACAGTCCCTCCTTCAGTCAGCCTTGCAGACGCGGTGGTAGTTGAAGGGCCAGCAGAGGGGGGACCATGATGCACAGTCCTCTCTCTGTTGGGAAGGGGTTTTTTTTGCTCGCAACCGCTAGTGGAGGGACCATGTGTGTCCACAGTCCCAATCCTAGCTGGTGCCACAAGAGCTTTGCCGGTAGACAGTTTGGTCACCGTACTACCGTCCGGTTTTAAAGGGGAACCGGACGTAAATTTTTTTTGTTTTGTTTTTGTTTGTTTTGTTTTGTTTGGTTTCATATTAAGTCCCACGAGTAGCGGAGAAAAGAGGTCCATCTGCACAGAGATCCGCATTGTGCAGATAAGGCTAGTTAATCCGGCGGGCGCCAGGTATCCGGATACTCCGTACGCGACTGAGCTATTTGATGACTGGGCCCTCAGCCAAGTTGACTCTCGGCACGGGTCGTATGACACCTTACGTCCAGCCCAGGTGGTAAAGGAGGGGAATTTGGAAGGACGTATTGTCCTGTAAAGGCCGCATAGTGGTACACTTAACTGCGCTTTGAGAAAGAAAAGAGGAGAGGGGGACGTAGAGTCCGGGTCAATACTTGGTTGACGCTCGTCAGCAGCCTGTCTGTCATGGGTGGCCCTTAGACAGCATAGCCCGTTGAAGCTGCGCCATAAGCCTTCGCACCGGCACCATCGAATGCAATGATGGTACACACGTCAAGGTGACTGACCCCCGCGAAGGGGATCCGTCGAAACAAAGGATGAAACGGCTGGGCCCTTTAACTTACGACTAGTTATTTGAACTCGTTGCCCAGCATCTGTTATTGCTGTCAAGTTCACAGATCTAGTGAAAATAAAGGCGTCTGCACCCGGAGCGGCTCATCAGACGCATACAAGATTCATCCTACATCGAAGAATCCTCACCGCCTTATAATCCAAAAACAAATCTTTTCCCGACAATGTTTCTAATGTTTCCATATATATCGTTTGAATTTTTTCAATACAAGCGTAAGCCTTCCTTGCATTGCATCCAATACGTATCATTGACGAAGAAATGCTCATGTATCCAGCAAAATGAATCAGATGTTTTTGACATCTATACCTCACTGAGGAATTAGGGTTGATTTCTTTCATTTGCTCGAAAGGAAAATTTTCAGCAAGCAGCTGATATTCACATGTGACTTGCCTCCCATCACAGAGGTTTAACTATAGTGAGGACTCGTAGTTGCCTTGCAAATTGACCACGCCCATTCTGTAAGTTTAGTCTTTCGGCGCTTCTTAGCAAAAAGCAGATTCATATAGTACGCATAGAAGAGTACTTCGCGACAACGTCAGGGTCAATTGAAAAAAATAAATACAGCTGAACTAATATGTATGGCGGGAGACGAGTTTTGCGCGAATATTGCGTAGAATGATTATAATAAAGCGAATTTTAAAAATAAAAACGTTCCAGAATGAAGAAGGAATATCCAAACACTATTTTTGAATACTAAAAAGTCAACAACATAATTGGATTGTTTACAAAAAAATTGCGTAGCTGTGGCAAAAGAATATGTTTGCTTGGAAACATATTGAGTTGAACAATTTTTTGTACATACATTTTATACATCTGAATAGAAAAGAGCAAAAACAATAAATTAGTAATAAAATTACCAAAAAGGTGAAAATGCATGTAAATGCTATATAAGCCTTTTTTGTTAACATATTCACTGTTTTCATTATTTTTTTTGCTTTGACATATTTTCTCTATAATTTGGTAGTTTTTACTTTTCAATAGCTTTTGTTTTCACAAATATACACTTTATAACAAACACAACGATTTTTCCATACGATTTCTACAAATTACTGAAATTGCATCTATTAATTTGTTTTTCACGTTTAAGAAAGAGATATATCACTTCAGAAATATATAGTTTCGCGAAGTGGTCTATTTGATTGCTTACATGTTCGGAATTCGGTTGGACCGAAACATCCTTTTACTCGATGATTTTGTAGCACAAACTCTTTTAAACTCTTTCAACACATCCTCCAAATTTTTCCATTCGCCATTTGTAAACCGATATTCTTTTGACAGTTTTGTGGTGAAGTCTTCTTGTAAAATTAATTTTGTTACCTCAAACTCGTGGCGAAATATTTTTCGCATTTTTCTTATAAATAAACTTCCAAAATCGTAAATATTATTACAAACTGGATTTCGTGTGAACAAAATTTAACTTTGAATTCATTTTCTTTGCAAAAAGATGCCAGGAGTGGATACAATCAAGTCATCATGGGCCGATGAGGTTGAGCTCGATTATGGCGGTTTGCCCCCTTCAACAGAGTCCACCGAGAATGGTCTCAAACATGTCACCGAATACAAGTACAATAAGGACGACAAAAAAATCAAGGTAGTACGCACGTACAAGATCACAAAACAAGTTGTCCCGAAGACTGTGGCGAAACGTCGCGCATGGGCTAAATTTGGTGACTCGAAAGACGACAAACCCGGTCCAAATTCGCAAACTACAATGGTATCTGAAGAGATTTTCATGCAGTTCCTCAATTCCAAGGAGGAGGAGAAAACTAACGAAAATTTGCTGGATCCATCCAAGAACATTGCCAAGTGCCGTATTTGCAACGGTGAACATTGGTCGGTAAATTGTCCATACAAAGGCACCGCAATGGATAATCAGTTGATGGAAAACAAAGCAGCTCCAGCTGCATCAGATGCACCGAAAACAGGCAAGTACGTTCCGCCTTTCATGAAGGACAACCAAAAGGGTGGCCCAGGAATGCGAGGACGCGATGATACAGCTGCCGTTCGTATTTCAAACTTGTCTGAGTCAATGACGGAAGCTGATTTAGAGGAGTTAGTAAAGAAAATTGGCCCGCAGAGTAAAATGTATTTGGCTAGGGATAAAAACACCGGCCTCTGCAAAGGCTTTGCTTACGTACACTTTAAGCAGAGAAAGGATGCCGCTGCTGCTATTGAAATCCTCAATGGACATGGTTATGACCATTTGATCTTGAATGTGGAATGGTCGAAACCACAGACCAATTAAATTATTCCACAATTTGTGAATTTTAATGCAAAGTAAATAAAGGAAATCAATTGGAAATGCAGTTGCTTGTATTTAATTTGTTTGTTGAGCTTGATCGACAGTTTAAAGCGAGATGACAACCTTGTTGTTAAGGAAAGGCATCCCAAGGAGCTACATATGGGGCGTAGTGTCAAGTTTGTGCAATAGAAAGGAGCCACGTCGATGTTGTATTAACTACGTGAAAGTTTAAAGTGTTCGAAAGCGAAGTACAAGCAGGAGTTGTTATACACACGCACCCTATTTTAGAGTAGATTTCGAGCAAGTCACTTCATGTTTGTTTCGTTTCTGTTGTAGGTAGCAGTAAAATTCTAAGCTCTTGCATTTCTTTTAGTTTTTTACTGAAACAGTTTGCATTCGCAGGCAGCCAAGCGTATAGATTCCATGAGATTGGGTTTCGGCCGAAGGTGATAAAGAAGCCGAAGTTCGGACTCTAGTTATGTATGGAATAGCATATCGCACAAACGCTTTCTTGACGAAATTTTCAATGACAAGAGAGAGTACACGACGAGGAAATGTCTCATGCACTAATTGAATTCTTTCACGGTCTGTATGGCATGTGGCACCGTCTTGAAATATTATCCAATTTAGACAGAAAGAACTCTGTTATCATGTCGGGATATTGATCACCAGCTAAAGTCACTGCTATGCTAGTCTGATTTTTGAAGAGGTATGGCTCAACGATAACTCCAGCCTAAAATCCGCACCAAGCAGTGACAAGTTGTGGATGCATTTGTTTTTCGACTGTCACATGTAGGTTCTCTGAACCCAAAATGCGCCAATTTTGACCATTAACAAACTCATCAAGGTAAAAATGTGCTTCATCGCTTAGGATGATTTTGCTCGAAATATCAGCATCCATTTGTTGATGTTTAATAATCCATTCAACGAACTCTCTTTGCTGTGCATGGTCATAAGCCTTCAGTTCTCGTGTCAATTAAACTGTGTAAGCATGGTGCATGGACTTTCACCAACACTCTCACGCACTGCTTCGATATTGCCATTTGAACGGGTTGTTTTTGGACGACCAGTGCGCTTAGCATCAACAACTGATCCTCTCTCCCAGAATTTTTCAATTACTCTCTTCGCAGTTGAACCGTGGCGGTGGCCGCCAAACCTGCATTATTTTTGAAATATTGTTCAGCAATCAAAACACGATGTTCTCTCGTGTAATGCTTCATTTTTAACAATCTTTTTTTACTAGTCCCAATCTGTCAGCTGTTTTTTAGGGTTGCTGTTTATAATAGCTGTGTTTAATGAAAAAAAGATCAGAACAAGTAAGTAAGTAAGTAAGTAATTTTTATTGAGATTTGTTTTTCTTTTTTTACACATTTAGATATTTTTACAGAGAAGTGATTCTTAATCTAGTTAATATTAATATTATCGCCGACTTAGAAGTGGCCAGGCTACACAGTTTTACAAGAGTAATGCTTAACTAAAATTACAGCATAAATAAAATAGAAAAATTTCTGAGTTTTTGTTAAATATGTCCACTCAACAAGGACGATAAATTATTACTAAGAGCTTAACCTAGGGGAAAGGGGGGAAAACAGGGAACGAGGTAATAACAAAGAGTGAAAGAGACGACAGGGGGTCGAATCTATGTTTAATATTAACACAAAATGTGTGTACAGCATATCAAATGTATCTAGCCATTACTTTTAAGAATATATGCATAAAGTCTTTTCGTTTTAGTGTGAAAGAGATACATACATGTTTACAGATAATTAAATAATAAATTACGTAGAATTATTTTGTACTTCATGTTTTTTTATTTTTTTGGCCTTTTCAAATATTTGTCTTTTGATCATTCTTATGATTTATTACAATAATATTTTTGATTAAATTGTACATTTTTTTTTATTTTTTTTTTATTTTTTTTTTTTTATTTTTTGTAAGTGAATGGAGAGTTGCATGTTAACTTTATCCTCTATAGTTGTTAGAGGTATTTTTTGTATAAAACGGAGAAAGAAAAGAATAATCATTGTTATTAATTTCAAAAAGGGCGTTCGAGCTTTCACAAGCTAGACCAATTGGGGAGACATAAAACCTATCGGAAACTGAAAAGTTTATATTCTCCTCAAAAACGTTTTGAAGGATGGGGTTAGAGTGGTGTTGAAGAGCAATAATCCTTTTTTTTTTTTGAGAGGGAAGTCATGTAGTTGAGTATAGGGTTAATATCGGACTCTTTATAAAGGGTTTTATTATGGAACCATTTACCAGACGGCGGTCTAAATTTCGAAATACATTTTCTAATAATTTTCCTTTCAAATCCTTGAAGCTCCAGTGCCATGCTAGGTGTAATATGGAACCAGGACGAGAAACCATATGTTATTACAGGTCGGATAAGGGTTTTATACATTAAAAGTTTGGTTCTTTTCTCGACGTCTCTTGAATTTAGTAAAGATTTAAGCATTGCAGCCGCAGCTTTGCCTTTATTTAAAGCTCCTCGAGCGTGAGGGTTCATTTTGAGACGTTCGTGGAAAGCTCGGTTAATGGTCGGGAGTTGACTATGTTTTCGGCTTCGATCAAAAGGCTTCTTAGCGTCTCCACTCGTGGTGCTTCCTCTCTCATTGTCACCATCAACACCTTCTTGACCGATTGTACCATGCGCTCCCACGCACCTCCCTCACTTGGATTCAATGGGCAGATAAACCTCCAATCGATCGATTTGCTCGTCTTGCGTCGACTGGCAGGCACAAGGCGGCGTCAATGCGTCCATTTACACGGAGTAGACCGTCTGGATCCAGGATGGGTGTGAGCCGAAATATTGGACTTGTTTTAGGCACACTGCTGTGTTTCTCGAGGGAAAAAATCTCCTGGTGGTATACGTCCCGCTGCGATTAACGACACAGGAACTTCTCTGCAATCAGAATCTCTCCTACGGTCAACTCCTTTCTGGGGACAGGTGAGAGTTTCGTTGCGGTTGGCTGGCTGGTTGACTCTCCCTGGAGCTTTGAGGCAATTCTAATTCGCACCCGAGTAAGTAAGGCAAGGCTTCTCATAACCCAGGCTACTATGCGTCTCACCTTTAAAAACGAAGAAAAGTTAGCAATATTAATTAAAGGGCCACTTGCCTGAGTGATATGCAAAATTCTGGGACGTAGTTCTTCTTCAAGCGTCTCGGGAGCTGGATCGTAGGAGTGTGACCATTGGTGCTCATGGAGACGAAGAAACTCTGGGCCGACTATCCATCGACTATTCGAATTAAACTTTGGGAAACTTCTGGCTCGTGTGGCATCGTCCGCCACATTCGAATCCGTTGGAAGCCAGTGCCAGTCTGAAGATTCCGATACATCCAGGATTTCCGCCATCCTGTGAGCGACGAATGGTTTGAACCTACGTTCGGAAGACCTTATCCAGGCAATGGTGGTTTTCGAATCGCTCCAGTACACCACTCTAGAGATGCGTATTGTTTTGATGGTTGCTTGCAAACGGCTTCCTAGAACTGCGGCTTGCAGCTCTAGTCGAGGAATCGAAAGGATTTTCTTTGGCGCGCATCTCGTCTTACCGCATATAAAGGCCACGTCCACTTGCTCCTGCAACTTGATGCGGAAGTATGCTACAGCGGCGAATGCACTTTCGCTAGCGTCGGTAAAGATGTGTAGTTCTAACCTCATCAGTTGGTAAATGTGGCGAATAACAGCGGCTGATCCGAAACTGTCCCACATTGTTTAACTCCGTCCACCAGAGTTTCCACCGACAGTAAAGGTCATGAGGCAATGGGTCGTCCCATCCGATACCAGTTTTCCAGGTGCCTTGCAGGAGTAGTTTCGAGTAAATTAGGTAATCAGTGAGAAATCCGTACGGATCGAAAATGACCATCACGATTCCCAATAGTTCCCTCTTCGTTGGTGGTCTTGATGATTGTAGAACCTCCTTGGCGATCCGACTGAACTTAAGACGGAAGCGAAATGTGTCATCTTCGGTGTTCCAGTACATGCCTAGGATCTTCTCTTCTCCCTTATCTGCTTCGACGCTGTTCTCTGTTGAAGACACACCACGGAATTGGTTGTTAAGTTTGTCTTGCACCGCCTTTATGTTGCTGACGAAATTTCGCAGATTAAAGCCTCCTTCAGCGTGAATTCTTTTGACATCTTGACCAATCCGCTCGGCTTCGACCTGGCTGGAAAAACTGCATACAAAGTCGTCCACGTAGTGGTTGTTCACGATAGCGTTGACGGCTTCTGGCGACTCACTCTCAAACGAATAGGCGTTCAGGTTTTTTATGTATTCGGCTGCGCATGGTGAACAAGCGGCACCGAATATCATTGATGACATGGCATATGTACGTATTGGCTGATCTGGGCGTCCATCTCTCCATAGGAACCTCTGGGCATTCACATCTTCGGCAAGGATCTTGATCTGCGAGAACATTTCCATAATATCGGCAGCTAGCCCAACAATGCCTTGGCGAAACTTGAAGAGGACTGACAAGAGCGACTTTGCTTGCTCTGGTCCTTTCAGCAGCATGGAGTTCAGCGAGATTCCTCGGACTTCAGCATCGTCGAAGACAATGCGGAGTTTCTTTGACTTGTGCTGGTTGATAACCCCAAAATGCGGAAGGTACCATGTCCGATCACTTCTACTTGCCGATTCACTTGGTGAAAGCTCCTTCGCGAAACCCTTGTTGATGTAGTTAGCTATTTGGGATCTGTACTGATCGGCGTAGTCTGGTTCTCTTCGCATTTTGCACTCAATGTTGTGCAAACGCTTCTTCGCCATTTGTAAGCTAAATGGCATAATCACATTATCTTTGCGCCATAGTAATCCGGTTTCAAACTGTTTGCCAATGCGTTTCGTTGTTTCTTTTAAGATTCTCCTCGCTCGCACTTCATCGTTAGACCCCAATACTTGTTCCGGTTTGTAAACTCCGAAGTTCTTCACGGTAAAGTAGGAATCGTTCAATCTGTCAATCTTACTGAAGACATCATTTTCACGAATGTGAAGAACTACCGGCTGGACACTTTCGTGAACTCCCTGTGGTCCATAGGCGACCCAACCCAACTCCGTGTGTGTTGCAATCACGTTGCTCTGCTTACCCTCGATTGCGGCACTGGTAGGAGCGCCCAGGTGACAGTTGTCCAGTCCAATCAGGAGCACTGGTTTGGCATCCTTGTAGTCGCTGATGGGAATATTCTTCAAATGGTGTACCTCTTCCTTGCTAAGTGACTGAATCGGCAAGTCAAGATTCGGTACGGTTCTGACGCCTCTCATTGAAAAATGTAATGACCCTCTCTCAATACAGCGAATATCAACGGATGTGATAATTGTTCGGGACGGCTCGTGTACTATTTTGTCGCCGAACCACTGCAGCGTTAAGGACCTTAATTTACCGGTGAAGCCCAGTTCCGTTGCTATTTTGTCTTCTAAGATGGTGAGAGAAGAGCCTTCATCGAACATGGCAAACACACGCTTTTCTCCTCGTGGACCCGACAAGATTACTGGCAATATACGGAATAGATGGCCATTATGGTCTTGCGTGCGGCAGTTATGCAATCTTTGTGGAGCCGATGGTGGAACTTCATTGCCCTCGTCGTGTAAGAGCTTGTGATGGAACCTGCGACATCCCTCTTCGTCGCACCTTTTTCGACTGCGGCATGATGCAGTGCCATGATCAATTTTAATGCACGAGAAGCAGAGGTGCCTGCTCTTGACGAGCTTCCAGCGGTCTGCAATGGCTGGTTGGCTCCACAACAAACACATACTATTTTGTCGGTAGGCCTTGTCCCATTATTTTTCTTCTCGGTGGTGGTAGTGTGCATCAATCTGCGTGGATGCGATTGTCCTCTGGCAACAACGGCGGAACTACTTTGTGGGATAAGCTGAACCACTTTGGTGAGCTCAGTTAACCAGGCGGAAAAGTCCTTAGGAGTGGAATAAGGTTGTTTGTTCAATGCATATCTTGCCCAGTCGAACCTTTTGGTCATTGGCAGCTTAGTGATGAGTTCGTCGAGCAATGTTGGATTGCCTAGATGCTGCCAGTTGAGCCTTCACCAGCAGTTCTGGACGGCCAAAACGAAACGAAAGAGTTGTAATAACTTGGGCAACGTTGTTCGGATGGATTAGTAAAGATGAAACAGCTTCTCTGGCTTCGCCTTGAAGACATCTCTGAAGACGAACGGTGTTCTCCATCGTGGAATACTGGAAGTTGGCAGTGGTTTCTTCATAATTGGCCAGGAAAAGTGGCCAATCGTCTGGCTTCCCAGAGAACACAGGCAGATCGTACAGTTTTTTGAACTGTTGATGGGCCATTCCATTATTTGTTGACTGAGTTCCTGATGTTGACGACTCTCGTTCACCAAAACGGCGATTTATCTCCAAGTCGTTACTCTGGTTCTGGCGGTTTACTGCTTCACGTAGACGCTGCGTCTCGGCCTGGGTGGCACTGGAGTCACTGCGTAGCTGTTCCACTGAGTCCTTAAGAGCGCCTATTTGGGCTACCAATGCTGTCAACAAGTGATCCGATTGTGGCCGCGGTTGTTCCTCCTCATCCATGTTGTTGGCGGATACGTTTTTCTCTGAGCGAATTTCAGAAAAACGCCTCCTGTATCGCAGAGGGGCTATGCCCTTGTTGGTACGAGCACTTGTGCGTTGCGGCGTTCACATTCGATGATCAATGCAACAAAATGGCTGGCGATTTGTTGCTAATGTGACTGCAAACAACTGCAATGTCAACTGGACAGTTATTGTTCGCTTTATAATTTCAATTGGTACTTACAATGCTGCTGCAGCTCAGTTGAGCCACAGCAGAACGGCAAATTAATACAAAATACTGCAGGTACTAATTTCGCAAGCGTGCGATGACAACGGCAATCGGTGGTGGACGTGTGGTTGCAGCAAAACGGCAATTTGCAACAACAGTAATAACTGCGACACTCAGGCGACGACAAAACAACGGCAACTTCCAATAACAGCAATAACTGCGACACTCAGGCGACGACAAAACAACGGCAACTTCCAATAACAGCAATAACACTTGATACTAATACGATGACGATAACGGCAAAAAAAAAAACAAGTGTGCTGCGATCCAAGACTTGACAATGAGACTCGGCAGCGGCGCATAGAAAAGTTAAAACTTTGTAAACTTTGCTAATAAAACAACTTATTCAAATCAATTAGGTTTATTCGGTTAAATCGTTTATAGTTCTCTTTTGTAAAACGTTGGTTTTAAATTTGTATGATTGCTGCCGCTGCCAACCGATGATTTATGATGCGTAGACTCAACTCAATTTATGGTCCACTAGTTGCAATTATTTATAGGTCGGCCAATCAGCAACAGGCTTGTAGATAATTGATTTGTCCATCTGTTGGCGAAGTTTGTTAGTCGTTAATGGTGCTGCCAACTTTCGCTGACTGCGACAAATGTTTAATGTGTATAATGTAATCTATAATTTTTGATGTTATGTGTAAGGTACAAACAATTTTTTTTTTATAATTTGCTTACGCTAAAGGTTTTTTTTTCTGTTTTTACAGTACCCTTATATTGCTAAGAACACAGCGTAAGCATTTGTGTTTAAGAGCAAACAGCACCTGGCAATATCGTTATTCATTGCATGCTTTTCGGTGCTGCTTACTATTAGAAAGAATAGAGAGATAGGAAAGAGGTTTGGTGCGATAAGATTTGTTCTCCACTGGTGGCGTCTAAATTGCTTTAGGGAGATCTGTTTTCTGGTGTGTATTCAATTTAAAAATCATGTACCTGGTCGGGATTCGAACGCACGACCTGCCAATCACTTAGTGAATACACTACCATCGCACCATTGCCATCCATACTCATATGTGTATTGTGTACGTCCTAACAACTCAACGACTAAAAGAAAAAAACAAGCGGACTCCATCTCGCTATTAAAGAATTTGAAAACTGTTAACCACCGACGCGTCGCTACGGTCTATGACTGCGATCACAATTCTGTTTTTTAGGACATTACTGAAAGACGTATGAGATTTGACGGTAGACGTTATGCATCCTCAGGCGCTTGGAGACCAAAACAGCCTCCTCCACCGATCTCTGACGCTTTGACGCAATGTCGCCGCTAGTATTGTCCTTTATTATTTGGTTTGTTTGGTTTTTGTTTTTTCATGTTTTTGTTCCCACGAGTAGCGGGGAAAGGAAGGTCCATCTGCACAGAGATCCGCGTTGTGCAGATAAGGCTAGCTGATCCGGAGGTCGCCAGATATCCGGATACTCTGTTCGCGACTGAAATTGTTAAACAGGTCCTCAGCCAGGTTGACTATCGGCACGGGTCGTTTCACACCTTAAGTTCAGCCAAAGGGATAATGAAAATGGAGATGGAGAGGAAGGAAGTGAGGAGAGAGAGGATGAGGAGAAAGTGGGAGCAGGACGGAATATCCTATGGGCAGTTCTTAGTAGACGCTCAATAAACGGCCTGTCTGCCATGGGTGACCCTTCTGACGACGGTAGTCGTCGACACCATAGCCTGTTAAATCAGCATCCTTAAGCCTCCACACCGACACCAACTAATCTAGAATGGTGCACTCGACAAGGTGACTGACCCTTCGTGGACGAGACATGTGGATAACAAAGAGAGGATTTTATGTTATATATGTATTGTTACATCCAGGCTAGGATTCGAAAAGATAAAACGTATTTCTATTTAATTAATCTTTATTAGTTCTCTTTCAATGTCTTTTACTTCTTGATTATTATTCTAATAATTTACTTATTTAATCCAACAATTCACTTTCACAATTAATCAGTTTAAAATAAACAATCACTTTTCTCTTATTCAATACTTCCACTTTTTCTCTATACTTTTCACTACCTACTGTCATCTATCGCACTTCTTTATCGCGGTTCAAAACTATAATGTCTTGGGTGCTCCTGCGACATCTATTTATATGTACTAAGTATTCCATAGCCACTCAAACTGCTTTTCAAATTCTACCAAATATCGGTTATATGACTCTCTACTAGATGGCGGTGAAAGTTGACTATTTGATGCTGAATGTCACAGTTTGAGCAAACATGCAACAGCAGATAAAAACAAAAAAAATTGTTGTTAATTGGAAATTAATGTAGTATGTATGTACGTTGAACTAAGGTAAATTACAATTGTTGGACAAAAATGAGAAATAATATCAATTATAAGAATAGCGACATGAATATGAAAATTATTAAATAAGCAAGGTATGACAATAAATAATTTTAACTGAATATTTAACATTTATCCCCCCTGGAAGACCATGTCTTTCAGCTAAAGGAAGGGGAGCCAATTCAACGATAGGTCACACGTATTCCTCGGCTTGTGTGATATAGAGGCAACTCTTACTCCTTTGTGTCCTTTTCTGAATGGATTGTTTTCACTCGTCTAAATTTGGGTCCTTAAGCATGAAAACGTTCCTAACGTTCTGCCGTTTTGGTCGCTCCTGGAGTGAAGTCACATATTCAGCATGCCATCTTTTCCCGAACCCCTGCTTAAGTTTCTGTAAGAGAAAGCAATTAATATACGGACAAACATTATGAACACAAATATCAGGACGAGGAACAGTGGTATACGGTTCCCCAATTAAAAATTGAGCCGGATTTAAAGCGATAGGATCCATATCGGAGGTTGGCCACATGGGTCGATAGTTTAAAAGCGCCTTGATTTGAGTTAAGAGAGTGTATAGCTTCTCATAAGTCAGTTTGTGATGGCCAACTACTCGGTAAAGGTGAAATTTAATGGATTTGACTCCCGCCTCCCACAAACCTCCGAAGTGAGGTGTGGCAGAGGGAGTAAACCTCCACGCTATTTTATCCTTGGAGAGGTGGTCGATAACAATCTTGTTGTGTGTGAGATGCCGCCTTGCGCCGTGGAAGTTCGTCCCGTTATCGCTCTAAATATCGACGGGTTTGCCACTTCGCGATAAGAAACGATCAAGAGCTGCAAGAAATGCTGTAGAGGAAAGATCGCTGCCCAATTCCAAATGACTTGCCCTTGTCGCGAACAATACGAATAACGCGATGTAGCATGCTTGTGAATTTCGGGTTCCGTCCTCTTGCCGTTTCGTGTTTTGGGCCCAGCGTAGTCTAATCCGACCCCTGAAAACGGACGCTAAAATCGATTACGTTCTGATGGTAGAGCGCCCATTAGCTGGACTGAGGTATTCTTTCGATAGCAAAAACAGGCAACGCAATCATAAACTACTTTTTGTAGCAGGTTGCGATAATCAATAATAAAAAATTCTTCACGAAGCAGAGCACACTTTTGCGAAACACCCGCGTGTAGATTCTGTCTATGAATATGTTCGATTATTATAACAGGATGTTTTACCGAATAGGAGACTTCTGAGTGCTGAATGCGATCACCGGCACTCATTGTTTGTCTACAAATGGGCTTAAATGTAACAGCATGTTTGCCTTTTTTAACATTTCACCCTTACGAATGGCGTTTATTTCGATTAAAAAACTGACCGATTGATATAATTTTGTACATAAGTCTTGTCCTTGCTTTTGAAAGTTCTTTGGGAGACAGTGAGAGACTTTTTAATAAAGCCGATTTCATGCACGCGTTTGAAACGAAATGAAGAACATATGCAACTGAGATTTTAAATAGCGGGAAACATTGGTTGTTAGGGTACCAAGGATGTTAAGTATTTTGAGTTCGATTATAATACCTGAGCAGGTGACCCCTCCTCGAATTCTTCGATCGGAATACCACTGATTGAGAACTTTGTTAGTGGCCATTGAGTTAATTTCAGCCTAATCCACGATGGTAAGAACCAGCACAGGTCATTTTCAAGCAAATGGAGTGGTGAAATGCCGCGAGATGCGCAGTCAGCTAGGTTTTAGGAAGGCACATGAGGCCATGACTTTCTTGGAATCGATGATAAGATTTCAGACTCGCGATTCCCTATAAAGATTGACCGCCTTTTGGTAGAGCCAATTGAGGACGATGCAGAGTCTGTCCATGCGAAAACTTTCATTTCTTTATTCTGTAAAGGAAGCTCAATACTAATAGAGCGGTAGTGGGTCGAGTGGTTTGGAGAAATGATATCGTCCCAGTTGTATTTGCGGTTCCTAAAAGAGAATTTTAATGCCTATAAAGGCAGGAGTAAGAAATTCTATGTGGTCGAATGTCCTCGAAGACATTCCGAGCTGTGTTGTACAAACTTATTTGGTGACAACTGGCGCTGATCCTCCAGTAAACTGAAAAGTTTAGGCCAACAATTAGTCGTCCACTTTCGGAGATTAAGCCCACCTGACTTGAGCAAGTTTTTTCACCTCCAGACAAAGAGTTGTCATTTCTTCAATGGAATTTGCACCGGTCATTGTGCCGTCGACGTAGTCATTTAACAGCACTTCGGCCGAGCGAAGAAACAAATGCTTTGAGTCGAGCGCCAGCTGGAATAGAGTGCGTTCAAGGTCACTGGATTTTCTCCAAAGTATAACATTGCTTTGTAGAGTGATTGCTTGGTAAATAGCCAATTGCATTCCACCCCTTGAACATTTTAACCGCAATACCCGCCATGCAAGGAATGCTCATTAGTTCACAATCAAGCCTGTATTCGAGTGTACAGTGAAGTTCAAAGAATCTTTCCTCAGCCGTACAACACGAATGTGGAATACTTTTCCACGCTCTATTTTTCCTTCACATTATAACCTACAAACATTTAAAACCAACGTGCATCGGCATCACTCCTTTTCTTCTAATCCTAATTTCCTTAACGCCCGCGCTGTGTAGTCATCTTCTTACATGATAAGGGTAAAATAAAATCCGTTTCAGCTGATCCACCAAAAACTACTCTCACCTTTGTTTTACTACTATTACTGTTTATATTGTATCTACCATCACCATCAGGTAAGCGGGAATGGGTTTTAATATTCCTTATCTCTTATCTCTGCTTGTTGGTCTTCTTTGTCGGCTGATTGGATTTATTATTGAATCTTACTATACTAATTACAATTGAACTGACTGCGAAGGACCATTATGTTTTTAGGTATTTCATGATGTTGGTTTTGTTGTTTTGTGTTTTTTATGTTAAATGCTTATCTAATCCAAGAAATGTATTCAAAAATGTTTATATAATTTTTTAATGTGTGTAATGTAATCTAAATGTAATGTTTTATGTAATGTGTAATGAACGATTGTGTTACCAAATAATTACGTGTATGTGTACTGTGTCCAAACAGCTCAACGATTAAATCAAAAAGAAAAGAACAAGCGTACTCCGTCTCGCTATTAAAGAATTTGAAAACTGTCTGACGATTAGGCGAATATATGGAAAATCATTGTGATTGTTGATAAAATGTATATTTAAGTGAAATCAAAACCTATGGAAAAGAAAAACTACCAATTTATGGAGAAAAAACCTGAGACAGGATGTTAAAGCAAACAAAAAACAATAAAAACAGTGATCACGTTTACCAAAATGGCTTGTGCAGCTCTTGATGCAGAATTTAATCTTTTTGTACTTAGTAGTATTAAATGTATGTATAGGAACTTGTTCAACTTTATTTGTTTCCAAACAAAAATATATTTTTCCACAACAATGCGATTCTAACGTTTACATCTTTATTTCTTGTACACAATCCTATAGACCTTTTCACCAAGCTATCTCTTTCTGAAGTACCGAATCCCTTTCTTAACCGTCAAAAGCAAATTGAATGATAAAATTGCAGAAACATGCACAAATCGTATGGAATAATCATTGTTATTGTTAATGAAGTGAATATTTAAGTGAAAACAGCAGCTATTGAAGGTTAAAAAGTAACACATTATAGAGAAAAAACGTGAGAAAGTATGTTAAAGTAAAAAAAGCAATAAAAACAGTGAACATAATCACCGAAAATTGAAAAAAGTGTGTGAATAAAAAGTAAAAATGTACCTACGTTTAGAAAACTTTTCAACTTCAACCCGTGGAGAAAAACCCTACAACTGCACCCAAACACCTCTTTCCTATCTCTCTATTCTTTCTAATAGCAAGTAGCACCGAAAAGCATGCAATGAAATACGATATTGCCATGTGCTGCTTGCTGTTAAAACACAAATGCTTACGCTGTGTTCTTAGCATTATAAGGGTACTGTAACAACAGAAAAAAATCCCTTTAGCGTAAGCAAATTATAAAAAAAAACTTATTTGCTTCCAAACAAAAATATTTTTTTGCCACAACGCGATTGTCACGGTTTCACTTTTTTGTACAGAATATTAATATATTGATAACTTTTTAGTATTCCAAAATACTGATTGATGGATACTCCTTCTTAGTTCTGGAAATTTGTTTATGTTATAATTCGCTTTAATACAAACTTATTACGAGTTATTCGCAACAAAAACATTTTTTGCCACAACTACGCGATTCTTACTTTATCAGTTATATTTTGTACACAATCATATTATAATATTAAGTTTTTAATATTCCAAAACGTGGTTTGGATACTCCTTCTTAGTCCCGGAACTTGTTTTTTGTTAAAATTGGCTTTGTTATAAACTTTTTAGGAAATATCCGCGAAGAACGTATTTCCCGCCATGCAAATTCGCCATTGTTTTCCTTCATTTCATTCAGCTTTGCTTTTTTTTGAGTTCGATTAACACTGACGTTGTCGTTAGGAGGTCTATTGTAGTTTTTAGTATTTAAAAATAGTGTTTGATACTCCTTCTTAATTTCCCACCTAATATTTAGCCATTTCAACCAATCAGCGGTTGAGCCTAAGTTTGGCTGTGGCATACTGAATGCCCTCAATGCCCTCATTACCTACGTTACCTGGCCTACTGTTCAATCGTTTCAATTGCTTACAGCATCCAATCAGCTGTCAGGTGCAAGAAAACGTTTTTTACCTCACAGCCTCACACACATTTTCCCATTCCCATAATACAAAGTGCGTCTCTAAAAATATCCGACCATTTCTTATTTTGATTTACCTTTTAAAAATCAACAGAAAATAAGCACAAACGAAAATGATTTCAAAAATAAAACTTTGGCAAACGTCACCACACTGACTTTACCCCTAAAAACAAAATATAAGAAGCGCAAACCACAACTGATGAAGACGGTTCTCGAAAGGAAAAGTAATATCAGTTCGTTTCTGACAAGGTCTTTAAACACAAGAACCTTTAGCTAGGATGCAATCAAAACCGGATAAAAAACGTATTAAACGAGGTGATCGAATATTAACCGAGAAGCCCTTCGTTTATGCTCTTCATTCCAAGTACCGCAAGGAAAGATGTGATTACTGTTTGACTGCGTATGTAAGTGAAAAACTTATTTCAGCAGGAAATACATTTTTACTTTTCCTCCAGAGGTAAACCTTCAAAGTGTTCAAACTGCCAATATGTGTTTTACTGCAATAGAGCATGTCAAATGCAAGCCTGGCCATTGCACAAGATTGAATGTGGATATCTGAAGAAGACAGCTCCTCGCACAGTACCAGATGCAGCGAGAGTGCTTTCTAAAATCATCATCAAGCTCGAACAGGGTGGTGATTCGATTAGAAGCTACTACACAGATACATGTTTCCGCAAATTTAAAGATCTCATGTCACGTAAGTGAGAAATATGTCCATTGATGTTTCCCTGTCATAGCCAACTTTATTAGATTACGCTGAAATGAAGAATGATGCGAAGCGAGTGGAACATTTAGAAGCGTTGCGCTCAGTTTTGTGTGATCTAATGGATGGAATTGTGGTGCCAAATCATTCGGAATTAATGGCTATATATGGTCGGGTGAGTAGCCACCTTGATGGTAAAATAATTAATGATTTTTTAATGAACGCTTTGGTACATATGGCATAAGCATTTTAATTATCACATGATAGGGCAGCGGAGTGCTTTGTTTTAATAAACTGCAGTCAAGTTTATAACGTTTCGGGATATGCGATAAAATTGACCTTATGCAAGCAACAAAAGGCTTACATCCATGTAAATGGATAATCACTTGTGGACTAATTCAATGACGAATAAATCAAAACAGGGCATTAACTAAAACCTAGCTTTTCCAACCGTTTGTGTCCGAAGTTTTATTTCATTGTCACTAATGGAAAGGATTTTAATTTAAGAAACTTCTCATGACATTGCAGATACTGCATGTTTGACAGTCTTTCGCAAAAGATGAGACGGTGAAAAACTTTAGGTGCTACTTGGCCCTGGGTTAAATTGATCCTGGGTAACCTCAGTCAGTAGTCCAACACACTAACCACTAAGCCCATTCAATATAAACTGCATTACTTTTTGCCACGCCCCTGATCTCTATTTTGATTTATTTGGCAATTGCAAGTAATCTCTCATTAGCTGCTAAGATCAGACGATAGTTGGCTCAGCGCCAGCACACCTCTTGGCAACACGCCACTCAGTGTTTTTTAATTTAAATGAAAAATACTTTACGTGGGGGCACACAAGTGCAGAGAAACGCATATTTTCATTCAGGCAAGAATTCTGCCAAACATCGGATCATGTGAAGTCAATAGCAAATATGTATACACCAGAGAAACGCAATTCTAAAGTTCAGCGCAGTGTGCACCGGTCGCTATTTTTAGCCGCATTTTGGCATACTTTTTACGAGTGGTTCCGGTATCTATTTTTTCTAAACAGATGGTAACAAATGGCTTCAACATACTTGATCCTGAAATGAATTCAATTGCAACGGGTATTTATCTCGGCGTTTCTGTGACTGATCATAGCTGTAAGCCGAACGCAGTGGCAACATTCGAGGGAACCACATTACACATTCATGTTACCGAAGACATGGAGTATTTGGATTGGTCAAAGGTGACGCATAAAATACTTTAACAAAATTCGTACTAACTGTAAAATTTAATATGTAGATCTTCATCAGTTACATTGATATCCTCAACACATCCGAACAGCGGCGACAAGACTTGAAAGAAAACTATTTCTTCTTATGTATATGTTCCAAATGCATTGATCCACAAGAATCAACCGAAATGAATGCCGGTGTGTGTCGCAACTGCAGTGAAATGATTGACGTCTCGCTTAACAATTGTCCAAAGTGTGGAACTGGGATCACTCCCAAATATAGGAATGCTTACAATGAGACGATGGCTCTGACCAAAGGCCACTTGGACAACATGAAGGACACAACCTGTAAGTTGTGTTTATTTTCATCTAGATCGGGGTTTTTAACAATTTTCCATTAGATCTTGACATTTGTAAAATGTGCCTAGCAAAACACAAAGGTGTGTTACATCCCATGAACTTGTGGCATGTGAAAATGCTTGATGCCGCTGTCGAAAGTGCTTTTGCTGTCAAGAAATGGACGGATGTACTAGAATTTGGCATACAACTCATTCCAGGATTCAGGTAAATCGCGCAGTTGAATTTAAAGAATTTGTGACAACGTTGTATATTAGGAAATACTATGGTAGCTGGAATCCAATATTGGGGCTTCTTTACGTAAAGGTGGCCAAACTTCAAATGAACGATGGCTTTCTCAAGGAAGCCAAACGCAATTTAGACGAAGCTTTTAAGATCATCGCAGTCACACATGGTCTTGATCACAGTTTGTTTCGGGAGCACTTGAATCCACTAATGTTGCAGCTCACATACGAGCTGTCGGCGTAGGATATAGGTACAATACTGTAATATGTTTTAGAATGTAAATATATGGTAACTTTTTCAACATAAATATTTATATACAAAAAACTGTATTTCGATATTCAAACTATTGAAGTTGGCACGATCATCTGTGTTCTGGAACAGGTCGCGAATTAGGTGTTTAATCTCTTCAGCCTCGTAGTTCGCTGTCAGAATGTCATTACCTTCATCATTGTAACAATCATCTGGCAAAATATTCTGCCAGACATTCTTTAGCAAATCCAATTGCCTGAGACACTGACGAACAAGTTTCTGTGGGAAATACTAAGAGCGGTTAAGACATCCGTTAAGTCTGCAATAGAACATTTGCTTCGAAAGTTATTTTCAAGTGTGATTCACTCTTACCAAACCCTTGACGTGTTCCCATGAGCAAAGCCTGTTTAATAATTATTTGACTGTTGAAATGTTCCAATGCAAGGCACTGTAGGGACTTCACAAGTGTGGCAAATGATGGTATTCCCTTGTCCGAATTCTTGGTTACCCAGTGAACCAGAAACGGCGTTGTTATAGAACAATGCAAACTGTTGCGGGATATTTTGCAATAGTTTTTCCTGATGCATGGGCACTTCGGCTACATATCGATATGTGATCGTTTGTATTATAGACCCTGCCTGGCGGATAATTTTTTCCATCAGATGTACAAGTTATTACGGATACAAATAGTCAGCAGTCACATCTTTCCATAGATAAAGCCAATCTGCTTGCTGCTCACTTTGCAGCTAGCTCAACGCTCTCAGATTGTGCCTGTACTCAAGCGGATAGAATACACCATGGGCCCAATCCACTTTCGCACTCGTATAGTGGCAAGAGTACTTCAAGATTTCAACTTACACAAATCCGCTGTTACCACGCTGGCAAAACCACTGCGTAAGCTTTTCTATCTTTCTTATTCTTCGGGGCTCTTTCCGAGAAGATGGAAAACAGCATTTGTCCAGCCCATCCCTAAAAAAGGCGAATCTTCGTCCACTGGTGATTTGATGACTTATCTAACCATAAAGTGGAACCAATCTCTTCATCATGGCGGTGAAAGCAAGATCGTTGCGCTTGATACTTCGAAAATGCGTGCATTTGGAATCGATGATACTCTTCTTCAATGCATTAGAAATTACCTCTCGGACCGTTCAATTCAAGTTGCTCTGGACGGCTTTAAGTCTGCAACCCACCAAATAAATGCTGGTGTATCCCAAGGCTCTATTTTGTCTCCGACTGTCTTTCTCATTTTAATAAATGATCTTCTGTCTGTTACTTCTACAGTCTCAGGCAGAGACTCTGCACGGGTCGGGAGCTCGTTAAGTAAGTTACTTCTACTTATACAGTACGCTCAGCCTTCAAAATGGTTTTTCAAATTCACGTCCCTCTTCTTCGGGCGTGGAACTGGAACGGGAACCTATGTTAAGCTCAATAATTTCCGACCTTTATAGCATATTTAAGTGGGGTACAACCAATAGAGTGGATCTCAATGCCTCCAAAACGCAATGCTGTTTCCTGTCACTAAAGCGAAGCCCGAATAGTCTACCAATATAGATGAATGGTTTTTTTTTTTTTGTCGGGGTGTGTGAGACTTTCTGCACTGGAGCACTCAGACTCAATACTGGTACACTACAGTTATTACCTCCAATCGTTCGGACGTGTATTTCTTTTGCTCCCGCTTCGCTAGTTTAAATAAATTTAATTCCAATTTATTTGCGTACTTGCAATTTCCCCTGAATTTCTACCCATTAACTGTTCATTGCCTTCCACCTATTACTCGGTTATTGCCTTTGATCGCGTAACATTATTTGACCCAATTAATCAACTTCAAAGCAGTGCGCTGACGCATCATAAATTGTCTAAGTGCGTTTACCCTAGTGCTCCACCTTCGTTTTCCACTGTTCGTTGACTAAAAAAAAAAAAAAAAAAAAAAAACAGAAAAAAAAAAATCTAAAAAAATGGAAAAATCGTGTGCCAATGGCAATTGTGCTGATAATAACAACTCTGATCTGATTGCCTGCAATGGCCTTTGTGGGAAATTGTTTCACCCCCTCTGTACCGGTATTGGCAAAAGATCCGCGATCTATATAAGGGACTTTGCGAACAACTTTCTTTTCTTCTGCGATGAGTGCAAAGTAGTCTCACTCTCGCATGTGATGCTCGCGATCAAATGCCATAACGAAACAACCAACAATACGCTAATTGACATGAACCGCTCATTCAAAAAAGTGATAAATCAATTCTCGAAGTTGGATGAGGTATCCAAGACAATTGATGAGCTCAGTAGTTCTGTAGAGCGCGCGAGTGAAATAAGCAAGTCTTACTTCAAATCCTGTTTGAAGCAACTTGCAATTATTAACGAATCAACCCTAAAGAGGACACAAGATTTGGTTACCACAACTCACCTCAACAATGAGCTGTCGAAATTTTCCGTTCCCCTCTCAACGCTTAACTCCCAAATGGTTCAACTTAATACGTACATGCGTGACCATTTAACAGTCCTTGGAGATCTACACGCTGCGGATAAATCGAACGCGATCCACACAGCTGGTATTAAATCTTTGGCTGCTGCAACGACCGTTCAGAATGAACACCTGGATGTAGTAGAAGCTAATTTAAGGTCTCTCAGAGAAGAATCGGCCCATATTAAGTTAGCTGTAATGGATATTGCGGAGGAGATAAGATGTGTTTCTAGCAATTTGGAGTCCAACCATTACCAGCAACCACACAATAACACTTCCATACTCGATGAGCTGCTGAACATCACGTCGCCCCAAACTGCAATTCCACTTGCTCGCCCAACTATTCACTTGGAACCAATAATTTCCAATAATCACCCGACCTGCACGACGGCCACAACAACTCTAACGCTACCTGGGACTTTAAAATCACCCATAACAGCCTTGGACAAGCCCACTCCTATCACAACTCCAGCCGCCATCAAGGGACCACCCACACCGATCTACCTTAACCGATTCGGCACGCTATGGACACTGGCTGATTGGAACAAAAGGCTGGACATAATTCAAAAAGACGATTCATTCGTCATAAAATGCGCCCCCCGGCACGCTGACGCCTCTTGGTTGAAGAACTATTTCCAGCTGAAATTCTCTATCACCATTGCCAACTGTCAGAAGATTTCCCCGGCTAAGTCCAATAGCAGTAGTTTCAAACTCGACATACCCTCGAAATACAACTGGCTTTTTTCGAGTCCCTCCAACGAAGTGAATTTAGGAGATATGTCCATTGCGAAATGGTCTAACGCAGGAGTTGTTCGGCCTAGGATGGGATCCAATAGCGTTAAGTATAACATTAAGAAACGTAAGTCATATAACCCCATGTCCAACAGTAACCTCGATCCTAACTGGAGTTTCAAAGCTGGAACTTTTCCAATATTCTCCCCTCAACTCCGTCAACCCATACCCATTCCTCAACCCGCCCCCAAAATATCTACTCCTTCTCGCTCCCTTAATGCCTCTAAGCTGACATCTCCTCACAGTTCCTCCACTCGACCCATGACCAACTCGACGTCTCCAGGGCTTCAACCAAAACGGGTATCTTTTAATTTGACCCCAAACTCCACTGACCCTTCGACTTCTGCTACAACTTCCTCCAATTACCCGAATTTCGTTCACTCCCATATTCTCAATCCTGCCCAGACTTCCCATATTAACACGCCAACCCCAACCTCTGAAGCGTTTATCGATCCTTTACTTCCCCCAACCATCAAACTAACATCCAAATTTGTTACCCCTACGGCCTCGAACAATGACCTCGGCGGCCGTTACGTTATGGCTCGGCTTCGAGACCACAGACTCTTTGAAAACGTTCGCCTATACCTTGCCTACTTGCATGACAAACCTGAATCAATCTGCATTGACGGAAAGACTAAGACGAATATTCAAATCTCAATTCAGAAAGAAGGCCTCCCAACTGATCCCACTGCACTCCGTGATATTTACACCCGCTTCCATAAAAGCTTTAACATTTCCTCTACTAATGTGGCTAAGGATCTATCTGCTTTTGCTTCTCATATTAACTCCAAACGTATCTCATATCTTCAACGTAACCGAGTTGATCACAATAATTTTTTTCGTCCCTAAAACACCTTTGGCCGCCTCAGATCTGAAATTGCCTCTATCCTTCTACTATCAAAACGTAAGAGGACTACGCACCAAAACTCACGCAGTTTTCCGTCGTGCTCACACTCTTCCTTTTGATGTTTATGTTCTTACCGAAACTAATCTTTCCCCGAATATCTTAAACCAAGAGTTGTTTCAAGCATCTTTCAACGTCTTTCGTGATGATAACGTCACTTGTCTTCTAGACATACTTCCCTGCCGTGGCGTTCTCATTGCAGTTCATAACAGCTTGAACTCTTCCATCATCTCAACATCAACCTCCCCTCTTCTAGATTTTGTTGTAGTAAAAATCTCGCTCGTTAACCCTTCTCTCTACGTAATGTGCTTCTACATACGTCCGTCTCAACCCATCGAATCCTACCAACTCGTCGTGGATGCCATCGACCATTTACTTGATAAGTAAGCCAAACGATGAAATCATAATTTTCGGCGATTTTAATCTCCCTAATCTACAGTGGAGCTTATCGGAAGATCAATCTTTCTTCGTCCCAATAAACCCGATATCTAGTAAGGAATGCCTTTTGTCGACCGCGTAACTGATTCTGGGCTTTGTCAAGTCAGTGGTGTTAAAAATTATATGGGACGACAGTTGGATCTTGTTTTCACAACTGACCCTGTAAACTCCTCAACCATTGAAAGTTCTTTACACCTTTCTGCTATTGACGCTTACCACCCTCCTCTGCTCCTTTCTTTCTTTTATCACCCCTCTTCCCAATCCCTGCCTCCAACTAACCTGTACTCCTACGACTTCCACAAAGCTAACTTCCGAAAGATCAATGACTTTCTGAGCAGAATCGAACTCAACTTCTTGAACTTATCCGTTGATGAAGCTGTCACCCGTTTTTATGACGAAATCTTTAAATGCATTTCCTTATTCGTTCCTTATTCGCGCCATAAAATCTCACCATCTTCCCCTCCGTGGTATAATAGGAAACTGCGTTCACTTCGTAATAAACGTAACAAACTATGGGCGATCTATCTTCTAATCAGAACTACTGCAGATTATTCGAATTATCTCGGTTCGTACTTACAGTTCTCTAACCTTTTTCACTGTCTCTATCAACGCTATCTTTCTGATGCTCAAGCTAACCTCATCAAGGACCCACGGTCATTTTTTCATTTTGTTAATAATAAAAGGAAATCTGATGGATATCCCTCCTCACTCTTGTTTGAAGGCGAGTTCTTAACGGACCCATTTGTAATCGCAAACTCTTTTGCCACCGTGTTCAAGCAGTCCTTCACTGACGACTGCCCTGAACCGGATCACTCCTACTTCAGTTATCTGAAAAACTATACCGTTGGCCCATTCATTTTACCCACCTTTGACCATTCCACGGTGTGCGACAGACTTCTTCATCTCAATGATGAATTTATACCCGGCCCAGACGGCCTTCCAGCCATTCTTCTCAAAAAGTGTTCTGCGATTCTTTCACCTTTTATTGCCAATCTCTTTAAACATTCCTTATCTCTTGGGAAATTTCCTAAAATCTGGAAAACGTCCTTCATTTCACCTGTTCACAAAAAAGGGCCAAAGAATGACGTATCTAACTATCGACCTATTGCCAAGCTGTCGCATTTACCCAAGGTTTTCGAAAGTATGATGTACGATTCATTATCCTTTCAGTGCAAGTCTCTTATCTCCCCCCTTCAGCACGGTTTCCTTAAAGGTAGATCCACAACCACCAACCTTGTTGACTTTGTCTCCGTTACACTTTCTGCTTTAGAAAGTGGCAATGAAGTGGATTTAATCGCTACTGACTTCAGTAAGACGTTTGACAAAATATCTCATCGTTTGATTCTTTTCAAACTCTCCTTCCTTGGCTTCGATCCCCCACTATTGAATTGGTTTTCTTCTTACCTTGAGAACCGATCTTATAATGTTCGTTTTCGTTCTGTTCTCTCTTTGCCTTTTAAAGCCACCTCTGGTGTTCCACAAGGTAGCCACCTTGGACCTTTGATTTTTATTCTGGCTATAAATGATATTGACAACGTCATCAACTTCTCCTCCATCTCCCTCTATGCCGATGACGCTAAATTCTTCAAAATCATTTCTTCTCCACACGACTCTGATCTTCTTCAACAAGACCTCAATAGTTTTTCGGTCTAATGTCAAAAAAACTTTATGGAGCTGAATATTGCTAAATGTGAATCTCTTACTTTTTCACGTAAACGGATTCAGTCTCCCCCCAGATGTTACTATTTGAACAACCAACCCATTGTTACCGTTCTAACCATTCGCGACATAGGCGTTTTGTGTGACAGAGAGCTTAACTTTCGGTCACATATTGACGAGATAATCAATAAAGCTAACTCAGCCCTTGGTTTCGTCAAACGGTGGTCTAAAGAATTTACCAATCCCTACGTGACAAAATCCCTTTACATTACCTACGTCCGCCCACTAGAGTACGCTAGCCAAGTGTGGGCACCATACTACCAGGTCCACATTACAAGAATCGAAAGCATTCAACGTCGATTTCTCCGTTTTGCTCTTCGTGGGCTCCCGTGGAATAATCACCTTATCCTTCCACCATATCACGAACGCCTTAATTTAATAAACCTTCAGACCCTTGAAAAAAGAAGAGATGTGGCTGACATTCTGTTTATACATCGTCTTCTCACTGGCTCCGTTGATTGTTCCTATCTTTTGAACTACATTGCCTTTAACACTAACCCTCGGAATTTAAGATCCCCTCCTCTTTTCTATCCTCCCACCCGTCGCACGTTGTACGGCTTGAATGAGCCGATATCCCGTATGTTGCAGAGATCAATTCTAACCACCTCCTCTTTGATTTTAATCACTGCACTTCCTCCCTCAAATCTACCCTCCTCCATCCCTCACCATCCACCTAATTTAGTTTTAAGTAGTTTTTAAGCCCTAGCTGTAAGTCTTAGTGTAATTAGTTTTCGGGAGAAATATCGATTTTACTTCTCAAAAATACCTGTTTCTAATCTTACGACTTGCAGTGTACTTGTTCCTGAAATGAACTCAATTGCAAGGGGTATTTATCTCGGTGTTTCTTTGACTGATCATAGCTGAAGCAGAACGCAGTCCCAACATTTGAGGGAACTACATTACACATTCATGTTACCGAAGACATAAAGTATTTGGATTGGTCAGTAAAATACTTTAACAAAATTAGTACTTACTATAAAATTACATATGTAGATCTTTATCAGTTACATTGATATCCTCAACACATCTGAACATCGGCGACAAGACTTGAAGGAAAACTAAAAAAAAAAAAAAAAAAAAATATGATTTTAATGCATTGATCCACAATAATCAGCCGAAATGAATGCCGACTCAGATGTACTAGAATTTGTCATTCAACTTAGTCCAGGATTCATTCGGAAGAAATTCCGAAACGAAAGGCAAATCCAATCGGAACTCAGATTGCGATCGAGGTATCCGTTTCGGAACAAGATAAATAAAGCATACAAACGCATATTTGACAGCGAATCAGCTGCTTTAAATCCATTAGAGTGTGAAATACTTTGTGATAAATCTAATACAGTATCAAAGTGATCGCTAATGCAGCTCGAGTTGACCACTAAAAATCAAAAATTATATTTTTTAATTTTATTCCGTCCAATTTTTACCACTTTTCCATTTTACTTATAATAATCCGCAGCATTTTCTTGTCGGAGAGTTTCAAAAGAAATTTGCTGTGTTTCTGTCAAAAGTAAGTGACATAAACGTGGTACAACGCAATGCGACAAGGTGGTATGTCATCGGAGAATTTTTCCGAAAGTTGTATCGGAACGGATACTTCGAATGAAATTTCTCCGATTTGTACGAAATCCGTTCCGAACGGATACCTAGATAGGCCCGATTTATGTTGATATAATGATTTGGCACCACGCATCCAGCTATTAAACGTTCATCACGACATCTATTACAATAAACATAAAACCTGTAGTCATATAAACAACATGCCTTTCTAGAAGACTTCCTCTTCTTTCTCAGCCGTCGACATGGAAGGTTCTATCTGCGATAATTAATTTACATTATATAATTAACTTAAACTTTATTCTTGAATTATGTAACATACATATAACAAAGCCAATATTATATTTTATTTGTTACCATATTCGTTTGGAGTATTTTATTTAAATAGAAGAGGATACTTTGATCATAAGGGAGTTTTAACAGGTTATGAGCCCAGGCACACAAAGCAACCCAGGCACACCCCAAGTATTTAATATGGAGGAAGACAAATATAAATTGCATGTATTCGATGGGACGAATTTCAATAATTGGCGTTTCAGACTTGAAGCCGATCTTGAGGAGAAAGACGGCGATTTTCGAGAGAAAAAGTACTGCATCTCAGATGTGTCTACGAAAGAAACTTTTAACTTTAAAATGTGGCGAAGGAGAGAGTATAGAGCAGCATTTACTCGCCTTCGATAAAGTGGTAAGGGAGTTGAAGTCCGTTGGAGCAAAACTAGAGGATACAGATATTGTTTGTCATCTTTTATTGTCTCTACCTAAATCGTTCGAACCGCTTGTCACCGCATTGGAAACAGTCGAGCAAGAAAAACTAACAATTGAGTTCATCAAAAGCAGATTACTCGAAGAAACAAACAAAAGAAACATGAGCGAGAACTCTCAACATACGAATGTAGCTATGCATGTAAAATCTACGTTCAAATATAAGTGCTACAAGTGTGGTAGAATTGGACACAAGAAAAGTGAGTGTAGGTCAAAGTCGCAAGTACATGGAAATGGAAAAAGCCATATAAGAAAACGTGAATACTCACAGCACAGTGCGAATGTCACAGAAAGCAAATTAAACGACCACAAATATGCGTTCGTTGCCAATTCAAAAAACGGTTCTTTATGCCCGGCAAACCGTATAGTACAGTTTTACCTCGACTCCGGTGCAACGGATCATATGGTGAACGATGAAGAGTGTTTGACTGAGTTGAAAAGTTTGTCAAATCCAATACAAATAGCTGTCGCGAGAAGTGGTGTTAATATAGAAGCAACAAAAATTGGAAAAATACGCGGACAAATTATCGTGAATGGCAAAAAGTTACCATTTGTAATGGAAAATGTGTTGTTCGTCAAAGAATTGTCCAACAATTTATTTTCAATACGAAAGTTAGAACAAAAAGGACTAAAAATTGTGTTTAACAATAAAATGGTGAAAATATTTAATGGAAAAGAATTAGTGCTACAAGGAAAAAGTAACGGAAAGCTCTATGAAGTGAATTTCTTTGTAAGCAAACCGGAATACGCTGGTGTTTGCAAAAGCGATGAAAATTTCGAGCTGTGGCACAGGCGACTTGGTCACCTAAATAACAAGGATGTCCTCAAATTAACGAAAAATAAAATGAATCGAAAGCCATTCAAAAGTGTTGTTGGATGCAGATCACAAAGGCCGCTGGAATTAATACATAGCGATGTCATTGGACCGATTACGCCATTATCACACGACAATAAGAGGTATGTAGTAACTTTTATGGATGATTATACTCATTTTGCAGTAGCCTATCTTCTTAAATGCAAAAGTGAGGTGTTCCAGAGATTCAAAGACTATTGTGCACTCAGTACTGCACAGTTTCAACAACCAATTTCACGTCTTCGTGTTGACAATGGTGGTGAGTATTGTTCGAAAGCATTTCAAGAATTTTGTATTTCATCTGGGATTCGTTTTGAATACACTATACCATATAGTCCACAACAAAATGGCGTTGCTGAGAGATTCAACCGAGTCATCATGGACAAATCTCGAACAATGTTGCTGGAATCTAAGCTAAACAAGTCGTTTTGGAGCGAAGCAGTTTTATCATCCATATACTTGGCAAACAGGAGTCCCACAGCAGCTTTTAAGAACACTGAACACCAATATTGCACACCCGCTGAAATGTGGTACGGTAAGAAACCTAACCTCTCTAATTTAAAAGTTTTTGGATGTACAGCGTACGCTCATATTCCATCGCAACTTCGCACCAAATTGGACGGAAAATCTCAGAAGTGTATCATGCTTGGTTATGCACCGACTGGCTATCGTCTGTGGAGCTTCAAGGATAACAAAATCATCATGGCCAGAGATGTTGTTTTCCAAGAAACATCAACTAAATCTGAGAACAAATGTGAGTCATCTCGGGAGGCAGAAATCAACAACGATGATGCTGAAAGTCTTAAATTTGAAAAAGAATCAAATATGGAACGCAGTAGCGACGAAGAAGAACAATTTGAAGGATGGTCTGAGCACGGCGAAGAAGAACGCGGCGAAGAAGAACACAACGGCGAGGAGGAACAACGTACGACACAAACTATTTCAACTCGATCAGGTCGGGTAGTGAAATGTCCAACTTAATACAACGATTACGATCTATCAGCACTTAGCGCTGAAAATTATGTAAGTAGCTTGCCCAGTACGATACAACAAGCGAAAAGCAGTGAAAATTGGTCCGAATGGAAGTCTGCAATTCAGGAGGAGATAAATTCGTTGAAGAAGAATAACACATGGACACTTGTCCAACTGCCGCATGGTCGAAATGTAATCGGATCTAGGTGGGTATTCCAAATCAAGAGTGACGAAAATGGAAATCCGGTTAAATATAAAGCGAGACTAGTCGCAAAAGGTTTTGCCCAGAAAGAAAATTTCGATTTCACTAATACATATGCACCAGTAGCAAAAATTGCAACTTTAAGAATTTTGTTGGCAGTCGTGAACCAATACAATTTGTTGCTACATCAGATGGACGTTAAGTCAGCATTTCTCAATGGAGATTTACATGAAGAAGTGTATATGAAGCAACCAGATGGATTCGCTAATGGTAATTTAGTTTGCAAATTAAATAAATCTCTTTGTGGTTTGAAACAGGCATCCAGAATGTGGAATGAACGTTTCCACAATTTCATCATCACATTGGGCTTTAAGAGAATGGAAGCAGATCACTGTCTGTATATCCATGAAGACAAAAAGGAGATGTTGCTATTGCTGTTATACGTGGATGACCTGATTATTGCCGCCAAGGAACTCAAAAGTATCCAACAAATCAAGAAGCAATTATCTGAAGAATTTGAAATGAAGGATATGGGTGAACCAAAATTGTTTTTGGGTTTAAAGATTGCCCGAGACAAGCAAACAGGTACGTTGAAATTAAGCCAACCTCAATATTTAACCAATTTAGTTAGAAAATTTAGAATGGAAAATAGCAAGACAATAGAAACACCTATGGAAACTAAATTGAATCTAAAGACAAATACTGGCACAGAAGCGAAGAATCCATACAGAGAATTAATTGGTTGTCTCATGTACGCAATGCTGTCTTGTAGACCAGATCTAAGTGCATCGTTAAACTATTTTAGCCAATTCCAAAGTAACGCAAGTGATGAGCACTGGAATCATTTGAAAAGATTACTGAGGTACATAAAAGGAACTTTAGAGTTGGAGTTAGTGTACAAACGAGATGTTAATGCACCACCACTTATTGGGTACGCTGATGCAGATTGGGGTAACAACATAATTGATCGAAGGTTGGTATCCGGATATGTATTTAAAGTTTTCGGATGCACTGTCTCTTGGGCAACAAGGAAGCAGAGATCAGTGGCACTTTCGTCAACTGAGGCTGAAGTTGTGGCGCTTAGTAATGCAGCATGTGAGGCACTGTGGATTCAACAATTACTCATTGAACTTGGAATTAAAAATGTTACTTCGTCTACTATCTACGAGGACAATCAGGCATGCATCAATATAGCTGAAGAGCCAAGGGAGCATAAGCGAATGAAGCACATCGATATTAAATTACATTTTATTCGACAAGTAATTCATGAAAACAAAATAATCGTTTCTTATATTCCATCAGGTTTCCAGCAGGCAGACATATTTACAAAAGGGTTAGCCAAGATGCAGTTCAAGAAGCTGAGGAATAGCTTGGGAATGTCGTGTTGAGGAGGAGTGTTGATATAATGATTTGGCACCACGCATCCAGCTATTGAACGTTCATCACGACATCTATTACAATAAACATAAAACCTGTAGTCATATAAACAACATGCCTTTCTAGAAGACTTCCTCTTCTTTCTCAGCCGTCGACATGGAAGGTTCTATCTGCGATAATTAATTTACATTATATAATTAACTTAAACTTTATTCTTGAATTATGTAACATACATATAACAAAGCCAATATTATATTTTATTTGTTACCATATTCGTTTGGAGTATTTTATTTAAATAGAAGAGGATACTTTGATCATAAGGGAGTTTTAACAATTTAAACCGCTCAGTTGAATTAAACGAATTTGTGACAACGTTGTGTATTCGAAATACCACGGCAGCTGGAATCCAATATTGGGGCTTCTTTACGTGAAGGTGGCCAAACTTCAAATGACAAGGGCTTACTCAAGGAAGCCAAACGCAACTTAGACGAAGCTTTTAAGATCATCACAGTCACACATGGTCGTGGTCACAGTTTATTTCGGGAGCACTTGAATCAACTAATGTTGCAGCTCACATACATGCTGTCGGCGTGGGATATAGGTACAATACTGTAATGTGTGTAAATTCAGAAACGTCAAACATTTGCGCAGTGATGCGGCATCACTGCTCATTTGCGATGCTGATGCGATGCACAGTTTAAGCTGATGCGTTGCTGATTGAATATGGCGTTTGAGTTTTAGAACGCATTTTTAAATCAAACATTTAAAATGGAAGTTTTGCTAATAAAAGTTTTAGTCGATAACTTTGATCGTAAAGACGATAAATTTAGTTTTAATATGTGTGAAGCAAGAAGAAAAAGGTCGAAACGCATACGGACTTTAATTAGCAGATTTAAAAGAAGGAAAATTCCTAAGATTATGGACTATTTCAAAGTTCTAGAAGAATATCCAGACGATGTATTTCAAAATCATTTTAGAATGTGCCGCTCCACCTTCAATGTAAGTCCACTAATGATTTAACTTTTCTAAATAGAAACCAAACCATGTTTCTAGGATTTGCGAAAATCATTAAATCCTTTTTGGAACCTTCTTATACACCTTCTTATAGTATCTATAAATTAAAATGTTTGTTTACTTACTTTTTTTCTCTTCCGATATTTTTCTTGCTTTTTTCCCGGCGAATCAACAGCGCATCAGGTATTTTAGTGTTGGTAACTCATACATGAGGTGGTACAAATGTCCCATAGAAAAGATCTAAATGTCCCAACACCTCAAAAATAATTTTTGTACCACCTCTCAAATGTCTTACAAACTCACATCGAAGAGCACAAAATAAAATGTCATGTCAATAATACAAGCACACGGAAAATTACTCACGACTTCACACATTCACATTATTTCCTGCAGTAGCAGTTAAATTCGTTTAAAAAAGGGTACACACATATATCCAAAAGCGTCTCTTTCTCTTTTCCTTTCATTTGAGTTTTGAGGGTGGATATAGATACATACAATATAGGTAACACCTCAATTGAGTTGGGGTATTTGGACTGTGACATTTAGGTAAAAGTAATGAATAGAGTGAATCCTCATAGCTCATTCTCATTGCCTCATTTGTATGGGACATGGGACTTTTGAGGTAAAGGTAAGCAATAACCCATTGCCTCATTTGTGTGGGACATGGGACTTTTGAGGTAAAGGTAAGCAATAACTCATTGCCTCATTTGCGTGGGACATGGGACTTTTGAGGTAAAGGTAAGCAATAACTCATTGCCTCATTTGTGTGGGACATGGGACTTTTGAGGTAAAAGTAAGGAATAACTCATTGCCTCATTTGTTTGGGACATGGGACTTTTGAGGTAAAGGTAAGCAATAACTCATTGCCTCATTTGTGTGGGACATGGGACTTTTGAGGTAAAAGTAAGGAATAACTCATTGCCTTATTTGTAGTGCGATAGCAGCACTGAGGCAATGAGGTGAGTGTGACAAAGTGAGAAAAAGTATGGTCTATTGTCTGGTCACTCTCTCTACATCATTTATAAATTTTGTGGCGCGACTGCGGGTATGGATTTACATTACATACACTTTGTGAAAATGCAAATGTAGATGCTATCATTTTGTTTTAACTTTTAAAGGAATTTTTAGGCAATTTGGACTGGACCATACAATTAGTTCACTTAAATATATAGATATACTTCATACGAATAAAATTTTCTTGAGGTATGTAAACTTACCTACCTACATAATACCTAATATTTTATTTTTTTCTACCTACTACATTATATGAGCACAAACCTCAATTGAGGTGGGTACCTCATTTGAGGTGGGACATTGTACCACCTCATATTCCAAAATGAACACCTCATACAAACTCATAAAAAAAACGTGTCCTACCCAACACTAGTATTTCTGTAATGCTTTTTTTCGTTATGTTTGCGCATCAGTTTGATCAACTTTGCAATAATGAACACTTGACGTTGAAAGTGATGCCAATAGTTGCATTAATGACCATTTTGCAAAGCATCATGAGCATCATGATGCCAGTGATGCGTTACTGAATTTGCACAGTTTTAGAATGTACATATATGTTACCTTTTTCAACATAAATATTTATATTCATATAAAAACTGTATTTCGATATTTAAACTATTGAAGCCAGGGCGTTCGCACGATGATCTGTGTTCTGGAACAGTGCGCGAATTAGGTGTTTAATCTCTTCAGCCTTGTAGTTCGCTGTCAGAATGCCATTACCTTGACACCACTGCTCTGTTATTTGGATCAGAGAAGCGCCTAGGATCATTCTTAATTGTTGAAGTTTCATCCACGTCTTTACATGGATTATTTGGTGCTTGTCCTAAAAATAGAAACCATGAGAATCAAAGAATGTGGTATAAAATACCTCAGCATACCTTAAACAACATGGGCCCTTTTTCCAGAATGATCCCGATTAGATCAGCCAACTGATCACCAACTTTAGCCGATATGTCTTCCTTTAGCATTATTTTTCGAATTATTTCCGCACAAAAGTCGTTTAGTAGGCTGCATGTGGTTTTATTATAACAATCATCTGGCAAAATATTCTGCCAGACATTCTTTAGCAAATCCAATTGCCTGAGACACTGACGAACAAGTTTCTGTGATGAAATACTAAGAGCAGTTATGGCATCCGTTAAGTCTGCAATAGAACATTTGCTTTGAAAGTTATTTTCAAGCGTGTTTCACTCTTACCGAACTCTTGGAGTATTCCCATTAGCAACGCCTGTTGATTCCTTATTTGACTGTTGAAATGTTCCAATGCAAGGCCCTGTAGGGTCTTCACAAGTGTGGCAAATGATATTCCTTTGTCCGAATTCTTTGTCACCCAGTGGGCCAGAAACATGGTGTTGTTATAAAACAAGGCAAACTGTTGCGGGATATTTTGCAATAGTTTTTCGTGATGCATGGGCACTTCGGCTACATATCGATATATGATCGTTGGAATTATAGACATCAACTGCTCGTAGAGATCTCCGTCGATAGACCCTGCCTGACGGATAATTTTCTCCATTAGATGTACAAGTTCCTATGAGAAAGACAAAACAGTCAGCAAGTCATATATTTCGATATTCAACTCACCAAGATACTCTTCGACACCATGCAACGTGGGAATAGGAAAGGATTGTTGGCTACATCTTCAGGACTGTTTTGCTCAGCGATTAAAGTCATTTCATGCAAATCTTTCCTCATAATGTCTACAGCACTGTCCATAATACTACCGCAGAATCGATTTCTAAATAAAACGTCTATTTTGCTAGTAAACTCAACCAGCGCCAAGTCACTGGAATCATTTATCAATTGTGAATCGATGAGGAACTTATTAAAATTCAACACATCGTCCACTAAAGTGGACTCATGCATTTCGTTCATCGTCTCCGGAATGGCATACACCAAGCATTCATTTACAATTAAGTCTAACAGACGCTCCTTCAACTGATCGCCAAAAATATTAAACACATGTAGCGTATCAGAGAGTGGAATATTCATGTGGCCCAGGCACAGTATTAACATTTCAATGTTCTTAAAAACAACTTTATAGTTTGGCCTCAAACTCTCACCCATGTCTTTCAAACTGTACGACAAAGAGAGTTGAACAAACTCGGGATTGACATCGTCGCGAAATTCCATAGATACTGGCTTCATCACTATGGGTTCCAAACAATTGTCCAGCAGAAACTCGCACATCTTTTTTGGATTGTAGCGAGCGTTAAATAAAGCTAACACTGTGTCTTGCAGTTGATTTTCATCCTTTGAGATTTTTAGGGTGACTGATTTGGTGCTTTGAAAAGATTTCTCGGAAAATTGCACCAATCGGTCAAAGCACTGTTTCATGTTCTGCAGAAGCATATCGGACTCAATAAGGCATTTCACCTTGATTATCTGGTAGCATTCCAAGCGACTAAAGATTTTGTCAGTTGGATCGTCGATGAGATTTTTTAGTTTACTAACAATGTCCATGACAATAAGGTATTCCTTGTTACTCTTGGCTTCTTCTAAACTCTGGAAAAGATCATCGATGTGAAGGATTTTGCACGAGACTTTCAGGCCAATTGATATCTCCTTCAGTTCATCGATATATTGTTGGAGGTCTTCATTTGCTTCGCAGATAGCATTTTGTGTATCACCTTCGACGTTTTGAAGGAGGTATTCCACCTGAAAAGATTTATTTAGTCTAGGTATATGAGGAAATCATTTCAACTTACCTCTTTGACGAGTGTTTTCCCCTCTTCCAAGTACAATTCATTGCTAGATAGATTGAACAAAAATTCTACATGATTGGTTTCGATGTAGGACTTGATTTTCTCTTGATATCTTTTGCTTTCCGTGGTAATTTTTGATATTTTACGTTTTGTATCAATACAATCGCTTTCGTTAAGGATTTTTATTATGTCCTGCGAAATAGTAATCGACATTTTGGAAATAAATTTCGGTTAAGTATATGAACGCAACTATAGAAATTGAATATTTTGTCAACGAATTAAGATTATTTTGACAGACCGCCGTTAAAACGAAAATACCACGGCAAAATTGAACTGTGATTGAATGGAAGTTGCAGTGTTTTAATACAGCGGGGTGCGTTCGTAGGGACTAACTTTGAAAAATGGGTAGTAAGAATGGGCGCGTTCAATTTACAAGTCAACTACTAGTGACTACTATTTTACCTTTTTTCATTGATCAAATAATTCACGTGACCATCGTTTGGCAGGTGATAGACATTTAATTAGTAGTGAACTTGCAGTTGACTTGCAAATTGAATGCGCCAAATGGTATGATATTTCTATTTTCACTTTTTGACATTAAAAATGCATAAATGTCAACCAAAGAAGGATATATAAATAGATGCTTAGCCACAATTTCAATTTAGGGGGTGAAATGAATTTGGATTGTTTTTTGGTTTTGAAATGACAGGTTAAAGAATGAATTTACTTTGTAAGAGGGAATATGAAATAAGTATGATTTTACGTTAAATGAAAGAAAGGATAAATTTATTTGGACTTTCTTACATTTTCAAAGAAAAAATATACTTTAAGTGAAAAGTGGAAGCAAATATATATTTTTGTTTCTTTTAACCCATATTAAATTCAATGTGAGGAAGGTCATGCAAGTTGAAGAAATTTGTTTCCTTGTAGGTGTATCCTTTGGGTCTTATGACCAAGGCGATCGAAATAAATTTCTACATAATTGAACATTTTTGGGGGATGCAATTTTAATTTTCTCTTCGATTTGGATTTCCAACATGATTTTGTTAGAATTTATTTGTGTTCTTTTTACTTGATTCGTTATTTGGAAAATAATTTTCTTTCTTTTTGTCGAATGCCGCTCAGAATATAAAAACTTGGTAGGAGAATAGAACTTGCTGAAAAAAAATGTCTGATCATGGCGATTGAAAGGAAATTCTGCATAATTTCATAACTTTAATTGTGGGATGAAAAATTTATTTTGTTTTGGATATGGATTTTAACACAGTTTATTTTATTTGTTTGTTCGATTCGCTATTCCTCTTCTATCGAACGCAGTCAACAAAAATGTTATATCTACATTGAAGTTTATATAGATGGTTGCCGAATTGAATGTGTTGAGAACCTTAAGTACTTAGGGGTTGTTATAGGCACTGATCATAGCTTTAAAGACCATGCCAAGTAAAGGGTGGTTAAATTGTAAGCGCCGATGGTGAATGTGAACCACACCTAAACGTCAAGTTTTTTTCTGCATTTTATTTGACATTTTTCAATTTCAGACCAACTCAATTTGAACCATGGTAAGATACACAATCGAGCAACGCGTTAAAGTTATTCAGGCTTATTATGAAAATGGGCGTTCAAATCAAAATGCATATCGTGCACTTCGTGATTTTTTCAATCGTCCAAATGTGCGTACAATCGGAAAAATCGTGCAAAAATTTGAGCAAACCGGGTCTGTAGGAGATGTGAAAACACCACTGCATGCTCGTACAGCTCGTACTGCAGAAAATATTGCTGCTGTTCGCGATAGTGTGGCTGAAGAGCCGTCCACTTCAACTCGACGTTGTGCCCAACAATTGCACCTCTCACGCTCGTCGTTAATGAACATTATGCATAAAGACTTGCATTTACGCGCCAAGACAACTAATGATAGGAGCATTAAAATGGATGAGTGTTGAGCAACAACTTACCTACAATCCAATGATATTTATATTCAAAATGAAATACGGAATGCTACCATCATATTTGGAGGTTGTCTTACAACGGTGTCTGAAGAACAGCCGTACAACTTGAGAAATAACGAAAACCTCAGACCAATCCGGTGCAGCAGAAGCAGTACCAAGGATTCATTGATGTAGGCAGGACTGAACTTCTTCAACAACCTACCAAATGAGTTAAAAGCGGAATCACAATTTTTATATTTTAAGGCTTTTCTGAAGAGCAATATTGCTTATCTATATAATAACTGTTATAGGCAAACATATATAAAAAAAAGAAAGTTGTAAAGTTATTTGTTAAAAAGTTCAAGCAACTAATAAACATTATTATTATGAATTGGTGCTGATATATATATATCTATTGATACTTTTTTATCTATGTTGGTACATATATGAAAACGGGGAAAAAGGATATATACAAACTGGTTATGGTAGAAACAAATCATCACAGACTTCTACTTTGGGAACCACGCCGTACTTTTTAGAACCAATGCTTTTAATGGTATGGAACACATTTGCACCTCAACATTAACTATGACTTCCACGTTACACCTAAATCTTAAACTGGAAATTGAAGTGCAAATCCTACCTAACCCAGCAGCAATGTTTTCAGTTTTTCCGACATACAAATGCTTATATTTTGAGTGAATTTTCTTTCTTTTTCTCTCTTGTTTTTATTTTTCTTACAACAATTATTCGTTTCGCTTTAAAGTTGCATTTTTTAAGGTGTTTGACTCCACTTCAAACACTGAAGTTCTCGCTCCTGTGAAAATCGAAGTCGAAGTTAAAGTGTTGATCTGTTTCTACCATTAGGATGGTATGGTTTGTATCAAAGAAAGTTCTTGACGTAGTTAAAAGTTAGCCTCCAATCGTCAATAGAAATTGCGCTAACCAATGGTAGAAACAGATCAACACAGACACTCCGAATTCGACTTTGACAACCACGCCTCACGTTTAAGAACCAATGCGTTTTAATGGGTTGCGAACACATTACAACATCAACCTCAACTTTCGCGTTAGACCTAAGTTGTAAATTCAAATTTGAATTGCAAATATCACCAATCTTGCGGCGTATTTTTCGGTTATTCCAACAAACAAATGCTTATATTTAGCAAATTTTCTCTCTTGTTTGTATTTTAAAGGAATTTTTTCAACAATTTTTTGTTTTGCTCTCGACGTTGCACTTTTCAATCTGTTTGACTCGACTTCAAACGCTATAGTTCTCGCTCCTATCAAATTCAATGTTGGAACTGAAGTACTGATCTGTTTCTACCATTAGGTTTGAAGCAAAGTAATAGATAACAAACAAAGTATTTCAATGCATTTTGTTTTATTTATTAATGCTCGTATAATACTCCTCCTCTAGGTCATACAAATCCATCGCCATTTCATCTCTCAGCTTCATCAGCTTCTTATCACATTCAATCTGCGTCGCTCGAAAAAGCTGCGAGTTTGATGTAATCGCCTCATTCACTGAATGAAAATCGTTAAGAATCAGGTACTGCTTAATGTCGGACACCAATTTCATTAAAGATTCACCAGCCCGCACTGCAAAAAAAAAAAACAGGTCGAAATAATTGTTAAGAAGTTCTCCACGGCACACACAAACCAATGTTGGCAGCTCGTACTTGCATCTCATAAGTATCTTGTTCGCATTGTGTAGTCTTTGATATCTGAGAATCTCCCTCCCCTCTGGCAAGTTTAACAATTTCTGTAGAAAAAAAAACATTCAAAAAAGCTTTTCAAATTGTTAGTAAATTATAATAAATTTCCCATTCCAACTTCCACGTATCCTGATATGAAGTTTCAAAATAAAGGGAAAATATTGTATAAGCGCACAACTGCCCACCTGACCACGTCATTTATCGTGTGTTAAATTGAATTCTGATTCACTTGCTGTTGTTTATAAACAACCGCAAATCAACAAAGCAACCACATACCAAAGATATCATTCACATAGATAAACCGTCAAAGTTTACAATTTCTTTTATTGTTTTAAAAATGGGACTTACAATTTCATCACTGCTTGATCGCTTTTTTCCCAAACAAAATGTGCGTATAGCTATGCTAGGACTGGACGCTGCTGGAAAGACAACAATTCTCTACAAACTAAAAATTGGCGAAGTATTGACTACAATACCTACAATCGGCTTTAATGTGGAAACAGTAGAATATAAGAACATTCGTATGACAGTTTGGGACGTCGGTGGACAAACAGTAATCCGTGGAATGTGGCGGTACTACTTACAAAATTGCGCTGCGCTTATTTTCGTCGTGGACTCCACGGATCATGAGAGAATCGAAAAGGCTGAATCCGAGTTGACGTCGACATTAGAGTCAGATGAACTTAGGGATGCAGTAGTGCTGGTGTTCGCAAACAAACAGGATTTACCCAACGCATTGAGCACCTCAGAAATGGCTGAAAAGATGCGGATGCCATATCGAAAACACGAGTGGTATGTGCAGGGAACTTGCGCTCATACCGGATCTGGATTGTACGAAGGATTGGACTACTTGCAGAGAATGTTATCAAAGAGAAAGTAGTGACGCTCATTTTTATATAAAATAAAAAGTACATAATGTTGTACGACTATTAACAATGACTGTTTTATCTGTTGTGAAATTCGTTTGGAGGAAATCTTGCATCATTGCAGAAGATCCATTGAAAATCATACCTTCGAAGTTTTCCAGCATACTTTTTACGTCCTCTTTCAGTCTGGTGTTGTATGACTTCAAAAGAGCTTCCTTTGATTGGGGAAGTGTCCTATTTCCACTCATTGCAAAGTTATTAATTTTTAATTGCAGAATTTAATCATTAAATACTAAACTAAAGCCAAATTCGTTAAGTAAACAAAACTACCACATTCGGAAATTCATGAAACGTCACTCTGGATGGCGGTCAGGCGACATAAGCGCTGCTTTTGTTTGACCTCGGCCACTTCGGTTGTGCTGGTATTACACCACAGTATATGATACTATTGATACTACATATTTTCCTCATTATACCCTATTCTAAAGGTATATTAATTTTGACGCATAGTTTGTAACATACCTTAATATTGCCCGTAGACCCCTAAAAGTTACTATATTTATGATCAGCATCGATAGTAATGTCGATCTAGCCATGTCCGTCCGTCCGTCCGTCTGTAGCCAAAAATTAGGCCTTTAAACTGGACCTAGAGAGCTGAAATTTTAACCATATACTCTCTAGGGTCCCGAAATAATCAAGTTTACGAATTTTTGAAATCCGCCCACAGACACGCCCACAAAATCAAAAAAACCAAATTTTGGAAAAAATCGAATTTTGAGCTAGAAAGCTGAAATTTTTTATATATGGTCTATGACTGCTAAAACTGCTCGGGATAAAAAATTTTCAAAATCCGCCAACTGACACGCCCACAAATAAATAAAATAATTTTTGTATACCCTATTCTAAGGGTATATTAATTTTTGAAAATCCAAAGTTTCAGCTAGGGAGCTGAAATTTATAGTATATACTCTCTATGGGCCCTTTATGCTCATGTGTAAATATTTTCAAAATCCGCCCACTGACACGCCCACAATTAATTTTTTTTTTTTTTGAAAGTTCAAAGTTTGAGCAAGGGAGCTGAAATTTATAATATATACTCTCTAGGGGCCCTTTATACTCATGTGTTAATTTTTTTTAAATCCGCCTACTGATACGCCCACAATTAAATAAAACAATTTTATTGAAACACCCAAGTTTGAGCTAGGGAGCGTTTTTTTTTTGATAAAATCCTTTAAATGTTATATAACAAAATATGTAGAGCGTTCTTAACAATTCAACCATACTTAGACTTTTGTCACGCCCACTTATGAGGGATAGGAATAAGAATAGGGTATCCAACAGTTCGCCCAAGCGGACTGTAGCCCGTCCCTATGTTTTTCAATGCATTTCGATAAAAATTGTAACATATAAAATTACAATTGGTATGAGTGTCTACACAACAATTGTAAAAATGAGAAAAATTGAGAGTAAGAACAAATGTTTTTAATTTTTTATATTTTAGTTTCTATTTTTGCCTCGTAAACTTTGTTTGTTGAAAATTTGTCGGATAAATGATATTAAATGCATTTTAGTATTGCCTCATAAGTTTTTGTTAGTAAATATATTCGAAATGTGTAAAATGCAAAAATTATAATAATAGAGTACGTTTGTATATGTACTTCTCCCCCAAAATCTATCTTTCTTTTTTATATAATATGGCTGTAATTTATGCATTTTAATTGAAAAAAGAAATACTATTATACCAACATTAAGACGTATATCAATTCTCTGCAATTGTTTTCTTATTCGACTTGTCATTTTCCATGGGGCAAACAAATCCACTCTCTTTTTTTTAATTGGGTGCAAAACACTTTTTTTTATCGAAGTCGATATTAGATACATTGGCTGCAATGGCGCAGAGGTAAGTGTGCTATTCTTAAGGTCTCAGGTTCAAATCCAGCACGTAACATCTAAAAAAAAATGTCGAACGACTGGCAAACATCCAAGCGTATCAATTGTCATGAGAAGCTTTTGTACCCGCTGCACCGTAAGAGTTAAGTCAACTGCGCCTCTTGCTGAAGTCCGACAAACAGAAGCTTCTCAAATTTTCCGTTCGGATTCGGCTTTGTAGGTCTCTTTTACTTTGCACAAGCAAATGGTTGGAGAAGCTAGGTTTTAGGCCCTGTTTGGGGCGTAAATACCTAATATTTATTTATTTTTAAATCCACCAAAATTACGTGGAGGTTTTCAGTTTGCCCAATATACATATATTTATGTTTTGCGTAACAAATGAAACACATGTGCAGTAAGCTTTTTGCCTGGCCCAAATACCACTGAACGACCAAACAGACTTAAATGCAGAGTAATGTGAAGAAATTTCAAACCGGAAAATGTTTACCAAATTGTCCTGTTCTACAACTATTGGTGCAGTTAGATTAGAAATAGGGACAACGTGCAGCAAGAATTGGCATGCAGTAAGCAATGTGTCATTTTACATAAAATCATCTTACTGCACTGCTTTTGCTGCACGCCTTCTCAGCCAAAACGACGTTTGAAAGAAAGAGAAATAGCGAATCGAAAGCACAGAAAAAAACAAATTAAATTATCTGTCGATATCCAAAATAAAATGAAATTGTCATGCCCCAATGCGCTGCCGTAAATGTCAAATTCTCGGACACACCATTAAAAGATGTACGAGAGATGAAACTTGCGGAACATGCAATCTTCCACCACATGACAACGCCCCCGTAAGTTGCACACGTGTAATATATGCCAACTGCAACCCAACTTCTGACCCTTACCCATCTTCATCATTAAACTGCCCCAAATACAAAAAAAAATAAAGAAATCCTAACCATCAAAACTAGAAATAAGTGCAGTATGGCTGAAGCTAAACGCTTGTACAATAGCCGTGTTTATTTGCAAGCGGATATAGGGATAATTTGAAATTTGCATGTAAAATACAACAACAACTTATCCTATATACGCTAACTTTAGCGGGGATAGCTATCGCCGCCAAGTCAGTTAGCGGGGATAAACAGTGCTTCCAAGACCCATTTTCTTCGTTTCTGATGAACCGATGCGATGAATTTTTCAGGAAATGTCAAAGTTTGACATCCCTCCGACCACTAACACATCCCGCCGAATATTTTGTTCGTGATTTTATTATTATTTTTTTTCAAACTTCATTATAAAGGTATTTGAATTTAGCAAATCTGTTAATGTGAAATTGTTTTTCATAATTTTAGAATATGCTTGGCATCAATTTCAATTGGCGGAAGTAAATATTTTTCAATTTCAGGATTTTCAATACAAATTTCTTAACTACAACTTACAGCTGTGTCACGGTGCATGTCATAGGTGCATGTGTGCTGCCAAGTTTTTTTTGATGAATTCTTAAGCGGCGATGGTGGTTTTCTGATGCCATCCCTATATCCGCTTGCAAAGAAACACGACTAATATTAAAAACCCTGCTCAAACATACGTTATACAACTTACTCAGAAAAAGCGTGCAAAGAAAATACAACAACAACTTATCCTATATAACCCGTGTTTCTTTGTACGCGGATATATGGATAATTTGAAATTTGCATGTAAAATACAACAACAACTTATCCTATATACGGTAACCTTAGCGGGGATAGCTATCGCCGCTAAGTCCTTTAGCGGGGATAAACAGTGCTTCCAAAACCCATTTTCTTCGTTTCTGATGAATCGTTGCGATGAATTTGTCAGGAAATGTCAAAGTTTGACATCCCGCCGACCACTGGCACATCCCGCCGAATATATTGTTCGGGATTTTATTATTATTATTTTTCAAAATTTAGTAAATCTGTCAATGTGAAAGTGTTTTTTATAATTTTAGAATATGTTTGGCATTAATTTAATAATATTTTTAAATTTCACGATTTTCAATACAAATTTCTTAACTGAACTTCCTGCTGTGTCACTAATAAACGTCACAGGTGCATGTGTGCTGCCAAGTTTTTTTTGATGAATTCTTAAGCGGCGATGGTCGTTTTTAATTGCCATGCCTATATCCGCGTGCAAAGAAACACGGCTAATATATTTTTGTTGTCAACAACAGCCGGCTGTCACTTGTCACACTAACACTATTGCAAAAAAAATAATTGGGGTTTCCATTCTGCATACAAAATTAAAGATCTGAGAGCATAATCTGAATAGCCAAATAGAAATCGACATATGTCTGAAGATTCAGTCAGACTTTATCTCCTGAAATCCTGTGGACATAAGCCCTGACTGAAATTTGACATTTGAGGCTTGGCAGCACGTTTCGAACATCAAGCAATCGGTGTCTGCTTTTATTTTTGATTCTTTTTAATTTTTATAATTCACTTAAGGCTTTCCAAGTCTGAATTCCTTTCACTTGAGTTGTTGCTGAAAAAATGATTAGAAAAAAATGTAACAAAATTCACCCAGTCAAAGCAAATTCAATAAGATGACATATTTTAGTCTCGTGTGGAGACTACGCGAACGGACACATGAACTCACTTTCGACATCGGAAGCTAGCAACCATTAGATGTCACTCAAATCTCTAGAAGATAATTCTAGAACTACCCCAATGAGATAAATTGCATCGATTCAACAGAGTTCTCTTAACGTGGGCCAATCACAATCGAGCAAAACTGACTGCCAGAATCGCTGACTTATTTGTTGTTGACAAAATGGTTAGGAGTGAAATGTCATAATATAATTTGCCCAGCTAAAGAAAATTTAATATGGCCGACAACAATCCTGACTGAAAAGTCTGTTATATTTTATTCTCGTGGAGAAGCCGTAAGTACAAAAAACGGGCATTTTAACTCAATTTCGGAATCGGAAGCGAGCAACCACTAGATGTCACTCAAATCTCTAGAAGATAATTTTAGAGTAACCACAAAGAGAGAAAGTACCAGCAGACATAGTTCTCTAACGTGGGCCAATCATAATCGAGCAAAACTGACAGCTTATTAGCCAATCAAAAAATACCACGCTAAATTTTTCAGGGGTAAAATGGCAGCCGGCCTGAAGAGAGCATTCAGTTAAACCTCGTACGTTACGGAGAAACGAACAATTTTGGAAAAGCGTAGTTAGCGCAATTCGTGTGAATTTTTTACAAGAAAAATTAACAAAAAATTTTCGTTAAATATTTCTTAATCAAAACGAAGTGACAAAACAAATTAAATCATACGTAGAGTTAGAAAAATATAATGTAAGTATCTAAAACTCGGTTAATTTAGTATTTAAAGTGGGTCTCAAACCACGATTAGCCGTGTTGGCAATGTGGAAAGAATAAAGTTTGCCTATTGGTTAAAAGAGTGTTCTTTTGCAGTGGTATTCTTTTCTTAAATTATATTTTTGATCCAGTGATTTTTTTTTCAAAGTATACAAAGGCAGTTTTTATAAACTTCTAGAAAAAATTCACATAGCAACGATTTTGTTTTATGAAAATGTGTGAGTAAAAAAATATAAAGATGTGTGAAGATGGGACGTCATCAATGGTAAAGCTTTCCGTGTGCTTAACTTTATTTCTCTTTCTCCACTTGGCTTCTTGAATTTTGTAATAAAGTTGTGCTGTTAGCGAGTACCGTTCTTTAAACCACCAAATAAAATAAAGAAAAAATGCCGACGTGTCGCACCCAATCGGGTATTCTAGAAATTGTAGTAAAAAGTAGATGATGGAATAGAACCGTATGGCAATGCAAGGCAAATGGGCGTTTGCATCAACAGATCCGGTACCGATTATTGCAATAGTCAATGACACGTCATGGCAAGTACACGTAATTTGTTCAAACACAAAAGAGGGTGTACACGTCATTGGTTTTTGCCATTTGTATAGGAGCGTCCGGTTCCTATTTTAGACATTCGTTCCTGCGTATGCTTGATAACTTTAACTAAAATAGCCAACATATATTGTTAAGTTATTTGTTGCAAATTCAAAGATGAAATAGCTTATTCTATAGATGATGTGGGCGACAAATTTGTACGCAGTACTGTCAACAGATTTGAACAAAAAAATGTTAGAAATATGTCTGGCATGGCTGCATTTTCAATCTTAATTGATACTTAGCCATTTCACCCAATCAGCGGTCCAGCCTCTTATCGATACAAAAAAAAAAATCCGTAGGTCCAGTGGGATTGTACGCACATGCCGACATTTTTCTCTTTGCCACGCTTATAGATATCTTTATGTTTGAACAATAAAATATTCAAACGGATGGAGTCGTGCGTCTATCAAGCTTAATTAAATATTTTCGCATAATACGAGATCGATTCACGATTAAACATTCAATTAATGTGTCATTTTCCGGTAACAGTCCATTCTTCAACGCTCTCTATCGTATTCGCTCTTTCTTCAACTCATATGTGGTGAAGACCGTTTCTAAAAATTATCAACCGGGTCAACGAACCTTTCGTTCGTTCTTTCGACTTATTTCATGCGACGGTTTTTGGTATCGTTTCCACATGCAAAATATGTCCAATTTCGATCTTCCCCACATTAACATTAAAAAAATAAATACTAGGCATTACCGCCACATACCATTCATTTGTGTGGACAAGCAAGACGGTTTATAAAGTAAATTACACAGTAGCCGAACCACCTTAAGAAATTTTCCGATTTTAACACGGTCGCAACATTTGACGTTAATCTTTCTTGGTATAATTTTTCTTTTGAAATAGAAAAGTTTTTATTAAAAATCAAATGCATTCATTTGTTTGTGTTTTTAAGGTACGCTTGCCCGCTAGAATCAAAAAACCGCAAACATTTTATGATTTTTTTCTCTAAAAATGATTCCAAACGGATTTATAGAGGTGATTGCCGAGGCTACAAGCCCGCTCTACATTACTTTTTGACCGGACTTGGCCGCTAAAGCACAACAGCTACTGAACTAGGAAGTTATAATATCCCTTGTACTCCTGCGTTAATGTAGGTGGTGCTTCGAGGAAGAAATATGCATAAATATACCACCTCAAAAATTCAGTAAATGGGATATGGTAATTTTGGTATTTCTGTGGCATACGTACATTATTCTTGATTACACTATAATCTGTGTAACCAAACACCATGCTTAGCTATCAAAATCAGCCTTGTCAGTGGTGGTCATATGCAGTAATTGATCATACGAGATATGCGATCAGATTGTACGAAAGCGTTCATGAACACATTTGACTGGTTAATCAAATATGACCAAAGATATTCCCACTTGGCATACAATCTAATCTTAATTTAAAAGCTTAATTAAAAAAAAAACTTTAAGTGAAAAAGTTTTGTAACAGAAAAATTATTAAACCAGAATAAAAATAACGCAATTTTTTTTAATATCAAATGCCGTCTTCATAAGCTAAATTTGAATTTTGCAGCTTGAGCATTCCGTCTCATTGCAGCACGTTTGATGTTATATTGCTTGAAGCATACGAAGCAATCCTATCTTAACTGTAATAAAATTATGATTGTCTCATAAATGGAAATGCGTTTTTTTTTCTTCTAAAATTCCAAAAAGTGAACGCAATATTTTCACAAAAAAATATTTTTTGTCGGAGGGACATTAGTTAAACGATCTACGAAAATGCCTTTAGGAGGCCCGTTCCTTTTTTTTTTTTTTGTGGGACAGTAAAAAATATATCATTTGTTCCTGGGGGATCCTGGGATTTCTCGCTCAACGTTTACGCACTAATCACTGAACCCACTGATTATTGTAACAGTACAAGAAGTACTTATTATACTTATGCCGATTAGATTGAGCTTTTTTAGTCTTTTTAGCTTTAATCTTAAAGCAACCTGAAAAGAAGCAATCTCTTAGTCCTTTGTGTGGCAAGCAAATAAATGTTTGTTTTATAAAAACTTATTTTTTTATTAAATTTCAAAGAAGAACAGTTGCATTTGCTTACAGAATGATCGGTACAACTCTGAAAAATATGTACCACATTCGCGCAATGGGGAACGAAATGGTGTTTAAATTTTGTACTCGCTGTGCCGTAGGAGTTAAGTCAACTGTGCCTCTTGCTAAAGTCCGACAAACAGAAGCTTCTCAGATTTTCCGTTTGGAGTCGGCTTAAAATAGTAGGTCCCTTTCACTTTGCACAAGCAAATTCTTGGAGAAATTGGGGTTTGGCCCTATATGGACCGTTAAGTTCAAATATTTTTTAAGTCAACTGTAAAATTCGTGTTACGCAGTTTAGAAAGTAGAATTGAGTTTTATATAAAACCTTTACTGATATCTTCCCCTTTCCTTTTTGTTACAGATATCGTAGCTCAAAATGAGGTTATGCATATTAGTGGCCGTAGTGGCATTTGTTGGCCTCTCTCTTGGGGAAGAGAAGAAAGAAAAGGATAAAGAACTAGGAACCGTGATCGGTATCGATCTGGGAACAACTTACTCATGGTAAGTTTCAACTGAACAACTGCTAAATGCTTTTCAAAACTAAATCAATTAATTTTTTGTTTAAATATTTCAGTGTGGGAGTGTACAAGAATGGTCGGGTCGAAATTATTGCCAACGATCAGGGTAACCGAATCACACCATCGTACGTTGCATTTACCGCTGATGGTGAACGCCTCATCGGTGATGCGGCTAAAAATCAATTGACCACCAATCCCGAAAATACGGTGTTTGATGCTAAGCGTCTGATCGGTCGTGAATGGTCGGATGCTCACGTTCAACATGACGTTAAATTCTTCCCGTTTAAGGTGGTTGAAAAGAACTCCAAACCACACATTAGCGTAGCCACGTCGCAAGGTAACAAGGTGTTTGCACCCGAGGAAATCTCGGCCATGGTTCTAAATAAAATGAAGGAAACCGCTGAAGCTTACCTCGGCAAGACGGTTACACACGCTGTGGTCACTGTGCCAGCTTACTTTAACGATGCCCAACGTCAAGCTACGAAGGATGCTGGCGTCATTGCTGGATTGAATGTTATGCGTATCATTAATGAGCCCACAGCAGCCGCCATTGCTTACGGTTTGGACAAGAAAGAAGGTGAAAAGAACGTTTTGGTCTTCGATTTGGGCGGTGGTACCTTCGATGTATCGCTTTTGACCATTGATAACGGAGTATTTGAAGTAGTCTCTACCAACGGTGATACTCATTTGGGAGGTGAAGATTTCGATCAACGTGTGATGGATCACTTCATCAAGTTGTACAAGAAGAAGCGTGGAAAGGACATTCGTAAGGACAACCGTGCCGTACAGAAGCTCCGCCGTGAAGTAGAGAAGGCAAAGCGCGCTCTCTCATCCAGTCACCAAGTGAGAATTGAAATTGAGTCCTTCTTCGAGGGTGAGGATTTCTCTGAGACTCTAACCCGTGCAAAGTTCGAAGAATTGAATATGGATTTGTTCCGTTCTACATTGAAACCCGTTCAAAAGGTCTTGGAAGATGCAGACATGAATAAGAAGGATGTGCATGAAATCGTTTTGGTCGGTGGTTCAACTCGTATTCCTAAGGTGCAACAATTGGTTAAGGACTTCTTCGGTGGAAAAGAACCATCTCGAGGTATTAATCCCGATGAAGCGGTTGCCTATGGTGCTGCTGTGCAAGCTGGTGTTCTCTCCGGTGAACAGGATACCGATGCAATTGTGTTGCTCGATGTCAACCCATTGACCATGGGCATCGAAACAGTTGGAGGTGTCATGACCAAGCTGATCCCACGTAACACTGTCATTCCAACCAAGAAATCCCAGATCTTCTCTACTGCCTCTGACAACCAACACACTGTCACCATCCAAGTTTACGAGGGTGAACGTCCAATGACCAAGGACAACCATTTGCTTGGCAAGTTCGATCTCACTGGAATCCCACCAGCGCCACGTGGCATTCCACAAATTGAAGTCTCTTTCGAAATTGATGCCAACGGTATTCTGCAAGTTAGTGCCGAAGACAAGGGCACCGGAAACAAGGAAAAGATTGTCATCACAAACGATCAGAACCGTCTGACCCCGGACGACATCGATCGCATGATCAAGGATGCCGAGAAATTCGCCGATGAAGACAAGAAACTCAAAGAGCGTGTCGAATCAAAGAACGAACTCGAATCATACGCCTACAGTCTAAAGAACCAAATTGGTGATAAGGAGAAGCTTGGAGCCAAATTGAGCGAGGAAGAAAAAACAAAGATGGAGGAAGCCATTGACGAGAAGATCAAATGGATGGAACAGAACGCCGATGCCGATCCAGAAGAATACAAGAAACAAAAGGCCGATCTGGAAAGTGTAGTGCAGCCAATTATCGCAAAGTTGTACCAAGGACAAGGGGGTGCTCCACCAACTGAAGAAGGTGACGACTTAAAGGATGAACTGTAAAAACCGACTGCATCTGATCGAAGAGAAACAGGAGAGATCGAAGATTGAAGAGGAGAAACAATGGAGAGACATCGCCAATAAAAAGACAAACATAAACTCTGCACTCTCCGCAAATGCGTTCATTTAACGAAAAATTCTCCACTAAGTTAAGGCATTTCACACACAAACTAAAATACTATGTTCTTTTAATATTAATTTAAAATAATTTATTGATTATTGATTCTAAGAGATTTCTTCATTTCCTCTTATTTTCTTTTCATTCCATCTTAAGGAAAACTATCAAATATGTTGACTAGCAAATGAAGAGTATAGAATTCTGTCAATACAAAAAAAAGTCAATCGTGAAATAAAAGAAATTCCCCTTTTGATTTTTACAAAAGGGGCACAAACAATTTAAAATGAAAACATCAACATTGTGTCGAATTTTTTTTATTTCAATCGTTTTGTTTCATGTATTCGCCGGCGCTCCCTGTTTCAACATCTCCCTCGTTCCCGCTACACAACAGTAAACGTACATATATATTTTTTTGACTGAACTTTATAATAAATCGAAGTACATAATATACATACAATACTAAATAAGAATGCTTGATATAATTTAATTTTAAAAGAAAGGTAAAGTGTAAGAGATTTCCATTTTTTTCCAATTCGAAAACAATGTAGGCGCCGATTTATGATAACTTTTTGTTTTCTTTTTGTAAAAAATAAACTTGGTAAGAAAATTGAATTTTGGCATTTTATGTTTGGTGTTTTTTAAATAGGCAAAAAGCGCTAGTGGACCTTGGAGCCTGAAATGGTGTTGTTTCTGTACCACAAATGATGAAAAAAACTGTATTATAATTTGTTGCTAATTAACTTAATACATATTGCTTGAATTTTTGTTCCATAATATGTACCTATTTTGTTTGGCGTTTGAAATAAAAAGAATAAATAATTAATGAAATGATAAATTAATAGTACTGTAGTAGTATTAAATTTAAAGTCTGTTCGACACTGGTATCGATATGATATCGATATATACATATAATAGTAAATCTTTTAAAATTGAACAAGTTTTGAATTCATTACCAATTTATGAATCAATAATTCACTGCCTATAGATTCCAATGGAACACCAAAAAGTCTCTGCTTAACTGTAGGTCCGTTCGCGAACTATTATGCAAACGTAAATTTATATAAACTTTCGTGCAAAACTACAAAAACGCGTTCGCGTACTGAGAAAATGGTAAAAAGATGAACGAAAGAAAAATGTACTTTCGTTCATTTTTCTTCACACAGAATTTAAGCTGGTAAGAAAATGAAAACTGTCAAATGATGAAATCCTATGAGTTTGCCAGCATAAAAAAACAGCTGTTGCTTCTTTTCAAGCCAAACGAAGAAGTTTTTAGGTTTTTACGCAAAAGCGTTCGCGTACTTTTCTTAGAAATGAGAGGATTCTCTCTCGATTTTGGAGATTTGACACTATTCATTTTTCTACACATAAAGTACGCGAACGGACCTTTTGTCAATCGCATTTTTTTTAATTGACTGCGATTGACAAAATCCTTTAGAATTGTTCGTTCACAATAGCACACATTGAAAATAGTCAATTATCAACTGTCGATTGATCTTCGCAATAAGGCTCAGTTCTATGTTGAATTGGCCGACAGCAGGAGCTGACACATTTCATAGTTTTTCTGAGAAAAACGAGTAGGCGCTTCAATGATGTCGAGATTAGGTACCTGATACGAGCAAAAGCAGGGGTGGAATCGGCTAAGGTGATAGTAACAAAAATAAATAACAAAAATGTATGAAAGCGACACCTAAATAGCTGTCACATGAAATTGATAGCAAGAAGGTGATTGTCAATTTGATAATCACCTTACGTGGACAGGTATGATTTTGATTGTCAACTATCAACTATCACCTTAGCCGATTCCACCCCAGGACAATCACAGGGGAAACGTTCGGCAGTGTCGTCGCTTTCTACACTGGCTTCGCAGTTGGTGGTCTCCTTTAAACCTAGCACATTAAAATGTTTGACAAAAGCGTAATAGCCCGTAAGAAAGTCAGTACATTCATCCGTCGGGAAGAATTTGCTTATAACCATATTACCGTTCGCGAGTCGAACTTAAAATTGCGCGAATGTGACTATTAGCTATTACGACTCGCGAGTCGACATTCGCCTGGAATGTCAAAAGCCGGGCGAATGTGACTTCTTGGTTATTATGGTTAGCGAATCGAACATATCTTATTCGCCTACAGTGTCAAAATATGGCGAATGAAAATTTCCGATGACAAGGTTGGCGAACGAAATCTTTCACTTGAAATGGTATCAGTCAAAATCGCTTATAACGACATCGGTTATAACGACGTATCGGTTACAACGACCAAATTCTTAGGTCCCGAATCAGCGCCCTTGTCATTCCATTGAACGAAAATCGCTTATAACGTTATAAGCGTATAACGACATATCGCTTACAAAGACCGATTTTACCCCTTTTTTAAAATTTAATATCGGTTATTGTTAAAACTCCTCGATGATCAAAGTATCCTCTTCTATTAAATAAAATACTCCAAACGAATATGGTAACAAATAAAATATAATATTGACTTTATTATATGCATGTTATATAATTCAAGAATAAAGTTTAAGTTAATTATATAATGTTAATTAATTATCGCAGATAGAACCTTTCATGTCGACGGCTGAGAAATAAAGAAGAAAGCTCCTAGAAAAACTTGTTGTTTAGATGACTACAGGTTTTATGTTTATTGTAATTGTTTAAGATAATACGCAATAAAAGACACGAACGACTTACTGTTCTGAATTCAATAATTTTATTCCTGGTTAACTCCTAGCAGACATGTGGCCTACTTGACAGACGGAATAGAAGAGAGCCCAAGATACTTCACAAATAAGTATAAAAGTAGTTATTGTTATACATCGAGGATATAAACTCTTAATGTAGCCAGATGTGTACAATATTCTTACTACTGCTTAAGAGTAAACAAATATATTATGACTATATAAAATTTCTCCCCTTTTAGTATTCTGTTCCTTAAAAGTAACATGGAGTTTACAACAAATAGAAAATTAAATCCATTGGATAATTAACTTTACATAATTTATTTTTTTCCCAATCTGGGAGAACTTCTTACTTTTTGGTATATTTTCCTTGAACGTTTATATAATTTATCCGATTTTAAAATTGAGGGTTCATCTTCTGAAACGATTTCCTTGTGATCGACTTCCTTTACAATTTCTTGCGATCTTATGGATTTTGAAGTTAAGGTTATAGAAGGATGATATATATCTTCTAAGCAAGATTTCCTTAGTTCCGAAAATTGTACTATCCGTCTGCAGTTATTATTATAAATAATTTCAAAAACACAAGGGCTGATAATTTTAGATATAATAGCAGGAATCCATTTAGCTACTAATAAATTTGAATTGCAATACATTATCTTTTCTCCCCTTTTGAAATTTGGTAATTTCGTATTTACTTTAGACTTTGTACATTTATCCTCTTTAGATTCCATAAATTTCTTTTCTCCTGTATAACAAGAAGTTGGATCAGTTAACAGATTAATAATTGTTCTCGGTTTAAAATTAAAAATAGCTTCTAAAGGTGATAGTTTTGTCACCGATGTTGGAGTGTGTCGATAAGATGTTAAGAACTGTAGCAATTTCCCGGTTGGTGATAACTTTTTATATTTGTTATCCAACAAAAACTTTTTTTTACTTCCGCCAAACCTCTTTCAGCCAAGCCATTGCTTTGTGGATGATAGGGTGGTGACTTACTAATTACAATGCCATTTTGTTGACCAAATTCCAAAAATTTACTAGAAGAGAATGGTGGTCCATTGTCGCTGCAGATTTCCTTTGGGAATCCAAAATAAGAAAAGCTTGTTTTAAGTTTTTCTTATAACAACTTCCGCTGTTGATTTTGTAAGTAGATAGACATCCATCCATTTACTGAAGGAATCAACTAATATCATGTATTCAAAATTACTAAAATAAAACAAATCAATATGAATACGCTCAAACATATACGTTGTCCTTGGCCACGAGATTGTTTCAGATTTATTTGCATTTCGTGTTTGCTGACATATCACGCACTTGTTCACAAAATTTTCTATTTCCTTATTTAAATTTTTGAAATAAAACTGACTTCGAGCTACTTGCTTCATTCGCGTCATACCTATATGATCGCTGTGTATTAAAACAAGAACTTCATGCTGACAAGTTTTAGGGACAACCAACTTGTTGCCGTAATAGAGGCACTGGTTTTCTACTGAATGGCTATTTTGTTTAGCATAAAAAGAAAGCACCTCTGCAGAAGCAACTTTTGACTTCGGAGGCCAACCTTGAGACACATAATCGATGACTTTTTTAAGATCGGGGCGTTTCATCGATTGGCTACGAATAATACTAAGATTCATTGGAGCATTTTCAGATACGTTAAAGGAATTTATCAAAGTATCTTCAATATCCGATGGCTCCTGGAGAGGCAATCTTGACAAAGCATCGGCGTGTATCATTTGCTGAGCCTTTTTGTAGACTATCTTGTAGTCATACATTGACAAAATGACAGCCCAGCGCTGTAACCTGGCTGCAGCTACAACAGGGGTACTTTTATTTGGGTTAAAAATTTCCCGAAGAGGTTGGTGATCGCTATGGATAGTGAATTGGTTCCCATAAATGTACTTGTGGAACTTACGCACGGCGAAAATTATAGCGAGAGCTTCTCGATGTAATTGCGAGTAATTACGTTCCGCAGGACTTAAAGTACACGAAGCGAACATATTTGGACGTGCTACCCCATTAATAAGATGCGACATTACCGCTCCAAGGCCATAAGGAGATGCATCTGCGGAGATGATGATATATTTCTTAGGGTCGTATAATTCAAGAATGCTATTGTCCAACAACCATACTTTACTTTTTTGAAAAATTTGCTCGCAATCGGACGACCAAACAAATGGGGTATTCTTTTTTAAAAGGTGATATACCTAACTTCTGTAGTTTATTCGACAAATTAGGGATAAACTTCCCGTAATAATTTAAGATTCCGAGATATGACTGTAGCTTCGTCAGATTTTTAGGACTAGGAGCGTTGACTACGGCGTCAATTTTACGCTTACTAGGACTTATCCGGTTGCAAAAATTCACATTTTTTTAGATTGACTTGAACGTTGTGATCGTTTAATCGACTTAGGACGTCATACAAATTGTTCTTACATTCTTCTTTTGAGACCCCAGTAACAATTATATCATCTATATACCCAAAAGCATTTTTGATGTTTTTTATGACACGATCAATGACGCTCTGGAAAATTGCTGGTGCAGAAGAAACACCCAATGGTAGCCGATTACATACATAGAGACCTTTGATCGTATTAATGGCCAGGTATTTTGTCGTAGCCGGCGTAATCTCTAACTGTTGAAATGCACCTGTCAAGTCTATGACACAAAAAAATCTGGCATTCGCTAGTTGTGCAAAGATATCTTCACAAATTGTTAGAGGGTAGTGTTCCATCTGAACATATTTGTTAATGGTTCTCTTAAAATCCACGCAAATCCTGATGGAACCATATGGCTTAGGTACCACGACTATAGGACTTGCATTATCTGCATATTTAATAGGTGAGATGATACCTGATTGGCATAACCTCTCTAACTCAAACTCGACTTTTGACCTTAACTGAAAAGGAACCGTATAGGCTCTGTGAAAAAGTGGTATATATTGCGGGGTTACCCGTATCTCCGCTGTAAAACCGACTATCGGCTTTGTTAAATCGTTTTGGAAGACACGCGGAAATTTACTTTTAATCTCCGAAACATTTTCATGTACGAGTATTACAGAACTTTCACGTGTAACAAGCTTATTCTCATTTTCGCCCTGCTTTGACATGACGGGACGACCATTCCCCTCCCGAGATACCCTTGGCCCTAAATGACTTACTTGACAGTTTTGCGGAACCGACGAATTACCGCAAATAATTAAATTCCTCCAATTTGGTGTGAGCTTATCCAAACAAGGGCGTCCCATTATGGGTATAAAATCGTGTTGACAATTGACCACTGATAACTCTAGCTGCTTTTTTCCAACACTCCAACATTCGACCACTCCACCATAACTTCACAAACTCCTATACACTCCAACGTATGACCCGTGACTGCCTGCAAATTAATTGAACATTTTTTAAGGGGTATATGACTTAATAATTTAGAGTAATCTACGTAACTTATTATAGATTGACATGCTCCATTGTCCACCTCCATTTCTATCTCGTTGCCATCAATTTTGACAGCACTGATGAGACGACTGCAGCTGCCCTCAGACAAATTGAAAATGTTGTTGATTCTTGATGGACTGCACTCTCTATCGCTCCCTTCATTTATACTTTTTATCTGCCTTGCTCCGCCCGACTTCTTACAAAATTTTGCAAAATGACCTCGACCCCTGCATAGGTAGCACGTTATTTCCTTAGCGGGACATTTGAAACGGTGATGATTACCACATTGTTTGCACTTTGCGGTTGACTGGATACACGTGTTCGACTGACTGTTTGGACGGAACCTGGTGTGGGTAGCATGCGGCGACTGCGAGTTGTGACTATTGTACGATCTGGACTGGTGCTGATTCATTTTACTTTTGACGATGTTCACGTGGTTAGGCTTAAGAATTTGCTGGTCCTCGGCAATGAGTTCGAATTTAATGGCTTTTTCGGTGACACTTTCAAACCTCGCATCGTCATCTACGAGCAACTTCTCTTGGATTTTGGGATTGTAGAGACCAAATATGAATTTGTCTCTTAGCGCCTGATCAAGGAACGATTCAAACTTACAGTCTCTCGATAGAAGTTTTAGTACGACATTATAATCTTTTATGGATTCTCCCGCCATCTGACTGCGCTGATAAAACTTGAACCTTTCTGCTATGACGAATTTCCTTGGCGCATATAATTTCCGGAGCACTAACACTAGTTCATCGTACGGGTTGACAGGAGCCAATACTGTTTTCAGGGTTTTGTATGCTTCCGAACCAATTAGGGTTATGAAAACGGACGTCTTTTCCTCCTCACCGACTTCGTTGCACTTCAGATACTCTCCCAAACAATCGATGTACTCCTCGTAATCGTCACCTGGAGTAAAGGTTTCCATAGACCCGAGCAAGTGGTTCATCTCTCTGCTTGCAGAAACGATTGACTGGACTGGGCCACTGCACTGGCTTTCCCCTTCTGAATCTGACATAAAATGTACGGCGGCTTTTTTTCTCTTACTTTTATCCTCGTCGCCAATGTTAAAGATAATACGCAATAAAAGACACGAACGACTTACTGTTCTGAATTCAATAATTTTATTCCTAGTTAACTCCTAGCAGACATGTGGCCTACTTGGCAGACAGAATAGAAGAGAGCCCAAGATACTTCACAAATAAGTATAAAAGTAGTTATTGTTATACATCGAGGATATATACTCTTAATGTAGCCAGATGTGTACAATATTCTTACTACTGCTTAAAAGTAAACAAATATATTATGACTATATAACAGTAATAGATGTCGTGATGAACGTTTAATAGCTGGATGCGTGGTGACAAATCATTATATCAACACTCCTCCTCAACACGATATTCCCAAGCTATTCCTCAGCTTCTTGAACTGCATCTTGGCTAACCCTTTTGTAAAAATGTCTGCCTGCTGGAGACCTGATGCAATATAAGAAACGATTATTTTGTTTTCATGAATTACTTGTCGAATAAAATGTAATTTAATATCGATGTGCTTCATTCGCTTATGCTCCCTTGGCTCTTCAGCTATATTGATGCATGCTTGATTGTCCTCGTAGATAGTAGACGGAGTAACATTTTTAATTCCAAGTTCAATGAGTAATTGTTGAATCCACAGTGCCTCACATGCTGCATTACTAATCGCCACAACTTCAGCCTCAGTTGACGAAAGTGCCATTGATCTCTGCTTCCTAGTTGCCCAAGAGACAGTGCATCCGAAAACTTTAAATACATATCCGGATACTGACCTTCGATCAATTATGTTGTTACCCCAATCTGCATCAGCGTACCTAATAAGTGGTGGTGCATTAATATCTCGTTTGTACACTAACTCCAGCTCTAAAGTTCCTTTTATGTACCTCAGTAATCTTTTCAAATGATTCCAGTGCTCATCACTTGCGTTACTTTGGAATTGGCTAAAATAGTTTAACGATGCACTTAGATCTGGTCTACCAGACAGCATTGCGTACATGAGACAACCAATTAATTCTCTATATGGATTCTTCGCTTCTGTGCCAGTATTTGTCTTTAGATTCAATTTAGTTTCCATAGGTGTTTCTATTGTCTTGCTATTTTCCATTCCAAATTTTCTAACTAAATTGGTTAAATATTGAGGTTGGCTTAATTTCAACGTACCTGTTTGCTTGTCTCGGGCAATCTTCAAACCCAAAAACAATTTTGGTTCATCCATTCTTGATTTGTTGGATACTTTTCAGATCCTTGGTGGCAATAATCAGGTCATCCACGTATTACAGCAATAGCAACATCTCCTTTTTGTCTTCATGGATATACAGACAGTGATCTGCTTCCATTCTCTTAAAGCCTAATGTGATGATGAAATTGTGGAAACGTTCATTCCACATTCTGAATGCCTGTTTCAAACCATAAAGAGATTTATTTAATTTGCAAACTAAATTACCATTAGCGAATCCATCTGGTTGCTTTATATACACTTCTTCATGTAAATCTCCATTGAAAAATGCTGACTTGACGTCATCTGATGTAGCAACAAATTGTATTGGTTCACGACTGCCAACAAAATTCTTAAAGTTGCAATTTTTGCTACTTTTGCGACTAGTCTCGCTTTATATTTAACCGGATTTCCATTTTTGTCACTCTTGATTTGGAATACCCACCTGGATCCGATTACATTTCGACCATGTGGCAGTTGGACAAGTGTCCATGTGTTATTCTTCTTCAATGAATTTATCTCCTCCTGAATTGCAGGCTTCAATTCGGACCAATTTTCACTGCTTTTCGCTTCTTATATCGTACTGGGCAAGCTACTTACATAATTTTCAGCGCTAAGTGCTGATAGATCGTAATCGTTGTATAAAGCTGGACATTTCACTACCCGACCTGATCGAGTTGAAGTAGTTTGTGTCATACGTTGTTCCTCCTCGCCGTTGTGTTCTTCTTCGCCGCGTTCTTCTTCGCCGTGCTTAGACCATCCTTCAAATTGTTCTTCTTCGTCGCTACTGCGTTCCAGATTTGATTCTTTTTCAAATTTAAGACTTTCAGCATCATCGTAGTTGATTTCTACCTCCCGAGATGACTCACATTTGTTCTCAGATTTAGTTGATGTTTCTTGGAAAACAACATCTCAGGCCATGATGATTTTGTTATCCTTGAAGCTCTACAGACGATAGTCATTCGGTGCATAACCAAGCATGATACACTTCTGAGATTTTCCGTCCATTTTGGTGCGGAGTTGCGATGGAACATGAGCGTACGCTGTACATCCAAAAACTTTTAAATTACAGAGGTTAGGTTTCTTACCGTACCACATTTCAGCGGGTGTGCAATATTGGTGTTCAGTGTTCTTAAAAGCTGCTGTGGGACTCCTGTTTGCCAAGTATATGGATGATAAAACTGCTTCGCTCCAAAACGACTTGTTTAGCTTAGATTCCAGCAACATTGTTCGAGATTTGTCCATGATGACTCGGTTGAATCTCTCAGCAACGCCATTTTGTTTTGGACTATATGGTATAGTGTATTCAAAACGAATCCCAGATGAAATACAAAATTGTTGAAATGCTTTCGAACAATACTCACCACCATTGTCAACACGAAGACGTGAAATTGGTTGTTGAAATCGCGCGATTTTTAAAATAAAGCAACTACTTTTGATTGTAAAAGCGGGATAATAAGAAACGGGATTATAAAAAACGGGATTATAAGAGGCGGGATTTTAAAAGACGGGATTTTAAAAAAGCGGGATTATAAAAAGCGGGATTATAATAGCGGGATTTTAAGAATCGGGATTATAAAAAGCGGGATATCGAACCCAACCCCTTTTTCCATTTCCATGTACTTGCGACTTTGACCTACACTCACTTTTCCTGTGTCCAGTTCTACCACACTTGTAGCACTTATATTTGAACGTAGATTTTACATGCATAGCTAAATTCGTATGTTGAGAGTTCTCGCTCATGTTTCTTTTGTTTGTTTCTTCGAGTAATCTGCTTTTGATGAACTCAATTGTTAGTTTTTCTTGTTCGACTGTTTCCAATGCGGTGACAAGCGGTTCAAACGATTTAGGTAGAGATAATAAAAGATGACAAACAATATCTGTATCCTCTAATTTTGCTCCACCGGACTTCAACTCCCTTACCACTTTATCGAAGGCGAGTAAATGCTGCTACTCTCTCCTTCGCCACATTTTAAAATTAAAAGTTTCTTTCGTAGACACATCTGAGATGCAGTACTTTTTCTCTCGAAAATCGCAGTTAAACAATCAAACATTTCCTTTGCTGTGCCTTTATCCTTAATTATATTCTAGCTGGTCATCTGCTATTCGATGAATAATCATAGCTTTGCACTTCTTTTCTTGTTTTTTGATTAAATTTATTTTGAGATGTTTTTCCTTCCAACTATTTTTCCAGGGTTTCGTGAATAAATTTAAGCAAGTCTTTCTCCTCAAGATCGGCTTCAAGTCTGAAACGCCAATTATTGAAATTCGTCCCATCGAATACATGCAATTTATATTTGTCTTCCTCCATATTAAGTACTTGGGGTGCCGAGGTGCCTTGGACTCCTTTGTGTGCTTGGGTTGCTTTGTATTTGTATGCCTGGGCCCATAGCCTGTTAAAACTCTCCGATGATCAAAGTATCCTCTTCTATTAAGTAAAATACTCCAAACGAATATGGTAACAAATAAAATATAATATTGGCTTTATTATATGTATGTTATATAATTCAAGAATAAAGTTTAAGTTAATTATATAATGTTAATTAATTATCGCAGATAGAACCCTCCATGTCGACGGCTGAGAAAAAAAAGAAAGCTCCTAGAAAAACATGCTGTTTAGATGACTACAGGTTTTATGTTTATTGTAATAGATGTCGTGATGAACGTTTAATAGCTGGATGCGTGGTGCCAAATCATTATATCAACAGTTATAACGACTAAAATCGACGCAGCTGTTGGCGCAACTGATTTTTTTTTCTAGAACGGTAAACTGATTCTTTGTAGATGCGATGTATCTAAGTTCGTAGAATCTGGGATATGTTACAGTTACCGTTTGTAGACGTTATTTGTTTGCTTTTGCGTTTATTGAGTTTGTTCTACGTTGGGGAAGTTTTACTCAGTGCAACAAGTGGTTGTAGAAGTTTAATTTAATTTTGTGCGGCGAAAAGTTGTACCTTCTTATCGGAAAATGAGGCAAAATCTATATAGATATTTCCACTTTTTTTAATAATTTGTAAATTGGCTCAAAATCAAAGAAAAATTAGGGGAAAAAAGTAAGTATATACATAGCTTGATATCGGTTATAGCGACCTATCGCTTATAACGACCAAATTCGCCAGTCCCTTGAAAGTCGTTATAAACGATTTTGACTGTAGTTGTAAATTTATTATGCTGGAATCCACGTTTTCGTAAGTTTATTGAGTTTTTTTTTTGCGCGATTTTGGAAAAAATGCAACGAAATAACCCAACCAAATACCTACAAAAATGTAAGCATAAGCATACACCAATGTCATCAAAATTGTGTGCTTACAAAATTGTAATTTGCAGAATGAAGAGGACTAATATAAATAATAATTATTGTGAAATCAGTTCATCTAAAATATGTTTTGTTATTTGTATTTATTTTGAGAAAGTTAAGTATATTTTCCTAAATACATTGTGGATCGTTTACCATTTCGTTACCATCTCTCAAATATCTTCTTCAATTCACTTGGTGCGAAGATCCCGGATATCTACCATCGACGTATCGTATCACCATATTATATTTGATCACAAGCCTGAAATAATAAATATTGACTAATGATGACATGGTATCGATAATATTGTTGAGTTGTTCGACTTCTTCCACTTCCGGAAATCCAGATTTAATGGAGAAAATCATTCTGGCCTGCTGCTTCTTGCTTTCCGTCATGTCTGTTTGTTGTTTCCGTCCACTGCTTAGTCCAGATTAAAAAATGTTCAGAACTTAACTTAAGACCACATAGACAATTTGTGTGCGTGAGACCTAGATCAAACACATTTCCTATGCTATTTTGGTAGAATACTACTTACTTACTTAACGGGCCCTCTCTGCCTTCCATCCTCCACGATCCCGGGCACGCTGCTTCTAATATTCAATAGAAAAGTGTACAAATATACCAACTCTTCTCTTTGTGTTGTAAAATGTGCAATGACGAACCTATTGTATAATTTTTCATGCAAAATAAAATATCTATCTATATACGCGCCACGACAACGTGTGCTATGTATCTTTCCATAGAGGAAAAACAAACCGAGTAGTGCACAGCGTTGCGTATTCCCTGTTACCCCATCCCACTTCGTTGCTGCTGCTTCTACGATTTTCTAAAAAAAATACTTCAAATGGAAAACAAATATTTAAAAATAACGGTAGTTCTTACAATTAAGTATTGCACATTTTAAAAAGATAAAAGTCGGTTCTATCATCTTGTTTTTAAATTAAGTGATTTCCATGAATAGTTTTAAAAAAAACTAGTTTTAAAGTCAAAGTTTCTTTAAATCCATATTCCTTTAATGCAAAAGAAACTTTGCATACACCCAACCTTTTACCTACCCCAAATCATGAGAATTTTCCAAACAGTGAACTGGAAACCAAACGTAATGGGTCATTCGATGATCCTGCAGAAATACTTTGGCCATGTACAAACTACGGACTACATCACTGTCTCTTGAATCTTGACAAATTTTGTTAATTTTTTAAATAAATTGGTAAGCTATTATATATTTTCAATCCTCTGTGTAGAACCATATTTTTTGTCTTTAAATTTCTAAACCGTGGCAACATAAAGTCACCAGCATTACGTAACGCAAAAAGTTGTACATCACTAACATAAGACAGCTATTAATTTAAATAGTTAGGTAATAACTCGAATTTGATTTTAAATACAAATATGATCACATTGTACATAATTCTTTGGTTTACACTCATCCAAGCCAATTTAGACAACATTTCTCTGATTGAAGTTAATCTATTACACATTAGAGCAATTCTCATTGCCCTATTTTGGAGCTTTTGTAATCTACTCATCATTAGATTCTTACACATAAACAAAATACTTGAGCAATACTCAAAATGAGATTTAACCATTGTATTGTATACATTAATTGTTGTTTTTAGCGACATTTTTTTCCTAATTCTACCCAAGAAGTAATTTTTTTTCGCTATCTTTTTACATACATAATATGAACATCAAGAACTAATCTGTCGTCTATTAAGACACCTAAATATTTAATTTCAGAGACTGTCTCAATATTCTGATTGTTTATGCTGATGTTTTTGACAGTACTACCATTTAAATTCATAGCTTTGGTTTTGTTTATACGAGTATTCAATTTTAACATGTTTCAATCAAACCAATCTTGCAACCTATCTAGATCTGAATTAATTTTATCTATACAATCATTGAAATTACAACCAGAAATAAACAATAACGCGTCATCAGCAAACAGCACCATTTTTGAAAAACGAACAGCACTTTCCATATCATCGACGTACAACAAAAACAGCAACACACCAAGCAAAGATCCTTGAGGGACACCATGAAGTACAGGAGCAGGGTTTGAAAGAACATCGTTAACTTTTGTTTTTTGGGTTCTGTTTTCAACATATGATTTAAACCAATTAAGTGCCGTATTGCTCACACCATACATTTTAAGTTTATCTATTAATATTAATTTGTCCACAGTTTCAAACGCTCTTTTTAAGTCTGGAAACACGGCCACAACCACTTTCTTGTCATGTATGTCAATTTTCCACTTAGTGATCACTAAATTCAGAAGGGATTCATCCATCCAAGTACATTTTCACACCGACTCCGTTCGTATCTTTTTTATTGTTCATTGATCTTAGCACAGATTTTAGGTCACTGATATTAATTTCTTTAAAATTAAAATTTAGGTAGTAATAGTCAAACACTGAATTAATGTATTGTTTTTTTGGAATATTGCTTCTAATTTCCACAATACTATTCACAAAAAACGAGTTCAAAACATTAGACAATTCAATACAATTGCTGTATTTGTTGTTATTGTAAATAACTTCACTTATACTTTTCTCACTTTTTTTTACAACAAGCCTTTTTAAAGCTCTCCACATAGATTTCTGCTCACTACAAATTTCAATTTGTATAAGGTATCGCTCTGCTGGGTCACGGGACATGAAGGCATTCCGGGCAACGAGAAAGCAGACGAATTAGCAAGACAAGGTTCGGCAGCTGTGTCACAACAAGCTGATCCCTCTGTACTCATCCCGCCTTGTTCACTCAGGCTTGAAGCAGGGAAAAAGGCAATAAGAGAGGCGAACCTTAGATGGACGGCACTAGATACTTGCCACATCACAAGAATGCTATGGCCAACCTACAATGAGGCCAGAACCGAGAGTCTAATGAAAAAGGATAGAACATCACTGACCACCCTCGTAGGTATTTTAACGGGCACAATACTCTGCGGTACCACATGAAGAAATTACGCTTGACGGAGAAAGAACTCTGTAGAAGCTGTGGCGACGAGGAAGCTCTGGAGAATACTACCCACTTCCTGTTCCACTGTCCGGTCCTGGTCTCCAACACATCAGATACAGATTCCTGGGGAGACATTTCTTCCACGACCTAGACGAGCTCTCCAGCACACCGATATACAGACTAATGAACTTCACCAAATCCACAGGATGGTTTGTGTCGAACAGCACAGTGAGTAATTAATCTCAGCTGTTTATAGACAGGGTTAAAAATGAGTAAGGCACAACCCTCCTTCCCCGATGAGCATCACAATGGTTCAGTATTTCAGTGTGGCACTATGCCAACCCACCTACCTAACCTAACCTACCCCAAATCCTCACTGCTTTTACGCCGTACCGTAATACTTGCATTCTGGGTAACGCCAAATAACTTACTTTTCTCTACTTATTAAAAGGATATCATTATTTATTAATTGACGTAAAGGAAAAAAAGTCCATAAATAAAAATTTAATAAAAAGTAGGTTTGCTAATTTTCAATTTTCTCGAAAACTAGTAGACTTAAAACCATCTAGTTTTCAGTATTTGATTAAAAATTAATAACAGCAAAAAAATATTAAACAAAAAATTAGTATGTAGTCTCACAATTTGGAATGAATATAAACTTGTTTTTTCCATTTTTTTTCCGAAATTTTTAGTTTGAAATTAGTTTTTTTCAAAAACCATTAATGGAAATCACTTGATTTAGAAACAGGATGATAGAACCGACTTTTAGCTTTAAAAAAATGTGCAATACCTAATTGTAAGTATTACCGTTATTTTTAAATATTTTTTTTCCATTTGAAGTGGTCTTTTAGGAAATCGTCCCTCCCGCCCAAATGGGGCGAGATAGACCCCCCCCCCCCCCCCTCGAACAGTAAAAAAATGCTTGTAAATAACTGTTCTACAAAAAAACGTTATTTTTTCTTGTCGCCTGAGTTATCGTACTCTTGCCTACGTCGGAGTTTGGGTTTTCGTTATGTTTGTCTGTAAGCATTTTAGAGTAGATGTGAGTAACATACGATAACAAATCTTTTTTCGTTGTACGCCCACGTCTCCCAAAACAAACCAGCTGTTTTGGCACTAAGTGAAACACAGGTAAACATTGATTCCGATTCAACAGAATTTGGTCTTCCTGGTTATAACTTGGTGCCATTATTCTTTTCTCATCGCGGTGTCGCCATTTGTATCTGTAGTGATGTAGCCTACCAGCTGCAACCACAATACGGCCGATGTTCCAATCCAATTAAATTTCATTTAGATGAAATTTCAAGAACGCAGGCACACTCAAGCCTAGCACAGAAATCTTAACTGCGGGTCATTTCTATGTAGTATATAATTCGAGTTGGCTTCGACATTCTGGACAGACAACACCCGAGCGAAGGTATGCTGAGATTTTTACTAGGGCAAATAGTTGACTGTTTCTTACCTCTCCCTCTGTTAATTACACTATAAATGTATTATCACATCTAGGTTCGTCAGACCGTTGTGTCATATCGGCGAACACACACAGTTAAATTACAAACTCCAAAAAGAACCGTACGGCTATAAATGCCTATAATGCCCACATCAAACGTGTCAAATTCTCCTACGACCAAAAGTTGAGTTAAAAAATACTACATAGCCGCAAGGATAGTTTAAACTTTTGGTCGTTTGTTACAAACATCAAGAATTCGGCCTCGTCGTCTATATCTATAGATTTTTTAATGAAGGGTGTTCAAATTTAAGGTATCATTTTAAATTTTGAATGAAAGACATAAATTGTTTGAAATCTGTATTTATTTTTATTGGAAATTAATGTACATACATTGGTTCCGGTTAATAATGAAAAAGAATGTCGTCCAAGTGACCTCCACTGCTACCTCGGCCGACTGTCAACCTTTTACCGAAATTTTGAATCACTTTTTCGCATAATGATGGTTCAACAAGTGATATTTGCTCGATGATGTTGTCTCTGAGGTGTTGAACAGTTTGAGGATTATTTGAATAACCTTTACTCTTCAAGAAACCCCATAAGAAAAAATCCAGTGTTGTTAAATCGCATGATCTTGGTGGCCAATTGACGCCTGTTCTTCGGGAAATTATGCGATTGTTAAACTTCTCTTTCAAAAGATCGATTGACTTCGTTGCTGTGTGGCATGTTGCACCATCCTGTTGCAACCACATATTCTGCACATCAATATCTTCCATTGACTCCACAAAAAGTTTCTAATCATAGCTTGATATCGAGCTCCATCCACAGTATTTTTATATTTTCATCTTTGAAGAAAAATGGACCAATTACACCACCACACATTTCAAACAATCCTCTAGGATTTTCTTCAGTCCAAATGCGATAGTCTTGTTTATTGACATAACCGCCAATTTCAAAATGAGCCTCATGGGTGAAGATAATTTGCTTTAAAAAAACTGCAAAACTTTCACCATATTTAAAATAAATTTTAATAATAAAAATCGTTGCTCAATAGTGTACCGATCCATTTTGGCTAACGGGAATGTATTTACTTCATACCTGAAAAAACTTCGGTGTAATCTAATAGCCGTAAAAAAAAGGAGCTGTCAATTTAAAATGATAAGTCAAATTTGAACACCCTTTATATTACACAGGTCTACAAAAAAAAAAAAAAAAAAAATTGGTGCCTTGAGTTTTGCAGCTGATTTTATTTGTTGAGTAAGTTAGGGTAATATGGAATATGTGGGTAATATGGAACACCCCTGTTTTTCCATATTTACTGCAACGACATATCTTTATTCACACTCATAACTTAGACTGTGTAAGAAATCATAGCAATCTTCTACTTGATTTCAAATAACTGTCAAACTGACAAAAAAAAAATATAAAACTCAAAAACCGCTGCAAGCAAAACTTTGCATGGTGTGAGAATTTCTCCTTAAAAAAATATCTTATAATCATAAACTTAAAGTAAAATCGTGTGTTTTGAAAGCAGTTGGTTCGGAAATATATAAGCGGTATGTAACTTTTTACTTTTTTCCTGAAATGTGCAAAAATAGTATTCCATATTATCAGCACTTTTTTCTTCGTTTTGATAAAATCTCTAAGAGCTTAAATCTTTATGTATAGATGGCTACTAAGACCCAAAACGCTGCAAGGCGCAAGTAATGGAAACCAGAGGATATGGAACAAGCCATTCATTGCGTTCGTGCAAAGCAAATGGGTTACCTCAAAGTTTCGAAAGCATTCGATGTTCCACGCGGAACTCTTTTTAGATTGGCCACATCTGCAGAAACTTCTACTAAAGTATCGCGTATTCCCCTTGGAAGAAAACCTATCTTCACAAACGAGATGGAGGCTGAACTTATAAAATATATCAAAGATTTGGAGTCGCGATACTTTGGGTTAACTGAATCAGATGTTAGGTCGTTGGCTTTTCAATTGGCATTAAGGAACAACATTCCAAACAAATTTTCGATTATAAAGCAATGCGCTGGGCGTGATTGGCTTAAAGGGTTTATAAAACGACATAAAAATGATCTGTCAATTAGAAAACCGTCAGGTACGTCAATCGCTAGATCCACTGGGTTTACAAGAAGCAATGTTGATCTTTTTTTTGACCTTCTGAAATCTTACAACGATCGATATATTTTTCCACCAGATCGGATCTATAATGTTGACGAAACAGGTTTTTCGATTGTTCAAAGCAAACAGCCAAAAATATTAGCTACCAAAGGAAAACGACAGATTGGCATTTTGACCTCCGCTGAAAGGGGCTCGCTTGTAACCTTGGTATTAGCTATGAGCGCTGGTGGTCAGTTCGTGCCACCACTTTTAGTCTTCACTAGAAAAAATGAAAATGTGCAGTTAATGAAAAATGCTCCGCCTGGCTCAATTGCTGCATTTCATCCGTCGGGATGGATACAACTTAACCTCTTTACCAAATAGTTTAAGCATTTCATTAAAAAAGTGCAACCGGTTAGTTTTACTAATATTAGACGGTCATTTTAGCCACATGCGGAATATTGATGTAATGATGATGATGATGAAATGGCAAAGGCGAATTTTGTAACTATAATTTCGCTGCCACCTCACTCAACCCATAAGATGCAGCCGCTTGATAGATCTTTTATGGCGCCATTAAAATCGTACTACAGTGAGGCTATTCGCTTGTTTTTGCGGAAGCAGGGCCGAAAAGTGACATTATATGACGTTGCAGAACTGTTCGCCAAAGCATATATAAGGTTTCAAACAGCGGAAATATCTGCTAATGGTTTCAGATGTACAGGCATTTATCCTTTCAACCCACATATTTTTACCGAAGCGGATTTCATTGGTGCAGGGAAAGTTGATGAATCGGTTGTTCAACAAGAAAATCATTTGAGTGATAAAGCTTCACAAACTCCACCAAGGACCTCTGAAAAAACCTCGAATTATACTGTCTCTCCTTGGGAATAAATAAAAAAAAAATCCAATAGGGGAAGAAAAGCCACACAGGCTGCTGTTATAACAGAGACGCCGTATAAACTCTCCTTAAACAAACAGGATACTTTAAAAACTAAAAATATCTGTGGTAAAAATTTGTTTAAAACTGAAACTAAAAAAATAAGTGTTCAAAAAGAAAAAGAAGATCAAAAATTACGTTCCACTTCAAAAGGAGGCCGTAAAAGGCAACCGAAATGCAAAAGGGATTTTCCAAACCAATCTTCTAGCGATTCATCGGTAAGTTTTGTTGCTGATGACAAAAGCTCAGATGAAATAGGCTCAGATTTCGATCCTGAACCTCATGAAGGCGTATTCTGCAATGCATGTGACGAATTGTATCCTGATGGCCTCTTATGGGACAGAAGCATTCAATGCAGTATGTGGTCCCACAAAAATTGTTTAAAAACAAAATATTTATGTAAATTTTGTGAGAATTCATTTATAAATTAAAACTTTAAAAAAAAAAACCGAAAAGAAAACATTTCGATCGTGGGTAATATGGAATATTCCATATTGCACCCAAATCGTGGTAATATGGAATATTCCATATTACCTTCAAATTTTGTGGAAATAAGATATTGACATTTTTTATATAATAAGCCGTATTTCAAAAGTGGTAAGTTTTAATGCTCTGGAAAGTTCGGCCTGTGTACCTGAATAGACATCAGACACTTTAAGTCAGTTGATGGATAGTTTGGTCTAAAAATGTAGATATAATTTCAGAATAAGAAAGATGTATTCCATATTACCCTAACTTACTCTACATTTAACGCTGATTTCAAAACTGAAAACCATTTTTCCCTAGCAGCTCTAGTTTTTGAGTTACAAAAATATTCAATTTACCCTACACTGAGAAAAAAGTGAGCGGGAACTATGCCTATAAAGTATTGTTACGGAAATTATAGATAATTTCATCAGTTACCAGATCTTTCGGAGGATGAAATACCCCACTGCGACACAGATGAAGACAGTGAATATGAGGAAAATGCATCAAGTCCCCAACGATTTAACCAAAGTGAGTTAAGTGATCTCATCAGGGATCTTAACCTCTCAAAACAATCTTCTGAGTTACTGGCATCCCGGCTAAAAGAAAAAAAATCTACTTGATGATGGAACAACAATTACGTTCTATCGCAGAAGGGAAGCAGATTTGCTAAGGTTCTATTCTCAGGAAGAAGCTCTCGTTTTCTGTCAGGATGTTAAAGGTCTCTTAATAAAAATGGGCCTTCGCGAGTATGATCCAGATCGTTGGCGTCTGTTTATTGACAGATCCAAACGAAGTTTGAAGTGTGTGCTTTTACACAATGGTAACGAAATGGGATCAATACCTATTGCTCACTCAACCCAAATGAAAGAAGAGTACAAGAATATAGCTATAGTCTTGGAAAAGATTAAGTATCACGAACATGGATGGGTCATTTGTTTTGACTTGAAAATGGTTAACTTCCTTCTTGGACAGCAAGGCGGACACACAAAATATCCTTGCTTCTTGTGCCTTTGGGATAGCAGAGCTAAACAATATCACTGGATAAAAAAAGGCTGGCCTGTTTTAAATTCATATCTACAAAGATGCAAGGATTAAGCATTGAAAAAATAAAAGCTGGCATATTCGATGGCCCTCAAATCAGACGGTTAATAAAGTATACCAATTTTGTTGAATCTATGAATAAAAAGAGCGAAAAGCGTGGACATCATTTGTGTCAGTTGTCGAAAACTTTCTAGGAAACAAGAAGGCTTCAAACTATAAGGATTTTGTTCAGAACATGCTGACTGCTTTTCGTGAGCTTGGATGCAACATGAGCATCAAGGTGCATTACTTGCTAAACCATTTGGACAGGTTTCCTGAAAACTTGGGAGACTTGAGTGAAGGTGAACGATTTCACCAGGATATAAGGACAATGGAAGAACGATACCAGGGCAAGTGGGATACGCATATGATGGCAGATTACTGCTGGAATCTGCTAAGAGATTGTCCGAAAAAACCGTATTGCAGATCAAGCAAAAAACGAAGCTTCTTGGGTTTCAGTACATCAAATCAGCAGTGAAAAATATATTGTATATGCTATTACCTTGTTAATAGAATAATTATTTTTTTATACTTATATGTAAATGTCACTAAATGAGCTATATTTTCAAAGAAAAAATGTTTTACTTTCTTCTTTTCACAATTATTTTGGGTATTTCTAAGTGGTATCAGGTTTGCAACACCTTACCCCATAACATGAAAACGGGAGCTGCTAGGCAAAAACCGATTGCAGATTCGTATTCAGGAGGTCGAATTTACTAAAGAATAGTTCAAAAAGTATCGGCACCAAAATGTGTGTGTACTAGGGTGGAGCGATTTTTTTTTTTTTGTTAATTAGTATCTAATAGTACAAAAAAGGTGCCTTATAGGCTTAAATATATAAATGCAAAATTTTATTCGATTTGGGTAACGATAACTGCCTCCGCAAACACACTGAAACTCTTACTAAAAACAAATTAAACCAAAAATCTACCTGTTCGTAATCAAGTGAGTATGCTATAAAATTTAATCACTTTTTTTGAATATCTAGTTGGCCACGCTTTTTGTTTCATATCAGTTCACTATTTTTTTCCGCGTGCAACAGCCATATAGCTAATCGTCTTTTTTACAAATATTAAACTAAACTCTTAAAAAAAACATGCCAAGAACGCGAAGTGTATTTAAATGTCCTATTTTTGGCGATTCTTGTGATATGAAAGCAAACGTTCTGCCTACTTATGAAGATGCAATAATGTACTATGAATGGACGAGACATCAACTTAAGTTCGAATTGGAAACTGCAAAAGAGCCCACCTTTCCAGAAGTAGCAGCTATAGTAACCTCCAAAATAGAAAATATATGGCGATCTGCATCTATTCCGACTGTTACAAGAACCAGAATCATACAGATGTTGAAAGCATATCATTTAAAATACAAGAATTTATTAAAATCCGTCAAGAGACTCTCCGCAGAAAAATTAAAAAGTTTTCAGCGAAGTGGTTAGTTCTTTTTTGATATAACGGCATGAAAATGCAAGGAAGTCAATCAGTGCACCTGCACCAAAAATAAAAAGGTTCCGAAACAAGAACAAGCGTTTTTAGTTGACCAAAAAAATGTTCGAAGTATGGCAATCGGTGGAATTGATGTTACTATCACTAAAAGGCTGCGAAAGAGTTTGGGAAGAAAACAGACTCGAGAGAAATGCCAAACTGCAACTGCTATAAATACTGCTCCGCCTGCTGTTTTGGAGATTAGTTCTTCTTCGGCATCCTCATCGTCAGCGTCTGAAAATTCCAAAAGTACGGATAACTTCATTCAGCCCAAAGAAAAACGCATTCCTGAGAAGAAAAGAATAATTTCCTCAAGCGTTGATTTTCCTACATTATCGAAGACATGTGATAGGTATGGAATGTCAGTTAGCAGCGATAGCGTCGTCTGTTTTGTTTGATATTGGGTCTGAAGTCTCTTTACTGCAAGAGCCAGGATCTATATACATGGGATATGTAGTTCCTAAGACTGGTTCGGTCAAAGGAGTACAAATTGCAATACGAAGTTTTCTATCAGATGAAGAAATTCCTCAACATCATCTTATGGCTATCGTGAACAAGTACCTGTTAAAACATTTCGACGTTTTGAAGGGAATGTTCTACCAGAAATGGCTAAAGATTTAAGTACAGATCAACAGTACTTGCACAAGATTGTGTCAGCGGTTTTATCAGGTGAGTTCCCACAAGATCTGTCAAATAAATGTCCAGGCAAAATGTCTCATGTGCGTTGGCTCACACGGGCCAACCGCATAATGCGTTTATATATAACAACAGAGACACCTTCGGAAAACTTGATCACTTTGGCCACGTTTGTTGTTCAGGTTTACGCGCCATCTTGAACTTAAGAACGTAATCGATCCTGTCATTCAGCGGAATAGTTATTTTGCGCATCCTTAAAACATTCTTCTTGCTATGGTAGCAGATAACAATAAACATATAAAAGAACTGGCAGCTCGGCGCATATTAAAAGCACGTAATATGCCTCGGTCTTTAACACCCAGGCTGTTTGAAGTGCCGCTTATTAACTTCAATGCATCAACGTATATCGATTTGACCCACCGAGCTGTAAAAATAACAACGGAAGCTGCCACTTCTAAGTACACCAAAAAGGGCCGAATAGGCGCAATAAAGGCCAAAATAGAATCACTTAAGACAATGCCTAAATTTGAGACAAAACAAGATTTTAAAGCATCTTAATTATAAAATACATAATGTTTATTGTTACGAGAATGAATTTATTTTTTGTTTATATTGAATTAAAATTCTAATTATCAATAGTATATCTTACGCACTTTTATCTATCTATTTACTTTTATATTATTTTCAGCCACATGTGTTTACTACAATCTTGTATCAAATTTTGATTTTTCAAGTCAGTGCGGAGGCAGAAGATCTTAACCAATCTAATCAAAAACAACATTTATTTTTCTTTTAGCATAACGCACCAATCACCTATTAGAATTCCGAATCAGAAAAAAAAATGTTTTCATACATCCGTACTCCACCCTATACCTGTGTTATCTTTAGGGGCCCAAAATGTTCGTGTGTAAAGATTTTTAAAATCCGTCACTGGCGTGTCAGTTACAATTTACAATTTAAAACACGGTTTTATCCAAAAATTTAAGTTTGAACTAGGAAGCTGAAATTCGGATGGGTACTCTCTAGCGGCCCTTAATGCTCATATGCAAACATTTTTAAAATCTACCCACTGACACGCCCACTATTTACTATAACAAAACGTTTTATTGCAAATGTTGTAAAGCAAAATTTATAGATCGTTCTTAACAATTCTTCCATGCTTAGATTTTTGCCACGCCCACTAAATGAGGGATAGGAATAGGAATAGAGTATCCAACAGTTCGCCTAAGTGGACTGTAGACTTTCCCTATGTTTTTTTTTATATTTTAATTTTTTTTTTGAAACGGCAAACTTGATCAACGGGACTATTTTGGAAAAAAATTGTCTTCTATTAACATTGAAGAAGCTACGAAGACGTCGAAGGGGAGGGAAAAGAAATCATTGAAAGCATTGCAGAATACTGAATTTGATTTTGAATCAGATCTCTAACCAGCATTACTGAGGAGAAATATTTGCGCCGACATTCAACAGAACTTTAATTAATTAAGCAGCAGCATCTGGTTTTATAAGCAGGTGTCACGATATACCAATTCAATTGAAAATACTCGTACATGTATCTTGAGAAGTTTCTTTGAACTCTTTTGATTCTGGATGAATGAATAATGTTAGAGTGATTCCAGGTTATGCAGCAAAATTCTGAATGAGGTCTAACAAGAGATTTATAAAGCGTATTTAATGTGTAAGTTCCTTGATAACTTTGGTGTTTCGTTTGACGAATCCAAGCATTGAACTTTATAAAAAATATTGTCAATATGATCTCTGAAGTTTGACTGGAGTGACTATAATTTCATTGAGTAAATTGAAATAATAGGTTAAGTACATCTAGAAATCGACAAACTTTAGCATTTGAAGGATTCAGCAGTAATTTGTTTCTATCACACCATAAGTCGACTGCAGATATAATCATCATGTAGCAGACGGGAATTCCACATGGCGAAAAAAAAGACACAGAGAGTGTTAAATGGCAGACGGCAGATCATTAATAAATATTCGCCTGAAGAAGTAAACATTAATTTTTACAAATTGAATGCACCTTAATAAGTTTGTCGAATAATTACAAACGTTCTGTTTGGAACTCGACTTGCGAATCGGAATAATATGTAAAATCTTTCAAACATTCAGGAAGAGTCCGTTGGCAATAGTTTTCTTTCAAAAGTATGCAAAGGCGGATCGACAATGTCTTATTAGTCATTTTAAGTAGTATTGGAGCAATCCCATCAGAATTTGCTACGTTCAAGCCCACCACTTGATATCATCTTCGGTTATCAGTAAATTGCCAATATCAACCACAGATTGAATACCAGCGTTGTTGGTTAAGAAAATACTATCGACGTCAAAATAAACAGAAAAAGTCAACGGAAAAACTACAAATTGTGATAGTAGGTCCGTTCGCGAACTAATAAGTCCGTTCGCGAACTAATATGCAAACGTAAATTTATATAAACTTTCGTGCAAAACTACACAAACGCGTTCGCGTACTGAGAAAATGGTAAAAAGATGAACGAAAGAAACATGTACCTACTTTCGTTCATTTTTCTTCACACAGAATTTTAGCATGAACACTGTCAAATGATGAAATCCTATGAGTTTGCCAGCAAAACAAAAACAGCGGTTGCTTCTTTTCAAGCCAAACTTAGACGTTTTTCATTTTTTTACACAAAAGCGTTCGCGTACTTTTCTTTGAAATGAGAGGATTCTCTTTCGATTTTGGAGATTTGGCAGTTTTCATTTTTCTACACATAAAGTACGCGAACGGACCTAATCTTCCGATGACGAATCAAGACAACTCATGTGACTTGACAACCCATTAGAGTTTCTTTTAGAGTCGATGAAGGACTAAATCGCGAACTAATATGCAAACGTAAATTTATATAAAATTTCGTGCAAAACTACACAAACGCGTTCGCGTACTGAGAAAATGGTAAAAAGATGAACGAAAGAAAAATGTACTTTCGTTCATTTTTCTTCACACAGAATTTCAGCTGGTAAGAAAATGAAAACTGTCAAATGATGAAATCCTATGAGTTTTTCAAGCCAAACTAAGATGTTCTTCACCTTTTTACACAAAAGCGTTCGCGTACTTTTCTTAGAAATGAAAGGATTCTCTCTCGATTTTGGAGATTTGACACTTTTCATTTTTCTACACATAAAGTACGCGGACGGACCTAATGTGTTTGCTATTGGTCTTCAACTTATTCTCTGACTGACAGAAGCGACTGAAAAATTTATTCAGTAAATTTAATTCCTGTTGGAAACTTACATAAGTACCTACTGGCACTTAAGGTGAATGTTAGTTTTATTTTGCTTGAACTGTTAAAAAAAGTTTGATTTTTTTATAATTTTTTTTAAAGTAAGAAAGCCTTAAATCAGGGAGGATTGAAATTGATGGTTATCAACTTATTAGGTACAAAGACAGTTGTTACCTCATTGAGCAGTGAAACAAGTGTCATATATTGCAGTTAAATCATTATTCATTATTCCAGGATACCAATTTTAAGTAATCATTTACTGCAATTATAACAGAGAGGTGGCGAGTTTTTGATAATTAAGAATACAAAATTCTATTAAAAGGACATTATAGTGTATGAATCTATAAAAAACAGAAGGATAGGTTCCTCTATCCGCAGTCGCGAGAACAAACCTTAGGAGGACAGGTGGTAATACGTGTCTAGCGACCAAGCATATCTGGCCAAAGCTGGATCTGCGACGCTCTATGGGTTTGATCTCACTTAACCGTCATGTCATTACAGGACACTGTCTAATAGGCAAGCACACATCAATTCTTGGCGTCTATTCAAATGACTTCTGTAGAAGCTGCAGGGACGAGGAGGAGGAGACTACACGGCACCTCCTCTGTACATGTCCTGCACTCCCCCATAAAAGAAATCTCTATCTAGGAGCGTTCTTCCTTAATGAACTCAGCGACTTAGCGAACACAGACGTTAGAAGTCTATCGCGCTTCATTAGAAGCTCCAAATCGTGTAGCGAGTTGGTCTAAGTGTGTTGGCTATTAGCTGACAGCCACCCTAACCTAACCTAACCTAACCAAGGTTTCTCTGTCTAGATTAAAAATATATTTCTCATCCACGAGTATAAGCTCTAAAGTACGTTAAAGACTGCTTTACTTTAGCTGGACAAAATTATATTTTCTGAAAAAATCAGTCACCAAAATTTCTATATCAATATTAATATGAAGAGAAATAAGGTAACTTCCATCACAATCAAACTTCCAGACAATACCTAGATTAAAATCACCAGTGAACACAGCATGTTGAGATGAGGTTAAGTTATCAAATATTAAAATAGTTATTAAGGTGAGTATTATACGCATATACAATACACCTCTATTTTGATATTAGGTGGCATGTAACCTAACAAAACGTTCAAAATCAATTGAAGAGGACATTTTGGCAATAAGTTGATCGATATCAAATATAGCCAGGGAATTTAGTTTATAAGATGCTAGTTCAAGTTGCATTTACTAAGACCGCATACATTTTGATAACATAAACTTAAGCTGCGATGAGATGCTGAAGATTCAAAGAGACTTAATCGTTTTTTGACACCAACAAGTTCGTGGTGAAATTTTTAGGCCGTATTCCTTTGGCCGAGAAGTCAGGAGTGAGCAGAACTAAAGTGTTGATCAGTTACGCTTAACTTGAGCGATGAATTTTCACGGGGGCGAGGAACTGATACTTATAGCATCTCATGCTTGTCATCAAACCAATTTTGGATTGAACGTACTCGTATTTCATCAGATCACCTAAAGTAGAAGCATATGTACCTGAAGTTAATGGCGATAAACCATTGAAGGTAAAGCAATGAGAAAACATTCCGTGATGTCTATAACTACGGTGACCATCCGTCCTTTGTTTAAAAGGACAGTCCTTTATTTTTACCTTTGACCTCTATTTTTTTCTTTTTAATAAAGGAGGGTTTTGTCCTTTCTTTTTGAAACTGTTCTTTAAATCATCGAGAAAAAGTACATGCATTGAGAATTAATTAAAAAAAATGGTTTCAGTTTGGTCAAACCAGGGGTGAGATTCTGTAAAGCGAAAACGTTCAACGTTTTCGTTTGCACGAACGATTTGCTTTGTTATTTTGCTGAAAAACGAAAGTGTTTTTCGTTTAATTTTTTACAGAATCCCACCTCAGATTTCAATTATGAATAATGTTCGGACCAGTGAACTCTAATTTATGTTTATGTTTTTTTTGGTCATCGTTTCCTGATTTTCACCGACCACCCTTCTTCCTTCACGACGAAGATATGATCAGCACTAAATGGATCATCACCCTGCCACTTTACTGCATTCCTACTAGTCCGACTGTGGCGTTCACCGGTTCCACCTCGATGAATTTTAACAGGCCTCCTGGTTTCGAATCACTTCCTAACAGATCATATCAATCAAATGCTGCCCAGGAGCTTTAATTTTGTAGTAATTTTAAAGTGAAAATGAACGCTAGAAATATGCATTACTATTGTAGCCTTGTGAGAACCTTTACATGTGGTAATGCGTCTGACGATATGTACATACAGTAATGTCTCGCTAATCCGAATCAATTATTGCAAGGGGGTATTCGGATTATCGAAAAATTCGGACTAATGAGTACAAGACGGGAACAGGAAAAAATTGCTTATTTAACGAAAGCTTAAAGCTAAAATTCAGTTCAAAGACATTATGTACGTTTGTAAAAACAAAAATAACTTCGGAAAAAATTTAAAAGAAATTCATAAGTTAGATATTTTTCATCTGTGAAAATTTTTTAAAAAAAATTTAATATCAGCGGAATATCGTCCTCAACATCCCACTCATCTGACTCAGTGAAAGATGGCAAGACTTTCCAGCAATTTTTAATCATTTCCTGTGACAGCCCCAGTTTACGCAAACAACCCTAACCTAAAAATGATTCTCTTATTGCGTTTAATATCAGATATTGTGGACGCGCCAACACCGTAGTCCCTAGCTAGGGACTTTCCGCAAACACCACTTAATTTTTTTAATAATTTCACTTTTTTTTTTTAATGTTAGCGTTATGTGCCTCCTTTTATTCTTCTTTTCCAAACAAAATTAAATAAACGAAACAATAAAAAACTTAGCTTATGTTATCACTTTAAATGAACTCCTAAGCACGTGCTAAACCGACAGAAATAAGATCCTACTGCTACCAAAGGAGCGAAGGAAGAACGAAAAATGAGTAAATACCTACATACATCGATAACTACTGGGTCGCAAAACGACAAGATTACTGTTAAAACTAAAATTAGTGTAAAAACCAAAGCGTTTATATGTTTTTAGTACGAATTCAGATTACAGCGTACAAGAATTGGGGCTGATTCGGACTGTAGACTACATAATGAGGAAACATATTGATTCGGATTAGCGCGATATTCAGATTAGCGAGTCATTACTGTATTTACAAAAACCAGACAACAGTTTCTTTCCATTTTGAAAATATGTTTAAATTCCAAGCCAGCTGATTTCGAATTTCGTAAGTTATTATTGCTCTCAAGCAAAGAGTGGTAGGGGCCACAACTCTAATGAGCGCTTATAAATCTGCACTTATACGAGTTGATTGGTCAGTGAGTACCGGCCTAAGCGTTGGTTTTCTTAATATAGGATGTTTTTTTATAGAGGTATAAAACTTCTGATAGGGATACCTGTGAAATTAGCAGACATACTAATAAAGTGCGTTTGACTTTTTTTTCTGTATACTTTGCTAAATCACCAGGAAAGACTTACACCAGAACAACGTTTACTTATCGTGGAAATTTATTTTCAAAATTCGCGCTGTTCGCCAAACTTATAGAGCACCTCGTCAAGTTTACGGTGCGCATAATCGACCATCTGAGCAGCTAATACGCTATACTATGGATCGATTCATGACAACATTTACTCTTTGTGATAATATTCATCCAAATCGAGCCCGTACCGTGCGTACAGAAGAAGTCATAGACGTGAGTGTGAGAGAGGACCCGAATTTATCGATCCGACGCCGTTCTCAGCCCTCATTAATCATTTGGAGGAGAAATGGTTCCAGCAAGACGGCGCAACATGCCATACAGCGCGTGCAACCACGACTTTGTTGAGCCAAGCATTTGGTCACCGAATTATCAAGAAATGGACTTGTGAGTTGGCCACCTCGTTCGTGTGATTTGACACCTTTGGACTACTTTTTGTGGTGGTATGTCAAATCTTTGGTCTATGCTGATAAACCAGCAACGATTGATCACTTAGAAGACAACATTCGACGCACTGTTGACGAAATAAGACCTGGTATGCTCGAAAAAGTGGTGTTCATAAGGCGCAGTCGCGGAGGCCATATGCCAGAAATTATTTTTAAACATTAAATGCCATACAATTTGTGAGCTAATAAAGTCAAAATTTGGTCATTCCATTAAATTTGTTGTTTTATTTAAAAAAAAAGTTGTATGCCTCTATAAAAAACACCCTGTACAAAAAAAAAAACAAACATTTATTTCGGGTTTTAAGGACCTTTTTTGCTCTTCCAAAGGCCTCTTAGTAAAATAACATTTAAAATATTTAAACCGTGCGGTTTCTAATAACATCTTGGAAAAAAAATATTTTTTTCAGGTTTTAAGGACCTCTAAGTAAAATAATATTACACACATTTATACCGTGCGGTTTCTAATGACATTTTGGAAAAAAATACTTTTTCCGGGTTTAAAGGACCCTTTTCTGTTTTTGTTAGGACATCTCGTTAAGACAACAGTTAAACCAGAAATACTCTGCGGTTTCTAAGGATAAAAAATAAATAAATATTAGGCATTAACAGGGTCTAAAACCCAGCTTCACCAACGATTTTGCTTGTGCGGAGTGGAAGGGACAATTCCAAAGCCGAATCCGAACCACAAATTAGAGAAGCTTCTCATGACAAGTGATACTCTTGAATGCTTGTCAGACGTTCGCAATAGAAGGGGCAGTGGACAAACTTTTAAATGTTTTTTGGCCACGGCAGGATTTGAACCTCAGACCTTTAGATTGCTAGTCCAACACTAAGGGTATTCTGGAAAAAATATTCTTTAACCGGGTTTTAAGGATTTCGGGAAAATATTCCCTCAATGTAAGGAAAGCTTGAGGAATTCTTATTCCCAAAATAAAGTTATTTTGAAAAAGGCAAAAAGCCCATTATATGGAAGCCAGGATGTGTTATAGAACAGTTTATTTTGCATCGAATTCGTGCAAATTGAGTTGGAACGGTTGACATTGCACGAAAACTGCATCGAAAACCGTTTGGAACTCAGCCCTGGCCAACCATTTGCTTGTGCGAAGTGGAAGGGACCTACAATTTTAGGCGGAATCCGAATGACAGATTTGAGAAGCTTCCCATAACAATTGATACTCTTGGATGCTTGTCAGACGAATCGTGAATCTGTTATAAAAAAAGTGACCTGCAAGAATCCAATATAACAGAAAACTGAATGTTTTAAGTCAGAGACCTAAAGCATTCAAAAGACTCAAAAGCTTTCAAAAGACTTGAACGCAGTAAAAAGACTTACAGTTAAAGGAATGCAGTCAAAAGACTTACTGACTTCCAAAAAAAAGACTTACAGGATGTAAAAAGTCAAAAAGTACTGCATTCTTTTAACTTACAGTCAATTGACTGCTTTTTTTCACTGCCCATTCAGAATAGTACAAAAGTACAAAAGTAATGCATTCACTCATAACTCTGTCATGAGAAGCTTTTAATATCTGCCATTCGTTGCCGTAAGTGCCCAACATGTTTTGCATGGTTAAATACTCAAGGCACTTCCAGTCAATTTTAGCATTCAAGTGGGCATGCAAATCCGTGGGTTGACATGAGTGAAGATCACCGCTGTCTTAAAAAGACGATCAAACAATAATCAACAATAGGAGCATGAACGTGGCGAAATCGTTAAAAAGATACAGGCCTACAAACTTTTGGATCACATAATGAGGCCATACATTTTGTAATCGATTTTCAGTCTTTATACCTGTTGCAAATTTTATACCCAGAAAACTTTACTACCTGGGATCAGGTACGTATTTTCCCAACAGTAAGTTAGAAAATTAAAGGGTAAATAAGAAATGTCCACTGGAGTCCCCCAAGATCAAACAATGAACTACTTGAAAAGCGTATAAAAAGATGCACCACTAGGATGAGGCCCCATGTAAAATCTTCGAAAGAAAGGAAAAACTGAATAAAATGTTTACATTTTATGGTTTTAAAACATTTATTTATTATGTTTTTCTACATTAATAATGAGTATGCCCGGCATTTTTCGATACCTCTATACGACGGTTTGGAATAGAATCATACATTTTTTTTAAAATAATAGCTTCGATTAAAGTGCCTTTGTCTTCAAATTCTCTGCTGCCTTCATACACTTTACGAGATAACCATGCGGAAACGTTTTCGATTATGTTTAAGTCTGTGAATAGGACGGCCATGGCAAAAGTTTCACGTTTTCTGATTGAATCCAACTTCTAACAACCCTATTACTGTGGATAGGGGCATTGTATTGTTTGAATATCCAAGACAGGGATACGAAAATGTTTCTCACTTTCGGAAATGACCGTTCCAGCAAACATTTGTAGTTGTTTCCGTTCATTGTTATGGACAAAAACTCCAACTCGATTGTGCCATAGTGGGTAATAGCTCCCCACACCATTACACCTGATGTACGGCTGTGATGTCTTCCCAAAATAAGCTCCTCCTTTCTTAGATCATGGAAATAAAAGTTGTAACCATCGGGGCCGTTAAGGTTAAACTTTTTTTTCATCCGAAAAGACAACGCGTTTCCATTCACTGCTCCAAGCGACATGTTCTCTTGCAAAATTCATTCGATGCTCCTTGTGTACTTGCCTCAAAACAGGTTTCTTTTTAACTTTTCTTCTCTATATAGTACCACTTTTTCGTATTATCCTTCGGACCGTTGCTATGCTGGCTGATACTCCGCTGCTGGCCCTTTTTTTAGTCACTGGGAGAGTAGAATTTGATTTGAGGCAAGCCATAGAATAAGCCGCTTTTTTCGCAAAGTTGTTGCTTTTGCCATGCGTCCTTTTTAATTTTTCCCATTGTGGATCCGAAAGATAGATTTTTAAAACAGTCTTACTTCTATTTAGCCTCCTTGCAATTTCTCGGCCTAAGAGTCCTAACTCTTTGAAAGCATCTATTTTTCCTCTTTCTGTCACTGTCAAAGTCTTTCGGGAACACATTTTTTTTAAACTAAATAAAAACAGTTCTTTTCAACGCTTTTTTAAATATTCTTAAATATTTTATTTTATATTTTAAATATTCTTTGACAAAAATCGCTGATGTGAACTCCTGCAACGAAATATTCACAATGTCCTCATCCTACCGGTGCATCTTTCAAGCAGTTCATTTGTTTATCTTGAGAAATTCCAGCGGTCGTTCCATATTTACGCTTGAATTTTATGACTTACTGTTGGGAAAATATTATGTACCTGTTCACAGGTAGTAAAAGTTTCCGGGTATACAATTTCCAGCCGGTATAAAGCCTGAAAATCGTTTGCAAAATGTATGACCTCATCCTTGTGATCGCCAGTGTATGTCTACAAGGTCTACAATTTAACAAAATGTTATAATCTTAAAACGGCCAATAAGTGGTTCACAAATAAAGAGATTCAGCAATTAAATAAATAACAAAAAACTATGCAATCAACACGGTCTCCTTCCACAACAGCGATCCTTTACTAAAACAAATCATAAATTGAATTAAATATATTTTTCTATTTTTTATTGCAAATGCTATTACTCATAATGCATTTATTACAAACGTTTTTTTAGCATGTATTTATAGTATGTTGATCATATTCAGTTGAATTTCAAAAGAATATAACTTTTAACAGTTTTTCTTAACATTTACTTAAAGTTACTGGTGTTTGCAGCATTTTTATAGAATGTCACTTCTCCTCTGTTTGTTTCTGTGTATTTTTTATCTATTTTTTTTTGTTTTCTTTTATAAAATATCAAAAAAGGTTTCGTTCTAACGTGATGTAGTGATTATGATTGAAAGATGTACTATGAATCGTTGAAGTAAACAAGTTAGAGACAGTGTTTGTCTAAGAAAGAATCTCGTCTTGGAAATGTATGCAGATATGTGATGAAGGAAACGAGTAGTAGGTATAAAGTGAGCCAGTCATTAATTAACATACATCAGGAACAATTTTAATGATACACATTCGGGTATCAGGCCAATCCGATTTAAAATTAAGGCCAGACGGGTAGAACAGAAGGTACATAGGGCAACACCATTTTTTCTACATGTCAAAGTAAAATGCAAGTATTTCTAACACTGTCTCAAAAGTAAGGAAGATGAATGACGCTACATGAGTGAGTTGATTTTGTTGAAAAAGAGTGAATGATGTGAATGTAAGAAGCCTTCCTTCTCGTTAGGTAGAAAAAAAAAATGAAAATTACAAGCGTGGCCAATACAAAAATACTAAGTTCTTCATTCTTTCCCTATACAATAAAATATGAGTGTACCTTAAATACAATTTTCTTTCTATATACGATTTGGACGGTCATTAGCCTCGCCTTCTTCGTCCTTTTGTGGACCACGCTGTGAATGGAAGAAAAAGAAAAGAAAAAAAGGAAAACACACAATAAACAAATATACGAAAACACAAAAGAAAAAAACACACTTTGTTTTAGCATTTTTTTTTTGTTACGTAAGAAATTTATTTAATTTTGATGTAAATGTATAAAAATTTTGACGTTATTTTTGGGTACAGCAATGGGCTTAACTGAGAAATGCCGAAAGTCGAAAGGTACCAAGGACAACACCAATTGAAAAATACAGAAAGAAAAACCAAAAATTTTAATGGAAATTGGGCTTTTTGAGACAAAGGGACTCGGACTACCAACTCAAGTTATAATAGCAAGCGACATCATCTAAAACTAAAAACATCTCAAGCACAACACATATGTATAAGCCGAAGGGGCACCATGTAACAATGCGATTTGTTTACTCCTGTCCTTTCTAAATGATGCCACTCGTCGGGGGGTGAGAAATACCAATAATATGGCGTTCCAGATTTAAGCTTTAGACTTAGGTTGTGTTGCTGATTTTACACTGCAATTACTCTGCCTCGGGTTCTGGTCGGCTTAGGATTTCCTGACACAGAGCAATGTAATCCTGAAAAGTAATTTTAGTTTAATTCGCAGTGAAGTACATACACAAAGACGAATTGCAGGTCACTATACACCAACACATATGTAAATTATTGAATGTGTGTTCAAAGAAAGATTCCAGGCTCGATATTTGTGATATTAGAGTTTAGAGTTAGTCAAACCTGAGATTAAATTGAACTTAAAAAATATATAATTCGTATTCAAAATAAATGTTCCCCCAATCGTAATATTGAGAAAAGTATTGTCCATGTATTTTGTAAATTGTATTTGTGTGGCAAAAGCCAGGGACAAGATTTAAATTCAAAGTTCCAGTTTTAAGACCCTCAAGTTTGATGTTAGAGGGACGGGGCTAGTTCCATTGATTGGTACCTAGCAATATCAAAATTAATATACCCATGGATAGAGTGTAATAATAAGACTCAACGGACGAGAATTCTTATTGTCTCCAATTAGTATGCATTACCTGGGTTTGATGAAATCTGTTTTGTGCTTTGATTTTCTACGTTTTGTGAAAAAGAAAATCAACAATGAACTTATTATTGAGGAGCAGAAACCAACTACTTAGGACGAACAATTATAAAGTCTTTGATTAAAGTTTTGCATTTGTTTGCTTTGCCGTGGTACGTCCATATAACAAAGAATCAGCAAAACGGTGCGTATTTTTTCAAGTAAAAAAAAATAGGCATAAACGGCCCATATAGGGTCTAAAACCTAGCTTCTCCAACCAGTAGCTAGAGCGAAGTGAAAGAGACCTACAGTTTAAAGGCGAACGCCAAATTTGAGAAACTTCTCATGACAATTTTATGTTTGGTGCCGGAAAAGAAGGACATTCCAGGGTACTGTAAGTCTCATGAGCTCGCCAAATATGTAACTTTCATCTCTACTAGAAAAATGGCTGGGTTGTGTTTTCTGCCCGAAAGTAGGTATTTTTGCGTTACAAGGTCTTTTGATTATGAAAGAAATTATAAGATGTTTGGGTTTCTTTAATCCAATCTATACAAAATGTCGTTGGTTCTTCAAAGCTTGCAAGCGACTGGACTTTGGGGTTTCCGGATTGACTGATTGCCTTTGCAGCCTTTGGTAAATAGAGTGAAGCACGCCACTAGCCCCTTCCATTTAAAGAAAACTCATATAACTGATTTATGATTATTGAGGAGTAACCTCCGATAAGCCGTTTTAGATTAATACCTAGGTGAAATCTCCTCGAAATCAGAGGTTTGCAGCGTGACTCGCCCTGCTTTTTTTTAAATCTGAATTAGACGAAATAAACCCCCCCCCCCACACTTTTTGTATCCTTATTGGTCTGTCTAGAGGGTTCGTCGTTTCGCCCTCAATAAGAATGAAGCCTAAAAGCAAATCTTCATAACTGCAAATTTACATTTAAGCAACTTTTTGTTTTTGGAACCGCAGAACCAAATAACGGTCGACTTGTCGAACATAAGCGGCTGAGTTATAGAACGTTGTCACAGTTATCGTAGGTACACCGATAGCCGCTGTTGCTGAGAAACAAGAAGAAACACATAATATAAGCTTAATTGCTTGAAACAAAAATTGAACATCGATCGCTGCATATGTAAACTTAAGATATAAATAAATACTAGGCATTAACGGCCCCTACTGGCTTCTCCAACACTTTTCTTGTGCGAAGTGCAAGGGATCTACAATTTTAAGCCGAATTCGAACGCCAAAGTGGAAGTGGGAGGGACCTACAATTTTAAACCGACTCCGAACGGCAAATTTTAGAAGCTTCTCATGACAATTTATAATTTTGGATGTTTGTCAGACGTTGGCAAGAAGTGGGGCAGTGTACAAAAAAAACTTAAGGTGTTACTTGGCCCCGGCGTGAATTGAACCTGAGACCCTTCGATTAGTTGCCCAACACACTAACCACTGCGCCCACATGAATGACTTTTTTAACGTTTTTAAGTGTTAAGAACGACTTTGGGTACATACTTTCCGAATAGCACTATCGACTTATTTGAAAAAATCAGAACATCTGATCATTTCGGGCCCCTAAAGAGTATATGTTCCAAATTTCACCCTTCTATATCTAATTTTAGGTCTTCACGATTGGTAGCCCTATGTCCGCCACTATGGCTAAATCGACACAAATATAATGATCGAAATAGACTTCATTCGTTTCATCCGTCATTGGCAATTTCTCAAAGTCACTCACTTCTACAAAATCAATTCTGTTGATTCCAAATCTAAATCATGAGGAAGCAGCTATAGAACGTGCATCGTTCTGAGCAAGTGGAAACTAAGGTTGTTTTTTACTGATTGGGTCCGCTAGGGCAATTCATTTGAATTTGACTTCACTCAATCACGTCATTTGAATTTGAAAAAAAGAAAATATCCTCCATCTCATTGTCCAATTTAAAATGTTATTGTTATGTCACTAGAGGCAAATTTTATTGTTTTTAAAACTATGTATATATTTTCAAAAATTAAAGTATGTTAAACATGTTTAATTTCTATTTCTCTTTAACGACGAGGTTATGATCCGGACTAAAGAGATCATAACTCTCCCAACTCACTGCACCCCTACTGGTCCGCCGGTTTCACCACAAAAAGAATAATTCCGATGTGTGATGGCAAGAATAGGCAAGCCTCCCGATTTCCAATCACTTCGTCACTTAGGTCAATCAAATGCTGGCGTTGTTGCATTTGTATGATCCAGGAGTTTTACGATCTGCCTTTTTCGCGAATGCATGGGAATATTGAATTTTATTTCTCCTTTGAACATTACAGTACCAATTAAGACGGTCATGCTTCATTTTTTCGAGATAGGTTCTTTGATCTTGGAACTTCTTATCTCAGTCTCAGTTGCTCATACTGTTCGCTGTCCAACGGTGTGAATCGGATGTGAGCACAACTGCGATGTAAAGCCTTTCTTTCAATTTAGGGAGCATTTTCCAGTCACAGAAGACAAATGAGTTCCGAGTTTTTCAGCCACCTCATCCACCCTACGCTTACGCGACAAACATAAACTGAATTCGGAGAAGCCAACAAAAAATAACCTTATGTCTTCTTAGTAATGCAACATTTTTGCGTTAATGATTGTATGGCAGAGCTGATTGAGCATAAACTGCGCAGTGATGCGTTTTCGAGTTAACCCCAATATATTCCTTAATTTAAGTTTTGAGTGCAAGTGATTTTCTGATCTAGGCTGTATTCTATGCATTTTATAAAGCAAAAACTCTTCTTGTTTCTTTCCGCCAGATTAAAGACGTAAATACTTCCGAAACGATGCAACTTTAAGCTATTTTTTTTTCTACAACACAAGATCATCACATCTGAACCAAATGTCTTCTTAAAAATGTAACGGGTTGCCTTCTACTTTTACAATTTTCTGGGCACAATATATTTTTTTTGGAAAATTTGAGAAGCTTCTCATAACAATTGATACCCTTGGATGTTTGTCAGACGTTCGCTAGAGGTGGGGCAGTGGAACAAACTCTAGATGTAACTTGGCCCCGGGGGATTTGAACCGAAGAACTTTCGATTAGTAGTCCAACATTTTTAACCACTGAGCCAAGCGCACAAACCTTCTTACTTCAGTTGCATCCCCACTGGCCCACCTGTGGGGTGCGCCCCTTAATTAAGGAATAAAAAATGTGAACCCAACAAGACTTAAGGTCCGAAGTGACAGTTAATGCTTGGAAAATGCATAAATTTAATTTCCAATAAAAAAAAAAGAGATGCTCAAAATAGCTTAAGGTACCTTAAACACGACTGACGTTTAAATGACCAACTCCTAGCCCTCCATCACTATCGACACATATCCACATACACATTCATCGAGAGAATCTCAATTGCTTCAATTAATAATTGATTCTTCTTTTTTATTGTACCACACTAAGACACGAAATAGAACAGATATAGTCAGTCGTTTAAATTTAATATTTCATTTCCAAGTTTTACAAAAAAAAAACACAATAAATGTACACAAACTATTGGACACTGGAGCGTGTCGTGAATGTGAATGTAAACGTAACGCTATCCTTCGCAGGTAAAGAACAAGTTTCATAATGACAAAAAACGAATATAGAGAAAACAAACATAAACAAAATGGGAAAGGTGTGCGATTTTTGTTATAATCTCGTGTTTCCTTCCGTTTTTCTCTTTTTTTTGTTTCAAATTTGAGAACTGATTTTGGCAGTTTTTTTTTTTTTTTTTAACATAAGTTTCTTTTTTTTTCTCTTTATTGTTGTTATTATTATTGAAATTTTCGTTTTGTTTTTAATGTATATAAATGTAAATGCAATAAATTTGTGAGGAAAATAAAAAATATAATTAATATTAAATGTTTTCATTTCAAATTTACCGCTCGTAGTGGCATTTTAAAGTTAGCTGCTGCTTGCAACTGAATTTGATAAGCTAAGCTATGTATTTTGAATCCATAAAGTCTGTAAAAGGAAACGCGTCGTTAGTGTTGAACTGCATTGTGAACTGAATTGATTTGGGCATTACCTTGGAACAAATTGATTGGTGGGTCGCTTCGGACGATACTCTGGGTGAACCATAAACAGCATATGGGGGAAACCAGTACCGAAGTAGGCCCCATCCGTGTGATGGTGACGAGATGACTTTGGCGTGTAAACATCAATGCATTTAGGACAATATGTTTTCACCATTGCTTCGCCGGGAATATCAGAAAGACCTAAACAAAATAAAAACAAAACAATGAGAAAAGGAAAATGGAAAATTTTACTATGACTAGTTACCGAGTGGAAGCATTGGCTGACTTTCACAGTAAACGCGTGGGCAATGGCCAAAATCTCCGGTTTGATATTTCTCTATCATCTGAGCAATACCACGATTCGTTAAAATGTATCTACAATGAATGAGCCCATAGAGCATCTCAGCTGCTTGTTCAGTCATATCTGATTGATGGGGATTATCCTCAAGTTCATCCTCTACAAAGCGATAATAGAACGCATTAAATTCCATTACTTTAAGAATCGACTTTGACACCTACCTGGTTCTAAATCAAGGATCATGTCGAGTGCTTGTCTGTAGTTTGGAACTTGTTCATTTAATCCAGTTAAATTGAACTTATCTTGAATGTAATCTTCATCAACCTGGAAATTTTGTAACAAATTAGTTTTCAGCGTTTGTTTTCATAAATAAAATTAACTCACCTCACAGAAGAACTCATTTCCACGAAGTCCACAGAACCATGTTACCCAGGATACTTCCTCGGAGCTGCTCATTTTTTTGCAAATCAATCTGAACAGGCTGTCGTGGAAAATTAAAAATTAACAACATTCGCCCAATAGTCACAGACGAAAAGATTTTTATTTGTTCAACAACTAAATAGTTTTTTTTTAAGGAAAAAATGATTGGCCGCCATTTTTCCCCAATACTCGCAAAATTTTATTTCTCACTTCTCCGTAGAACTTACTTTTTCACAGCTCTTTTTACTTTGATGTTCTAAAAAAAATAGTTTTTTCGGAAAGGAAATTTCACTATTTGCAGACGAAAATTTTAGCACACGACCGATTCAAGATGCGAACAGAAATTTTAATTATTGCGGCCAACAAATTTAAATGTTCTTTTCTGGTATTTACCACTGAAAATACGTATTTTTTACTGAAATTACCCGACTTACCTTTTAACACTTTTGTCAGCCTCAGCCACGCTTATTGAATTTTTTTATGCGCTTACACTCAGCAGTCTCAAAAAAAAACTGATTAGGTAGTGTTGACGGGTAGTTGTTGCAATGTTCCCAGATGTGATAATTTTGAATTCATTTTTCTACCTCGTAAACAGGTATAAGAAAAGCCTGGATCTAGATGCGATACGTTTCGAAAATGGAGTACTTCGCGACAACGTCAGTGTCAAATAGGAGAAAAAAAACAAGGGCTAATTTAATTGAAGGATCAAATCGGTGAAATTCTTTGGCGGAAGGCGAGTTATGCTCGAATTATTCGAAAAAAGTTTATAATAAACCGAATTATACCAATAACAAAAAGTTCCAGAATTAAGAAGGAGTACCCAAACACTGTTGTTGAATACTTTAAAGTAACCAATACAATCAAATTGTGTATAAAATATGAAAATGAAACGGTGAGCATAACGTTCTTGTGGCAACAAAATATTTTTGTTTCGAAACAAATTAAGTTGAACAATTTTCTATAGGTACATACAATTTTATCTACAAACGAACAAAAATTATTAATTAATAACAAAATTTAAAAAAAAAATATTTTCACTTAAATATAAGTAAAAACTGCTTTAACAATCCTTCCTTTAAATAATTATTGAAGTTTAAAAAAGAGATTCGACACTTCAGAAAGAAATAGCTTCGCGAAGTGGTCTATAGACATGATAGAGAAAGCTGCACTGACCCCTGATTACGTCAGGTGAAAATGAATTGTCAAATGATGTAAAAAAAATCAAACTATAAAGAAAGCCATTAGAAATTTGTTTCCCAAATAATGTCTGTGGATTTACTTTACTTGATAGGATTGTTTTGACTGTTGTTTGGTTTTTCTCCACGGGTGTTGTCTAAGTTGCTTAGGGAGATCAAATTTTTACATATATATCCGAAATAGAGTAATGAATTTAGCCGGGAATGAATGCAATAGCTTCCAATTACTAAGCGCTACATTACTACTGCACCGTTGCCACCCTGGGCCTGTTGTTATGTCCTCGTTTTGGCTTTATAGTTCACCCATGAGGCCGGATTTGTTGATAAATTTGGCTAGGCTAACAGTTTTGTCAACTGTTTCAAGGTAGGGTTTACCTAGGATGCGCACACATGTCAGTGGCTTAGGATGTGATTTGCTGTTTCTTTTTCCGGCCAGAACGTGATTTTCGACTTAACAGTGCCCCGACAAGAATCCGGTGACTGTATGTATCTGCCCTCTGTGTAGTTGTTAGAGTTGCTTTGTTCTTTTGAAGGAATGGGTTGGTAGGAATTGTTTCGCCTGTCTGCTACCTTCAGTATTTTTCCAGTAATGAATTACTTTTTTTCCAACCATTCATTAATTCAATTTTAATCAGAGCTAATGAGTACACCACAGAATGGTCTTGGCATCATGAATGTTGCTGGAGATCCTTTTTTGCTAGCTTATCTGCTTTACATTACCGTCGAAGACACTATGCCGCCCAAAACAGGTGGACTTTGTTGGTGCTGGCTAATGTCATAAGTAGCTTCAGGTAGTCTCAAACCAAATCAATTTGGTATCAAACTGAGCAGTTACATGTACCAATTTTATATTACGATCTATTCGCCACTTTTACAATATCAAAAAAAAAATTAAATCGAAAATTGGTTTATTGTTTGCACTTGGGTGGACTTTTAATAAAAAACATTTATTTTCTCTGTTGAAACGTCATGGAGGCTCTAATTGTGAAAGGCGAATGCCAGATTAATCCATTTTTCTTCTGTTGCCTTAAATCTCGGACAAATATCCAAGAGTATCAATTGTCATGAGAAGCTACTAAAATTTGCCGTTCGTATTCGGCTTACAAACTGTAGGTCCCTTCCTCTTCGCTCAAGCAAATGGTTGAAGAAGTTAGGTTTTAGAAAGAAGTGCCTCATATCTTTTTTTTTATTTCTTTTTTATTTTTTGCTAGAAACGCAGCATGACCAATTTTTTTTAGCTATTAAGCTTATTTATGGGGGATTCAGCTTTGAGTCTGGTGGAAACGGTTTATTATTTAACAGTTCGATTATCGAACATACAAGCAATGAAATTAAGGCAAAGAAATTTAAGATTCGTTTTTGGAGAAATTGTTTTTTTTTTTTTTATCCGACAGCAGATTTCATTATCATCGCTTGCGATCCAACTTCGTTAAATGCCTTCATAATAACTTGTTGTAGTCGATGAAAATGTGTTGAATCTCGAATCCAAATAATTCAAATAATTTAAAAAGAGTTTGTTTACATTTGGTCTGTTAAAATTGTAAGCAAAACAGAAAACAAACACAAGCTCTTGGTATTATGGGAGTATTGAACATTGTGCCGTGTCGATTTAATTTTACAGGAACACCAAATTGCATGGACCACTGTTATAAAAATATGAACGTAATCATAATTCCTATAATACTCTCACGTTATACAGCATTACCGACCAAAAAAAGGGTCACACATTTTTGCTTGTATTAATTCGTGCAAAAATGCTGGCCGGTTTCTACAGCCAAACAAAGTCGCACTATCCTACTGTTTAATGTCATTTTTCTTCACATCCATCAAAATTCTCAGAAGCACATTGCGGCTATGAGTTGGTTTTATTTTTTAACCGAATATTTACTATTCTGAGTTTTTAATAAAAGTAATAATTTAATAACCATGGACGGCGATAAAATTAATACCAAGCCAGCAACGAAAGAGTCTAGAAAAAAGCCGCGTGCATCTCGCTATTTCGACACCCCAGTCGAGGCATCCGAAGTAAGAAAAATTAAACTGAAATCCGTAAAAACGCAAAAATTCAAAGGTGAAATTATAAAAGTCGAAAATAAAGCAAAATCGCTGCGAAAGTTAATAAAACATGCCAAGGGATCATTGCCACCTCGCATATCGAAAGTTCCAAAGGAACAGCTGGCAAAACATTCTCGCGGAGAGAAAATAAGCGCGAGTGGTGTGAAAACAAAGTTTTTCAAAAATAAATTAAAGCGAAGGGAGGTATACTTGGAGTATGCTACAGAGCAGGCAGCTAGAACGGAGATTTTGCTGAAGGAGGACGCTGGGTAAGCCAAATAACAGACCGGTTTTTAGAAGTGTCAACCTTGTTTTTGCACAGATTTCTTATTCCCGATGAAGGCGAACGGACGTTGGACTATCGACAATCGGAAATAGCGGCCAATGTTGATATCACAGCAGCGGCAAAGATCTTCTCATTGAACTTAGATTTTGGACCATATTCGATGAAATACACAAAGAATGGAAGGCATCTTTTGTTGGGCGGCCGAATGGGACATGTAGCAGCCTTTGATTGGGTCACAAAGCGTCTCCACTGCGAGATAAACGTTATGGAAGAGATTGCCGATGTTTCGTGGCTTCATGTTGAAACAATGTTCGCCTGTGCGCAGAAGAACTGGACGTACATCTATGACAATCAAGGCACTGAGCTGCATTGCATCAAACGACTATATCGAATAAACAAAATGGAATTTTTGCCGTACCACTTTCTTCTGGCATGTGTCAGTGCACAGGGATATGCTTCCTGGTTGGATGTGTCGATTGGAGAACTAGTGGGGAATTTTAACACGAAATTGGGAGATATTCGCCTGATGCGTAATAATCCTGCCAATGGTGTTCTCTGCGTAGGAGGGGGAAAGGGGGTTGTGACAATGTGGTCGCCAAAAGTGCGGGAACCGTTGGCGGAGCTACTCGCCCATTCGACGCCAATGTCTGCACTTGCAGTGGACCCCAAGGGTCAGCATTTGGTAACAGCCGGTCTGGATAGAACGATAAAAGTCTGGGATATCAGAGAATTGAGGGGCCCGATGGCAATATACAAGATTCGAATGGCTGCCAATGAAGTTGATGTTTCGCAACGAGGAACACTTGCATTCGCCACTGGAAATGTCTGCAGTATGTACAGTAATGTATTAGTTGGACAAAATGCCACCCCCTATCTTCGTCAGGGATGTGGTAGCCATATAAGTGGACTTCGTTTCTGTCCTTATGAGGACATACTTGGTATTTCGACTGCAAAGGGCTACCAGTCGATAATAGTTCCTGGTTCCGGGGAGCCAAACTTTGATGCCTTTGAAGACAATCCATTCCAGACAAAGACGCAACGGAAAGAGCACGAAGTTCATGCCCTTCTTGAAAAGATTCCCCCAGAGTTGATTTCACTTAATACAAATGAAATAGCTGGGGTGGATGTATCAACACTGAAGGAAAAGGTGGACGCTAAAAAGCAATTGTTCTTCCTGAAACCTCCACAGATAGACTTCCAATCCAGGCATAAGATGAAGGGACGAGGTGGCACAGTAAATGCGGCCAGGAATAAACAAATTGTCAAAGATTTGGCTAGAAAGGTTTGTATTCATATGATATAAAAGAGTCTTAAATGAAACTGTTTTTTTTCAGGAATTCATCAATGACATTCGCGAGAAGAAGAAGGAAGTTATTGCGGAGACGAAGATGGAACAGTCGGATAACTTTATTTCACTTCAAGCGACCAAACCAACGGTTTTAGATAGATTCAAGCCAAAAAAGAAGAAGATATGATTTGTACACACGATTTAACGAATAAATTTATATATTATTTTTAATGTTTGTGAGTTAGCCTTAAGAGCAGAGGCCTCTACCCAGAATGATCTATAAAAATTGGAACGTGAAGCGCCATCTCTCTTTGATTCGCAATATAGCATCCACTAGAAATCCACTTGCAAAAGGACTTTAGTGGGCGTACCTTTAGTGATGTATGTATGGCATGACAAACGGGTTTAGTAGATTTAGTATCGTATGTTGATCATGCGTGTATGGTTGTTTTTCGTAAGATGTGGATATCAATACAATTTTGTTCTTGCTATTTTTTCGTCGTAGAAACAAGAATCAAATGGATGTTGGAGTGAGAAGAAAAAACATTAGGTATCCGTCAGCTAAGCGATGTTTGGTGGTATGGTGTTGAGCTGCGTACAATGCACATTCTGCAATAAATTTATACTTCGGGATAGACCATTTTCAGGCATGTTCTAATTGCATAATATTTTCTATCGCTACGGCTGGATTTTTGCATTATAATTTTCTTTTTCCTCAAATTGTAGTATGGATAAAAGAAGTTAGTAAATGTTGGGGGGAGGGGATGGAGGCAAAATATGTTAGTTTCATTGCTTTAGGTTTCGCTCCAGACTCCTGGATTTGACATATAAAACATGAATTTGGCATTACTTAGGGATTTTGCAGATAAAGTGGTAATAATATAATACGAGGATCCACTAATTCTGGTAAAAACCAGTTTTCGTAAAATCTGTTTAACTGTCCGATAATTTTTTTTCCAAAAATCGTGATCGACATCTATTACTTCTATATAAATGTTGTTTTTTTTTGTTTTTGATAGCATCCGTAGGATCGCATCCAGCTATGCTTGATGGACATTTTTTTTCTACCAAGGAATTGTCGTCGATAAGTTCATCTGGAGAAGCACCAAGAAAGTAATACTCCTCGTCGATAAAAATTCCTGAGTTCAATATACTGCTGCCCAACTGCTGTTCCAGTTGCAGCCTCGCAGTGTCTTCGTTAATTTTTCCATACATGACAGAAGGTGTTAATAAGGTCGTGGGATGTGCAAGTCTTATAACATAGCCTTCGATTTTTTTGCTTTGCATATTTGTCAGAAATATGAGGCTGTCAGCATTTTCTTTCTGATATTCAACCATTTTTCATTACTGAATTGTCCTACTGTTTGTTTTTCTAAAAGCTGGCGGTTGTTTTGATTTTGCTTTACTTGTTCTATTAGACAGTTTTTTTCTGCAATGAATTTGTCTTCATCCATGTCTGGTTGGTGGCAACTGGTACCATACCCAACATCTTTGACAACACCTGTCCGGTTTATGCGATACAGTATTTTGCTCTTACGATAAACCTTTCTCGCATTTCGTCTGTGGGTTTGTAACACACTTTTCCGTAGTCGCCGAATTTAAATTTGTTTTGCCAGGGAATTTGTGCTTTGTCCATATAGATGTTTAAACAGTTCAGAGATTTGCCCTTTAGAGTTAAACTTTACAACTGCTGCAGTACACCTAGCTGAATATCCTTGCCCAAGTGAAAAGTTGATTCTTTTTCCTCCTACTAGTTTGGCTACAATACAGTTGTAGTGCTCGGCAAGATTGTTAGTGAATCCAAGATATAGACACTTGGCGTTCATAATAAGTCTTCTTGTAGGAATCATCACTGTATCATAAAATAAATCGGATTTCATCATGGGAATTAAATTCACGTCATTCTTTTCTATGAAAAACGAGAAGGCGCTTCAAAGATAAGGAGCTTAGGTTTACAGCACTCACCATATCCGCACCAAATACCTGCCACCTGATACGAACAAAAGCACGACAATCACAGAGAAAATGTTCCGCAGTGTCGTCGCTTTCTCCACAGGCTTCGCAGTTGATGGTGTCGCTTAGGCCTAGCACCTTAAGGTGTTTTTCAAAAGCGTAGTGTCCCGTAAGAACGCCAGTAGTCTGTCTGCAGTCTTTTCTGTTGAGAGACAACAAGAATGCCGCGGATTTCCCACAGACGTCGGGGAGCATTTGCTTAGTCTGTCTGCACCCTGGAGAGTCATGCCAATGGCGATTGTGTTCATAGGAAACCCAACCGTCAATGGAAGCCCTGACCGAGGACGCAGGCAGACAGATCGCTGGTTCAGGTCCTGAGAAGTCCCCCTCTGAGCCTTGTCTAGCAAGTTAATCGGAGATCTCATTTCCCGTGATCCCGTTATGACCCAGACAAGTTTAAGTAAATTCAGCCTTCCGACCGCATTCAGAGATACTCGTATCTTGCATTCACGTACTATTTTGGAGGTAGTTAAGGGTTTGAGTAAGGCCTTAAGCGCAGCCTGACTGTCGCTACAGACGCAGATACTTCGCCCCCTCCACCTGTTCCTCGTAACATAGTTCATGGCCATTAGGATAGCATAAGTCTCTGTTTGGAAGACTGACGCATATTTGCCTAACGGAAAGAAAAGTCTAACGTTATCGCTCTCCACGAAGACACCAGCACCAGATCCTTGATCGGTTTTGGAGCCATCCGTGAAGATTCGACTGCATTCCTTTCCAGGTTCTGAGTCCGGCCATAGCCAGTCCTGGACGCGAGGAAAGGCGACCTCGTAGTTGCGCTTTAGCCGAAGTTCCGGTGTCATCGCATCAGACGGCATATCCATAAGACAGGAGTCGAAGGACAACCGTTGCGCAAGTTCATCAAAACTCCAGTGCGAGTTATACCAAAAGCCACCTCTTCTAAGACGCGAGATAGCCTTGATTGTACAGCCCATGATGTAAACATCAAGGGGCGGAAGGATCAATAGTGCATCTAGGCCGGAGCCAGGCGTGCTGGGAAGGCCCCCATGCAGCCGAGACATACCTGCCTTTGGAGTTTGGCAAAAGCAGCAGTGACGTATTTACGTGAAAGCTTATTCCACCAAACAACCGATGCGTATGCTATAAATGGTCTTATCATAGCCGTATAAATCCATAGGACTCTTTTCGGTGATAAGCCCCATGTCTTGCCGAAAATGCCTTTGCACTGCCAGAAAACAGACAGCGCCTTGGCAGTCTTCAGCTCAACATGTTTGGACCAAAGAAGTTTGCTATCCAGGATGACTCCCACATACTATGCTTCATTGGAGAGTTGGATTGTGATGCCTTGTAGCACTGGCTGAGTCAACCCGACCAGCTTCCTCCTTCTCGTAAAGAGAACAACCTCAGTTTTAAGAGTATTGACCGAGAGCCCATTCCTAGTGCACCATTCGTCGATCACGTCAAGGGCCGCCTGCGCCTTGGCGCATACAGTCGCTAGGCATGATCCAACAGAAAGCACGGCAACATCATCCGCGTACGCCTGAGCGTAAATATTAGAACTGTTGAGTGCGTTCAACAGAGAGTCGACCAGCATACACCAAGCAATGGAGACAGGACGCCGCCTTGCGGGGAGCCTCTGTTTACCTCCGCCATAACATAGCGGCCACAATCCGCATCCGCAACCAACGTTCTATTCATTAGCATTGCTTTAATCCACAACACCAATGGTTCATCTACGCCGTGTTGTCTGGCGGAGCTGCACACGCTATCAACAGTCGCATTGTCAAAAGCACCCTCAATATCAATGAAAATGCCCATCGCGTATTCTTTTCTGTCAAGCGCGCCCTCAATTCTACCAACTAGATTTTGGAGCGCAGTCTCGCAGGATTTTCCGCGTTGATAGGCATGTTGCATCTGAGATAGTGGGTGCAATCGCAAAGCAGTTTTGCGCACGTGAAGCTCTACCAGCCTTTCCAAGCTTTTCAGCAAGAAGGAAGTCAGACTGATTGGTCTGAAGCTCTTTGCGAGCGAGTAGTCACTTCTGCCAATTTTTGGTATAAATGCCACTCTAACTGTACGCCAGGGTGTTGGAATGTATGCCAGTGTTAGGACAGCGGTGAAGATTTTCTTCATAGTCGGTAGCAACTGGTTTGTACACTGTTGCAGCATGGCTGGGTATATCCCGTCCGTACCAGGCGACTTAAAGCCGTCAAAAGACGCAAAGGCGTATTTAATGGCCTCGTCCGTCACCACGGCCTTCGCAATATACCAGCTACGCCGAGTTGTTTGTCTTGGCTCACTCATAGTCTCGGTAATCGGGGCTGGTTGTGAGCCAATTGTAATCTGGTTACCCGGAAAGTGAGACTCCAGCAGATAACTAAGAGTTTCTGCTTTCGTCTCAGTGAAGGTGCCATCAAGTTTTCTAAGTGAGTCCAGTTTGGCTGGTTTGCCCTTTTTCAGAACTTTAACCAACCTACTAGTTTCACCCAGTGTTTCAATCTTTTCGCAAAAATTCCTATAAGAAGCACTTTTCGATACCCGAATTAGCCTCTTATATTCCTTCGTCTGAACTTAATGGCACTCAAAATATCCTTCCGTATTCTTTCAAGTCTTATATTTAAGGCTCCTTTTAATCCTCTTTTAATCCTCTTTTACAACCTCTTGATATGTTCTCTAATTTATTTCTAAAATTTCGCATTAAATGGTTGCAGCATTCAATTTTGGAGATTCTTCTTCCGCCGTAGGGATCGGTTTGAATAATTTTTTTGAAATGAACTGTTGTCTCCATCTGAAAGCATTGTCATATATTGTAGGCCGTTTTTAGCTACCCTGGATTTAAATGCTTGTGGCAGTATTTCTGACTCCATCAATGTTGAAGGCCCTTTGTGGTGAATATTGCACGAGTGGTCCTGTTGTTCTAGCGCATGTAACGCACTACTTATTTCTTATTCCTAAAGAAATTACTTTACCGGTATGCAACCCCACCACAACAGCAGCACCTGAGAGAGCAGAACATTTTTTCCCGTGTGATCGTTTGCTCCAGGAAGCATCTGTCACTACAGTTATAAACTGAATTCCATCTACCGGATCATTATCCCCACGCTGTCTGGCGGCCTCAGCCTCTTCGTTAGCAGCCTCCAACATATTTTGGCTTTCCAGATATCCCCAGTTTGTTTTTCAATCTCACTATATATTTTAAATGATGGGCATGGAATATCTACTATAGATACGATTTCCTCTAACTGTGAGTATCCGCAACCTAGACTGGTAATGGCCAAAACAGCAGTAGTGTTAACATCCATTGCATCTGGATTTTTCTTATTTAGGAAAACTCGACTCTCATAATTGGACATATCACATCTTAAAAAGATCGAACTTGCAAAACCCACTCGGACTTCTTCTTCGGGCAATGTTGGTCTATTGCTTTCAACTCATTAAAAAAGTATTGAAGATCAATTATCCTTCTTCCTTCTTTGAGGGCAACGGAATCGATCGCAGATGTCTCTCTTTCCATTATCAGACTTTCTAGGCTTTCCGATTCTGATATTAGGCCTTTCAACTCAAAATGTTCATTAGTTTCAAGACTTCGACTTAAAAGATCTTTTGTACCGTATGGGCCAGAAAAGTTTAAACTAGTAGAATTTCCACTTTCCGTGTAAAGCGGACAATTTTACGAGTAGAAGAATTCTTTATGTCCTCGGGGCTCATTTGCTCCCTGAAAAAGATCTTCTTTCTAATTCCATTAAGGGCTGGACATTCACATAAAATGTGTTCAGCTGAGTCGTCCTCTTCAAGACAGAGTCGGCACTCAGGAGAGTCTGATATTCTCATTTTGTGTAGATGATATCTTAAACCATGGTGACCAGTAAGGTATCCTACTAGGTTTTTGATATCATGCCTGCTTAGGTTTAGACATTTGCTGGCATTTTTATTGAAGGGCCGAATGGCTCGTTTGGCCTGTCTTAGACCTGGGATGCTTTCCCAAAGATAGCTACATTTTCTATGTTCCCAGCTTTTAATTGCTGCCGTTGCTGCTGATCTAGGAGTGCAGCAGAAAGGTTCGGGACCTATGAAAGGTGTTTCTGAACCTTTTCTGGCCAGTTCGTCGGCCTTTTCGTTACCTTCTACCCCGACATGACTCGGAACCTACCATAATTTGGTCTTGTTTCTTATTCCGAGTGTTTGTAGGGTATTGAAGCAGTACATGACTGATTTGGAGTCAATGGTATACGAGCTAAGGGCGTTTATAGCTGCTTGACTATCCGTGAAAATATGGATGGTTGCACCTTTTATGCCAGATAAAATAATGTGGCGGGCGCATTCTTGAATGGCGTGGAGCTCTGCTTGAAATACGCTGGGACTTTTTCCCATGGGTATCGTAAAGCGTTTGTGTGGTCCGTATATTCCCGCTCCTACCCCCGTTTCCATTTTAGAACCATCCGTATACCACTTTATGCCGTTGTGGCTGTTTGGTGGGTTATTACTAACCCATGCTTCTCTCTTGGGGATCTCCGTGGAGAACCGTTTGTCGAAGCATAGTGTTTTTTGAATGCGGTCTGTGACCGCGCAGTTCATGTTAAGTTCTGGCAGTTCATCGAGACGGGTCTTTAGTTCCGGGTGATCATTAAGACTTATCTCGTTTAACTGTATTAGACTTATTGCACTGCGGATCGACACTTTTTGAATGTAAATGTGGAGAGGTGTAATTCCTGTTATTGCCTCTATGGCAGCTGTTGGACAGGTTCGCATGGCTCCGGAGATACCAAGGCACGCAAGCCGTTGTACCTTTTTGAATTTCTCTATTGCGACCTTTTGTGTGGATTTTGTCCACCATACTATGGAGGCGTATGTTATAATCACTGTGTAGATCCAGTGGACGATCTTTGGAGAGATTCGGCAGGTACTGCCATATGTGCGACGACAGGCCCATAAAGCTCTATTAGCTTTAGTGATTTTGTTATTTATGTGAGAGTTAAAGTTAAGTCTCTTGTCTAGGATTACTCCAAGATACTTGACTTCGTCGGAATACTCTACGACCGTGTCGTTTATTGTGATTAGGCTCTAGGGATTTATGGAAAGATTTTCCTTGATGCACCAGTCTATGGCTGTCTTTAGAGCATTTTTCATTTTTGATAGTACACAGTACCCTTATAGTGGAAACCACAGCGCAGGCATTTTGTTTGTTGCTGTAAGTAGCTCCCAGCAAATGATTCATTTGCCTATTCCTGGGTGCTACTTACTGTATGTATGAAAGAATAGAAGGATAGGAAAGAAGTTTGGTTCATTCAATTTATAAAAATCATAGGCCTGGTCGGGATTCGAACGCACGACCTGCGAATCACTTTAGTGAATACACTACCATCGCACCACTGCCACCTGTTATAAGTCTGTTTTTAAACACCTGTATTTTCCAAACCAGTGTAAAATTTCAAGATCTGTCTGGACGTTATTGGTGTTTTGGATATTACTTTTTAGCTGAACTAGTGATCTCAGATGTATAGTACCCTGTCTTATCATGGTTTGGCCAATAGTAAATCGATTTTATGCAAATTTTCCCAAACACCTTTGGGAATTCTTTAAATAAAATAAACTGAGATGTTTTTTTAAAAAAACTATTCCGATGTTTTTGAAGAGGAAATTCTGTTCTTTCAAGTGCATTAAGTTTCAATTCAGGAGCTCGCTCCAGTAATAATTTATCAGTTCGAGAAACAAAATGTTATTTTTTGCACTTTTGCTCGATTTCGATTTCTGGGTAGAGAAATATAAACTGTACAATCTTTTGAATTTTCCCCCAAATTTTGTAGCAAGCCGTTTGCCTTGAGCCCAGATATATGGGTTTCGATGCAGTTTCCATGCAATGTCAGCCTTTCCAACGCAATTTGTTCAAATCCGAGGAAACATCGCATCGATAATTTTGTGGGTAAAAATGCATGCATTTTTTTCCTACATATGTACTTTATTTTGGGATTAAATCTTTTAGTTTTCCTAATATTGAAGGGATTTTGTCTCAGTAAACTAAGGTTATTTTACCTTGGAACACACAAAACTATATTTTTCCAAAATGGCCTCAGAAACCGCATAGTTTCTCTCTGGTAAAGATTATTTTATCAAAAGGTCCTAAAAACTCGACAAAGGTTATTTTTCCGAGATATATATATATATTATATACCGCATAGTATTTCTATGTTAGAGGTTATTTTACTAGGAGGTCATTGGAACAACAACAAAATATCGAAGAATGTTTTTGTTTTCAAAGTGTCCTTATTGAAACTGTTTGGGCACATTGCGTGAGTAGGTGGGTAAAAACATTTTCAAAAATCCTTTTCGGGTAGGACCGCTTTTGGGGGTTCAAAAAACCTCTCGTTAAAATTACATTGAACACTGCGCCGTTTCTTAGGATATTTTGAAAAGTTAGAATTTTTTCGGCAGGTGAGGACCTTTTTTGGTCCAAGTACCTCTTGTTAAAATAACATTGAACACAAACATAGTGGGCGGTTTCTTATGACATTTTGGAACATATCCTTTTATTGGGTTTTAATGACTTTTTTTGGAGCTCCAAGAATATGTACGTTGTACAGTGTTAGAACATATAAAAGCAATAAGCAGCAAGACTGTTTTCGTTAGATTAACGAACAATAAGAGAGCAGATTAAATCATCCCGAAACATCACAGAACAAATGTTTAAACCATCCATGCATCGAGTAACTGTATCGATTTATAACTGTAAGTTTTTAACGTTTTGGAACTCATGTTGCACGTCGCGATCTGCGATTTCAAACTGAACGCTGGCAGCTACAGCTTTCTAGTTCCGTGTATCAAAGAGGAACTTTTTTGGACCCACCAAATCAACTTTTTCCAGTTTAACGCCTGTTTTGCTCACAAACTTGAGAAACACAATTAAAATAAACAAAAAAAAATTACAAATATTTTTAATTTCAAGTCAAACTAATTTTCTTTTGCATTTGCGAGTCGCTTTCTTTGTAAAAATGTACAACTCATATCTGCCGTCGCGTTCCTGATTTGCCCGCTTGACTTGCCGCTCTCTGTTTGACTGACATAGTATGATTCTTTGCAACATAGAGAACGCGACGGGCAATGTTCGCCCGCCCCGCTAGCCCGCGTTCTGTTTGACGGAACCTTAAGGGTGCTTTTGTAAGAACGGTGTTATTTGAAATTGAAATAAAACTTACATAAGTTGAGTAAATGAAACTTTTTTTTTTTATTTGAGAGTTCATTTTATGACATTATTTATGAAAAATTATTTAAGGGAAAAGGCCACCACTTGAGCCTCTCAGGAACTGAATCTTTAAGCTCCAATTTTTTGAACACTTTCAAGCATTTGATGTCGTATATCACGGATGGTGGTATTGATGTTTGCTTTCAAGGCCATAATCGTTGTTGGCTTGTCCATATAGCCCCATGACTGCAAATACTCCCACAGAACCAGTCTAGCGTCGTCAAATCACACGAAATCGTTAATAATGGCTATTTAATCATTTTTTGATGATAATGATTTAATTTTAAGGTTCTCTTTTGTATTATGTATCTGGATTTTTATTTTTTTTACCTCAGAGGAGAACCTTAACTGAATTGTCCAAAAAAGTTCCTGCTTCTGTTTTAGCTACACACATCAGAACGTTCAAACTTTTCCGTTCAAAGCTTTTTTTTTTTTTTTTTTGTCGGGGTGTGTGAGACTTTCTGCACTGGAGCACTCAGACTCAATACTGGTCCATTGTACTACCAGGCAGACACACCACATTTTACTGTGGGAATTTACTCGTTTTTCTAAGAAAAGCGAGAAGGCGCTTCAATGATGAGGAGCTTAGGCTTACAGCAATCACCATATCCGCACCAAATACCTGCCACCTGATACGAGCAAAAGCAGGGCAATCACAGAGGAAATGTTCCGCAGTGTCGTCGCTTTCTCCACAGGCTTCGCAGTTGGTGGTATCGCTTAGCACCTTAAGGTGTTTGGCAAAAGCGTAGTGTCCCGTAAGAACGCAAGTAGTCTGTCTGCAGTCTTTTCTGTTGAGAGACAACAATAATGCCGCGGATTTCCCACAGACGTCGGGGAGCATTTGCTTAGTCTGTCTGCACCCTGGAGAGTCATGCCAACGGCGATTGTGTTCATAGGAAACCCAACCGTCAATGGAAGCCCTGACCGAGGACGCAGGCAGACATATCGCTGGTTCAGGTCCTGAGAAGTCCCCCTCTGAGCCTTGTCTAGCAAGTTCATCGGAGATCTCATTTCCCGTGATCCCGTTATGACCCGGGACCCAGACAAGTTTAAGTGAATTCAGCCTTCCGACCGAATTCAGAGATATCTTGCATTCACGTACTATTTTGGAGGTAGTTAAGGGTTTGAGTAAGGCCTTAAGCGCAGCCTGACTGTCACTACAGCCGCAGACACTTCGCCCCCTCCACCTGTTCCTCGTAACATAGTCCATGGCCATTAGATATATAGCATAAGTCTCTGTTTGGAAGACTGGCGCATATTTGCCTAACGGAAAGAAAAGTCTAACGTTATCGCTCTCCACGAAGACACCAGCACCAGATCCTTGATCGGTTTTGGAACCATCCGTGAAGATTCGACTGCATTCCATTCCAGGTTCAGAGTCCGGCCAGAGCCAGTCCTGGACGCGAGGAAAGTCGACCTCGTAGTTGCGCTTTAGCCGAAGTTCCGGTGTCATCGCATCAGACGGAATATCCATAAGACAGGAGTCGAAGGACAACCGTTGCGCAAGTTCATCAAAACTCCAGTGCGAGTTATACCAAAAGCCACCTCTTCTAAGACGTGAGATAGCCATGATTGTACAGCCCATAATGTAAACATCAAGGGGCGGAAGGTTCAATAGTGCATCTAGGCCGGAGCCAGACGTGCTGGGGAAGGCCCCCGTGCAGCCGAGACATACCTGCCTGTGGAGATGCGTATGCTATAAATGGTCTTATCATAGCCGTATAAATCCATAGGACTCTTTTCGGTGATGAGCCCCATATCTTGCCGAAAATGCCTTTGCACTGCCAGAAAACAGATAGCGCCTTGGCAGTCTTCAGCTCAACATGTTTGGACCAAAGAAGTTTGCTATCCAGGATGACTCCCAGATACTTTGCTTCATTGGAGAGTTGGATTGTGACGCCTTTTAGCACTGGCTGAGTCAACCCGACCAGCTTCCTCCTTCTCGTAAAGAGAACAACCTCAGTTTTAAGAGGATTGACCGAGAGCCCATTCCTAGTGCACCATTCGTCGATCACGTCAAGGGCCGCCTGCGCCTTGGCGCATACAGTCGCTAGGCATGATCCAACAGAAAGCACGGCAACATCATCCGCGTACGCCTGAGCGTAAATATTAGAACTGTTGAGTGCGTTCAACAGAGAGTCGACCAGCATACACCACAGCAGTGGAGACAGGACGCCGCCTTGCGGGCAGTCTCTGTTTACCCCCGCCATAACATAGCGGCCACAATCCGCATCCGCAACCAACGTTCTATTCATTAGCATTGCTTTAATCATTGCACACGCTATCAACAGTCGCATTGTCAAAAGCACCCTCAATATCAATGAAAATGCCCATCGCGTATTCTTTTCTGTCAAGCGCGCCCTCAATTCTACCAACTAGATTTTGGAGCGCAGTCTCGCAGGATTTTCCGCGTTGATAGGCATGTTGCATCTGAGATAGTGGGTGCAATCGCAAAGCAGTTTTGCGCACGTGAAGCTCTACCAGCCTTTCCAAGCTTTTCAGCAAGAAGGAAGTCAGACTGATTGGTCTGAAGCTCTTTGCGAGCGAGTAGTCACTTCTGCCAATTTTTGGTATAAATGCCACTCTAACTGTACGCCAGGGTGTTGGAATGTATGCCAGTGTTAGGACAGCGGTGAAGATTTTCTTCATAGTCGGTAGCAACTGGTTTGTACACTGTTGCAGCATGGCTGGGTATATCCCGTCCGTACCAGGCGACTTAAAGCCGTCAAAAGACGCAAAGGCGTATTTAATGGCCTCGTCCGTTACCAAGGCCTTCGCAATATACCAGCTACGCCGAGTTGTTTGTCTTGGCTCACTCATAGTCTCGGTAATCGGGGCTGGTTGTGAACCAATTGTAATCTGGTTACCCGGAAAGTGAGACTCCAGCAGATAACTAAGAGTTTCCGCTTTCGTCTCAGTGAAGGTGCCATCAAGTTTTCTAAGTGAGTCCAATTTGGGTGGTTTGCCCTTTTTCAGAACTTTAACCAACCTACTAGTTTCACCCAGCTTTTCAATCTTTTCGCAGAAATTCTTATAAGAAGCACTTTTCGATACCCGAATTAGCCTCTTATATTCCTTCTGCTTCGATCGGTAGAGATTCCAGTCTGTCTCCAAATCAGTCTTGAGTGACCTATTTAGAAGCTTTCTAGCTTCTCTACGAATTCTTTGCAGTTCCGAGCTCCACCAGGGAACCGGTGTTCTGCCAGGGGGTTTGCTTACTGGGCACGTCAGTTCAAAACAGCTAGTAATGGCACTATTCAGGTCTTGAACAGCTTCCTCTACCTTTTGTCTCGTCCTGAGTTTGGTTGGAGTTTTGAGAGTTTTCCCTAATTCCTCCCTGAAGCGTATCCAGTTGGTTTTTCTCGGATTCCTCCTCTCCTGCAAAGTTTTGGCTTCGCATCCGATTTGGAATTCGATATATCTATGGTCTGAGAGGGACACCTCCGAAGAGACCCTCCAGTTAGTAACCGCCATAGAGTATCTATTTGATAAAGTTAGGTCGATCACTTCCTGTCTTCTTGACGTCACAAAAGTTGGTTGCGAGCCAACATTGTTGATAGTAAGATCAGATGATAGAATGAAATCCAGGAGAAGGTTTCCTCGCATGTTGCATTTGCTGCTGCCCCAAACAATGTTTTGAGCATTGGCATCACAGCATATAACTAGGCCCATCTTCCTGGTGTCGCAATAGTCAATGAGTTCAGCAATTGCCCTCGGTGGTGGAGGCACTACCGAATCATAGGGGAGATAAGCTGACGCCACGACGAAGGTCTTCCAATTTCCATTCGTTTCGTAGCTAATGGCTGCAGCAACCAAATCTTGGCCACAAAATTGTCCAAGCTTAGTCGCTGAGAGAAGGTTCCAAACAGCAAGACAAGCCCTTGGTCTCTCGGACCGCTCGTCACAGAGTATCGTAGTGCCACGGACACCTCCAAGGCCACAGATGCGATTTTTCCACACCCATGGCTCCTGTATGGATGTTATGTGGGCTTTTGTATTCAACACAGAAAGCTTCTTACTGATGAGTGCAGTAGCAGCCTTGGAGTGTTGAAGGTTAATCTGAGTAAATCCAATCATTGGAAATACATCAGCTGGAAGTGTTCTAGTGGAAGGGCACGCAGAAGGTGCGCGCGCAGTTATACCGACAGGAGTGCTTGAGGTCTTCTTCCTCCGTTTTTTCCTGTTCGAGCTATTGGAAGGGGAGGCAGCATTGGTTTCAGTCAGCTGGCTGGTTTCGGTTGGGGTAACCTCTGCTGACCTGCATCTCTTTGCCGTCGCCGCCGGGGAAGTGCCGTTCTCAGCGCTTGCGCCTTCAACTGGCGGTGCAGTTTCTTTGCGCCGCACGATAGCCGCCTTTCTCCTTTTCCTCTTTCGCTGGCTCTTAGATGGACGCTGACCAGTGGACGCCGCCTCTGTGGCCCGTTTCACCTGTTCGGTTTCACAGGCCTCGTCGGAAGCATCGCACCTATCGGCTGTCTGTCTATTGGTCTGAAGATTAAGCGTATCAGGTTGAACCATTTTTCCAGCCCAGTCTACCGAACGTGTCGGAGATAGAGCTTGATCAGAGAGCAAATTAGTATGTTGACATGAAAGATTAGGCCAGTTCCTCTCCAGTAAGAATGTTGATCCACTTTGTCTCTATTTACATGTTGTGTGACCGACACGCAAGCTTCTCTTTTGTGCACGCATAGAGGATTTAAACTTTCAGTACCCATTGACAGTGTCTTGAATTTTAAATTCTTCTTGTGTTCTTTATTCGTTCTTCGTCGGTGCCGGGAAATAACTTCACGGGCAATAACTTCACATGGGCAATAACTTCACCTCAAGAGGGCAATAACTTCACCTTTTTTTTGTGAAGTTATTGCCCACTGATGGTGAGCAATAACTTCACCGTAAATTTTGTGAAGTTATTTCCCACCTCTAATTTGAGAATTTGTCTATTATAACTAAAGACCCTTGCACCCGCTCCAAATCAAACAGTGACCCCAATCAGGGGGGGGTTGCAGGGGGCAGCACCCCCCCCCCCCCCATATGGGATTAGTTGCGAAATCGCAAGTAGATTCCATAAACAGTTCAAAAGCTATGGGTGTCATGCTGCCCCCCTGCAACCCCCTTGCTAGGGGTCCCTGTTTGATTTGGAAATTATTGCCCACTCGAGGTGAAGTTATTGCCCATGTGAAGTTATTGCCCGTGAAGTTATTTCCCTGCACCTTCTTCGTCATTCTCTTGGGATTCACCAATTCATGCAACCATTCACTCATTTTTGCATTAAAGTTTTTTTACCGAGCAAAACAGACGACACAACAAATTACGAATGAAAGCAAAAAAGAATCCAAAAATCGGACGCCAATTCGTGAACCGTCCGTGATTGTCTATTACCCACACGTTTCAACTCCTTTATCCTCACAATCACGACACATACCTGACGGTCACTCATCGTATGAATCGGGACTTAATAAAAAAATCTCTGGTGGGACAGCGGAGGTATATATATAGAGTTTCTGCATACCATCTTGGCTAAAGCCAAGAGTACCTATTTTTTCATTGCAAAAGATTAGGCTCTACATTATGTAAGTAAATAAACTATAAAAAAATTGCTCTTTATTTTTCATTTTTGGCTTAATGATATTTTTTTTAGTAAAAAAGCAAAGATTTTTCTTGAATTGATTTATTACACAATTTTTAACAATTACTCGGGAGATTATTAAAATAATTGATACCTTCAAACAATATGGAATGTTGAGTACTGCTTAGCTTGGACGACATCTCAACTCAGAGGTACGGATTAAAACGATACGAAATATAACGATTTGGTGTTACGACTACCATTTGCCATTTTTGAAATTAAAGCAGAACGCAGCTTTGTGATAGGTTTTACTGATTCACTTTAACTATGGTTCAAATTTTCACCGCTGCGTTGTATTACAATACATACATAGCTCCTGTCACACAGATACCTGCCGCATCGTATTCAATTACAGATTATTTATCTGATATTGAGCGTTAAATGTCATATGAATTGTTTTTTTGTGTTTAATAGAAAAAAAATTTATTATTAATTTTGCTATTTCGGGGTCGCAAACTCATATACAAATTCTTTATTCGCGCTGGTTTTCGGTTTGTGAGACTGAACATAGAGATTACGATATATTTATACACAAGGCCCACCGCGGCTTTAAAAACGCGATTCGTCCGGCGAAACCTTAATAGGTTATGTAAGGCTATATTAAATTTAATTGTTTAGTATACCAACAATCTACTACCTTTAAGTGTACGTTACACTGTTCTTTCAAATCTCCATGAAAATCTTGCTCTATTTAAAAAAAAATTTAAGAGTGGTAGCACTGCTCAAACGACATAGCAGCGAGGAATATCAAAATGTCCGACTTGAAGTAAGTGATTTTTCATCGAATTTTTATTTCTAATTTTCCACAAATATAGTGCAGCTGTTTTATTCAAAATATTATAACAGCATTATTAAATTGCTTAAATTTGTTGTGTGCTAAGTTTTTTCGTTAACATTTTTCAGAAGTGTTCTAATATTTGAATGAAAAGTTGCATTGTTGGGGGTTGAGAAATTGTAGTGTGTGTATGCTGCGTACGTGTGTAGGGAAACTACAACTTTTTTTATGCAAATAAATTTCAAGAAAAAATATAGTTCATGAAAAAATTTAGCGCATATTTGGTTAGTTTTAACATGGATATACCTCATTGTAGCGATGATCTACTGAACTATGAACTCGGCGATGATATGGACGACCAAGCGTTGTTTGGTGCTGACGAGGACGAATTACTCCTATCTGACGATGGTAAGTTGAACGAAATTGTGTGAAATTTTTTTCAAGAATAACTTAGATCTAGAAAAAGACGTGACAAAAGAGGAAAAGCTGCAATTAAAGGAGGAAGCAGAACAATGGGTCAACACGCACATAATTGAACAGTCCAATGGCATCGCGGCTGCATCGAAAACAGCTGTGGAGGTGTCTTCTTCGGCCAATGCCAAAGCTCACATGGAAAAAATTAACAAACCCGCTGCTAGTGACTCTGATGTGTCGACTAGCGAAGAATCCCCAGTTAAACAGCAACCACCTCCAGAGTGTGACTTCAAACTGCCAATGCAGGCGATGACAATAGCGACAACGACCAGCTCCGAAGAAGTGGTCACCTCCACCAACGTGGAAGATCAATTGCATACGGATAATTCTGTTTTGAGCTCTGCTTATAACCACATGGAATCTATACTACCAAGCTCCCAGGACAGTTCGAGCCTGGCTGGGACAGAGTTCTCTGATCCCCGAGAAGACCCCGAAGAGGAGCGGGAGGAGCGAACGAACATTAAACAAGCTAGCGAGCGTGAAATGGAAGATGGAATGGATTCCTCTCCAGGTAAGTTATAAGCTAGGGCTCCATGAAACTACTAGACGCAATGTATCTTCCTTTTTTTATTTGCAGAAAAACATCACGGTCGCTTCATGCATTCCAAACGGGGTCGTGGGTGCATTGGTGGCGTATCAATGATGCGTGGTGGTATGATCTATCCCGGACAAAGGCCATTGCTGCGTTATCCCCCACATGGCGGCATCATGGGTCCAGGCGGTGCTGGTGGTGGGTTCCTTCAATATTCTCATCATCCCAATGAGAATATTAATCCTCAAACTCTTCCAGGTCAATTCCCGCATAATCCCTATATGTCCGATCAGAAACAACTGCGACACACATATCCCCAAAACCAGCATCCCGTTCCTGGACCAAGAATAGATTTCCGACAACCCGGAGGCAGCTACCGCCTCCCAAACCCGAATATGTATGGGCAGGTACCACACAACGAGTATTCTGGCGGGGCAGTGCCTGCGAACGGCTTACCATATGTTGGCTCGTTTCCCCCTAATCAGCATCAGCATCAGCGCCAAATGTTTCGGTCAGAGTGTCCATCCCCAATGCCTGGCATCAGACCACCACGCATGCCGTTGCATCGACCGCCAGGGATCCCGCTTCAAGGTAATCCCAACTATATTAATTCCGGTCCAGCGCCACCGCAGGGCATTCAGCGCCAGCAGATGCCACCTCAATCACAGTTGACAGCAGTGCCTGCGCCGCCAATGCCAACATCGCAGCAATCGATTCGTCCCAACAAAGTGCTGATTAATCCCAATTTTAAGGGTGGAGTCGAGGCTGCTACAAGCAAGTTTATTCAGGAGACTCAGTTCATGCACACTATTAGTAGTCATGTGTCGCACTTGCAGAGTGATGAGGAGCTGTTGCGCCAGCAGGAGGAGTTCATCAGCAAAAATCGACAGCACATTGAAAAACGCCGCAATGAGAGATCACCGCCACCAAGGTTGCGCAGTCGTAGTCGGGAGAGGAGCCGCAGTCGAGAACGAAGTTATTCACCGCCAAAACGTGAAAGACACTTGGAACGTGGCAACAATGCAGGCGCCGGCGGCAGTGGCGGTTGTGGTAGTGCCGTCGGTGGTCTTGACAGGGATCGTGATCGTCGGGCAGGCAGTCGAGATAGATATAATTCGTTTAACAGAGCAGGCCGCTTTCGTCGCGCTAACAGTAGGGATTATGAAAATAGGAACTATGGCAAACGAAGGAGAAGTGCATCGCCAATGCGCCGACGTGACAGAGACAGAAATGATGTAAGTTGCAAAACATCCTTGATATGTAAACGTTTTCTTAATATTCTTATTCTTTAGGTGGAAGAAGACGCGGAGACAAGAGCGTATCGGCTAGAGATTGAAAAACAAAAGGCCTTAAGGGAGAAAATTCTCAAAGACAAGGAAATGCGTCGGCGTAGAGCAGCAGAAGAAAAGCACCACGAGGTAAGACTTCTTTTCTGTTTTCTTTTTTATTAGGTTAGAAATCCATTCATTGTAGGTAGGTAGGTAGGTAGGTGTGGCGGTTTGATAAGACAAACCCAATTAGCACTGAGTGCCGTTTTGTTACCACAAACTCACGTAAACCTGGGTATTATCGATTGGTGGGGGAGGCTAAATCCAACCTGCGGAGTTCAGGAAAGTTATCAGTTCCTTGATACTTTTCTCGGAGACTTCCTCAAGTGTATTGAAGAAAGGGCTTCCCAATGTACGTAGTCTGGTCCTAGCTAAAGCCGGACAGGTACATAAAAAGTGAATTAGGGTTTCTTTTTCAGTTGTCACTTTGCAACTGCGGCAGTGTGTATTGTATGGGATGCCCAGCTTGGCCGCATGGTCACCTATAGGCCAGTGTCCCGTGAAGATCGCTGTAAGTCATGCGATGTCTTTTCGGGTTCTACCTAGAAGGTCGGTTGTTTTTGCCTTGTAGTTTGGCCACGTTTTTCTGGATATGACGCATGCTGTCAGTCTGCTCCATCTGAGGTTGGCTTTTTTAAGGTATTCTGCGGTGATGTTTGCCTTAACTGCTCCGAGCGGAATGTGGACTAGTTCTGCCAGAGAGCAGTGGAGAGCTGAGCCTTGCCTGGCCAGTTCGTCGGCATGTTCGTTTCCATAAACGTTACTGTGCCCTGGAACCCAGATCAGGGTAACCTTGAACTTATCATGCAGGGCCAGCTCATTACGGCATTCTAGTACTAACTTAGAGGATATAGTGACCGAAGCGATCGCTTTAATGGCAGCCTGGCTGTCAATAAGTATGGCGATCCTTTGCCTCTGTGTTATATTTGAGTGAAGTTTGATCTGGCGACAGGCTTCACGGATAGCCAGTAGCTCCGCCTGGAAGACGCTTGCAGTATCCGGAAGTCTGTATGATTTTGCGATGTTTAAGGATTCCGAAAAAACTCCCGCACCCACGCCGCAGTCCATTTTTGAACCGTCGGTGTAGATTGTTTGATCGAAATCCCTTGTCACTTCTCCATTTTGCCATTCCGATCTAGTAGGGATTTGAACGACGAAATGTTTTGTAAAAGACATTCTGGGAATGATGTAGTCTGTTGAAGGCGGAACTAGTTTTCTAGGTAGAGAGTCTAGAATACTACTGTGGCCGTAGGGTTTTGCAGTCCAGCAGCCAGACTCTCTGAGTCTGATCGCGCTGTGTGCTGTGATGTTTGTTATATGTAGATCAAGAGGTAATAGATGCTGTAAGACTGTGAGTCCGTCTGACGGTGTTGACCGTAGAGCTCCCGTTGTTCCTATGCATGCCGTTCTTTGTACCTTATTAAGTTTGGTAATATTGTACTTTTTCTTTAGAGCCGGCCACCATACTATTGACCCATACGTGAGGATTGGTCGTACCACGGCTGTGTACATCCACAGGGTCAATTTTGGTTGCAGGCCCCACTTTTTTCCGAAGGTTCTGCTGCAGGCATAAAAGGCTATACATGCCTTCTTTACCCGTTGTTCTATGTTTATTTTCCAGTTGAGTTTAGGATCTAGGATAACTCCTAAATACCTGGCACTGTTTGAAAGGGGTAGGGGTGTGCCGTTTAGGCGAGGAAGCGTAAAGTCAGGTATGTTGGTTTTGGTGGTGAAGAGCATCAGCACAGTTTTCCCCGGGTTGACTCCCAGACCGCACTTTTTTGCCCAAGTGCTAACTTTGCTTAGAGCATTCTCCATGATTTCACTAATCACGGAGGGAAACATTCCTGACACCAATATCACCATATCGTCCGCATACCCGACTACTTTGATTCCTACTCTGTCTAAACTTATGAGGATTTTGTTCATTACTAGGAGCCAGAGTAGGGGTGAGATGACTCCTCCTTGAGGTGTTCCCCTCCTGGCATATTTGGTTATATTGCTATTTCCTAAAGCTGCTTGAATGATTCTAGTGCTGAGCATGGAAACAATCCATTGACTTAGATGGATTGCTATTCCTAGCTCCCTCAGGGACTCTAGAATTGCTTCAGTGTGTACATTGTTGAAGGCTCCTTCTATGTCTAGGAAGGTAGCCAAGGTGTATTCTTTGTAGTGTAGGGATTTTTCCATTCATTGTAGTTTGAATGCTTTTGAAAATTAACTAGGCACAGAGGATTACACGTAGGTCTTTAGTGCAAATGCAAAAGACCTTGCAATTCTAAAATCCTAACGACGACCAATGCCGCCATGCAGAGTTTTTAACTATTTTATGTTCCTTCTCTAGTTATTGAAAATCATTTAGGTGGAGATAAACATACTTTTTTTTTTTTTTTTTTTTTTTGTCGGGATGTGTGAAACTTTCTGCACTGGAGCACTCAGACTCAATACTGGTCCATTGTACTGCCAGGCAGACACACCACATTTTACTGTGGGAATTTACTCGTTTTTCTAAGAAAAACGAGAAGCCGCTTCAATGATAAGGAGCTTAGGTTTACAGCACTCACCATATCCGCACCAAATACCTGCCACCTGATACGAGCAAAAGCAGGACAATCACAGAGGAAATGTTCCGCAGTGTCGTCGCTTTCTCCACAGGCTTCGCAGTTGGTGGTGTCGCTTAGGCCTAGCACCTTAAGGTGTTTGGCAAAAGCGTAGTGTCCCGTAAGAACGCCAGTGGTCTGTCTGCAGTCTTTTCTTTTGAGAGACAACAAGAATGCCGCGGATTTCTCACAGACGTCTGGGAGCATTTGCTTAGTCTGTCTGCACCCTGGAGAGTCATGCCAACGGCGATTGTGTTCATAGGAAACCCAACCGTCAATGGAAGCCCTGACCGAGGACGCAGGCAGACAGATCACTGGTTCAGGTCCTGAGAGGTCCCCCTCTGAGCCTTGTCTAGCAAGTTCATCGGAGATCTCATTTCCCGTGATCCCGTTATGACCCGGGACCCAGACAAGTTTAAGTGAATTCAGCCTTCCGACCGAATTCAGAGATATCTTGCATTCACGTACTATTTTGGAGGTAGTTAAGGGTTTGAGTAAGGCCTTAAGCGCAGCCTGACTGTCGCTACAGACGCAGATACTTCGAACCCCCCCCCCCCCCCCCCCCCCCCACCTGTTCCTCGTAACATAGTCCATGGCCATTAGGATAGCATAAGTCTCTGTTTGGAAGACTGACGCATATTTGCCTAACGGAAAGAAAAGTCTAACGTTATCGCTCTCCACGAAGACACCAGCAACATACTTAGTAAGACACTGTGAAGGTCCAGCCTCTGTGATCTGGCACGTTCTTCCCTAGTCTATATGCATGCGTACGAGCCAATGTAGTCAAAGGTTTTTCAGATATTTGGAGTACATTTAAATCTTGCCTCAGTTCAGAGTTTTTTTTTGTTAATAGCTTCGTCTACCCTCCTCTAACAGGATCAAAAATAGATAGATAGATATAGATAGATAGATAGATAGATGCATTTTATTAAGCTTTCTAGAAGCCATTTAGTTTAAACATTATTTACAATAAATTGATAAGCTTTTGTAAGAAATGACAATAAATATATAAGGTTTAAGATTTAATTTTTGAAGTACAGTTTTTTTATCTTTAATTTTCAAATTGTATATTTAATTTATAGTATATTTAATGAAGTCAATAATGTTTCTTTTAAATACGTTGAAATCTGATTCGTTTTTTAAATAAGGTGGCAAATTGTTAAAGGTTTGGAACCCCATGTAGTACATTGTCCGCTGTCCTCTTGAGGTCCTCGCTCTTTGGATTCGTAGATCGTCTGCGGATCTTAGGCTATACGGTGAATGATGATTGTTTGTTGTAACACCTTCCAAAAGATAATTCGGGCATAATCCGTTTTTTAATTTGTGAACGAATAGCATAGCATTCATTAATAGTCTTTGGTTTACACTTAGCCAGTTTAGCAAATTCAACATTAAAGTTACTGGGGTATACCTGTCACATTTTAACACTATCCGCATAGCTTTATTTTGGAGGACTTGGAGTCTATTTTTTTGAAACTGAGGACATGTAAATAACAAGCTACCACAATATTCAAAATGTGGTTTAATAATAACGTTATACACCTTCACTGCACTGTTAAACGAAATATTTTGTCTTATTCTTCTTAAGACCCCAATCTTTTTTGATATTTTTTTACATGTAGTATACTCAATGTATGGGTGGCGACGGTGTAGAGGTTAGTGTGTTGGCTTGTGACCCGTGCGGTGCAGGTTCAATCCCCATGGGGAACAACAACATACGCCACCCAATCACATGCCTCTTCACCAAAAAGGAGGATTTCTGCCTGGTAGTACAATGGAACGTTACCGAGTCTGAGTGCTCTGGGATTGGATACTCAATGTGATCATTGAACAATAGTTTTTTATCAATCATGATGCCAAGATATTTTACCTTCTCAACAAGTTCGATTTGGACATTGTCAACTACGATGTTGGGGGGTGTATCGATCGAGTTATTGTTAATAATTAGGCACTTAGTTTTATCAGTATTTAGAATGAGTTTATTCATTTTTAACCACACACTTATAGCTCTTAAATCACTATTTATATTATTCATACAGCTAAGAGAGTCACTCCCACATACATACAAAAGTCCATCGTCAGCAAACAATACAAGTTTTGAAAACGTTACCACTTTGACCATGTCATTTATATATAACAAAAACAGGTACACACCGAGTATAGTTCCTTGCGGCAGTCCAATATCGACCCTAACCGCGGCCGACACATTTTCATTCACTTTGGTACGTTGGGTTCGCCCAGTAATGAATGATCTAAACCAATTTAATTCATTAGACTTAACGCCCATTTTTGATAGTTTATCAATTAGGATGTACCGATCTACCGTTTCAAATGCTCGCTTGAGGTCAAGAAACACTGCGACAATTACGTTTTTTTGATCAACATTTACTTTAAAATCACTTAACACATAATTTACACATGTTTCACAAGAGTGATCTTCTCTAAAACCAGATTGATACGCGGTTAAAATGTTTTGGCTGTTTAGGTGGTCTTTTAATTGTACTTGCACTACTTTTTCGAATATTTTTTCATATATATCATATTTATGGGGCGATACTCTTTGGCGTCAATCACTTTTTTTATCGGTATAACTAAGGATTCCTTCCATGACTCGGGAAAAACACCAGAGGTTAATGATGTATTTATAATATGAACAAGGATAGGGCCAATAATGTCAGTAGCATCTTTTATCATACGGATGTTCATAAAATTAAAGTCGTTTTTTTATTGATCAGTTTTATTGCACTTATAATGTCAGGTATACCTATTTCACGGAACTTAAAGTCTATATTGCACTCTTCTATTAGGTTTACATATTGTAGAAATATACCAGATTGGTTTAGTTCAACTATACTATTCACAAAAAACTGGTTAAATTTATCACATAATATTGCACTCTCGTTTATCTCGACCCCATTTAAAAATTGCACTTCAGTAATAAAGTCTTTGTTCGTATTGAGAACATACTTTTTTAACTGTCTCCACATGTCTTTTTGTGTACAAGCATTGTCAATTTTTCTTTTTATAAAAGTGACTTGGCAGATCTTATCATTAGCTTATAATTATTTCTAAAATAGGGGTAGATTTCCCAATCGCGAATATTATTCGATATCACAGCTGTTCTGTATAGAAAAATCCAATGAAGAAGCCGCTCCTAGCGTGCCATGGTAGCCATGCCATTAAAAAATAGGCAACATTGGTTGGTGTCGATGAGAACAAACAAAGTACATACATGCAAACAAACAATCATCTGTTCATCGACTAGGACAAATTTGAATAACTTCGCTGGCAAAAGATCAGAGTCTGCGGCCTTTTTGTTCTTAAGTTGTTTGTGCAGTTTTGCCAACCTCTTTAAAACCGGTTCTTCATTGAATGGACGTTCTCGTCATGCCCTATCACTCTCTGTATATGGTGACCATTAAACAGCCGTTAGAAATGCTTCTTAAACAATTCTACTAGGTTTCCTTTGCAGTTTCAAAGAGCCTGCGTTCCGGTCTTAAAGCCATCAGCTTGTAGTTTGAATAAAACCTCGGGATGGTTTTTCGGGTGCTAGGCTCCGATTTCCTGAAGCAAGAGACTGCGTCTTTCTACGCAGGATCGTCTTCTCCTCTTTTCTCGTGCTTGATACTTTTCCATTGCTGTCCTAGTTTTGCTTTGCATCGTTTGCAGATGTGCACTAACTATAACTATTTTTTTTAGTAGCGCACTATCTTCATAGCATGGGCTACTTCTTGGATGATGTCGCGATACCGATTACAAATACTGTTGGCGTTTATGGGTGGTGAGTGCAGAGCAGAGAACACTGCGTTCAGACGTTCTCGGTAGACTCTGGCTACTCCGTCAAACGTTGAATTTATTTTTCTGTGCTATTCGAAGCTTTTCCTATTTGCACAGTTGAGCTCTGAATTTGGCTGCAACAATACAAGGACATGGTAAGAGTCGACGTTTGCCCCTAATTAATGTTTTTACGCTGTGGATGATCGATCAATGCATCCTTCGCGATGATCATCAAACAATTTTACTCTGCAGGTTTGGCACCTGTGAGCTGTGATTGATGTTTTGCTTTATTCACATTTTATTGGCGTCGGCATCCGTGTGTTCTTGAGCACAATACATATTTACACCAATCTGCACAGATTTTATTTATTGTCATCAATCGAAGAAAATTAATCAGTGTTACAGACTTAGGGTCTGTATCACAATGTCCAATTAAAGTCCTGAGTACACTTAACACTTAAATTACTCTCCAGTTAAATCATTTCATTAGCCAATAGTGCGTTTCACATCCATCCTTCTCATAAATTAATGTCTTAGGTACAAATTCATCAGTTATTCAAGTTTTCCAGTAGTAATGTATGCAAATAAAAAAAAAGACATGAGTAATCACATTCATAATTCCTGTAATATCAAATACAAATTGGAATATGATCGTTACTCCCATCATTACAAAAACATTAACCTAATGGGTCACCACCCATTTATCCAGCCCAATGCAATAAAAACATGTTTAGACCATTTATCCGTCTGCGGCTTGGACACCTAAAACTCACCCACGAGCATCTTATCACCAAAACCAGTCCTCCTGTGTGTCACCTCTTCAACTCAAACCAGATACTTTCGACCCCTCACCTGATCTACGAATGCACTATCATCAAAGCCAAACTATATGCTCAGTCTCCCTCCACCTCCGCTTTGTATATACACTCTATAGTACTATCATCAACACGATTTCGAAAACGACGACTTCGTGCGAGTCAACAACAAAAATGGTGGCGTTTGGAGGTTTGTGTCTCAAATTTTGCTGTCTCTCCTTATCGAATCATTCTGATATTTTGTTAGTACAAGGTGGTGCAAAAGTAATCCTCCTATCAGAAAATGCTATAAATTTTGCGATTGGCCCCTAATGTCAGTTCTGTTTTGACATTTGTGTAAAACACATGCGAAATACACGTTAATAAACAATGTTACGCTGCACTGCTCCAGAACGCGGAATATTGGTGACTATTTATTTGAGCAATAATCGGTCGGTGACTTTGGCACAACGTGAATTTCGTCGCAGATTTCCTACCCGTCCAACGCCTACTGGTGAAACACTGCGACGTTTAGCCGCTCGCTTCGAAGATGTCATGGAAGCGCCGTCGACATCGACCAGACGACGTGCCACGCAAATGGGTATCAGTCGACGGTCTTTACAGCGAATTTTGGTACAAGATTTGAAGATGTTTCCGTACAAAGTCCAGACGGTGCATCAGCTGTTAGCTGCTGACCGCCAATCGCGTCTAACATAGCCATCCTTAATCACCACCAAGAGGAAGATGATTTTTCATCAAAAATAATCATGAGTGATGAGGCCCATTTCCATCTTAGCGGGTACGTAAATAAGCAAAATTTACGCTTCTGGGGCACTGAAAATCCGCGTGTAACCCACGAAGAGCCATTTCACCCACTCAAAGTCACTGTATGGTGTGCTGTTTTCGCTGGAGGAGTCATCGGACCTTTTTTCTTCGAAGACGTCGCGGGCCAAACTGTTACTGTGAATGGTGAGCGCTACAGAGCAATGATCAACGAGTTCTTTTTGCCGCAACTTGATGAATTGGGATTGGAAAACATGCGGTTCCAACAGGACGGTGCAACGGCACACACTGCACGTGCCACAACCGATATGCTGAAGGATGTATTTCCCGGGCGCCTAATCTCCGGTTTTGGCGATTTGCACTGGCCAGCAAGATCGCCTGATTTGACCGCTCCAGACTTCTTTTTGTGGGGCTTTTTGAAGTCGCGGGTTTATGTCAACAAGCCTCAGACTCTTGCAGCTCTTAAAGACAATATCCGTCAACAATGTGAGGACCTATCGCCGGAAGTTTTGGCCAAAGTGATGGAAAATGCCATAAAAAGGGCTCAAATGACAATCAACTGTGGCGGCGGCCATTTGCATGACAACATATTCTCGACTTGATGTAAAAAAATTTAAAAGACCAAATAAAAATAATCCACAAGAAGAATCAAAGTTTTTAATTTTTTTTTTAAATTACAGCCAAAAAACATCGGAAGGTTATTTTTGCGCCACCTTGTATTTATTTTTCTTTGTAAGAAGGAGCATAGGCAGCGCAGCACCGGTAGCATGTAGGATCTCGCATTATCTACTCTCTGGTCATGCCAAATGATTTTCATTCTTATGGAAGTGTAAGCATGTATTTATTTTTCTGTATAACAGCCGAATACTTTTGATGATTTGCAATGTTGCCTTCGCTTCGGCAAGTAGTATGTTTAATGAGAGGGAGATGATGGAAAAATAAGAAATCTGACTTCTTCGTCTGCGAGTAGAATGTATGATGGAAGAGGCGATTCGTTTGAAAGAAAAAATTGAATAAAATTTGATTTCGGTATTTTTCATCAAATGAGATATTATGACCTTGTCGCATTTTAGACTCTCACTGTTTCGGCTATATCTTGTCGCAAAAGGTACCGATTTCTATCATTTTTTTGTAATTGATTTAGAAATATTCGATATAATTTATAAAGCAATGACATAATTTATTTTTTGTCATTATTGTGTCATGCCGCACCACCACTTTTTGGTCAATAGGTACCTATACGATGAATATTTAAGAAGAAGTAAGAATTTTCGTTGTTTTGCGTGGAGCTGGATTGCTAAATTCGATGAACGACATATTTCATAGGTGTAAAGTTTAGATTGTTGAATTGAAACTCCTTACCGCTGGTGGGGGCAAGTCTAAATTAAAACACTCTAAATGTTCCTTTACGAATGAATCGCAAAATTTATTTGTTTTCCCTTAAATACTAAAATATTGCTTATATTACAAATATGTACAACTTAAATTACAGGTATCAGGTGCAAAGTCAGCAACGACGAATTGTGAGATTTTTTATTCTGCTGACTTTGCTGAGAACAAAAAATGAAATTTAAAACGTTACAGTTTAACTTGACATATTAATAATAAAATTGTCTGGTATGGTCACCATGACATGCTGGGGCCACCCTTTAAGCCACGACGAAATCTGTGTCAGAGAAACGCCTGGTTGCTGGTATTGGTGGTGATTCTTGAGGTTGGACTTCTATCTGGATTTTTTTGCTGGTCTTACGGTGTCGCCATATGATGTAGCACATCATAAAAATAAAAAGCATGGTTATCGAACTATACGTTATTCCATGATGAATCGGATGAATTGCTGCAATATTGGGCAAGTGCTCCTCATTTTTGATGTCTGTAATCCATTTGGTTAAAACCTTGATGTCTTCGTTGTCTGATTTTAGTATGACGTGTGGGATAACTAGCGGTTTGGAGATGCTCCTAGGGCTTTCCGACAACAGCTCCGTCAGGTTTGCCAATGGAATGAACGCTGCATTGATGCTACTGGAACTGCTGCTATATGATGTGATGGTCATCGAATCGTGCTTCAGGATACAGTTTGGCTGCAGTGTCAATATTCCGTCATTTTACAATGATATCTCCAAGATCTTTCTGCCACAGATAACGTTAAATGTATACAACCTGTCCAAGACATAAATCCAACTGTTGCCGCTGTTAAGCTGGATCCATACAGGAGATGGTTTGATGCTGCGCAAGTTGCAGTGTGGTGACAACTCCCTTTCATGCGTAAGCAGATCAATTTCACACCTGCTGACATAGGAACGGCGATTAAACATCGGATGTTGTTGCTTGCACATATATTTGTTACTCGTTCTTGTGCATTGAAGGAGCTCATCTCTTGTCAATCTGTAGTAGGATTCCCGCAGCAGATTTACTCTTAAATACTCCAGCGATGGTTCAATAAAAACATATTCATTGTTATGGGGAGTCGGGACGGGTGTGACCTTGAACAGATCAAAATCTTCTGTATTTACTAACGGCACTCTCAAATCAAATATAACATTTTGATCCGTTATTCTGGCTCTTGCTGTGAACATTTTATTCAGTCCTAGCAAGCTCGAACGTGATTCGTCTCCTGCTACAGACAACTGCGGGGGCAGGTGGCTCCTTATTAACATCATTTGTGATCTAAGTTGATCTGGTGTTATCACCAGAGGGTTGATTTTGGCATGATGAAGATCTGTCAGAACATTCAGTAAGGAATTTTGCGTTTGCTGATAATTCAACATAGCTAACGTCGCATATGCTGCCACTGCTAAAAATTTCTGGGTTGCTTCGCTCTGGTTGACCGATTTGGATGCCATGCTCTTAAGATTCCTTAGATCATTTTGGAATGCTAGCAGTTGTGCTGTAATGGTTTCAGTATTTTTCTGTAATATATTGCTCGTTACTTCTGCTTAAGATGTCTGATTCTTGATTAACTCAAGAAGGTGATTCTCATTTGCTCGTGTTTGCTGAATTTGTTGCTCATATTGTTCAGCATACGACTCATCCAGTACTCCGAAAAGCTTGTTTGCCACTGTACCAACAAAGTCGAAAGGAGATTGCCTGGTCCTTACCCTTGCTGAAAGTCCAGCTCCGTGTGTATGCAGCAAGTCATTGTTGTTTTTATAATCGTTAACTGATGATTGAACTGATAGACTATATTGTGAGTCAAAACGTTTGACCTAATTGTACACAAGTCGTTCATATCCTTCACAAGTTCCTGGAATCTTTCAAATTCTCTCCAATAATTGGTCATGCTATAATAGATTATAATTTTCTAGTCGCTGGTTATCAGATGTACACTTCCAATTTTCTCAAAGTAAATTCCTGGGCGGTTTTTAAATTGCCTTACCCTTACCGGATCGATTTCTTCGTTCGATGTTGATGTATTTCCCTGCGTAAGAACCATCATTACTAAACTGGTGAAGAGCAACCACCGTAATTGGCTTACTCTACCCGTCGATTTGTCTCCCTTTCTCGATGAGCCTTCAATGGAGCGTGGGATCGTTTCAAATGGCTTTTCGGGCTCTGAACTCTCCTTCGTCGGGCCCGATCTGATTTCTTCGTTCAGGCGAGGATTTAGTGAAATTAAATTGCTCCTCTTGGGAATATCATTTCCATCTCTCAAGCATTTCAGTTCTTCCGGAAATGCTTCCAGTTGCACCAAAGGACTAATAACTTGGTTGTCTCTTCAATTTCATCGAGTGTTAGCTCTCCTGTGCGTCTGTCTTTACTATGGTGTTTACTATTGAACACAAATCGTTTACAGTAGACTATAGTTCGGATTAGTCGTGTGTAAAAGGAAAATCTGTGCATTATGGCATCCTTCATTGCTACCGTTGTTAATACGACTTTTGGTTCAAAGGTCTCACTTACTGACTTTGGCTCTTCGATTTCTGAATATATAGGCCAACGTGCCATGCTAACCTCAAGCCATTTTGGTCCATTCCACCATAGTGAATAATATTTCAATTGTGTTGGTGTTAAGCCTCTCGATGCACAATCTGCGGGGTTGTCTGCGGATCTGACATGTCTCCAAGACTCTGGATGTAATGCTTCTCTGATCTGAGACACTATTGGCAATGAATATGTTCTGCTTGGATTCATTTTTTCTTATCCATGACAACACAATTGTTGAATCTGTCCATGCGAACACCTTAACGATCTGATTCCCAAATATCAGCTGCACTTCCTTGATAAGTTTTGACAATAAGTATGCCCCACATAATTCAAGCTTGGGCGTAGTAAGCTTAATGGGTGCAACCCTTGTTTTGGACGTCAGTAATGTAGTTACATATTCTGTTTTATGCGTAGTAGTCCTTGCATATACGACAGCTGCATAAGCGCCTTCAGGCGCATCACAAAATCCATGTAATTCGATAGTCTGTTGTTTGTTGGCAACGATCCATCTTGGAATTTTAATTGATTCACCATGCGGAAGTTCTTGTCTGAACTTATCCCAACAATGCTGTAATTCATCTGTTAGCGGCTCATCCCAATCAATCTCTGCCTTCCAGATCCGCTGCATAAGCACCTTGGCAATGATGGTTACAGGTGTTAGCCATCCTAATGGATCGAAAAGACGTGATATCTCCGATAGCGTGGCACGTTTGGTGGATCCATTCTTCTCCTTTAGTGATGTTGTGACGAACTGGAATGTGTCAGCTAACGGGTTCCAATGCATTCCCAAAGTTTTAATTGTCTCTTCCTTGTCGAACTTAACTTCAGGTTGGTTATTCGCAATTGAAATCGAATTTAAGAGTGAAGAAAGATTTGCTGCCCATTTTCTAAGGTAAAAGCCACCCTCCTTTAGTAACTTAGTTAGTTGTCGTTGAGCTTCTTTACATTCTCGAATTGTATCTCCTCCAGCCATCAAGTCATCTACGTAGAAATCATTTTTTACAATTTCGGCTGCTATAGGATATTTTTGTTGCTCATCGGTAGCTAACTGTTGCAGGGTCTTTACGGCTAAGTATGGTGCTGACGCAGTTCCATAGGTCACCGTTGTGAGTTTGCACTCCCTTATTGGTTGATTTGGTTCATTTCGCCACAGAAGGCGTTGATAATCTTGATGTTCACTATTGGCCCTTATCTGCCTATACATTTTCTCGATATCTGCGGTGAAGACGTACTTGTGAGTTCTCCATCGCATTATAATCATTGTAATGTCGGCTTGAAGCCTGGGGCCCACCATCATTAATTCATTTAGGCTTACTCCAGTTGTTGTTTTTGCGGACCCATCAAATACTACTCGTAATTTAGTAGTAGTACTATCAGAATTAAATACTGCATGATGAGGTAAGTAAATAGTAAGACCTGCTATTGAATCTGTCCGCATTGGGTACTTCCACCATATGTCCTAGTTGTAGAAACTCATTCATGACCCTTATGTACTCAGCCCTTCCTTGTCGGTGCTAAACTTCTTTTCGAGCTGTCACAGACTAGCTATGGCTCTGTTCTTGGATTCTCCCAATTGCTCATGATCCTTTTTGAACGGGATTTTGACCACGTATCTGCCTTCTTCATCACGAAAATGAGATTCCTGATAAAAATCTTCGCATTCTTGATCACTTGTCTTCTGGTTGATTTGACGGCAAACTTCTTCAATTTCCCAAAATCTTTCAAGTTGTTTATCTAATGATGTTTGAACGACAAGACCATTGATTTTGATTTTATCATTTCTTTGAGTTGATGTCCGACCGGAAATAAGCCATCCTAGTTGGGAATTCTGGGCTATAAGAGAACCTTGAATTCCTCTTTTCAAGCCGTCAAGAATTATGTCTCCAAAGACGTCTGCTCCTATGATAAGGTCAATTCCTCCAGGAATATTGAAAGTTGGATCTGCTAGTTTAATACTTTCAAACTGGTGATCCATCATGTTTTTGGCTTCTTCGTCTGGTAAAGTTCTCGTTAGTTTTGGCAAAACAAGAGCTTCTACGTTGATCTTCAAGTTGGATGAGAATCTCGGGAGGATTGTTAGCTCTACCTTGTTCCGGGCTATTCCTACGTCAGAGGCTCCCAGTCCACTTACTACTACGTTCACCTTCTGCTTCCTCAGACTCAAAGCTTGAGCAACTGCTTCTGTTATAAGAGTGAAGAAGCTCAGTGCATTGGCCATGCTCAGAAGCACCTCGTGCCCTTACAATTGCTGTAGCAAGCAGGATGTTTTGACTTTGATGACCATGATTCGACTGAATATGTACGTCAGCTCGGGTTTGTTCTGGTTGGCGTCCATCCACCCTTTCCAAATGCAATAAGGAATGATGTTTTTTACTGCAGTGTTTGCATCTATTTTTACTCATGCAGGGAACTTGTTTTTCATGTCGCAAACAATTTATACAGAGTCTCGATATCCTTACTTGGTCATTGCGCTCCTTTGGACTCCATCCCATGAACTTGCTGCAGGAATACATGTTGCGTTCTCCCTGGCAAAATACACAGGGTTGCTTGGTTGAAACATGAAAGTTTCGCGTTGAATGTTTTGAATCATCTGCGGGCCTAAAATGTCTTTGCCTTGTGGCCGCTAGTACATCCAAACCGGATAAGGTTAAATGGGCAATTAACTCATTTAAACCATTCAAGGCATCAGGTACAGACGGTATTTTTCCAGCTCTCATTCAAAATGGAATAGAATTTTTACTACCATCCATGATTGCCTTATTTAGGTTCAGCTTCAACTGGGGGTATATACCAGTTACCTGGAGGGAGGTAAACGTAGTATTTATACCTAAACCGGGAAACAAGCCGAGAGAATTACCTAAATCATATCGTCCGATAAGCCTGACATCGTTTTTTCTGAAAACAATGGAAAGGATTATTGACATTCACATTAGAAAATGCATATCAAAAAGCATGCCTCTGCACCCTCACCAATATGCGTACCAAAAGGGCAAATCCACGGAAGGCGCTCTGTTAAGACTAACTACAGAGATAAAAAACGCTTACCGTTGCAAAGAGATCGCACTTTGTGCCTTTATGGACATAGAGGGTGCTTTCGACAACACTGGATATGAATCCATATCAAATGCTTTGTACCATAGAAATATAGATAAACCAACTATTAAATGGATCAAAGCGATGCTGGAAAGCCGCAAAATAACTTCCTCGTCAGGAACGACCTCAGTATCAGTAACAGCCGTAAGGGGCTGCCCACAAGGGGGAGTACTCTCACCCCTTCTGTGGTCATTGGTCATCGATGACCTGCTACACAAGATGAGCAGTTTGGGCTACACCACAATTGGGTACGCCGATGATATTGTCATCATAGTTAGGGGCAAAGACTCAATAGGAGTCACATCAAAAATGAAAAATGCTCTAAAGACAGCCATAGACTGGTGCATTAAGGAAAATCTTTCCATAAATCCCAGTAAAGCCGTCATCGTTCCTTTCACTAAAAGGAGGAAATTAGACCTAGGCCTGATCACAATAAACGACACGGTCGTAGAGTATTCCAGTATGCCAGAAAAGGTGCAACCATCCATATTTTCACGGACAGTCAAGCAGCTATAAACGCCCTTAGCTCGTATACCATTGACTCCAAATCAGTCATATACTGCTTCAATACCCTACAAATACTCGGAGCAAGAAACAAGACCAAATTATGGTGGGTTCCGGGTCATGTCGGGGTAGAAGGTAACGAAAAGGCCGACGAACTGGCCAGAAAAGGTTCAGAAACACCTTTCATAGATCCCGAACCTTTCTGCTGCACTCCTAGATCAGCAGCAACGGCAGCAATTAAAAGCTGGGAACATAGAAAATGTATCTATCATTGGGATAACATCCCAGGTCTAAGACAGGCCAAACGAGCCATTCGGCCCTTCAATCATAATGCCAGCAAATGTCTAAACCTAAGCAGGCATGATATCAAAAACCTAGTAGGTTACCTTACTGGTCACCACGGTTTAAGATATCATCTACACAAAATGCAGATTCTCCTGAGTGCCGACTCTGTCTTGAAGAGGACGAGTCAGCTGAACACATTTTATGTGAATGCCCAGCCCTTAATGGAATTAGAAAGAAGATCTTTCTCAGGGAACAATTGAGCCCCGAGGACATAAAGAATTCTTCTACTGGTAAAATTGTCCGCTTTACACGGAAAGTGGAAATTTTACTAGTTTAAAATTTTTCTGGCCCATACGATACAAAAGATCTTTTAGGTCGAAGTACCCCCCCTTTTATAAATCGCCTTGGCGAGCCAGAATTTAAAAAAAAAAAAAAAAAAAAAAAAAACCCAAAGCCTGATATCTTCTTTCTAGAAACCCGTACAGCGTTTGAAGCGAGGGTATCTTGTTTGGTTGTTCCAGACCTTGCTCAAAGAGAGTTCTGCTTTCTTGGTCCAACGCCCTAGTTATTAGGTGAACAATTATCGGATCCCAGGATTTCGTGTTGAGACCCATATTATTGATCGCAGACAATCCCTCCTTTGTTGCGTCTAAGATTGCTTTAATGGAGTTCGCTGATGACTGGGTTCCTTGATGACCAGCCTCCAAGTGCATTGATACAATCTTTCTTTCATTGTCATATCGTGCCTTCAATGTCTCCCAGGCACATGTATAATTAGCACTTGATATTGTAAGATGCTGAATTAATGTCATTGGTTCACCATCTAGATGAGTTTTCAGATATTCCATCTTTTCTGTTGGACTAAAATTTGGCTTGTTATGTATAATGGTGGAAAATATATCGGCAAATGATCGCCATTCTAGATAATTTAAATATTGGTATCTTTAGAGGGGGCAGCTTTGTTCCTGAATGGTCCGCTTCCTTTGTTTCATTAGATGTACCTAATGCCGATGCCATTCTGTGGAGGCATTGGTGTCTCTCTTAATGTCGTTGTATTTTTTTTCGATAACGTATGACGATTTCATGTCTTGCTCTGATGCATTCGACATGAAATCTTCATGTAATTCAGTCATGGTTTTAAACTGATCCAACAATATTTTCTGTTGGTATTCACATATTTGTGATGAATATTCCTTGAATGTCTCTTCAAAATCTTCCATATTTCCGATTAAGGCTTCTATCTTGATGTTTAGCTTCCTCAACCTTTGATTCTAGAGAGAACTGTCGGAGGAGACGGATGGTTGCACTTCTTCTGAAGGTCGAATACCTTCGAGTAATGTTTTTAGTTCGTTATACATGGTCTTTTCCCTTCCATACACATCTCTATCCATGTATGGAGTATCGTGCTTGATTTTATCTTTTATCTTGTCGTGATTTAAGTTAAATTCGTGCCAAATTGCATAAATTTTTTGCAGCTTTTTTTTGATGTTGCTTTTTCTAGCTCTTCTGCTAGAGTCTTTTGTCTTGCAACAACGATGAAAGTTTCGACTTGATCGTCCATGTTTATGCTTTATTTTCACTGAATTGAATTAACACAATTTTTTTTACTACCAGTGTGTGCCCTGGCAACGCTTGTAACTTTATTGTTTACTTGTTATTATTATTTTACCACTCTTAGTAGCCTTGGTAACGCATTTACTGATTCGTTTGGATCGAAGGACCAAATGTAAAGTTTAGATTGCTGAATTGAAACTCATTACCGCTGGTGGGGGGAAGTCTAAATTAAAACACTCTAAATGTTCCTTTACGAATGAATCGCAAAATTTATTTGTTTTCCCTTAAATACTAAAATATTGCTTATACTACAAATATGTACAACTTAAATTACAGGTATCAGGTGCAAAGTCAGCAACGACGAATTGTGAGAATTTTTATTCTGCTGACTTTGCTGAGAACAAAAAATTAAATTTAAACAGATTAACTACAGATTAACGTGACATATTAATAATAAAATTGTCTGGTATGGTCACTATGACAATAGGAGTATTGTGCAAGTTTATTTATCTTTAATCAACATGTGAAATTGTTGGTATATATTATTTAAAGTCCATGTACCTTTTCAATGAAGCATTGAAGAAGGTCACTTGATGATATTTTTTGCTTTGGAGACTGCTTGCTTGTTTCTCTTTTGCATTAAACATGTTCTAGCATTAGATATACTTCGAGGCATTAAGAACATCACTACAAAGATTATGCTGGCTAACTCTAGAGCTTTTAGCTAAGCTTCAGCAATTGTAGAGTGTTCTATTGTGTCTCTTGGCGGTTCAAGTTGAGTATGACTTTCATTAGTATAGTTCCGGTATATTCATAGTTTTAATTGTCATCCGCGTTGCGACTATTGGATATCAGAAAGAGTTGAACTGCTTTTTGTATTCATAGTGGTCTAATTTTATTCGTGAAAGGATAAGTTGTGCATATGAATATTTTTATAATATATAAATCCTAGTTCTTTTATACTATAGTCCATTGTCTGGTAGTTCTTACACTAGACTATGTTGCTACTATGTTACCTATAGTTGCCAATTATATACAGTCTTGTTCGTATTGTGTGCATTGATTTGCACAGTCCGTCTGTTTACCAAGTTAGACAACTTGCTCTTTAGCATATGTATTTAATCTTATCAAATTTAATAACTAATTCAATATCGAATTTAGCACCGACCGCGCTGACCCCAAATTATGCATGTATTAATTTTTTTTTAATACAGATTAATTAAAAGATATTGAAAGTTAAAAACTTTTGAAGTTTTATTTAACCCTATTACTGCCATGTCATTTGACTAACGTTAGCTGCCAGGTAGTGACTTGGAGACACTAATACAAAATACATAGAGAATTCATTTATTTTATTGGAAAAAAAGGAAATTAAATACAAATAATATAGGGATTTGTTATTTAATTTATTTAACTATTTATTTTGACATGTAAGGCAAACAAAAGTTTTCTGTGAATGCTCATTACACACGGGTTTCTCACAAATACCACAGTATTGTTTAGAAGATCGTCCTTTTTCATAAGTTCAGCAGTAACAGTAACATACAAGCAAGATAAATTGAACTTCCGATTCCAAAATTCCGATCAATATTCCTATGAAAGCTCGAATTTCCACCATATCGGTCATCTTCCATTTGTTGCTTACTGTGTTGATTCCGTCTAAGTTAGTGTATTTTGAAATAAGTTCTACTACGTCAGTAAAAAACAGCGTAAATGCATCCACGGGATGATCGATGTGTTTTAAAGGGAGTAACACAACTTCATTAACTTTGCCCCGGATGATGTTACGAGCTGAAGGTCCGCCTTGCTAGTTTGGTGGTATTGAAGTTCCATCTTGTCCTATGACTAATTCAGCAGTTTTGTTACCACTTTCACGACCTTCACGTTCTGCTTACAGTAAATATTCTATTTTGGAAGAGATCAAGTTCTTACATGAATAAACAATATACAGTTCCATTTATTTAGCTGTAAACGAACTATAAATTCAAAGTCGTTGAAGTGTCTTAGAGTCACTACGTAGCAGTTTATGTTATTTTTAAATATTTTATGTAATAAATATTTTATATAACAGTAACGTTGTGACCAATAATAAAATACATTACACTGATTTTGCGTTAAAAAATTAAAAAAAAAAGTTTATTAGTTTAAAATAAAATAGTGACTTACAGTCACAGCGTGGCAGGAATAGGGTTAAAAGTCCGAAATTTCCTAGAGTTCTAAATACACGTTCTAGAGGAAGATCAAGTAATTTCAGAAATTCGTCCACTTTTCGAAATATAACTCCTCGTTCAGGAGCAATATAATCCAGGCCAATAGTTAGTCGTACTCCACCTGGGGCTAGTGTAGGCTTAAGCCAGGATGAGATTTTACCACAACTGGTAGATAACCCTCCTGCAGCAATGCAATCCGGTCAGGCAAGTAACCACAATAGTAATGACAATAATGAGCGACGAGATATCAATGAACATCCTCCACCTGTTCAAGAAGATGCCACAGACTTTAGAGCTATTACGTCAGCATTTCAACCAATACTCGAGGCAAACCAACGAGTTTTCATTTGTGAAATGCAGTCTATTAGAGATACCTTAGTTAGAAGATTGGACAATTTGAATTTAAATACTCCCAATGTGAATCCTACGAGACCTTCGAATGCTCGTCCTGTCTTCGAACATTTTTTAAATAACGCTTCGTTTTCGACCCAACGCAGACAAGTACCACCAATAAGTCAACAAACTTCTTCAGTAAGTTCAGTTTGTAAAATTGAAAAGTGGCAAATTTCATTTGATGGGTCCGAAAATATCCAACGATTTTCTTTTTAAAGTGGACTTAAGGATCATTCGCAATGTAGCTAAATTTGCATGTCCTTTTACAAGACCAATAAATAAACCAATTGGCGCATTCAATTTGTAAGTCAACTGCAAGTTCACTACTAATTAAATGTCTATCACTTGCCAAACGATGGTCACGTGAGTTATTTGATCAATGAGAAAAGGTAAAATAGTAGTCACTAGTAGTTCACTTGTAAATTGAACGCGCACAATTTCAGTTGTTCATGAATACCCGCAGCTATTACGACAAGCTGAGCATTTGCTCGTACACACACTATAACTTGTCTTATATTTTTTTATCTCTGCCTCAAATAATATTTTTTCACATGCAAATATGGTTCATAAACCATTTGGGAATCCTCATTGCTGAAATGCGAATCTCCTTCACCGATGTGAACACAGACACCAATTGTATTGAATACAAAGACACAAGTTACAGGTGACTGTGATGGTCTAATTGCAATATGCCATAACCTACCCCAAACTCATCGAAGCCAACAAATAATATACCAACAATCTACTCGATGACAATTCTCCCACCTTTCTTTATCCACCATCGCCCCTAGCTTTAAATATGAATATCCATTTTTCACTTGCAAATATGAATTATAAAGAAAATCATTGGCAACTCTCCTTCAACGATCATATACATACATACCAATTGTATTAAATACCAGAAAACATAACCTACCCCAAACTTCCATGAGAGTTCAGAGCAAACAAATAATATGGCATAAGTCTACCCGATAATTCCTTCACCTTTCCGCTCTACCGTCAACCACCAACGCTACCTCTGTCATTTTCCTTCTCATATACTTCAAATCAGCTATTTGCGCAAAACCAAATAAAAATATTCTGCTGATACTTCCATCAGAGCCAACAAATAAAATAAAATAAAATACGATAAATCTACCCGATGAGAATGTCCGCTACGTCAAACATCAGCCACCATCGGTAGTCGCTACCTGAATGATCATGATCTTCATATTCATGATCTTCATATTCCTCCTCAATGGAAGATAATGGAAGACAACAAAGGTGTAGAAAAGGTTCTTCAATATGCTAGTATGGATATAGCTTTTTTTTTTAATGTACTATTTAAGTCGTATGGTGGCGTAGTCGTCGAATTCACGAAGTGATAATACTATAAAGTGTATATACAAGGTGGCGCAAAAATAACCTTCCGATTTTTTTTGGCTGTAATTTAAAAAAAAATTAAAAACTTTGATTCTTCTTGTGGATTATTTTTATTTGGTCTTTTAATTTTTTTTACATCATGTCGAGAATATGATGTCATGCAAATGGCCGCCGCCACAGTTGATTGTCATTTGAGCCCTTTTTATGGCATTTTTCATCACTTTGGCCAAAACTTCCGGCGATAGGTCCTCACATTGTTGACGGATATTGTCTTTAAGAGCTGCAGGAGTCTGAGGCTTGTTGACATAAACCCGCGACTTCAAAAAGCCCCACAAAAAGAAGTCTGGAGCGGTCAAATCAGGCGATCTTGCTGGCTAGTGCAAATCGCCAAAACGGGAGATTAGGCGCCCGGGAAATGAATCCTTCAGCATATCGGTTGTGGCACGTGCAGTGTGTGCCGTTGCACCATCCTGTTGGAACCACATGTTTTCCAATCCCAATTCATCAAGTTGCGGCAAAAAGAACTCGTTGATCATTGCTCTGTAGCGCTCACCATTCACAGTAACAGTTTGGCCCGCGACGTCTTCGAAGAAAAAAGGTCCGATGACTCCTCCAGCGAAAACAGCACACCATACAGTGACTTTGAGCGGGTGTAATGGCTCTTCGTGGGTTACACGCGGATTTTCAGTGCCCCAGAAGCGTAAATTTTGCTTATTTACGTACCCGCTAAGATGGAAATGGGCCTCATCACTCATGATTATTTTTGATGAAAAATCATCTTCCTCTTGGTGGTGATTAAGGATGGCTTGAGCGTATGTTAGACGCGATTGGCGGTCAGCAGCTAACAGCTGATGCACCGTCTGGACTTTGTACGGAAACATCTTCAAATCTTGTACCAAAATTCGCTGTAAAGACCGTCGACTGATACCCATTTGCGTGGCACGTCGTCTGGTCGATGTCGACGGCGCTTCCATGACATCTTCGAGGCGAGCGGCTAAACGTCGCAGTGTTTCACCAGTAGGCGTTGGACGGGTAGGAAATCTGCGACGAAATTCACGTTGTGCCAAAGTCACCGACCGATTATTGCTCAAATAAATAGTCACCAATATTCCGCGTTCTGGAGCAGTGTAGCGTAACATTGTTTATTAACGTGTATTTCGCATGTGTTTACTACACAAATGTCAAAACAGAACTGACATTAGGGGCCAATCGCAAAATTTATAGCATTTTCTGATAGGAGGATTACTTTTGCGCCACCTTGTACAAATAAGGTTCCTGTATGAGTCACACCTCTGTATGCAGTTTCCCAAGCTGACGACACAATGTAGGTGAAGCCGCCTTGGAATGTTGCAAATTAATTTGAAAGACCTCCAGTGATGAGCTAGCCATAGAGCTAATTACCATAGGAAGTTCCAGCCTTCTCTCCCCTCTTTTCTGGCCTGAAGAACAGGCGACCAGTGAGGAAAAAAGGCCGATTAGAGCACTTCCCAAGCATCATCGCCGAATCGTCATCAACATCAAAAGTGTACAAACGGCCATCATTCATTTTGTTGAAGTGATAGACCTTCCACTTGTCGGTAGATAGACCCGGGTTTTGACCATTGAGAAGATCGATGATTTCCTTTGTCAGATCAGATCAATTTCCGGGACAAAGACCTTCATCTTGGCATATCCCACTAGCTCTGACGGGTGAAGACAAACAAGGTCACTCCCGTCAAGCTTAGGTTAGCTGCATCATTGCTACTGCAAGACCTCTTTGTGCCTTTGGCTGCTTTACCAGCTACCTTAGGTGGCCCCTTAGCCACACTTGTGTCTGTCACCTTCACAGTCTTCACTGTTTCAGTGACCGTGTCTGAGAGATTGGGAGCGGTCAGATCAGAAGCAGTAGGTACGGGGCCAGGGTGCGACGGTGTAGAGGTTAGTGTGTTGGCTTGTGACCCGTGCGGTGCAGGTTTAATCCCCATTGGGAAAAACAACATACGCCACCCATTCACATACCTCTACATCAAAAGAAGGATTTTTGCCTGGTAGTACAATGGACCGTTACCGAGTCTGAATGCTCTGGGATTTGGATTTCCTTTTTTTTAAAAAAAAAAAAATAAAAGGTACGGGGCCAGCAGGTTTGTGGTCGACATTTACTGCAACCCTACTCTCCGCGTCCGCCATCCCACAACGCATAAGTTTCTTTCGCTTCCTACCGCCTGATCCCTTGGTGGTTTCAACGCTAGCCGATTCAAATAGTTCATCGTACGCGGAATCCTCCGAGGAGCAGCCAGAAGGATCATTCTCACCTTCCTCAAGAGAGAGCTTCTTCAGCTTTTTCCTGAGGGCCGCCTGCTTCCTAGATGGGCTGCAGAGGGGAGCATCGCTGGACGTGCTGCACAGGAAATCCCGTGCTCCCTTCGTCAGGCTCTCCGTCCCTGCGTCCTTCACAGGAGTAGTTACGGCGTGATCCGTGATTGGCAGAGAAGCCCGCTCAGAGAGACACAAGGACACATTTATAGCGTCCGAGGTCCTCTTAGGAGACTCCCCACAGAGTTCGCTCTTACTAGCAGTCTCATCCTTGTGCCGGCCAGGACCGGCCAGTACGCTGGGTGCATCCGCCAGCTTGAGCTCCGAGCTTAACCTTGTGTCAGCGCTTAGCGCCGGAGTAGCAGTCTTCTCGTCCTGTCTTGTGGCCTGTTGCGTCAGTTTGTTCAGTACCCGTTGCTTGATCCGTTGCTTGTTCCGTTTCGTTCGTGATGTCGTGTTTTTCATGTTACTTGTATAAACCGCTGGCGACTCATCACCCCCAATACCAAAATAGCTGGAGGCGTCCAGCCTGTGCCGGTAGCCGCGGTCTCTACCGACATTTGAGTTTATATCCCCACTCGAATTTGTTCATTATTTGTTGTGTCGTTCATGTTTGTTGTTGTTGCTTTTTTAGCCTAGTCTTTCATCTAGGTGTCAGGATTTTACTAGGGATAGGATGGAGTTCCCCCCGTTACCCTAAACCCTCCTCCTTTATCCGGGCTTGGGACCGGCATAGAAATCTATGGCGGAGTTAGTTATTGCTATCAACAGAGACATTTTGTCCTAGGCGGTAAAAAGATGGTTGTTTGTTTGTTGCAAGCACGTTTTTAGTCTTGTCCTCATTTACTTAAAGACCAAAGAATTTCGTCTGTTCTTCAATCGCAGCCTCTAGCACAACATGCTGGAAACGGTATATGATGTCGATATCGGTCGCATACCCCAGTAGTTGATTTATTGAACCCTTGGCACTTTTGTCTGGATCCCATATTCGGGCAACGCTATGTAGAGCTCCTGACGATAGATGCTACCATATGCGGCTTTAAAGTCAATGAAAAGATTGTGAGTCTCGACTTGAAATTCGTTGGTCTTTTAGGGGATTGGCTCCGTGTGAAAAATTGGTCTACGGCGATCTGCCGGGCCGGAAGTCAAACTGTTTGCGTGCCGATTAGTGTGTTGCAAAACGGCTTGAGACGTTCACACAGTACGTTGGATAGGATCTTATATGCGACAGTAAGCAAAGATATGTCTCGATAGTTCTTGCAAGACATAGGAACGCCTTTCTTGAGGATGGGTATATGGAGCTGAAAGTTCAGTCATAGGACATGCTTTCTTCCACCCATACTTGGTTGATGATTTGGTACATGCGCCCACCTCCGTATTTGAGAAGCTCCGCTGGTAAGCCATCAGAGCCGGGGACTTAAGTGGTTTTAGGCTTATAGCTAAGCCAACCTCTTCTATACTTGGGCTCTCTTCTTGCCCGTTCACTCTCTCTACATGATGCTCATTTAGCAGCTGTTGGAAACGCTGCTTAAACATATTTACTATTCCCTGCTTTTTGCTGAATAAGTTTCCGTCGTTGTTTCGAAGAGCCTGCGTCCCGGTCTTAAAGCCAGCAGCCAGTTGCTTCGCTTTCTTGTAAAATCTCCGGATGTTGTTTCGATTGCGAGACTCTTCGATTTCCTCTTCTTCCGATAAACGCTACTCCAGGTGTGCTAAGGCGTCCAAAGTCGAATTTCTTCTTTTGAGCAGTTTGCAGCTTCTTCTCGTTGGACAGTCGAACTCTAAATGTAGCCGCCTCGAGAAAATGGTCTGAGTCGACGTTTGTTCGTCGGAAAGTGTGCACGTTTAAGAAGTTGGATGCGTGCCTTGCATCGATTAGCACATGGTCGATTTGGTTGGCGGTTCGACCATCTGGGGAGCGACAGGTTGCTGTGTGGACTCTGAGCCTTTTAAACCTAGTGTACTTATCACCGTATAACGAGCTGCTGCAAAATCGATAAGTCGGAGCCGTTGCCTGTTCTACCGTGGAGGTTGTGCTTACCAACTAAGCCGCCGAAGATGTTTTCCTTACCGACTTTGGCATTAAAATCCCCGAGCGCAACCTTGACAGGCAGGCTCTGTCCAATAGGTCATAAAACTACTCCTTGATTACAACACTTTGAGATCGAGCTCACAACAGGATATCTAACTCGGTCATTGTAGTTATTTTTTCATACCATGTTAAGAAAGATTACAAAAAAACTGTTTAAACGGTTGAACTCAATTTTTAGAATACGACCCATTGTGTTTGTCTGTTTTGTCAATTTGCAATATGGACACTGCGTACTTACAGCACAGAATGGAAAAAGAAACTTTGACAAGTTGAAATTGAATTACATTTTTGGTTCACGAAAACTGAACCCGTTAGAACACAGGATCTCGTTGAGTTGTTGTATTGCGAGTAAAGAGATGATCCATATGCTCCATAACGCATATTTCTCTTATCTTGCGAGATTTTTTTGGTATTTCATAAACATCGCAACTCATCAATCTATGGACGCATTAATTTTTAGACAATTATTAGCTGTACAACAAACTTGACGAATGCAACCCTACTCTGCTCTTTCTAGTCACCTAAATCTAAAATTGTTTGAGAAAATATGTAGAACTAATTAAGAGCACAAGTTAACCCCTAATTGCCAACTGAAATAATTTACAACAAGCTATTTGGTATCCAAATTTGAATTTTCTTAAAAAGAAAAAACGTTGCATGCAAATCAGTAAAACTTAAATGTAAAATAAATCAAAGGAACGTTTAGTAATAGCTTGGCTGTGTTTAACGCATCTCCTCAACAGAAAGCGTTAAACAAAAGATATTACATAATTAGAATTATTGTATCGTACTCTTCTTAGGGCTGCACCAATTGGTCTGCAAATATTGACTTGTTGCCTGGTTTGCCGTTGGCTGGACACATCGTCGAGCTCATCGGTCAACTGGAAGACTTGAAAAAGAAGAATTTTCTCGTTGATACTGCAGTGATTTGGCGCAAGTTTTGTTTACCATCGATGCGATTGTATGGTGGGCTAGACCTCACATCCTCAAACGTCACTGACACAGCTACAGCACCTTGCGTGCTTATGCATTACAGGTGCGATGAGAGGAACTCCCACTGCTGCTATGGAAGTGCTGCTCTGTTTACCTCCCTTGCAGTTCCTTGCTGAGAGTGAGGCCAGAAAATCTCTATATCGTATGTGTGTAGTACTTGGACCGCAGGTCAACCTTGGCGATGGGACCAGAGGTGCTAGGTACAGAGCTCTCTATACCCTACCTGGCCATCGGGGAGGAGCACTTGACACTGTGTGCACGAAGGAGGTCTTTGAGCCCCGTTTTCAGGTCATCCTTCCTGAACGGCAGGAATGGAACAGTGAGGGGTGGAATGGCTTTAGGCCGGGTGATGTCATTGTCTCTACGGATGGCTCACTCATTGACGGTATCTCCGGAGCCGGGGTCTACTCTAGAGACTGTTGGATAAATCTATCTGCAGCCTTGGGTAGACACACAACTGTTTTTCAGGCAGAAATCTTTGCGATTGCCATTGCCGTCAATATCCTGTTAAGGAGAAGGATTAAGGGTAAAACCTTATACATCTGCTCACATAGCCAAGCCGCTATCAAAGCCTGTTCGGCTGGCTCTCTCAACTCAAAAATCGTTGAGGAAACCATGCATAAGCTTAACCGTCTGGGAAGATGTAACTCGGTATCACTTGCCTGGGTTGCTGGGCACACAGGTATTCAGAGTAATGAAAGAGCGGATGCTCTGGCCAGGAAGGGTTCTTCAACAGCCTTCATTGGCCCACAACCATCCATAGGATGTTGCTCAGCCGTCCACAAACGTGAAATGGCTGTGGCTCTACGCCAACAACATTCCGAATACTGCCATGACCTGGTCTCATGCAGGTAATCGAAGAAGCTAGTGGACGGTCCAAAAATCAGCAGAGCTAAGTTTTTGCTTGGACTAAATAGGAATGACTTGAGATCCTAGATTGTTCTCGTCACTGGTTTCAGTTCTCTTAACGAGCACCTAAAGACCATTCACATTAGGACCTCGGGCCTATGTGAATGCTGCCTAGAGGCGGATGAAACGGCATCTCACTTCATCTGTGAATGTACTGCTTTGGCCAGAACCAGGCTCAACACTATAGGTAAACAATTCGTCAACGAAGATGAGATGGGGGACATTGAACTTGCTAATATCCTTCGCTTTGCCAAGGCTACTGGCAGGTTCTCCCTCACTGACTCTATTACTAATCGCCAATAAGCAGCGAGCGGGCAGCTATGTTGAAGTACAATAGAACAATAGGTCTAAGTGCTTGTCATCTACTGATGACCCCACTGCACATACAATACGAGTCTAAGAAAGTATAAGCGACTTTTCTCGTTCAAGACACCGTAGTCCCGGGCCGAAGTAGAGTCCAAGACCACCTTGCTTGTGGCTTGTGTAAATCTATTTCAAATGGGTAAATAAGGAGTCGGTAGATCAGGCAATCAACTCACCGCTATTGTTGCGGAATTCCTTCTCTCTCTTTGAAGAGGTGAAGTCCAGTGGGTAGAAGAACAGAACTATCTACATACGTACTTTCCTTTGTAAGCAATGAGAGATATACCCTCGAATGCCCCATTAACGTCTTCGGCTGTCCCGGAAATGTAGATCTGGAGTTGCGACATTTTGTGAGTAGAAATAGATGCACTTGCAACAACGACCCCATTCTATTAAATAGTAATAGTATTTAATACGGATATATTTCATGATACTTTCTTGTATTTGTGTTATCCTGTCTCTCTCAATTTTATATAAACGTTGATGATTTTGATTTTTTTGACATGTGTCGTGGTATCTCTACTTTAACCGTGACAGTGCCAACTGAGCCGGTCGAGCTCCATATTTTTTGAGATAGGGTCTTTCACGTGCAGGCGGATCTTGGAACTTCTTAATGGATCAAGCTTTGTTACTCCTATCATGCGAGGTATCTTCATGTCAGCTCTTGTTAATACGCCCGCATACTTTTCGTATGCTGTCAAATATTGTGATCCGTTTTGAGTTGTTTTAAATGAACAACCGTATCTTACAATTGGGAAGTGGAAACAACTCAAGATGATACTTGGCCCGGCCGGGAATCGAATCGGCGACCTTTCAATTAGTAGTCCGATACACTAACCACTGAGCCACTGCGCCCGACACAGACGGATCAGTAGGAATGCATTAAAGTGGGAGGGTTTTGATCCATGATCATAGCTTAACCGTGTAGGAAGAGGAAGAAGATGAAGAAGAAGAAGAAGAAGAAGAAGAAGAAGAAGAAGAAGAAGGAAGATAAATGCCTGGAATGGGTCCGATTTTTTTATACCCTATTCTAAGGGTATATTAAAAGTTTGTAACATACCTTAATATTGCCCGTAGACCCCTAAAAGTTACTATATTTATGATCAGCATCGATAGTAATGTCGATCTAGCCATGTTCCGTCCGTCCGTCTGTATATATACTCTAGGGTCCCGAAATAATCAAGTTTAAGAATTTTTGAAATCCGCCAACAAACTCAAAACAACAAAATTTTCGAAAAAATCGAATTTTGAGCTAGAAAGGTGAAATTTTTTATATATGATCTATGACTCCTAAAACTGCTCAGGATATAAAATTTTCAAAATCCGCCCGCTGACACGCCCACAAATAAATAAAACAATTTTATTGAAAAACCAAAATTTGAGCTAGGGAGCTGAATTTTATAATATATACTCTCTATGGGGCCCTTTAAGCTCATGTGTAAATATTTTCAAAATCCGCCTACTGACACGCCCACAATTTAAAAAAAACCCTTTTTTTTTGAAAATTCATAGTTTGAGCTAGGGAGCTGAAATTTATAATATATACTTTCTAGGGGCCCTTTATGCTCATGTTTTATTTTTTTTTAAATCCGCCTACTGACAGGCCCACAATTAAATAAAACAATTTTATTGAAACACCCAAGTTTGAGCTAGGGAGCGTTTTTTCGATAAAATCCTTTAAATGTTATATAACAAAATATGTAGAGCGTTCTTAACAATTCAACCATACTTAGACTTTTGTCACGCCCACTTATGAGGGATAGGAATAAGAATAGGGTATCCAACAGTTCGCCCAAGCGGACTGTAGCCCGTCCCTATGTTTTTTTTTTAAATTTGCTTACGCTAAAGGTTTTTTTCTGTTGTTACAGTACCCTTAAAGTGCTAAGAACACAGCGTAAGCATTTGTGTTTAACAGCAAGGCACCTGGCAATATCGTATATGATTGTATGCTTTTCGGTGCTACTTACTATTAGAAAGAATAGAGAGATAGGAAAGAAGTGTATAGGTGCAGTTGTAGGGTTTTTCTCCACGGGTGGTGTCTAAGTTTCTTAGGGAGATTACGATTTCATGTATTCTATCTCTTTTGGACTAATACGATACCCACTCCCCTCCAAAATATCCACTCATATATCAAGTGCTCGTTGCAGAGACGTTTAAACCTCGTTTAGGATAAATCCATCGTCAGCAAAAAATAACAGAGGAGTCCGTCATTTTCCTTCATGCCGTAATCACTAATAAACCACACCTATTTTCCAGCGGGGCATCTTACTCTTGTCCCTCATACATGTAACCAATCATCTGTACGTAGATTTCTGGATTCCCTTAACAGATATGTTTGTTGGCGATCAAGGCCCTTTTCAAAATCAACCAACACCATAAACAAATCCTCTAAGGAATAACGATGCATCATGATATTTATACTTTTGACTACATCTGTGGTTGTAGAAATATTCTTCTCGTCCTTACACGGGGAGATTTTTGATAATATAATATTTAAATCGATTTACTTTCCATCAACTATTCTCAAACATTTGTAAATATGTATTCCTAGGGTAGCTGTTTATTTACGTATATCTATAGCCTTGTGTTGCGAATAACTTTAAATTTAAATTTTATTGTAAAATTTACATCACTTGGCAAGCACAAAAATGTATTAATATGATGAAAAAAAAAAAACTGTAAAAACATAACAAAACAAAAATTAATATTCCAGGATAAGCCGCATAATGAAGAACCCCCTCCGCATAAGCTCAAGCCAATCATTGTGACTGAGAGTAAAATAATCTCCTTGAAAAAGAGACAAGCTGACATGGATGCATCAAAGCGATCCGACTCGCACAGCAGTCACGGACACAACAACAGTAATAGAAATTCCTCAAAATCAATACCAACCGCTAAAATTCTACCCGAATCAAAACGAACACTTTCCGATCACATATCTGCTGTTAGCGGAAGTAGCAATACAGCCTCAACTACAACGGCAATTATCAAGCCAGTTGTTAAGAAGCCACCAACTCCCAGCTCGCAACAGATTGTCGCAAAGCCTGCCAAGCTGCACGACACCCCGTCAGAGGACGAACTTGATTATGATGAAGTTGAGTTGCTTTTGGACGAAGATCGCCTGCTTGCCGATACGCCATCTCCACCGCCATCTCCTCGTCCACCGTCACCAAAGCCGTCGGTGAATAAAATTTCCAAAGCCTTCAGTTCATCAAACAGGAGAGTAGTTTTAAAGTCGTCGCTATCATCTGCATCGCCGTCATCTTCGTCGGGCGAGAGAAGATCCGAAGAAGGCCGTGGAGGAGGAGGACGTGGTCGATCCAGGAACAAAGACTCCAACGATGAGAATTACCGGAAAGCGATTTTCGACAGGCTCGACAGGAAGATTGGCGTCAGCGAACCCGGCAAAAGGAGAATCCAACGCATCGTGATGAAAAACGCATCCGGGGACTAATTAAAAGCAAAGTAAAGAAATGGTTTGATTACATCTATTTTTATGTTTGTTATTATCTTTTTTCTCTTGCGGCGAGACTAACAATCTCCCCGTCCACATACTTATAAACATACATATTGTATCTACCTACAATGCCTAATATCTTTACATATAGTTTAACCTCCTACCCGGATCCCATTTGATTTGTTTTCTTTTATTTTTCTGTTAACGATAAACATTGATTATTTCTGTAATATTTGTTTGCACTAGTATATGTTTGAACACAATATGACTATCAATTATTATTTGTACATACGAATAGATAGAGATTATCATTATTATTATTATTTTCCGTTCCAATATTCCACAAGACTTGACTAAAGACAAATTAATTCTGACCAATTCCTCGATTTTCAGACGTGTTTGATTCAAAAGTTTGATGAATAGTGGTTTCGTTAATATGAATTCCCAATTTAAGTTTTTTTTTAACTTTTATTTTCTATTTATCCTATTCCCCCTCATTAAAAAAAACATAACAAAATTGTGTCTAATTGAATCAAAGGAAACAAAAACAAAAATCATTTAGTTCAGATGAAGAGTAAAATGTATCGTGTTTGTTACAAATAATATTGTTTATTTCAAAATTTCTATACACAGAAAGACAAACTATTTTTTTTAGTTATTTTTCTTAGTTTATAAGTTTTATAGTTTTAGATATTAGTTATTAAGGAAAACAGTTTACCCCACCCGTAAAAACAAAGAAAACAAAACCAATAAAACAAAACTGACTTTGCTGAAAATATATATACTTTTATTATATTTATCAGTACAACATTTTGGCATTCTTATTTAGAGAAAAAAAAATGAAAAAAAAAAACCAATTCGACGAACTCAAACACACATTGCTGTGATGTGGAATTTATTGTTTATATATTTTTTTCTTTATTTTTGTGTTTTCTCTATAGTGTCGAATAAATACGTATGCATTTTATTTTACATTAGCCACAGAGAGTAACAGTGTTGACCAGAGATCTCTTAAAGAGAAAATAACGGAGCCTGCATTTTCTAGATACCTACTTAAAATGATAATCTAAAAAGGAGAGAGAACTAACTATATAGTTTAAATCTTGTGCAAAAAATACATATAAGTAAATATATTAAAACATAAATAGATTCTAAAGTAAAATTAATAATCTTGTATTTGTTGAAAAGTAGTAACCTAAGTATTAAATAGTTTTCGAGTGACATAATGTGGAAGTAGAATTAAGTAGTCATATTAGTAGACGAGGGTTAAGAGGCAGTCTAGTCTTGCCTTTCTTCAATGTTGGTTGCTATGCTTTTAGAACAATTTGTGTGCCCGCATTTTAGTAACGTAATAATATTTGTGAAAAGTGCACTTCAAAACTATTTTGGAGCAAGCTCGATTACACTGTTTTTTTAGTCCGATATTATGTATTTTTGATCTATTTATTCATTTCAGCCCGTAATAAGTCAATGTAATCGGTTTCAAGCGGCTCGGCTGTCAAGTCACTTTTGAATTAAGATTCCTATTTATTTTATGGTTGTCATTGTTGCAGTTCTTATTGACTTTTCGTTTTTACTTTGCGCGTGGATAAAGCGACGAAATCTTAAAGCTGGTTAGGATATGATTTGCTGTTAAAATCGATATAAACAAGCACAGATGATGGCATTGTACTGCGTTATAAATGAGTCAGTAGATGGTAGGGTGGCGATGGTGTAGAGGGTAGTGTGTTGGCCTGTGACCCGTGTGTTGTAGGTTCAATCTCCATGGGGAATAACAACATACGCCACCCAATAAATGAGAGAAACGAATAACACCTTGTTTCTCCAACCTCTACACCAAAAAGAGGATTTCTGCCTGTTAGTACAATGGACCGTTACCGAGTCTGAGTGCTCTGGGATTTTGATTTCCTTTTTATAAAAAAAAAATTCAAAAAAAAAACATGGAAGGTGACTTCAGCCACAAATCAACCTACAGAGTTGTCATTGTCATCAGGGTTGCGTAAATGTCAGATTTCTCGAGTGTTTTTACATTTTACTGTAAAAAAGCGTATAAAAATGTATAAAGGCGTATAAAAGTGTATAATAGTGTATAATAGTGCATAAAAGTGGTATAAAAATGTATTAAACTGTATAAAAATGTATAAAAGTGTATACAAGTTTACATTATTAGTGCATATTTTCTTTCTCAGCAAGAGAATACGACAAGAATACACAGCATGCCTAACCGTAACCGTAAAGCACCCTATTTTTTCTGGAAAATCTTCACTTTTTTGCTTCATTTTCATTTTTTACTCACTTAAAATAAAATACTCGAATAAGTCAGAGCTATATTAAAAATGTAAATAATTTTTTTTTTATTTTTTTACATTTTTCTTTCCAGTTTTATACCTTTTCATTGCTCTTATACACTTTTATACACCAGCTAAATTTTTGAGATGTATAATACATACTTTTATACACGTAAAAAAGTGTGTATAATACGCCGACTTATATACGTCTACAACCCTGGTTGTCATGCACGCAACACACATTTTGCTATTCGTACGCGTCCCGACCTCAAGTACAAGTACACTGTCATCCGACTCTGTTAAAGTTCACGTGTCTCTTCGATTTGTCCAAGCATGAATCAACAACTTGATACAATTCATTAAGTTCAGATAACCAACAGCGTTTGGTGAAGAAATCGTTATGTTTAGATACGGTACATTAAGCTGATGTTCGGCACACCATTCATTCCCATCGGTTACCTGTTTGATGATGCTAATCCGCCATGTCATTAAATCCGCAAACATATTCTATTCGCCTCATTTAGTCGATTGGTAGCTTCCTTATGCCCCTTATGCCCTTTACCAATAATAAATTTATTGATAATTTTATATAACTGGTCGTGTTCTCTTTAATTTTCAGATACATTAGACTACAAATTTTAAATTCACACTGATAACTTAGGTTAGGTTGTGTTACTGCATAGATATATACTAAAAGCATACTTATACCGTTGTTTCGGTTCTTTGTGATACAACGGAAGAACGAAAATTCACACTAGCATTGTTATTGGTACGGGTCTGTATGTTGCTAAACTACCTTTATTTTAACTCTTGCAGTTATGCTTTCCTAAAAGTTATCTATAATTATAATTTCGATAGTAAGGACCCTATTATGGTTGAAAAATTGACAATTGTCAATAAAATTAATAAATCGGTATTATCGTTGTCTATCATCAAAATTGGTGATCAACTGAGAATTTTATGTGGATTTTTGATATGTTATGAACACTTCTATTGATAAATTTAGTATTGTCATTGTCAAAAATATTGATATTAAATTTTTAGTCAATCACAAATTCGTCGTTGACAAATAAATATTGAGAATTCATTAGCTGTTTTTATTTACAAAACAACATTTTCAATAGAAAGTAAAACAAACAACGTATAATTTGTCAATTGACAATGCTAATAACAAATAGTCGATCGATTAAAAGATTTTGTCGTTTATCCATAATTGAACTTTGACAACCCTAATAAGGGTGTAAGGGTCTTCGATTTCTTTGAGCTGATGAACGTTTTCGTGCATTACCTTATCTGACTTGCTATTCATCATACTCTTCTTCCTATATCAAATTAATTTTTCGGTGCAGCTGGGCATCGTTGGTGTGTTCGGTTACTGCTGAATTCACAAACGCATTTCTTGTACAAGATAGGGAGTGTTTGAAGCGCTTGCCGAACTCGGTTCTTAAAAACAGTTGCTCGCTTCAATTATTTATTTCAGCGGCTTTGTCGAATTGCATACATTTTGCAAATCTTGCGTGTACACACCCTACCGCATTGAATCTTATTCATCTTTAAGACCAGTATCGTCTGACAATATCGTTTTGGCGAAAGCTGTGCATAGCATAGGATTAGGACGTTGTTATCTTGCTATCACAATCGATGATACGACAGTATTTCCGTGCTACGTGAAGCAAACACCACATCGAAATGGTATCTTTATTTTAACTCTTGCAGTTATGCTTTCCTAAAAGTTATCTATAATTATAATTTCGATAGTAAGTACCCTATTATGGTTGAAAAATTGACAATTGTCAATAAAATTAATAAATCGGTATTATCGTTGTCTATAATCAAAATTGGTGATCAACTGAGAATTTTATGTGGATTTTTGATATGTTATGAACACTTCTATTGATAAATTTAGTATTGTCATTGTCAAAAATATTGATATTAAATTTTTAGTCAATCACAAATTCGTCGTTGACAAATAAATATTGAGAATTCATTAGCTGTTTTTATTTACAAAACAACATTTTCAATAGAAAGTAAAACAAACAACGTATAATTTGTCAATTGACAATGCTAATAACAAATAGTCGATCGATTAAAAGATTTTGTCGTTTATCCATAATTGAACTTTGACAACCCTAATAAGGGTGTAAGGGTCTTCGATTTCTTTGAGCTGATGAACGTTTTCGTGCATTACCTTATCTGACTTGCTATTCATCATACTCTTCTTCCTATATCAAATTAATTTTTCGGTGCAGCTGGGCATCGTTGGTGTGTTCGGTTACTGCTGAATTCACAAACGCATTTCTTGTACAAGATAGGGAGTGTTTGAAGCGCTTGCCGAACTCGGTTCTTAAAAACAGTTGCTCGCTTCAATTATTTATTTCAGCGGCTTTGTCGAATTGCATACATTTTGCAAATCTTGCGTGTACACACCCTACCGCATTGAATCTTATTCATCTTTAAGACCAGTATCGTCTGACAATATCGTTTTGGCGAAAGCTGTGCATAGCATAGGATTAGGACGTTGTTATCTTGCTATCACAATCGATGATACGACAGTATTTCCGTGCTACGTGAAGCAAACACCACATCGAAATGGTATCTTTATTTTAACTCTTGCAGTTATGCTTTCCTAAAAGTTATCTATAATTATAATTTCGATAGTAAGTACCCTATTATGGTTGAAAAATTGACAATTGTCAATAAAATTAATAAATCGGTATTATCGTTGTCTATAATCAAAATTGGTGATCAACTGAGAATTTTATGTGGATTTTTGATATGTTATGAACACTTCTATTGATAAATTTAGTATTGTCATTGTCAAAAATATTGATATTAAATTTTTAGTCAATCACAAATTCGTCGTTGACAAATAAATATTGAGAATTCATTAGCTGTTTTTATTTACAAAACAACATTTTCAATAGAAAGTAAAACAAACAACGTATAATTTGTCAATTGACAATGCTAATAACAAATAGTCGATCGATTAAAAGATTTTGTCGTTTATCCATAATTGAACTTTGACAACCCTAATAAGGGTGTAAGGGTCTTCGATTTCTTTGAGCTGATGAACGTTTTCGTGCATTACCTTATCTGACTTGCTATTCATCATACTCTTCTTCCTATATCAAATTAATTTTTCGGTGCAGCTGGGCATCGTTGGTGTGTTCGGTTACTGCTGAATTCACAAACGCATTTCTTGTACAAGATAGGGAGTGTTTGAAGCGCTTGCCGAACTCGGTTCTTAAAAACAGTTGCTCGCTTCAATTATTTATTTCAGCGGCTTTGTCGAATTGCATACATTTTGCAAATCTTGCGTGTACACACCCTACCGCATTGAATCTTATTCATCTTTAAGACCAGTATCGTCTGACAATATCGTTTTGGCGAAAGCTGTGCATAGCATAGGATTAGGACGTTGTTATCTTGCTATCACAATCGATGATACGACAGTATTTCCGTGCTACGTGAAGCAAACACCACATCGAAATGGTATCGTCCGACGATAGTTTTTTTTACGTGATTACGGCCCTGGGTGGTGAATGTTCCAACTGATTGCTGGGACAAATCATTACTTATAGTCAATTTGGTTAAGTCTACCATTTTTGGAATAACAAATATAAACCAAGTTATTGGTTTACTTATTGATGTGTTATAGATTCCAAAAACATATCCAATTCGTAAAAAAAAAAAACGATTTGCATATTAAAAGAAATATTATAAAAATATTAATGCATTTCGTTTAAAACCTTTTGAACATCGTCCATAATCGCTCAGCAAAGATCGGCCAATCAGTGGATAAATAGCGAACTCAGAATAGGCCCCAACAAACAAGCCTCCAATAAGCGTTTGTACGAGCTTCTATCTTTAATTTCACTCTGTTTTATATCTCCTTTTCGAATGATTTTTGTTTCTGTTTACTTTCAACAGGTAGAACCAATATCGTATAGTCCAATACAAAGAAAAGTGCAGTTTTCTACACAACAATTTAAAACACGAGTTTGCTTCAGTTGGAAAAATTCACTTTACTTTAAAATATAGAGTTCCATTATTCAAACAACTGTTCTTTCGTCTTCACTTACTTATTAAAATCAATAACAACTGCCCCAAGCTCAGACGGCTTTGTTCTACTTCCACTTATGCAACACCAATAGAAATAAAAATAAAATAAAAACAAAAATAATTGCCATTTACTTAGCTTCAGATAATAGATTCAGACCCCCATAACAATACATACTCCATTATGACTGTTAGTTGTACATTTTTCTTTGGCATTTCAATGCACAGTTTATATTTGTTTTTATGTAAAACATTTAGGCCTAGCATTTTGTCTCATGTTCACTATTATTTAGAAAGTATGTATTTGCCACGTATTGCTGTTCTGACCCGATCATCAAATTACCATATTGTACATGTAGAACCCTTCTCACAAAATTGCATAGTTAAGACAAACAACAACAAAAACTAATATCCTCCTATTATGCATACATTGATAAATCAATTCTAATCTTAATATATAAATTAAAAACTAATTACTTTTTAATTTTCAAACTTTATTTAAATATAAATTATTATTTCGAAATAAAAGCAAAATGTAATTAGCAAACAAAAATGTGTGTATCGTCGCTTAACAAGTTAATTTTGTATCCTTTAATAAAATTGTTTTCTTTAGATTTATATATATTTTTTAATTTAAAATAAGCTATCCATACAAAATGAATTGTATTCAACAAATAATAAATAATTATGCAAACAAAGAAATCTAGATATTTATTATTAATTTATCGAATTACTTGTATGTTTCTTATTTTATGCGTGCGTGTTTATCTTTCTATATCTCTCTATCCTACTCTTTATTAATAACACAAAAATATGTAAAACTCTACATACTATAGATATAATTTAATAAATTCAAAAATGAATAAAAAACAACAACAACTTTAATAATAAGATTATGCAAAATAAAACAAAAGAACAAAATATATATATACTACTGATAATTACAAAACAAGCAACCAAATGTGATATTTTTTCCTCGAACTATCTAACAAAAAAAACATTTTTTTTTTACTATTTCTACATAGCCATATGTATGTGTATATACATATGTATATATTTTTATATATATTTATTATTATTGATTAATTGATTACTGTGAATAGTGTGTGAATGTTGATTGAGACGGCCTTTAGGCGTTTCCATTTTGTTTATATATAGTCTTAATTTTTTTTAGGTTAACTGTTTTTTATATGCATTTTTATTTTAGTTACATTCCATTTATAATTTTATTTTATTTATTTTTTCGGATTTTCCTGTTAAAATTTTGTTTTTTTTTTGTTTTTAGTTAACATTTTTTTATTCCAGATGACTTGTTACATTGATAACAAGGGAAAATAGAGTGCGTTTTTTAGTACTCAACAATGAGAAAGAACAAAAATCAATAAATCTACTTTTTTATTAAAAAAAAAAATGTGTGCGAATTTTATTTACATCTTCTTTTTCTTAAACGGCAAAAATGTGATCAGAATCAATCCCATTTTAATGCCTCCCTACTGGCGTGTTAAGCGTTTGGTTTTCAATTGTCAAAAACATCAGGAAAATTGAAAAGGTGCCATTTACTTTTTAAAGACTATTTCATATAAATGCGTACCTCGACTACGTTTTAAGCGGTTCAGTGGAGAGTCTAATTTTGAGTCGCTTTTTCGAGCGATTGGGTGATATCTCGCTAATAACACGTGTAATGCTGTCTTCCAAGGCTGCAATTGACAAGTGTTACCAAACATTTTCCGAAGATGGGCGCTGTTTTGAACATGTTCATCTTTGATTTTGAGCGTTTGGCGCTACAATTTTTTTTTCGACGGTTACGTTCATAATAAACGAAAATAAAACAAATAAAGACCTTCCTTGCTGAATGGATGATTGATGGTACCACGTCCAGGGGAAACTTCGGAATTGGGCCTCCAGGTAGACCCTTTGATAAGTGAACGCGTGACTGTAATTCGCATCCAAGTCACGTTTTAAAACATCCGCCTAATTGTGCACACGCCACTACCGACGAAGCTGAAAATCCTATAAAGGAAGCTAAAACACATCGACTGCATCGGACACTCCGAATAGCAGCCCGAGTTTCGAGATGCCAAGAATCATGGAACCTCCGCTCTAAACACCTGTTTAGGGATTGTCTTTTTGGTAGGTATTTAGTAGATAGGTATTCAAAATGTGGACTTACCTTTCTTTTGTTTGAATAAAAAATTTTCTAATTTCTTATGTAGGTAATTTTTAAAGTCGTTTTTTTTTTTTTTTCTAAATAAAAATAAAATATCAGCAATTCGAAAAAAGGACTTGACCCTAGGCTGGATAACTTTTCTCTTCTGTTGCCATACACAGTAGAGGGGACCGAATTTTTTGCAAATCCTAAATAAAATGTTTGGTTCATTTATGACGTCATCTTCAGGTTCTTATATGGCGTCAGAGTTAAAAATATTTAAAGTAAGAACAAAAAATCTGTCGCATGTATTCTTTAATAATGAAATCAAAGTTTCGTTAAGGAAGTAGCAATTTAAATTAAAAGAAATTGAATTTTTTTTTTGAATTTTAAAAATCCATGTAATCTTATTTTTTACCGTTTACAAATAGTAGGCCTTGAGTTAGTGAGATATTTTCGTTTCTCGTTTTATCTAGTTTTGTTGGTTAATATTGTTGCATTGCTCTTTAATTCTGAAAATGCCGAAAACGCGAGTGTGAAGTTTTTGGAGCGCCCACTGAACTTAAAACCAATGTGCTTCCAACTTATTGTGATGTCATGAAGGCATTTTTGTTTATTTGAAATTCAATGAAAGAGAAAATTTGAGGTAAGGACATAAGTGTTTCTTCAATAAAAGTCAAATTAAAAAGTTTTTGTTTGAAAGCATCATTGCCGGTTGTAACAGAACAGCAAATTTCGCACAAAATAAAAAAACTACAACGAAAAATACAAATCTATTAAAAAAAATATAAAATCTAAGCAAACGTCATTTATTCAAAAGCTGAATTTGTTCAGGTTGACTAGTTATCAGCTATTCGACATTTCATCGTGCAAATGTGAAAATTTTGTAAACTCTCTGTGACAGAAAAGTGCCACAGTCGGAGCGCGATTTCTCGCTTGACCAAAGGCAGTTAAGTAAAATAGTGATTGGAAACCTTGATTCTAAGTTCACCAAAAAAATTCAGAAAAGAAATGATCACAAGGCTAAGGAGGAGATGATAATAAAATTACATGAAGAGGAGGCACAATGTAAAATACCTAAAATAGATATTCAAATATCATATGAGAGTGAAGATGACCGAAATGGGTTTACCGCGATACCTAGAAAGCAATAATCCAGAAAGCAAAAATTTCGAAAGTAAAAATCTTGAAAGCAAAAATCTAGAATTGTCGAAAAAAAAACTCGAAAGCATAATCCCGAAATACAAAAATCTAGAAAAACAGAATGTCGAATGCAGAAATCTCGAATTTATATCAATTTTTGAGACACTGGTTAAAATTCACGCGTATTGTAACCATTGTCTCAAAAATTAATATATTAATTCGAGATTATTTACTACTCTTTAACATCCACGATTGACTAGCAAACTGCCCATGCAATTGTAAAAAAAGCACCTGAAATTAGTGTTGTTTGGGATTGTGTGTTATCAGAAAGTGAGTGCTATTAAAAACAATAAAAATGAAAGTAAATGAAATCATTATTTATTTACCTTGGAGCAAATGCGTAAAAAATAAGTTTTATTAGATCTGCGAGCTAAATAAATCTCATAATTGTCGTGCTAGAGTGATTACTGTTTTTTTTGTTTAATATTTATTTTTTGACGTCAATTTACCCAAAAAAATTAATTGCTGAATAAACTAAATATATATGTCATGCGTTTTCTTTAAGTTAAAACTCTTTACATAGGTAAGAAAAAAAATCTCGAATTATGGTCTTTTGAGATTTTTGTTCATTCGAGATTCTTGTGCGTTCGGGATTTTTGAATTCTAGATTAAAAATTTGTTTTTTCGAAATTTTTTGCATTCGAGATTTTTGTCATTCGAGACTACATCATGATCCCGACCGAAATGATTCAAGTGATGACGACGTTGAAATTTAGATCAAATTGGCTCCATCTTCATCAAATACAATTCCAAAACAACATGCTAGTATAAAGTTAACAAATTTAACTTCAGCCTGCGACAGAACCGGAGTATCTGATAGATCTGCATCAATTCTGGTAAGTTTTTTTTTTTATAATATGCTAAAGGGTTTTTTGGGACCCTTATAATGTAATAGCTACACAGCGCGGGCGTTAAGGAAATTAGGGTGAAAAGAAAAAGTTCTGTCTTACTAAATAGATACTTCAAAAGTAGTTGACACAAGTAAAATAAGACGAGAGAGAAAAAAATTCCGCCAAAATGTTCAATGTCAAAGCGGGGAAAATGACACTATTACCGGGTTATTCTTCGATGGAAGGAAAGACAAAACCATGGTCTTGGAAAAACTTTGGTCCAGAACATATAAGAAGGTTTTAACAGAAGAACAGGTTGTACTTGTTTCTGAACCAGGAGGACATTATCTGAGACATGTAGCTCCAACTAAAGGAATTGCCAAGACAATATCTTCCAGCATTATCGATTTCGTTGAAAACACCATGTGAAGAAAATGAAGGTAGTTGGATGCAATAGAACTGTGGTGAACACGGGCGCTAAAAATGGTGTCATATCTCAGCTTGAAATGGCCATAGGTAAGCCAGTTCATTGGTTTGTTTGTTTGCTGCATTTTAATGAACTTTGAAATGGCATATATGACCCCAATATTAAGATGGCTTTTTAATGAATAACATAAACATTATCATAAATACAAATTAAAATATATATTTTATGTTCTTTTTTTTTACTTATTGTCATTTATGTATGTGAATAAAATTATAATTGAATATTATAAAAACGAAAAAATTTAAATAAAAAAAACAACAATTTTTTGAAGATTGATTAGCTTAGATTCGATTTATTGCTTTCTTCATTACTTTTACAAGTTTAATAAATATGAATCGTCATAACATGTTGTTATTTATTACTGTTTGTATAAAAAAAAAGTTGGACGAAGTGTCCAAAAAAGAACTAAAATTGCAATAAATTGGTCAACATAAAAATTCTCAATTTATTATTGTCTGTTGGTATTTTTGTTTGTTTTTGTAAGTTTATTTTAAGTATATTGTATTTCGACTGCACTTTTATTTTTTAGTTCAGTTGTCGAAAAAAAAGTTCGCGTTTCTTTTTTAGCTTTGACCTCAGAGCGTTCAAACTGTATTTTTTAAATTGAGCAGTCTGAGTAAAAAAGTGAACACAGCCATGGAAAGACTGAGAGGAAAGAAAATAGAGGAAAGTGGAATCAAAAACAATTAAAAAACATAGGGACGGGCTACAGTCCGCTTGGGCGAACTGTTGGATACCCTATTCTTATTCCTATCCCTCATAAGTGGGCGTGACAAAAGTCTAAGTATGGTTAAATTGTTAAGAACGCTCTACATATTTTGTTATATAACATTTAAAGGATTTTATCAAAAAAAACGCTCCCTAGCTCAAACTTGGGTGTTTCAATAAAATTGTTTTATTTAATTGTGGGCGTGTCAGTAGGCGGATTTAAAAAAAAATTAACACATGAGCATAAAGGGCCCCTAGAGAGTATATATTATAAATTTCAGCTCCCTAGCTCAAACTTTGGATTTTCAAAAAAATTGTTTTATTTATTTGTGGGCGTGTCAGTGGGCGGATTTTGAAAATATTTATACATGAGCTTAAAGGGCCCCTAGAGAGTATATATTATAAATTTCAGCTCCCTAGCTCAAACTTTGGATTTTCAAAAAAAATTTTTTATTTATTTGTGGGCGTGTCAGTGGGCGGATTTTGAAAATATTTATACATGAGCTTAAAGGGCCCCTAGAGAGTATATATTATAAATTTCAGCTCCCTAGCTCAAACTTTGGATTTTCAAAAAAATTGTTTTATTTTTTTGTGGGCGTGGCAGTGGGCGGATTTTGAAAATTTTATATCCCGAGCAGTTTTAGGAGTCATAGATCATATGTAAAAAATTTCAGCTTCCTAGCTCAAAATTCGATTTTTTCCAAAATTTTGTTTTTTTGAGTTTGTGGGCGTGTCTGTGGGCGGATTTCAAAAATTCGTAAACTTGATTATTTCGGGACCCTAGAGAGTATATGGTTAAAATTTCAGCTCTCTAGGTCCAGTTTAAAGGCCTAATTTTTGCCGACGGACGGACGGACGGACGGACGGACGGACGGACGGACGGACGGACATGGCTAGATCGACATTACTATCGATGCTGATCATAAATATAGTAACTTTTAGGGGTCTACGGGCAATATTAAGGTATGTTACAAACTATGCGTCAAAATTAATATACCCCTAGAATAGGGTATAATAAGGTCGGCGGTTGTTTTTCAGACGCAGAAAGTAATACAAATTAATAAAATAATTCGTATTTAAAAAATAAACGTGATTTCTTTTCAAATGATAGCATCTGGACTTAAAAAGAAAAACGCCAAAAATTGCTTGCTTCATACACAATTCTACTTTTCTTGTGAAGACAGAAAACTGAGTTAGCGTACCAGACACATACACCTGCCACACAAATAAAATGATGCGTAAGCGGAGGAAATATATACAATAGGCGTTTTTCTTTTTAAGCTCCGAGTAGAGCACTGAGCAGAGCCTGAGCACGTCGATTATATTCTGATTAGATTTAGCTCAGAGCGCTCCGATTTATTTATGAAACACACTTGAGCTTTTCACTGTCAAACGATTACGATCACTGTCATATGATTAGCTGACCATGTTTATTTTTTAAATAAAAATCATTTTTATTAAATTGTATAACATTTAACGCCAGATAAACAACTCCCAACAGCCATTTGAATTGTCTTCCCTTCATTTTCCCATGTTTTTTACCTCCGTCCAGTATATCCGATCGCGTTCACCTTGACAGCTTCTTACTCCAGCTAATTTTCATTTCATTCAAAGCAGACGCAGCGCGCACAGATCGCGCTCTGAGGGAAAAAAGAAACAAGCAGTGCACTCTGAGCTAACGAAGAAATACATTTTTTTAACAGCTGCTTATACTGCTCTAAGCTTAAAGGCGTTCTTCTTTTTTAAATCTTTTCCGATGAAACACACTTACTACCCGGCCATTTTATTCAGAGCCCAAGGAGCGCGCTCTGGTCGCTCTATTAGGGCCAAAAGAGCTAAAAACGAAACGCACATGCCCAAGAATGCCCCAGATTGTTTACAGACGTCGGGGAATATTCGATTAGTCTCTCCGCACTCTGGAGAGTCATGACATCTGCGATTGTTCTCATATGAAACCCCATCGTCAATGGAAGCCCTGACCGAAGACGCAGGCAGACATAACGCCGGTTCAGGTCCTGAGTAGTCTTCCTCTGAGCTCTATCTAGCAAGTTCATCGAAGATCTAATTTTTGTGATCCCCTTATGGTCCGGGACCTAGATAAGTCCAATTAAATTCAGCCTTCCGATCAAATTCAGAGAGATCTTGCATTTGCGAACTATTTTGGAGGTGGTTAAAGGGTTGAGCAGGACGGCTTATCCATTAGACAGGAGTCGAAGGACAACCGTTGCGCAAGTTCATCAAAACTCCAGTGTAAGCCGTGTAAATCCATACGACTCTTTTCGGTGATAAGTCCCATGCTTCATCCTTCTCGTAAAGAGATCAACTTCAATTTTGAGAGGATTTACCGAGAGCCCATTCCTAGTGCACCATTCGTCGATCACATCTAGTGCCGAACTCCACCAGGGAACTGGCGTTCTGCCAGGTTTTTTGTTTACTGGGCACGTCAGTTCGAAACAGCTGGTAATGGCACTGTTCATGTCTTGAACAGCTTCCACTACCTTTTGGCTCGTCCTGAGTTTGGTTGGAGTTTTTCCCTAACTCCTCCATGAAGCGTACCTATCCAGTTGTTTTTTCTCGGAATCCGCCTATTCTGCAAAGTTATGGATTCGCATTGGATTTGAATTCAATATATCTATGGTCTGAGGACACATCCGAAGCAACAGTCCAGTTGGTAACCGCTTTAACGTACCTATTAGATAAAGTTAAGTGTTTGAATACCTTCAGCTTTTTGCTTCCAGTAATCGTTTGCGTTATTCCAAAACTGCTGGCTTAGAGGAGTTTTCACATTCTTCAGATTCCAATCTCCGAAGCTCCATATTGTGTGAAACGTCTTAAAACTGGCGATGTATTCGATTTGTCTGAGTGATAAGGAAGTTCTTATGTGTTTGCAGTGTTTTTATGTCACGGTTTAGATAACATCCCACGCTATTTTGTGATATCATTTTTGAAACGGATGGCTCTATAGCTTGTAAGACCACGTTGCCACCCTGCGCGCCTAACAAAGAGAATACATGTTTTAGTAGGTACCAAACAAAACTGCAATTCAATCTGCTGAATGGATTTTGACCAAACTTCACAGAAACACACTCTGCAGGAGTATCAACACCAAAGATTGCCTAAACAACAATGGTCTAGCGAAAAGGATCTTCATCTCGCAGCCCTCAGGTTTAAGGCGACAAAGAAGATTGAGTCTCCGTTTTGAAGACCAATCTGTCGCGGATGCCAGAGCGTTTGGTCTGGACAACGGAATTGCTGTGGAGGGAAGGCTGCAGTGCCTTAGGAATATACTCTCCACGGGTCTGGAGCCCGTGTAGTAAAATAGACCAATTCGTACAAAGTTGCGTGCATAACTATTGGATTGGAGGAGAGCAGTGGATACGCTGCGACACAAAATAAAACTAGACCCAATATTAATGTTGAATATGTACAGTTTATTATTTTGTATTTATCTTCAGTGTCTCTCCAGATTACAACCCGTTTAACCAGAAACTAAAATTAAACTATTAAATCAGAAAAAAAACTATTACATAATACTGCACCTAATTTTATTAGTATCCAAATGATAAAGCGCAATTAACAAGCATTTGTCCTGAATCTTTTCATGGGTTTAGCAATTTTCAAAAAGTACGACCTTAGTTTAGTTTTAAGTTGAATTTTTCATGTAAAGTTGGGTGTTGGACCAACTGCTCCCTCGGTATTGGATGATACTTGGGCAGTTCTAACTATCGCTGGAGCCTCTTCGTTGTTATTGATGTCAGTTTTTTCATCGACAATTCTGGGATTTGACTCGTTAACTGGGGGCGTTAGAACAACTGTGGGTGCAGACTCGGCCGATGGTGTTGGTAGAGTTACTATAGACTTTGGTGGAGCTGATGCTAGTTCTTGTTGTGGCGCTGGTGACACCCTTGGCTGTTCAACTTTGATTTCAGGATTTGATTGAACCGTGTTAAGCCCATTTTGGGTTGGTTTTTGGGCTATTGGTCTTATAATCTTTGTTTTTGATTCTGCCTGAGAAGATCTTGACTTGGTAGGTGTTGGTGATGCACTGACAGATCTCTGTTGGTGATCAATAATAACAGATGTAGATTGAGAAGAGGGGCTTACACTTCGGCGAATTTCTTCCTGTTTTTGCTCCAAAATTTGCCGAATTTCCTTGATGGGTTTCAGCAGAAATACGGGTACATCATCGTCGCGACGTTGGAACAGTACCTCGCCTTCAAATTCGATGAGCTTGTGCTTGCGAGCTCGCAATAGAATACCTACAACTTTGTCAGAGATGTACGTGTAGATCTGTAAAGAAAAGATTTCATTTAAATGGCATCTTAATTGGTAAAAATATATACGAGTAACACTAACGTTAAAAAGTTCTCCGAATGGAATGACTTTCATTTGGGGTTCGTCTTTCACATGATATCCTTCCGAGTCGATAATTTGGCAGAGTTCAAGCATTTCCTTAAGTACATGGAGGTTGGCTTTTTGGCCTCGCATTTCTGTTAAGCTACCAGCTAGGGGTCTGCAATAAACTATAAATTAGCAACTTTTTACTGGGCATGTTTCCAGCTACTTACTTTCCATACTCGCCCTTGTTAAAGGTTGGCTTTGGCAGACCTCCATTTTGTGAAAATGGGTTCAAGTATTGGGATTCCTGGTGCTTTGATACGGCTTTATTGAACATTGCGACTTTTGATGAGAGAGGAGACTCCTAAAAAGAAATCAAAAAAAAAAATAATGGTTAAAAATTGAAGAAAGTTAATAAGTTCAACCATTTCAGGTGACTGTTCAATGTTCTGGTCCATTATTTACGGGAAATTTTGAATTTCGAAAGAGCTGCCAAAAAATTTGCTTCCAAATATTTAAAATTTGTACAACTGTCTGAAGTTTATCAGAGATATTGATTGATAGCATAGCTGTATCTAATTGATAAAGTAGAGTTAATTAAGTAGTATGATATTGTAGAAGTTGCAGTGGATGTTAATGCGATTGACCTGGCCTTCTTTACTTAACATTTTTTGCGAATTCATAAGGTTTCAAAATTCCCTCTGGAAGTTTTATAGGCAAGAAGTTTTATTGGAAGTTGAGGCATTGGATCGGAAAGCTGTGGAAGGGGATTTGTGAGGTTGTGGCGATGAAAGAGAAGTTAACGAAGAGGAGGGAATCGGATTTTTGTGGGAGGGAATGGATTGGGCAGGGTGGGTGTATATTTTAACACCGATATTTTGAGAGAAATGAAAGCAAAATGCTAGAATTTTGTCGTAAATAAAGTTGGCCAACAAGTAGTTGTCCAGATCCAGCAAGATTTATTTACAACAATGGCACGATGATAAGTATTCCTCCCTAGCAGAAATCGAAAATTTATTTCATTAAAATGTACGTATTGCGGAAATAGCCTGTCCTTTTCGAAGACATTTTTGAAGAGAACACCCAAGCGACCTAATTAGAGAAGGATTAGGAGGGCTTTTGACTTAAACAATCGCATAAATGAGCCGTAATAGATGAATGATCAACGGACATAAGCAAGATGCCCTCTTAAAGGGCTGCTTGGGGCAGACAGCTACCCGAATCCTGCGTGAATGTAGGCAGATGGATGCTAAACGTAGAAGTTTCGCCCTTACAAATATATCCTGTGTCAATTCCACAAACTGTCAAATGAACCCGTTGCAGACGCTTGATGAACTTATTGTCCATATGCAGTGGAATTTGACGACCGTGTAAACACAACATAAACAAATAAACAATATGTATATATAAAAAGGACTCGTTGTTTGTGTGTTTCGTTATTCGTTATGTGCTTTTATATCCCACCGGCCCAACCTTTTGAATCGTACCAATTTGCTTTCGATGTGATTGACCAAATGGTTCAGTTTTGGGACCAATCTTATTTTTAATATATGTCAATTCAATATTTTACCAAAACACCAGTAGTGCATTACAGCATTTGATGATGATATGGCATTAACATATAATAATAAAAGTCTTTTGGACTCAGTTGTAAAACTACAAATGGATTTAAGTATTCTGCGACAATGGTTCGCTAAACATGAGCTGCTTATAAGCAATAAAACAAAACTTATGATATGCAACCTGAGAGGTCCTTGTCCACTTAATTGTGATGTTATCTTCCACTCTAGCTCTTGTACTAAATTGTCTTTATCTGTTCATACGTGTAACAGCAACAACTTTCACAAAGATTCAGTCTGCAGTTCAAATTGTTTTCAAATAGAAGGTGTTAAGAGTTATAAGTATCTAGGTGTCTTAATAGATAATAACTTGTCTTGGAAGGCACACGTGGAAGAATTAAAAAAATATATGCTATCTGTCACCCGCAAAATGTATCTCTTAAGAGCACATTGTTCAAAAAAAATACTATTAATGTTTTATTACGGACGTGTACACTCTAAGCTTCAATATGGTATTGCAAGTTGGGGTGGAACTTACAACAACACCATTGATGTGTTGCATATTGCCCAAAAACACGTAATAAGAATTATCTGCAAAGAAAATCGACTGGCCCATAGTTGGCCACTGTTCTCTAGCCTACGTATACTTCCGATTAAGCATCTTTACATCTTTAAGGTTCTTAAAGTTGTTTTCATGCGCAGCGGCTACAGTGCTATTTTAAGAAGCTCGAATACATATACACTAAGAGTGAATGATAAGGCAATGGTTAACATTCCAATTTCCAATAAAACTCATTGTTTAAGATTTTATACAGCGGCAGCACCAAGGCTTTTTAATAAGTTACCAATCGAAGTTAGATTGATTGTAGTACCTACTTTATTTTTCAGTGAAGTAAAAACATTTGTAAATACAGCTATCTAATTTGATGTTTGTAAACCTTGTTTTTGTTTATTATATTTACAAGAATATACTTGTTTTTTTTTTATTTTATTCTTGAATTTACCCAATATGAATTGAATTGTATTTGAAGAATCATTCGCCTCTAGTCACTTATGTGCTACAGAATGATTACTATTCTATTTCTTAAATGTTAGTAAAGTAATTTTATTATAGTGAATTTTGTAAAGCTACTTTATTAAGTACCAACTAGCATCTTAAGGAATTGAATCAATAAAAATAAAAAAAAAAAAAAAAAAAAAAGATCAACTACCACAAACCTCGTGGAATTCGTGTCCTCCACCCTCTCAACCCTGGAAAACGGTAACGAATTCGACGTTATTGCAACCGATTTCAGTAAGGCGTTTGATAAGATATCTCACAAATTAGTCCTTTTTAAACTATCTTCACTCGGCTTCGAACCCATTCTGTTAAAATGGTTATCGTCCTACCTGGAAAACCGTTTATTATAGTGTTCGCTTCAGGTCCACCTTATCGGCGCCGTTTTTGGCCACCTCTGGGGTTCCACAAGGTAGTCATCTTGGTCCCCTTCACTTTATCCTAACCATTAACGACCTTGATCGAATCATAAAGCATTCCGTCTTTTCGCTCTACGCTGATGATACCAAGTTTTGTATGCCCATATCTTCACCACAAGACTCTTGTCTTCTACAACAAGATCTGGATACTTTTTCCACCTGGTGCATCAAAAACGGAGTAGAGCTCAATATCGCCAAATGCCAGTCTATTACTTTCTCACGCAAGATGAACAAGTCCCCTCCACGTCCTTACCTTCTCCATAGTCAACCTATATCCCGCGTTCAATCTCTTCGTGATCTTGGCATTCTGTGCGATAGGGAGCTTAATTTCCGTTTACATTTTGACGAGATAATTCTTAAAGCCAACTCATCACTTGGCTTTGTTAAACGGTGGTCAAAATAATTCTCTAACACTTACGTGACCAGATCTCTTTACACTACCTTTGTTCGCCCTCTTCTTGAGTACGCTAGCCAAGTATGGTCTCCTTTCCACCAAGTCCATGTGTCTAGAATCGAGAGCATCCAACGTCGCTTTCTCCGATTCGCTCTTCGTGGTTTACCCTGGAACGATCCTTCAACATTACCCCCCTATCTAGACCGTCTCAAACTCATTAAAATGAATAGCCTTGAGGAACGCAGAGACGCTGCAGACATAGTTTTCATCCATCGACTCCTCTCTGGCTCCGTCGACTGCGCGTCACTTTATAATTCTATCTCCTTCAATACCAACCCTCGTAACTTACGATTCCCTCGTCTCTTCTATCTTCACCGCACGTCCTATGGTTCTAATGAACCAATCTCCCGAATGCTCCGGAAGGTTAACTTAAACCTCACCGCCTTCGATTTCAATCGCAGCACTCCCTGCCTTAAACTTGACCTTCTTCACCAATCCTAAACCCTAACTTTTAATTAGTTTTTAATTAGTTTTAAGCCTTATTATTAGCATGCATTAAGCCAAACTAGGCGTCGCCACATGGTCGAAATTCGACCAATTTATTCTATAAGTCGAAAAAAAACAAAGTCGACTGTTATACATATTAATTGGAAAATGAAATTTTTCGACATTGCATTCTCTGATTTCACATGATATAAATTTTTTCCGGCATCTTCAAGTAACTTTAAGCATTTTCAAGTAACTTCAAGCATGTCGAAGTAAATTCAAGTATGTTGAAGCATTATCAAGAAACCACACAGCAATGTTGTTGTTGTTGTTGTTGTAATTTCATCCAATTCGCTTCATTCATAATGTGTTCTACAAGGTGGCGCAAAAATAACCTTCCGATGTTTTTTGGCTGTAATTTAAATTATTGCTCAAATAAATAGTCACCAATATTCCGCGTTCTGGAGCAGTGTAGCGTAACATTGTTTATTAACGTGTATTTCGCATGTGTTTACTACACAAATGTCAAAACAGAACTGACATTAGGGGCCAATCGCAAAATTTATAGCATTTTTCTGATAGGAGGATTACTTTTGCGCCACCTTGTATATATGTGGAAAATTTTTGTATTGTGCACTTCTATGTATTCCCCCTACCCAAATATATATAGTGTTGGCATATCTATGTGACGTATAATAGCAAAAAAGGGGGGAAACACGTTATAGGCAACTCCGTATTAATATTAAGCCAAATAAATGGGGACTTATGCCCCACCAAAATTAAATTAAATTAAATTAAATTTCCCTTGTAGACTTGGATGAAATTGTGTGTCTGTTCTTAATGATGTCTGGATCATTCTTAACTAGAGATGTAACGGATATCCGGTTAGTATCCGTTATCCGGCCACTTTTTATCCTAACCGGCTGCATTGCCGGATAGAGAGTAAGTATTCGGCGAATACCGGATAGGTAAAATAAATTGGGGATCTTTTGCTCAGCGGTTCCATTTCACTTTATTTGCTACAGGAAAGTTCAATAAGTATGTACCTATCGTAATATTTATTCATTATTAATAACTAACGTAATAAACAAGGAATACAAAAATGTAAAGAACACAAAAATTTCGCAAACTTACAATAAGTGTCTTAGTTCGACCAGTAATTTATGCCAACTGTGTGTTCTACAACAGATTCTCCTTAGCACTCTCCACATTCAACACACTAGCCGTACAAACAAATAACGGAACCAAACTAGTTACAACTTGTACACGTGTCGTGTTTGAACTAGAAAGCATAGCTATGAATGTATTCTGCTCTCGACAATATATTCGGCTATCCGGCCAAAGTATATGCCGAATATCCGGTATCCGGTATTTAGCCAAATCACTATCCGTTACATCTCTATTCTTAACGGATTGAGGTTTATTTCTGATGGAAAGTGGTGTTAGAAATTCACAAAATGTGAAAAGGAACGTTTTAAGTGAGCATTGTTTCCAAGTAAGTACATAATAACAACAAATTATATTGTCAAAAAAAAAAAACAATTATTTTGAGAAAAAATAATCAAAGGCTGTTGATTCAATAAAAAAAAAGGAAACTGACATAGGCGCCTTGTATCATTCTCGGATTAGGGCTAATACTTTGTCAGGAAATTGGGCGTAAGTAATACCATTCGAAGCTTCGTTGTCAACAGAAAACTAGTTTAATGTTGTCAACTTCAGCAATGCTTAAATGACTCATTTGCCTCAGTGCAGGAGCAGGTCGTAAATATTCATGTTATTTTTAAATACATCAACATCGTTATTTTACCCATTAATCGGATCTATCAAATCAAATACTGTTTTCCAGCAATAGAATGACTTTCCTTAAGGTTGGCTGCTTTTAAAATAGAAAACGTTATTTGCCAGCATTAAAAACGATAAATTTCTCCAAATGAATTCATTGCGATTTCAAAAGCTTTTTGGAAAGAATTTCGGAACGTTAATGTTCTATTTGTCCGTGAAAATGAATAATTAGAATCGAATTTGTTGTTATTTTACACTGGGGCTTGACTTGGTGATAAGCTGTCCAAACATTTAAATTTTAATGATCGCTTTAAATTCAATTGTTTTCTTTTCTTGTTAATAATAATAAGCTCATGTTAGGTTAGGTTAGGTTATGAGCATTGTACGTGCATTTGTGCAAGTCTCATCCGTAGGCCAAAGTGGATCATTGTGAGTACCCTTTTTGTTATATGGTAAGACGTATGGTTAACAAAACCATTTGGATCTGCCGATGAATCTTTTTTATGTCTGATAAAAGTATCCCCGTTGCTTCGTCCAAGCTGTTAAAGAACCGTGCTCCCATGCAAAATAAGCGGCATTCTTCAAGTGCTGGGCAGTTGCAAAGGAAGTGATCTATATATTCTATTTCCTCTTCATCTGCAGTTTTTGCGATACATAACCTCCCAGCCATCTATCCCCACAAGCACACGAATTTGGTTTTTATCAAAGGATATTAGGGTTGTTGATCTCTTAGCATCAATTTCAGGCCACAGACTACGGGAAACGGCACAGCTTCTAATGTTGCTTCATTGATCCTTAGCCAACTTAATTGTGACCTAATTTATGAAGCTCTAAGCTGTGGTGAAGGCTGGCTGTATCCCTGTGTCAACTAAATTAACTTTACTTTTCTTAACGGGCTCCCGACCCGTGAAGAGTCTCTGTCTGAGACATTGCAGCCTTCCAACCTCTGTGATCCCGGACACGCTGCTTCTAGTTGTCCAGACCAAGCGCTCTGGTATCAGCGATGGCTTGGTCTTTAAAACGGAGGTGCGGTCTTCCTTGCCTTCTCGAACCTGGGGGCTGGGAGTCGAAGATCGTCTCACTTGGAGCATTATTGTCCACTCGTTCAATGTGGCCGATCAATGTAGTCGACGTGATTTAGCTTTTTGGAATATCTTGGTACAGCTCAAAGAGTTCGCGGTTGTATTTTCTCCCCCCTTCGCCCTCTTCGCACACAGAACCAAATATCGGACGGAGTATTTTTCTTTCAAAGGAACCCAATATAAGCTCCCCTTTACTACTTATCGTCCAGCACTCGGCCCCATAAATCAGGCAGGATTAACGTTCGTAGAGCATGCATTTTGTTCCTCGTGTGAGGAGTTTTAAGCCCATTTGTTTGGCCAAACAGGAGTAGCAGTGGTTTTCTTCCGTCGGATCTCCACTAAGGTGTCATTTGGGGAGTTGATGTTAACTCCAAGGCAGGAGAACTCCTTAACTACCTCGAAGTTATTGCTATCAACAGTGACGTTTGTCAGTTAAAAGCTTATTCCGAACCAAACAAAGCAGTACTGTGTGATGTTTTATTGCTCTTACTGCTGGTATATATGATACACATGTTGCTTTAACAAGATTGGAGTTGATCGCCTTAAGTGGTAGTTCCATAGCTAGAACAGTCTGAGCTCCTTCCTTAACTGCATCTTAGAGCCATATGTGAAGATGGGTGTACATTTGATGGCAGTGTGGGAGGATATTCAATCCTGTCTGTCAGGTATAAAGACCTTAAAGTTCTTATCCAAGTCGTACCTAGGCCTTTCGCAGTCAGTCAGTGGCATGAGTCATCTCTTTTGAAAGAAGTGTCCTCGATTATCTGAATGGGCAAGGCTTCCAAAAGTTGTTTTGCTCTAAGTTTTAGAGCATTTTTGGCTGAAACGATTTTTGTAAAGAGCTCAATGGGTTGAAGGTTCAGCAATGTTCCCAGACCACCAGACAACTGAGCCATAGGTAATAATGGGGCTTGCAATCGTGCTGTACAACCAATGCACTATGCATAGTGCATTGGTTGTTTGGTTGGAAGCCGATACGTTAATTACTTTTGAATCATGCATGGTACAGATGAACATCATGAACACAACAAATACTGGCGCCGTGATAGTGCACCTAAGTAAGGTTGAAGTGGCTGTCAGGAAGAGGCTTGTCATAAATTACACAGCATACCTAAATGATTTTTTTTTGTTTTCAATTCGAAATACATACTTGGTTTTTTATTCCTTGCGAACACATCCCAGCGATAGCTTTTTTTAAAGTGATACAATTTTAATAGCTTGGTCCCTTGCACTTTGTTATATGCCCTTATAGACGCATTGCAGTCATAGTTCGGCTAGAGACACTAGACTTTGCATCGGGTAAGAACGCTGCCACAAAATAAGTAAAAAGTCATAAATGCCGTTGTACGTGTGCCTATTGAACGAGTTTACTTCCGCTCGTGGCACGAAATCCAACGGGCCGTAATGCAAATAAAACACCACGAAAAACTAAAATTTCAAAATACAGAAAAATAAAAGTTGCAATTCCACTTTCCAACATTGACCGAGTGTCTATGCATATGCATTGAACGTGTGCCTCTCATGTTAAACATAAAATATGTAATTTGAAAATCACTACCAAAACTTCGTGTCACTTTTCGCCTAATTAATTCGAAATTGCAAGCACACAGGTACGACGTACGAGTAAAGGCGCCACGAAGGGGTTTAACGTAAAGATTTAACTTTTTCTTATTTAATTTTATTTACGATAAGTTTGCCAAATTATCTATCTTATTAAATTAGTTTTAAACTTAAGGAATAATATATCTCGCCCGTGTGTCTGCCTATCCGGAAGAAGAAAAAAGTGGACTGCATTTTATTTTTATTTAATTTTAGAGGCATTTTTATTTTGTTCTTACACAAATGTTTCGCTTTCACTAAACGACAGAATAATGCTTGCAAAACGTTTCTTCACTTTGCTACTGATTTAATGATCAATAATTTGAAGATTGCGGTCTATTGAATAATAGAGAAAATAAGCCAAGTTGAAGAATTGCGAAAGCTTGAATTACAGAGGGTATATTTTTAGTTCGCAAAAGCATAGAATTAAACCTTGCGAAATTAGAGTAATTTAGCTTTTGTTTTATATAGACTTGCTTGCATTTACATAAAAATAGACGGAAAGAAATACTGTCCGTCATTCAAAGGTGAGGAAAGATTAACTTTGACACATAAAACGAACGAATAAGTTTAACGGACAGGAGGTATCTTACAAAAGTCATCACCTTATCGGAAGAGTCTCCCAGTTTTGCAAATGGTTTAATCGCGGATTTGATATTATTGTGAAGTTAACAAAAGCATAATACTCGTAGACAAACCATTGTTCGCTTACTATCAAGGATGCGGAGTAAGGATGGGGATGATCATAAGCCGCAGAGTGCATTTCTACAAATGCATTAAAAGGGTAATGAACGAAGAGACGTTAGATTACTGGGTTGACAGACCTGTCGCACTTAGGTCAATGTAGATCCATTGTGATACTCTAGGGCTTATGGTTCCAATACTGTAGTAGATATGAAGAAGACAGACTTACAGCGATGCGTTTATGAACTTGTGAAAGTCATTTAAAGATTTGCAAGAAAATTCTTCTAAATCGTGAAGAAATGTCTTCCGAGGATGTTATTTCTAGTGTGGCCGGGTGTTCGGCAGGGAGTATAGATGCAGAGTATCCTCCTGCACTAATTCGGCAAAACACCCGATGCGGAGATCATCTGTACTTAATTTCAATCTGGGTTTCTTTTTGTTATAGAGTGGCCACATTTTCCTGGTTATAAAACAGGTATCGAGGGCAATCCATCCTTCATTTGCTGCTCCCGGCATTTTGTTCCAAGTCGCCTGGGTGGGATTTTTATTGTATTGTCTGCCTGGTTTAGTTCAAGGGATAGCCCCTTTCTTGCTTGCTTATCAGCTGTTCGGTTGCCTGCTACACCATTGTATCAAACAGTGTTAAGGAGTGCTGCGCACCTAGAACCAGTCGCTCTTCACGACAGCGACTTACAAGCTTCGATTTTATTTCTATGGCAGAAATTGCATTTATTGCCGCTTGGCTGTCAATGAGAAAGGTAAAATCAGCTTGTGGTATTGCCAACTATGCACCCTGTTTTCCAGCTGATGTCACTGTTAGATTTTATATTCCTAGTACAAAATATATGGCATTTACGTCCCATACGGCTAAATCTAGGTTCTTCAACCACTTGTGGGTGCGAGCCTTCATTTTTGACACAAATTGAAGCGACCTGCAATTTAACGCCGACTCCGAACGGCACATTTGAGAAGCTTTTCATGACAATTCATACTTACGCAGGAGGTGGGGCAGTGGAAAAACTTTAAATGTTACTGGGGCCCTGCGCGATTTGAATCTGCTACTGGCAGTTGACTTTCATGCCATTCTTTCCTTGAGGAAAGAGATAACGAATGGTCTTGCAAAGTCTAGACGGGGAGTAGTCACCAAGAATCACTTTCAATCGATTGTTCTTTAGTAAGTTATGTCCAGTTTGTATTTACACCAACATCGAAAACGATTACCTAGTCTTTTAAGGGAGTTTGTGGGTTCTGGGTTTGTGAAACTCTGTTCACATTTTGTTGGATAGTTGACAAGTAGGGAGCTGGTTCCACACGAGCCACCAACACACCAACATAAATTACTGGCATTAAAAAAAAGAAGACATTAACTGCCCATACAAGGCACAAAAACCTAGCTTCTCCAACCATTTGCGTGTGCAAGTGGAAGGGACCTACAATTTAAAGCCGATTCCGAATAACAATCTTCTCATGACTTGGTACTCTTGATGTATATGTGGATGGAGGGCAATGGGTCAGATGGATTGTCAAGAAGGTATTATCAATTAACTTGCCAAAAATCGCGAAAGACAGGCAGGCCAAAAAAACTCGTGGATCGCAGAAATGCAACAATACCACCACTTGTGACGATCTGATCCGAAACCGGGATTACCAAAAGGGATGTAGCAAAGTTGAGATTGCTGTGCCCAGATCGCAAGCTCGCTATTAAAGAGAAAAAGAAGAAGTCCTAAAGTGTTCTAAATATAAAATAAAAAAAATAAATCAATTCGTACAATGAGCAATCGATCCAAAACACTTGCAATCATTTGAAGTGCGTATCCGAATTACCTACATCCCTCAACTAGATAATTTATTTAGACCTCCTTCAAGTTAATGTTCTATTTTCAAATCAATTCCACATGTCAATTCCTGCATCTTCAAAACAAACAAATTTCAAAAATTTAAACCAAATTTCAAGTACCTCTCAACCGCAAAACATAAAAATTGAAATTCAAATTCCTACATGAAATAAGCAAACAAAATTTGTTTGAAACTATAAAAATTTCATATGAATGCCCCTCACATTAATAGGTTAAGAGCACTACGTCTGCATGTGCACACACGTCAGATGATGAACTTGGAAATAATGTTCGTTTGAAAAAAGAATTTTTGCACAAATTTGAATTTACAAGAAAATTTCAAACATTCTTCGGTCACGTCGATGAACACGGAAGTTTTATGAGGTAGTCGCACAATGCAAACTTTTCTACTGATTCAAAGCTATGCATTAATCATACTGTCAAAGATAACTGAATTCAATGGAATAAATTAACATTTTTTTGAAGAACTTAAAAATACATCCAAGAGAAAGTAAAATGCAAAATTTAATTAAAAATTAGCATTTTTACATTTTAGGATCACACATAAGATTGTCTTGGACTAATTAAAAATTTCTAAAGGTCTCATGTGGTTGGCGAGAAGTAATTGTAAAAAAAGCAAAGAAAGAAGAAAATAAATTAAGACCAAAGATAGTGATATTTTTCGAAGAATGGATGGGAACAGAGAAAAAAAGGAATCATATAAAAACAGTGTTGGAAAAATGTTTTAATCAACCGATTGAAAGTTGCTTACAATTATGTACATATCGAATATGTACAATTCTGAAAGGAAAACAAATGCACTGTGAGTCGCTTGTTACAGACGTTTTTCGCAATGTAAACCTGTTAATGATGATGTTTAAGTCCGGTGAAGGTCCACGTTTTTACGTTTTCCACATATTTTTCAAGAATAAGAGGGCTTAGCGTTACTTCGTGTGTTTCTTTGTATTTGAGTCAATCTGTTTTTGGCAAAACTAAATAACTAAATAATAAATAAATTGGTTTGGGTTGGTCTGTTGTCTGATAAAGTTTGATCAGCCGAAACCTTCCAAATAAGACAAGAGCGATACATATCTAAAGCTCCTTGTCGACTTTTGGTTATGATCAAATTAGTACTTTTTCGCCCTATTTTCGTACAAATGTTTTTGTTGGTGATAAAAACATTCTTTCCATACAAGCTTTTTTCACAAGCATTAAAGTTTTAGCACAAATTTGCAATTCAATTACATTTTCAAGATGAAAGCAGTTTGCCTTTTTTCGAATGTACTCGAAAAGTACGCAATAGATGATTCTGCAAATACTTAATTCTGTCTGTGCTAAAGAGAGACTTCCATTTTTCAAAATCAACTTTTTCCAATTAGAGCAATTATAATTGAGTTCCCGTGCGGGGATGGGCTTCGAATATAACTACAGCGCCCCCCAATAAGCGCTTGTCGTAAAAGGCGACTAAGGAAATTTTAACATTAAGCTGAGCTTAGCGACACATTTTACATCTTAAAACTGTACCGCAAGTGTTCATGAAAATCCGCGATTGACATGACTGGAGATAGCCGCTGTCGTAAAAGGTCAATCAAACAATAATCACTTAAGGGAGCATGAACTTGTCGAAATCATAGAAAGAGGCAGGCCTTAAAATTCCTGGAGCGCACAAATGCAACAAACGACAGCATTTGATTGGCCTCATTGGTAAAGTGATCCGAAACCAGTAGACCTTTCGATGTTTAGTCAGCTTGAATCGGTGACCCCCACAGGCGGACCAGTATTGATCATAACCTCGTCGTAAAGGAAGACGAACAACAACAACAATAATAATACAGATGGTATATATGGTGTGTATGAGGGGGCGGCGACGGTGCAGAGGTTAGTGTGCTGGTTTGTGACCCGTGCGGTGCAGGTTCAATCCCCATGGGGAACAACCACATACGCCACCCATTAAAGGAGAGAAACGAATGACATCTTGTTTTCTTCGACCTCTACACCAAAAAGAGGATTTCTGCCTGGTAGTACAATGGATCGTTACCGAGTCTGAGTGCTCTGGGATTTGGATTTCCTTTTTTTCAAAGTAAAAAAAAACATAGGGACGGGCTACAGTCCGCTTGGGTGAACTGTTGGATACCCTATTCTTATTCCTATCCCTCATAAGTGGGCGTGACAAAAGTCTAAGTATGGTTGAATTGTTAAGAACGCTCTACATATTTTGTTATATAACATTTAAAGGATTTTATCGAAAAAACGAAGCTTTTGTAAAAAAACGCTCATAGCTCAAACTTTGGTTTTCCAATAAAATTGTATAGTGTAGTGTAGGCGGATTTTGAAAATATTTACACATGAGTATAAAGAGCCCCTAGAGAGTATATATTATTAATTTCAGCTCCCTAGCTCAAACTTTGACTTTTCAATAAAATTGTTTTATTTAATTGTGGGCGTGTCAGTGGGCGGATTTTAAAAATGTTATCTCCCGATCAGTTTTAGGAGTCATACATAGATCATATATAAAAAATTTCAGCTTTCTAGCTCAAAATTCGATTTTTTCGAAAACTTAGTTTTTTTGAGTTTGTGAGCGGATTTCAAAAATTCTTAAACTTGATTATTTCGGGACCCTAGAGAGTATATGATTAAAATGTCAGCTCTCTAGGTCCAGTTTAAAGGCCTAATTTTTGCCGACAGACGGACGGATATGACTAGATCGACACTACTATCGATGCTGATCATAAATATAGTAACTTTTAGGGGTCTACGGGCAATATTAAGGTATGTTACAAACTATGCGCCAAAATTAATACACCCTTAGAATAGGGTATACAAATGCTATGAATGAAAAAGGTCTTCCGAAAATTGTTGCCAAGTTCATCAAATACTAGTAAGATTTCGTATAGGTTTTCAACAGTATGTTCATAGATTTCTACTGATTTGAGTAGTAAATAAGATTCACTTCAGCCGGTCTCAGAATTGGCACACTTCTTAACATTGCGATTGGCAATTTATTACGTATGCTAAACAGCTTCTGAGCTTTCTCCACTTATTTGTTTATCAGTAGAATAAAAAATGCAAAATATTTTGCAACTTGGTAGTCAAACAAAACGCTTATATATATTCATATCCCGACATTTTTAAACCCTATTCTGAGGTTATATAAAGTTTGTAACATACCTTTATATTGCTCTCAGACTCCTAAAAATAACAATAATCGTGATCAGCATCGAAAGTTATATCGATTTAGCCATGTCGTACCGTCCGTCCATTCGTCTGTCCGTCCGTTGTCAATTTTTAGGCCCTTAAATTCGAGCTAGAAATCTCAAACTTGGAAAATATAATTTCTACGGACCCCAAATGATCAAGTGTACGATTTTTTAAAATCCGCCAACGATTAAAAAAAAACAAATTTGTTTGGAAAATATCAATATTTGAGCTAGGAAGCTGAAATTTTGCAACATATACTGATGCTCTCTAGGGGCCCACAATGATCAGGTGTTAATATTTTTCAGTCCGCCCACTGACACGTCTATTATTTAAAAATATACGTTTTATGGAAGAAGTCAATGGAATTTTTTTTCGTAAAATATGTAGCTAAAAGCGTTCTTATAACAATTCCTTCGTACAAAGTTGTTTGCCATGCGTTTAGGGGCGTTCTTTTTACCAAAATTTGGATAAAATCCTTTAAAAATGTTAAGTTACAATTATGTTTATCAGAATATCTAGACAATGTACTTCTAAATATTAACCCATATTTAAAAGTTTGCCAGAATAGAAATAGGGTATCCAACAGTTCGCCCATGCGGATAGTAGCCTTTCCTTATGTTTGTTGTTCATCTTCCAGACTTATACTTTTCACTTTTACGGGGCACTTAAGCTGAATTTAGTTTAACCCAATTTTTTTTCCTTTAAATTTAATTATACAGGGTGACGCACGAATCGTGCTACAAAAGCAAGACGTAATAACTTTTTTTCTGTGTGAGTAATCGGCTTATTTTTTACATGGCAGGTTACTATTTAGATTTATTAAAATGAATGCTTGGGATACCGAAAAGAGAATTCGGATAGTGCAGCGGTACTATGCTTTGCAGTCCTTCATTTCCGTCCAAAGGGAATTTAGGCCGGAGTTTGGCGGGATTAAACATGTTTGCCGAATGTGGAAGCATCGCACGAAGACCGTACCATCGAGATCCCTAAGTTCGCGTTCAAGCGTTTCGACTCGGAACTTATCGGCGCAAATTGGAGTTAGCAGACGGTCATTACAACGGATAATTCATGATGACTTAAACTTGTTTCCGTTCAAAGTCCAAATTGCAAGGAATTTGACTGAATTGGAGCAGTCCATTAAAACAATAATTGAGGCGATCCCGACTTCAACCCTCCAGCCCGCAATGAATAATTTTCTGATCAGGTGTCGCTTATATCCAAAAACAATTAGGTATATAAAATAAGATTGAATTTTCGTTGCTAAAGGAGTTATCAGGCATTGGCACTTTACTTATACGAGACATCTTTAATCAGAGAAGAGTTTTGTAAATTACTTCACTTTGACAAGAACTTGCAGGTCTTATATTCAAAAGATAGGATAGGAATTCTTCAAAACTGTCATCGGAAGTCTAGTTAACATCACCAGAAGCAAAAGAGAAGGTGCCAATGACTATCCTTAACTTACTCAACCTTGTGATAGCAGCTACTTCGAGTTAGTTTTAAATGGGGTTACAAAATAAACCTTGGGAAACGCCTTACTCGTCACGACTAACAGTTAGCAATTTAGATGATAACTCTGGAGTGAAGACCAAACATTTTTTGTATTAATTTTAAATTATTTCACATTCATCAATCATTTTTCCAAATATTAATTTAAAACTTTTATTTTTTTTAAATCTACGATTTTAAGGTGAAATGGAGGCATCGTCACTTTAACCCACAACTGTCTAACGCTTATGTGCACCAGTACCTGTATTTTTCTCTTCCGTTTCCCCTTCCCGCTCGTGCTGTGTTTTTAACATCTTAAAGCTATTCAAAACCGCTTGTCTTTGGATTTATTACTAAATGAGCAATAATGAAATTTTATTTCAACTTTAAATTATATCATTCCATAAATATGTGAAGATATTAATATATATAACCATGTTAAAAATGAAGCTTTATATTAAAATAAAGTATATACCTAGATAATAATGATGTAGTCAACACGAACATATAAGTCAATACAATTCTTGGGCTAAGGCAAAGCTAATGAATTATAAAACGAATTCATCGGAAAAAAATGCAACGTTTAAACTTAAAACGTTTTTGTGTGCGTTATTACACATTTTGCGATAGATTTATGGAATGGTTTGCAAATTCTTGCAATAGATGAAACTGGTTCTTAAATGTTTTTTTTTTTTTAAATATATGTTTAATTTACGTTATTACAGATTAACAGAGTACCTAAACGAAATTCTCTCAAAACAAATTGTTTGCTTTCTCCTTATTACTTGTCAGCTTAATCGATTAAACTAGTACATACTCGTATAATCCTTAAAGAATGCATTTCGATCGTTTGTGAAAAGTGAACACTTAAAATTTTGTGTAATGGATGATACGGAATGCCTATTGAAAAACGAATTGACACAGATGCCAGACGTTTCAACAAATTAAATATATGATATAACGACTAAAGAGAAGTAAAGGAAGTGTGTTTTGCATTTCTGTCCGTTGGTCTGTCTGCCCGTCTGTGACAGAGACTGCAGCCACAATTGGTGGACGGATTTAGTTTAAACTTCTATCGGCCTTTTTGTATTCTATCATTTTAAATAACGGTACCTACGGACTCCCTCGTACTTAACAACACCAATCTTTTCAAAAATAGTTCTAACGATTTTGATCGTTTTTGAAGAATTAATTAATGGGGTGACAAAATTGCGCACTCAGTTTTCCCAAAAATATGGTCGAATAACGGTTAATTATAAAAATGCTTACATCTCAAAAACAAGTCAAGTTTTTTCTTAAACTTACACACCTACTAACACGATTTCGAACAAATTCGGATATTCAGATTTTTGAAATAATTTTTTTAAGTTTATTTGAATTATTGAAAATTCAACTTTTGTCAAAAACGGCTCTAAAGATATTAATCAAAAACCTTTATTAATGTTTAATGGGTGGCGACGGTGTAGAGGTTAGTGTGTTGGCTTGTTACCCGTGCGGAGCAGGTTCAATGCCCATGGGGAACAGCAACATACGCCACCCATTCACATGCCTCTACACCAAAAGGAGGTATTCTGCCTGGTAAGTACAATGGACCGTTACCGAGTCTAAGTGCTCTAGGATTTGGAATTCCTTTAAAAAAAAAAAAAAAAAAAAGTTTTAAATACCTGCATTGAAGAAGTTTTTACTTAAAGACTAAAAAAACGATATTTTCTAAACGCGGCGACCGTTACCGAGTCTGAGTGCTCTAGGATTTGGAATTCCTTTAAAAAAAAAAATGTTTTAAATACCTGGAGTGAAGAAGTTTTTACTTAAAGACTAAAAAAACGATATTTTCGAAACGCGGCCATACTTCAAAAACGAGTAAAATGATTTCACAGAAGTTTAGCTGACACTTAAATTTAGAATACATTTGGATCTTCGGATTTTCGGAATAATTTTTTATATTTATATCACGAAATTTCGTAATTTCATTTGCTTCAAATAGACAATACAATTTGATACAAAATTAAAAATATAAATCCGTTGTGCGCAAGAAGTTTCAAAAAAGAATACCAGTCATTAAAATTGGATCAGTGTCGAGCACACATCTTTCATACATAAAAACATTTAAATATAATAATTATCATCAGACCCCTATAAAATGCTACTTTTATTACCTTTTTCCGGTCTCTGCTAAAAGGATTATAAATAAATTTCAAGATGTTTTTGTGCTGTTTACTATTGATTTGTAAAAACATAATTATATTATACCTATACTGTATAATGTCTATGTTTAATATTGATGCACAAAACAAACACAATGAAAAAAGACATTATGCGCGCCTAGAACAATTAACTACCTTCAATATGTGTATAAAAAGACTAAAAAAGTTAATTTCAACAAAGATAATATTCTACTTCGTCGATTTGAAAGTGGAGGAGGATACAACACACTTATTGTGGAAATGCGAGGGAGTATTGCGAAACCAAAGGACATTTCTAGGAAGGTACTTCTTTGAGCAGCTAGAGGAAATAAGTCACATTAATTCTAGGGAACTTTTCAGATTATGCAGGAAAATTAGGTGTTTCTCGAGGGAAAGCGTTTAAGTTTTATATTCCGTTTAATTTGTTGGATCAATTGATGCTCCAAGAATCGGAGTGGGCCCATTTTGATGCCTAGTGTTGTATGCGTTTTCATACACATATTTAACCAAACCTAACGTGAGTCCAATGACTGAACTATCAGCTCCATATGACCCATCTTCCAAAACGGCGATCCTATGTCTTGCAATAACTATCGAGGCATATCCCTGCTAAATGTCGCATATAAGATCCTGTGCAACGTACTGTGTGAACGTCTTAAGCTTGCAACTCGTCTTAAGTTCTGCAACACACTAATCGGCACCATTGTATATAAACCTTATAGTAGTGCAACCGTGCGTAAACGACGATACGCCACCAGTGCGCATTCGCCCGCAACAAATCATGATAGTCTAGTTCTACACCATTCTCGTGCTGGGAATATGAGTAGGAGGATGATGCAGGTAGTGGTGGTGGTTGGCAAAGCAGGTTTCGTGTAGATTTATGGTATATTTTTTGTTTGCTTTGATGGAAGGGGTATGTTATGTTTTCTGGATTTTAATACAATTGGTATGTGTGTCTATGATCGTTGAAGGAGAGTCGTATTTCAGCAGTGAAGATTCTCAAATGTTTTTTTTTTTATAATTCATACGAGTATTTGCAAGTGAAAAGCAGATATTCATATTTAATTGTAGGGGCGATGGTGGATGAAGAGAGGTGGGATAATTGTAGTTGGGTAGATTGATGGTATATTATTTGTTTGCTCTGATCAAAGTTTTTGGGGTAGGTTATGGCATATTGCAATTAGAACAAAACCGTCACCTGGAACTTATTTTGTTGTATTTTATACAATTGGTGTGTATATGTTAAGATCGGCGAAGGAGATTCGCATTTCAGCAGTGAGGCATATCATATTTGCATGTGAAAAAAATTAATTGAGGCAGAGATAAGATAAGACAAGTTAGAGTGTGTGTACGAGCGCGTGCTCTGCTTGTAATAATAGCTGCCGTAGGTTATTCACGAACAACTCAAATTGGTTTATTTATTGGTTCATCAAATAAAAAGGGCATTCATTCATAATCGGTATTCAAAATCATATTAGGTTCATATTTCGTTTGCATTATGTTACACAATCGAATCTCCGAATATAAACAGAATTTTTTCATTTGGTTTTGCACAAGCACCTGAGTGCCTCAGTTTGGGCAGCTAAATATCATTGATTTAGGTATTCTTTTTGATACCTACTTCTTTTGATACCGTCATACCGACCACTAGCGGCCGATATAGTTAATGCAAATTTCGGTTTCAGGATGTCCCAGTAGGTACTAAAGAAATGAAGTATAGTTTAAATTTATCTTTTGAAGTAGGTAGGTACAATTATGAAATTTTATAGGTAGGTACCCAAATGCATTAAAATATTGAACTCCATCAAACGCATGGTTACCGGTATCGCATGTTATAGAAACCCACATTTTTTATTCTAGCCTCTTTAATACCTCAGCCAGAAAAAATAAAAGTTTCATATGTATGTATACATACAGTGAAATCTTCCTTGAGGGGACATTAATGGTGCACATTTTTGTCCGCTTAAGAGAGTTTACCGTTTAAGGAAAATTAAATCAACTTATCCATCTTTAAGCTAAAAAGAAAAGTCTTCATATTAACTTATGTATGTATATATATTGCGAGGAGGCCGTAGGATGTTTGCTGGTATTTAATGCAATTGGTATGTAGCTCCGTCTCACCTGATTACGAACAGGTAGTTTCTTGATTTAATTTTACGAAATTTTTTAACTCCTTCGATAATATGGGAAAAACCAAATGCAATATGAAAGAAGGCTATATTAAGTTTATGTTGTAAAAAAAATTGGGATTATGTAGATAAATTCGATTTTATTGATGCTTTTCCCAAAAAGGTTATAAAATTAGTCCTTTTTTTCGTCGCACCTGATTACAAAAAGTAACCATATCTACCTGTTATCATATTTTAAATAAAATTAAAGGCATTAAGAGTAACAGGGACCTTAGTTCAAAACATAATTTCTTAGAAACAAAAACTAAGGGTAAAAAAAAAATTCATTAATAGGTAGGTAGGTTTTTCTTGTAGTAGTAGGAGTAGTTATGAGACCACACAAACTGTGTCAGAGTTTGGGAAGCTTACGGTGCTTACTATAAGCTTCGAAAATACTGCGAAAAGAATAAAGGAGATATTCGAAACAGTTTTTCCGGAGGACCGCAAACAAGCAAACTTGGTTGAAAACCTCATGTCTCAGATGATAAACCAGTTGGAAGTGACAGAAACCATGACGTGTAGCAATTATGGACACAACGAAGACATCGTTAAATTTATTTTAATCGGACTGATTAAATTTACAATAAAAAAAAACAACAAGGATTTAAGGCTGCCAAACTTTAAGGATAAGCATCATGTAAATAAATATCTATAAATAAAGCTATATTTTAATAAATGAATGGGTGTGTTTTTCTGATTTTCATATATAAATATTTATATGTACTCATATTTATTTTTATTTGTTTTTAGTTATGGTAATATTAATATATAGTTTATTTATTTTTTATATATACTTTAGGTATGCGCTTTTGGTTAAAGGACCCTATGCGTTGTTATGTTACGTAATATTTTATTTATTTATTTATGAACTATGCGCGAGGAGTAGGCCTAATGGGGATACCTCGGTGAAAAAAAAACGCATCAAATGTTCCACCTTCTGGGTGATGCGGAAGAGAACAGACTTGTGTTTTTTTTAGTACCAACCACAGCATTAAAAAAAATTTAAATAAAATATTCAATGCTGTGATTGGTACCTATGCCTCGAATATCCAAATTGGTTAAATGAACATTTCTTTATCTTTAAACTACATACATAATATTCTCAGTATTTGTTTTTTTTTCTTTTAAGAAAGCAATGAAAACATATATTTTTGCATGTCTAAATAGGTAGGTAGTTTGTTTGACATTCATTCAAATAATAAAAAAAAAAATGTAAATCGACAGGTGAGCTGCCTCTAACAGATATACGTATCCAACAACGTGTTCGCTTATAAATATCTGATAAAAAACAAATCGAATATTTCTGAATCAATTACAAAAGAAATGATAGAAATCGGTGAATTTTTGGACGAGATATACCCAAAATAGCAAGAGTCTAAAAAACCATAAACTCATAATTTCTTTACTTCTTACATGTTCAGTAGGTAAAGTAAAGGAACAAGACCAAACTGTGGTGGATTCCGGACCACGAAGGTTTTGAAGGCAACGAAAAGGCCGACGACGGGTTGCGATATCACCTAAACATTATGAAAATAGTTGACTCTGCAGAATGCCGGCTATGTCTTGAGGAAGACGAAACAGCTGAACACATTCTAGGTGAATGTCCGGCCTCAGAGAACAACTGAGTTCCGAAGATATAAAGAAGTGGTCTGCTGGTAGCATTATCCGCTTTATACGGAAGGAAGAAATACTACTAGCTTAACATATTTCTGGCCCAGACGGTACAAACGACCTCATAGGTCGCAGTACCTTTTTCTTCGCCTTGGCGGACCGGAAGCTAAAAAAAAAATATATTGCAAATTTCAGCAGAACCATTTACCACAGGGCATGACAACTAATAATAGAACGAAACGAGGAGTAGGCCGTCTGATTAAAGCTCGGTGATTAAAAACACGTATATCTAATGTTACAACATGGGTAATGCGAAAGAGAACCAGTCAAGCAACCTTCATTAGAAGCAAAAAAACACAAATAAGTGACCTTCCTCAATGCTTTATTGCAAAGGTGCAGGGCCTTTAAACAACGAAAATTCGTATTATCCATATAAATATTCATCGTGTAGGTACCTATTGACCAATAAGTGGGGGTGCAGCATGGCACAATACCGACACAAAATAAATTATGTTATTGCTTTATAAATTAGACTGAATATTTCTAAATCAATTACAAAAAGAATGATATAAATCGGTACATTTTTCGACAAGATATAGCCAAAATAGCGAGAATCTAAAATGCGATAAATTCATAATTTCTCATTTGAAAGAAAAATACCCAAATCAAATTTTATTAAATTTTTCGTTTCAAACGAATCGCCCCTTCCATCCAGAGAGTCGATAATGCGAAATCCATTATCCATACAAACAATAACTTACTTGGTTTCCATCATCAACCTCTGCTACTTGCAAAGCATACGTACATGAACATGCTACCTGCGCTGCCTACGCCTATGCTCCTTCTTACAATGAAAAAAAAATGCATTCACAATGGAATGAAATTCGTTCGGCGGAAAGATTCGAGAGAGACAAACCAGTTTATTTGGTCTTGCTTTCTTCGTTTTCAAAGTGTGTATTTAAAATGAAGATGACAGCAAAAGTTTAGACACAAACATTCTAGCTCAATTCATAACGCCATCTGCATTTAGTCGGCTAAAACAAAAAATTCGACATGATGGCACTACTATAAAGTGTATATACAATGTCGGCACGTACCAGTGTGGCTTCCGGCCCGTCAGATCAACAATAGACCAAATCTTTACACTAAGGCAAATCCTTGAAAAGATTGCTACTTTCGAGACCCACCACCTTTTCATCCACTTTAAAGTCGCATATGATAGCATTCATCGTCAGGAGCTCTACATGGCGATGGCCGAATTCGTTACCCCGGCAAAACTGATCCAGTTATGTAGTGTGGCACTCGAAAACACGCGGTGTAATGTGCAGTTTGGAAGCCCCAATTATTCCCAAACTTGTACCGCATTTCGGCAAGGGGATGAGCTATCATGTGACTTCTTCAATTTTGTTCTGGAGAAAATAGTGCAAAGGGCAGGTGCCAGCACGGAAGGCACTATCTTCAATAGATTCATCCACCTACGAGAATATGCGGACTCGATATCGTCCGGCCGTTCCCAGAATGCCGTGTTAGAGGCTTTCACGGCGATTGCAGAACAGGAGAAATTGGTTGGTCTTGAAGTAAATGAGGTAAAGACCAAGTACTTACTATTAACAAACAAACAAACATCTGTCCACCAACTAGGACAAAAGGTCACTGTTGATAGCAATAACTTCGAGGTACAGTATAGTCCCGATAAATCGTAGTGTCAAGGGACCTAGATTTTATTGCGAATTATAGGGGTTTTCGAATTAGCGAGGTTACGAATTATTAAAGGTTTAAAAAATAAAAATATGATTTAAAGGGATTTTATGTTTTTAATTCAAATTCAATATTTAACACAATATTTTGGAAATATTATGCACAAAAAAACAATTTTTCTACATAGGTACTTATACATACTTACATAATATGTACCTATGTACAAAAAAAATGTTCACAAATGGACAGACAATTATGTATACGGTTAAAAGTCTGCAATGTCATAAGAAATTTACTTTAGCATAACGGTAACAGTTTTTGCCAGAAAGTCTGAATGCACGTGCTTACATTACAGAAACAGCTGCCATTACCTGCAGCTGCACACATTTGCAAGGGTGAGAAAATCCCCTTTCGCCCCCGGATGTTACTTCAAGTCCTTTCTTTGTGAGTAAACATAAACATAATCGGCCCTAGCAAGGTATCCGTCGGAACGGAAAATTCTCCGATCTGATAACAATCGGTGGATTTTTGCTTCGAAGATCCTTCGATTCTAATCAGATCGGAGAATTTTCCGTTCCGACGGATACCTCGCTAGGGCCGATTGTAACAAACGTGATTCAGAGTATTGAAGATGAGGAATGAGACTTTTTTTTCGAATAAAAGGGGTTATCAACAGAGACTTGCGAATTATAAGATGTTCTATATGACTTTGCATATGGAAATTATTGCGAATTACCGAGGGGACCGAAATGCACTGTTTTTTTTACGAATAACCGGGATTTTTTCAAGGGACCTGCAGTTTATTTCGAATAAGAGGGGTTTACGAATTAACGGGGTACGAATTATCGAGATTTTACTGTATTTAAGTTGTTCATCTACCACGAATGACACCTTTGTGGAGATCCGACGGAGAATTACCTTAATGAACCGCTTCTACTTCATTTAAGCGAAACGAATGAGCTCAAAACTTCTGACTCGAAGGACAAAATGCATGCTCTATAAAACCTTAATCCTACCAGTCCTGCTTTATGGTGGCGAGTGCTGGACGATAAGTAGATAAGCTAATATTAGGTTCTTTTGAAAGCAAAATACTCCGTCGGATATTTGGTCCTGTGTGCGAGAAAGGCGAATGGAGGAGAAGATACAATCGCGGACTCTATGAGCTGTACCAAGATGTGGATGTACTCCGAAAAGCTAAATCACGTCGACTACATTGGCTCGGCCACATTGAGCGAATGGAAAATAATGATCCAGCCAAGAGGATCTTCGACTCCCAGCCCCTGGTTCGAGAAGACAAGGAAGACCGAACCTTGGTTTTAAGGATCAATCCACCGCGGATGCCAGAGCGCTTGGTCTGGAGAACTTGAAGTAGCGTGCCTGCGATCGCAAGTTAAGTAAGTAAACTGACTCTACGTTTAAATGCAATACTGCTTTGAATTCCGAAGTGTCCCAGGATATTTTCAAAGTTCAGTGTGAACGTTGAAATAAAATTTCGAAATTTGTTCGTGAACTTTCAAATTTGTGTTTAGTGGAGACGTACATAGCACAACATTGCATTGCCAAAATGTCTCTAGAGTAAATGTTTAAAATCTGGCATCCCTCTAAAGAGAAAATGCCACACGTCTTTTACGAAAATCGCTACAGATTCGACGATTCTCGAATTCATTCTCTAATGTCAGTCGGTTTTATTTTACTCAAAAGTAATAAAAATCGAATAGTCTAGAAAAAAGTACGTTATGAAGAGTTTGAAATTGCTATGTGTGATGCTTGAGCTCTAAGTCCTTAACCTTTTATCGTTGTTGTAATATATTTTGGTTCCGCTCTGTGCCTTTCACGTGCCACTGTTTGGTTCGTATTTTTATTTTATTATTCAAGGTCGAAAATAAGACCACTTAACAGTCGTTGTTGTGACACACTTATTCTTCTTTCTTGTTTTTCTCATGTTTCAATTTTTCCCACTTAACTGTAGTTTACACATCAGACCTAGTGTGTGCCAAGTGCACTAAAAAAAGTATCATTTACAGGTTTTATGGGAAAATAGAATTACCTATAACGTGCACATGTATATGTAGGTACGAACATATTTCTGCTAAATTTTTCACAAAGGTGTCTTCAGAATAAAACATAACCCGAACATCAAAACGAATAAAATATTTTTTTCTGTCGAAAGTTTTTGTTGTTTTTTTTTGTAGAAATAAAAAAAAATCTTTAAAAATATAAAAGGAAGAGAAAATCTTCAAAACAAAACATTCACAAATGACTGATGTTGTGTTTGTTGTTGTAGTTATATTTATTTTTGGTCGAATTTGAATCACTTGTTTGTTTGTATGAATGAATGAGAAGACGACGGCACTTCGGGGACTTTAAACGACAACGATCGTGACGGTCATTGCCAAGAATTTTCCCATTTTTGTCGCCATTGCACACACACATATATAAAAATGTTTAGGTATGTATATATTGTACAAACAAACATATAAATTTATAAACGTAATTTGTTTATTATTTCACATAAATAATACGCTCGTCTGCCAAATGGCAAACAATTTAAATTTCATTTCAAAGTATTTTCGTGGGATTTTAGTTTTGTGATTTATTTGCAACAGATTGAAATACCGAAGCAATGCGACAGTACGTTGCCACTCTTTCCTATTTTATAGTAAGACATAGCGAAAACTGAGGTATGCGATATAGACACATCTACATAACTATATTATAGTTGTGCTCGTATAGAGAAAAGAAATGTTATTCGTAGATATCCGCATTTTCAAAAGTACAATGGCTGTGAAAAAGCAATCAATTGACTGATCTTTTGAATTGAAAAATTCGTATCTAATTTCATTTGTCATGCTGAAACCGAAATCGATTCATCAATATATAAAATGTTTGTACCTATATGTGAATAGGTACTTATGTATATTCTGCTCCGATAATAATTGATGATGTACAACAGCCTTCAGATTTACTTTTATTGCAACGAATTGGAAATTCGGACGTATTTGGGTTGCATATTTTAGGTAGTTCATCGATTGCGTAAAATGTGCTATGATCACTATCTGCTCTTTATTTACATTGAGTCAAACTACTTTGAAATAAATCATGACTTATTTTGAAAATAAAGTGATCGATCAATTCGGGCAGTTTTTTTTCTGACACCTCAATGTGTTTAGCCAGCAGCTCAATTCAATATATAAACTATGTTATGTTTGCATGCTTTGTTTTAAAAAGAAAAAAACTGACAAATAATCCGAACTATTGACTCTTCTTTTCGTCCAATTGGTTGTCTACTGTCAATAAAGGAATTTGATGTTTGACGTTGGGAATTTTCGGTAACGTCATCTGCGACAAATTGGTTATTCATTTTTATTTGTTTGAAAGTGTCATAGAAAATGCAGGTAACAATCCTTCTTTCAAATAAAATTTTTCCACTGAATGTTATTTGCAAATATGATAATGATTTTTGGGTATGTGTCCCACTTAAATTAAATTTCTGTTAACGTTTCCGGAACAAAGATAGTGTACACAGTGTGCCATCTGATATCTTATTCAATTCTGCACCGCATTTCATCAAATGTCAAATTTTGAAGAGAGGGAATGAAATTCGAAAAATATACGCGAAAGCGTTTACCAAAAAAAAAAAATACCCAAGATCCATACGTCAAAAAAATATATTAGATAGACAGACAAAAGAATAACCAAAGCATTAGTCAACAACACACACCAATGTTAATGACAGGCATTTAGCAGATTTAATAAATTAGTAAAAAAAAATATCTTGGGCTCAGATTCGCAGCATGGCAAAGCTCCTTACTCTATCATTCGCACTCCCTCTGAGAAAAGACTATGATATTTTATTCTATGCGAAATTAATTTCGTGAAAATTTGTAGGTTTTCGTACGAATTCATTGTTTTTGAGAGGGTTCGCGAACACACCTATTTTTTCAAGTTTCAATTCGACTGAAAAGAGAAAACCTTTGGATTAATTGTGGAATATAATTTCGATCAATTGGCAGCTTCAGTTGGCATTGGAGTAAGCGCAGCCTGTAAACCAAATTCAGTAGTAAATCTACAACGGCTTTAGACCCTGTTTCAGGTATAGCTCGATTAATATTGTGCTTGGGTGTCTGATTGGTTACTGGATTGTTACCGATCCTTATCAGCGCCCTTATAAAAGAAAGTAAAACAGCGCACCAATTGGCGCCAAATTACTTTTCTCATTTCTAAATGATTGTCGACCAATCACAAATAAGGTGGTCTCATAAATTAGCGCATGTAAATCTCACAAATTTGCGTGGGTGTTACATTATTTCGGCTGAAGAATAAGATGTCAGTTTTGAAGCAATGCGTTTTTTTTTAATTTTCTCACTGTCTTCGAATAAATAATGAATATTCAATGAATATTGGAGAAAAATAAATCACTAGGAACACCATAATTTCTATGATTATTCGAATAACCTCTTATTTAGGTACATAATTTATAGATAAATTCGGCCGACGACGGAGTTTAGTCTGCCAACTATTGTTAAAAGCAATTTGTTTTAATATCTTTGTCATTTTTTCAACAAGAAATAAAATAAGTCGTTGAATGTTTGGGTGCTCCTCTTCAGGAGTATGAGAATTAAACTTCCGAGCAAGATGTTTAAGGTTCGAATACGCACTGCTCTACCTCACGCGCACTAATGACCATTATTCGAGGGTATTACTAGGCGTTTTTCTTTTTTAGCTCCGAGCGGGGCACTGAGCTGTCAAAAAAAGAACTGTGTTACTTTTTTATCTCGGAGCGCTCTGAGCACAAAATTTGTATTTCTTTTTTATCTCTGAGCTAGCTCAGGGCTCGCTCAATGAGCTCGATTAAAAATAACCGAGCACATCGAGCCAAAAGCTGAGCGCGGCTGACTTCATTCATTATTTTGTGTTTTTTCCATAGTTTATTTACTAGAAATTATAATTTAAATGGAACAATCCTTGACAAACACCAATTTCAGAAGCAATCCTGACTATTTTGAAAATTAATAGAAAAAAAATTATCTAATGACAGTTCAGTGTCCAATTCTGTTTCTTAATTAGCTCGGAGCGCTCAGGTTATGTTCAGCTCGGAGCGAGCTCTGATTGCTCGGGCCCCGCTCTGTTCCCCGCTCGGGGCTAAAAAAGAAAAACGCCTACTGTCATGATAACTTCTCAAATTATGCAATGAATCCGCGTAAAACTGTAGGTACCTTCCGTTCATGCCGAAAAAATATCTACTCGTAAAGGAATGGTTAGGGTAGGCCATTTTTTATCTTTTTTCGCCAAAAACAAAAAAGAATATTCTTTTGACTCAAAATGGAATCATCTTACAAAACATGAATTCTAGAATGGTTTCCTAAATGGCAAATATTCATAAATAAATTATTTTATTTATTTCGCACTGATAGCACAATTGATGCAATTACGATTTGTTTATATGCGTCTTTACTAATTGTTGTGTATTTTAAGTTGAGGAATAACCACAAGCTTCAATATCCCATTATACCATCTTTACCGTCGCGGGATAGCTTTCGGAAATGTATCCTACATTCATATTAATATTGTTATTATTGACTCTATCAGCTTTCACTTTTAAAAACATCCTTAAGCCTTATATTTGGATTTTCCATTACCAAGATCGAGCACCAATAATTCACATTGTTCACAAGTATTTGCAAGAAAAAAAATACTTACTACAACAAATCGCAATGTGCCGAGCTCATGAGATACATCCGCCATTTTCTAAAGAACTTTTTACGTTGAAGTATCCTTTTCCTCAAAAACAAAAAAAAAAAACACGCACTGCAATTGAATATTATATCACACTTGTGAATTTAGTCGACCTATGTACGAGTACGATTACGATTGCGACTACGTTACGATTACGAGGTAAAGATGTCAGCAGGATGCAATAACAATGGTCTCCTCTTTATGCTTTTAAATCACGTCCGAATCAAATAGTGAATTGCACACCTCTCCGTTAAATAACTGCCGTTTGTTTTTAAATGGATTTTCTGCTTCTGTTTGAGTGTTCACTTTCTTCTACGTCACTTGGTATTGATACTATTTTTCTTTTATTTTTCTTATGTCTTTCGTTTTGTTTGTCTGCCTTCCGCGTTTCAATATACGCGATTGTATGTGCAAAATAATATTATTCTTTTGTTTTCAAAATATTTATATGATACTTCTTTTTCGCTGAGTTGATTGGATAAAAGTGAGCTGCGGTGCAGACCTTCTTTTGCTTTTATACCGGCGAACACATAGCTGGTAGCGCTTGTGATGGCTTTTTGAATTTTCCCCCGATATTTACTTCTTTTCCTGAATGAAAATTATGTTGTTCTGGTTTGTTTATGGATTTGTATGAGTATGGGAAAAAGCTCATAGATTTTCTGGCCGCTCTAGTGGGTGTCGCTTGGTCAAAGAGCTGCGTAACTAGCTGAAATTTATTTTCGTAAAAGAAAACACTCTATCGCTCACTTTTGGTTTGGTTAGACGATGAGATGAGACTTTGTTTTTGTATGGCGTTGAGATGGTGTGACAACTACTGCAGTGATTCTCATCGATTGTATTAAATTGATCTTGACAAAAAAAGAGCCACGTCTGTTTTCTACTCGTTTCCTAAAACGTTTTTTGTAATATGTATGAGGTATGATTTTCTGTAGTTGGGCTTACATATGCATGTGACCTATTTCACCTCGTCATCATCGAATCGCATGCATCTGCAAGAATACACAATTTGCACCGTTGTTAGTTCTTTGATAACGTGTTTGATTGTTAATCAACTTGAAGATTGTTTGTATACTTTTCTTGTCTTGAGGTTACCACCTGATGAAGAAAATAGTCCGTGTAAGTGAATTGGAACGGTACTGAGTACATATTTAATTTATTCGTTGAAAAAAATATTTTCTTTTATTCCGAGTTTAGTAATGGATGTCCTATCTATGTCTACAAGTATATCGTAAATATCCCAGAATATTTTTCAATTTTGCTCAAAAATCGCCAGCGTTCAACCGGTCCCCAAAAAAGAGGAAACGTGCCTGAGGTTGGATGCAGCTTTTACTTCAAGGATGATCAATTCAAGTTGCGGTTGATTGAGTTTTTTTTGACTAGTTTGCTACTAATGCAGAAGTGCCACTACCACCGATACTTTCTCTAACCTTTTTTTCTAGTTTATAGTTTTGCTGATAACAGCACTCTCATCACATCTCTCTTAACCAAGATCTGAATAAAATACGCTTGTGGGATACTTCAACTATTCCTCAGATTGAAATGGATGGATTCCTTACGAGCATTCATATTTTATATTGCAAAGTCTGCTTCCGGAAAATTGAGTTACCTTTTCAGAGCAAGGATGTACATTACTCTGAATAAACTCTCTGCTTTGTAAAGCGTAAGTTTGGCCAGGGTCTGAGTATTGATTTCACATTTGTAGTTCGGCTTCCAATCATTCTTCTAAAATATTTGACAGTTTTTAAAGATTTGCAGTTCGTCTAATTGATGATCCAGAACAGAATTGATCTCTTCTACCACTGGCTTAACGAAGACATGACGATCGTCTTTGTTTATTTTAAAGATACTAACATGGAAGATGTTCGGAGGAATTAAATGGAATAACCCTTACAAATGCATTATTTGTTTTCCTGTACCTACCAGAATGTCAGCATACCCACAAAATATATTTATGTAGAACAAATAAACTTTTGAACTCGTTTCGGAGGAATATCTTTCCCGAAAAATAAAATGAACAATAATTTAAGAGTAGAAGCAAAACTTATCTGAGAGCATTTTGGGTAGCTAGATTAGTGTGGTTCGCTTTTTCTAAGAGAAGAAATTAAAAAAAAGTTCAATCCCGGCAGTAACAACTTTTATTTAATTAAATTGTGGGTCCTTTCTTTTAGTGAACACAAATATAGCTTCGTACACAAAAATAGTTGGAGAGGCTATGTTTTAAGCCGTCTAAAGAAAAGGATGTTTATTTTTTTAGACTGATACATCTACCAGTAGGGATAACTTTTAAACCGCTCTGACAGTATCCCCGGAATCCCGTATTCGGTTGTAGCCACGTAGAGCTCCTGAAGATGAATGCGGCTTTAAAGTTGATGGAAAGATGGAAAGATGGAAAGATGTTGGGGGCTTGAAACGCTGGTACTTGACGATTAGTGTGTTGCAGAACGGCTTAGTGATTACAGAGTACATTAGTTTATATGTGACATTTAGCAGGGATAACCTCTATAATTCTTGTAAGACATAGAATCGCATTCATCCTGTGTTCAAAACATGGTGAGGGTATCCAAACATCACTAGAGCTTTATAAGAAAACACAAAAAAAAAAGAAAAAAGGTGGGACATTTGGAGCCGATAGTACAGCGATTGGGCATGATTTGTTCCACCCATACTTGGATTATGTTGAGTGAAGTTATAGTAAAAAGATAGACTTATTTTTTATACTATTATTTTATTATCAAATTATATCACAACTTAAGTTTTGTTCGTTATTTATATTTTTTTTTAATTTTTGCGCTACGCGTTTCGAAACTTAGTTTCATCTTCAGGCGCTTGTACTATTCTTCTATTGTTTATTGTGTTGGCGTTATGTTGTCTCGCTTCTGTTTGACAGTTTGTTTCGGGTATGCAGGTGTCTATTGTTGTTTTCTTCTTTTTTCTTGTTGTTTATGTGCTGTGCTTTATTGCAGTGTCATAAAGCTCGTTTGTTTTGAATAGTAGTTTGTCGTTCAGTATTCTGTCCTCTTCTTTTTTGTTTGCTTTGTATATTTCATATTCTTCGAGGGCGTCAAGTAGTCGGCTCTTCTTACATATATGGATGGGTGTGAGGTTCGTTTCAAAGTCGGAAAAGTTATGATTGTTGTCTATTGGATTATGATTTGGTGCATGCGTTCTACCAAATCATCACCTCCGATTTTTCAGCTTGCTAACCGCTTCATTGACTGAACGTGGGTTTTCTTCTTACCCGTTCACTATCTACATTATTTCCATTTACAAGGTGCTACTACGATTCCCTATGCTTCCATGACAAGGTATTCCTCTTTGTTCCGAAAAGCAGGCAATTGGTTAGGCTTTTTATAAAACCTCCGAATATTGTTTCGACCCCTCGAATCTTCGATCTTCTTGATTTGGAAGAATGTGTATTTTTTTTTCTTTATACGCAGGATTTTATTTTGCTCCCTTCTCTCTGCTTGATACTCTCCCATTACTGCTGTTTTGCGTTGCAGCGTTTACGAATGTTCAGTGGCCTTATTACGGTATTCGAGGTGCAATGTAATAACTCCAGCAGCATTAAAGTCCGTGGGTTTTATTTTCAAAAAAAAAACATCCACGTGCTTCATTTCTTTTTTTCAAGTGGCTTTAAAATCTGCCATAATGCTTTTCTTGTGAGTTTAAATTCCAATTACAAATGGAAACAAAATCCCCGTTATAATGTGAAGTTACTGTCCACCTATAGGCAATGAATATATTGCTAGATTTTACAGGCACCAATTAAAAAGAAAAGATGGAAGTTGTTAAGGACCATAAATAAGGCTCAAACATTAAAAAAAAAACATAGGGACGTGCTACAGTCCGTTTCCGGCGAACTGTTGGATACCCTATTCTTATTCCTATCCCTCATAAGTGGGCGTGACAAAGTCTTAGTGTGGTTGAATTGTTAAGAACACTCTACATATTTTGTTATATAACATTTAAAGGATTTTATCGAAAAAAACGAAGCTTTTGTAAAAAAAAACGCTCCCTAGCTCAAACTTGAGTTTTTCAATAAAATTGTTTTATTTAATTGTGGGCGTGTCAGTAGGCGGATTTAAAAAAAATTTACGCCTGAGCATTAAGGGCCCCTAGAGAGTATATAAATATATTTCAGCTCCCTAGCTCAAACTTTGGATTTTCAAAAAAAAAAAAAATTAAATTGTGGGCGTGTCAGTAGGCGGATTTTGAAAATATTTACACATGAGCATAAAGGGCCCCCAGAGAGTATATATTATTAATTTCAGCTCTCTAGCTCAAACTTTGACTTTTGAAGAAAATTGTTTTATTTAATTGTGGGCATGTCAGTGGGCGGATTTAAAAAAATTTATCTCCCGAGCAGTTTTAGGAGTCATAGATCATATATAAAAAATTTCAGCAGGACGGACATGGCTATATCGATATTACTATCGATGCTGATCATAAATATAGTAACTTTTAGGGGTCTACGGGCAATATTAAGGTATATTACAAACTATGCGTCAAAATTAATATACCCTTAGAATAGGGTATACAAATTGAAGCTCTCGAACTTTACATATATAAAACCTCGCACCTACTCCAAATCCAACAGTGAGCTCAAGCAGTGGGGTTGCAGCGAGGAAACATAAACATAACAATATAGTTCTACCGAGATGGCATTCATATGTGTGTTAAAATTTTGTAAGGTGCAAAGCTTGACGGGAAAATATGGTTTCAAATACTGAACATCTCTTCGACTGACACTGCGGCCCCACATACAGGTGCTCAGGGCGCCGCTACGTGGCGTTGTGCTCAATTGAGTTACTGTAACATTTGATGATCTTTCAATGAGAAATTGATTGAAAGCCAAGTATGAATCATTTTCAAGTGTGGGTATTAATGGAACTGTGGGTGTTAATGCTTTTTTAAGGTGGGCCTTATAGGAGCTTCAAAGAACAAATAAAGCCCGTGGGTGTTATTTCACTGTACCAAAATACGAAGCGAGTTATTTTCAATTCGATATCTCCTTTTCGACTCGCCTCGATTTGAATAATTATTGAATTCAAAGTAACTCCAAAACATTTCCACTCAATTGACAGTTGTTTCCAATGGATCGGGTTGAGTGTTGTTTTCTTTGGCGCATAAATTAATTTAAGAAATTTATTTATTAGTTTTCTATTCTTCAGAAAAAATGTCTTTAAAATAATTATTACAATCACATTTTTTGTAAATTTTGGATGGTGGATGATTAACTCTGTCGAATATTGAATATACGAAAGAGGCTAAAGCGAAAACGATAACACAAAATAATAAGTGCACTCATCGTGATACCACAGTCTGGGATGGCTGGTAACAAACGGTGCTGGTGAGGTGAATGCACAGCGGTGAATCTCTCACTCAGGCGCTCTCTGTTAACTCTAGCTATTCCGTTTTTCTCAATACGCAGTTATCCTTAGTTCTAATTCACAGATTTTTTTTTCTTTCTCCCAAAATTATTTAAATCAAAATCGAATTTCCTTTTTATTTCAATTCACTTCACTTAGTCACATCTGTAAAGAATCAACCTCCCCCAAAAGAATCTATGAACTTTCTACGGGGCTTTTGTGTATATGTGCTTTTCATATTCATATACCGAATATGGGAAACATTAATAAAAACAAAGTTTATTTTTAAAACAGCTGCAATTGCATTTCATCACTTCACTGTAGCGCTACATTTACATCCAGCTGTAGATGGACTTCCTTTGTCGATCGGAATTTATTCATCATAGCAAATACTAGAATATTACTCAGCTTATTCTAAAATTATTTTCGAATTTTATTAATTAAAATTGCGGAAGCCATTAGTAGCGCCCAAAATGACGCTAAAAGTTGCATACTCTTTATTTGCCCTACAGTCTGACAGGAAGCGAGTAGCGACGTCTCTTTGTCATCGTGATTTGTGGCAACGGTGACTTAAGGGTGAAATTGTTTCATCATGAACTTGACTGTACACTTTATTTACATTCAAAAAGCGATCTTTAGTTGTTGGACACTTGTCAAAAAAAGAAGCAAAAAAAAAAACATGCTATTTAATTTTGAGTTATGGGTATGAATGGGTAAGTATTGCAATCCAATGTAATAATTTAAACATTGGGACTTATCCTAAAATACTATATTTAGGAGCATAATTTTCGTTTGGTAAACATGAAAATAATTACGCGCATCTCTTCAGTTTCTAGTTCCCTTTTGTATTTGAAGCGATTGTATTGATCGTTGCCTCTGTTTACTTAATGTAAATCAAAGACAAAAAGAAATGATGATTGTATGGCCAAAAGCGTTTTTTAATTTCTTTTCTGAACTAATGCAGCTGGCAATTATTCAAAGGGAGACAGTTAAAATGATATGTTTTTAAATGTTGCGCATACGCCCGAGTGCACATTAGCAATGTATTAAAGATGCTATATGAACGGTCTGCTTGATTTTATGTTCATAAATTACAATGGTGGCCGCTAAGATCAATTTATTTTGGCAAAAACAATAATATTCATGAATGGTTTGGACATTTTTATGGGTTGTTACTTGAGACATATTGCGGACAAGCGTCAACTGTGGAGTGGCATGCGAAAAGTTCCGTTTTCAGAACCGAACACATTGAATGAACAAATTTGCATTATTAAAACAAACAAAAGTGCTTTGAAAACTGATCTATAAATGAAAGTGACTTAAATTGTGGGATTTATAACAAAATACCAAATCCGAGTGAAGTCTTTGTGTTTCTTTTTTTATTTTTCTATTGTTTTTAAAAATCCGCTGAAAGAATGATGCTCGCCTATTTTTAGCTTTTCATCGTAGACTACGCATATATGTCATAATGTGTAATGTGAATAATTTTTACTTGTACCACACGGATAAAATGACTCATATTGAGATACAATACAAATACAAATCCTAACTTAAAGTTCTCAAGGGGTACGCCGTAACGGTACATGTACTGATACACGCGCGGAAGCGGTATACCTACTGTCCTTTCACATAGACGTGGTATTTTTTTGCTGTATTCGACTTGCTTCACATTTACTTATTTATTTGGTTGAATTTCTCTGCTCTATATTTTCCTATGATAACCTTTCTTTTCGTATTTTTATACTTCGTATAAGTACAAACAATATCGAATGTTATTTTCATCATCTATTAGTTATTTCACATACATTTTGACATGTGGTACGCTGTACAAGGCGTATTCTGCGGTACAAAATTGTATAGCTACAATACCGCAGCAACGATTGCTGTATACTGCTCCTCTGTGAGCGTCTATATTTACAGTATTAGGATTAGGTACCAGGTACAATTGTCGGTAACCTATACCGCTCTGCTGTGGTGGTGGTGGGAACCTTTAATCGTACCGATTGAATTTTGTCCGACGGAGAAGTTTCTTTCGACTGGGATCATTTTGAACTCTCCTTTTCGTGTTTATCGTCCGAAATTCGACGCCACAAATCCTGAAAGTCATGCTTAAGGGCGTGATTTTATTTATTTTATTTTTTATTTATTTATTTATATTTGAAATGATTATATACTTTAAAATGCAATATCTTTTATAATAGGAATAAGCTCACTAATAACATTTAGGAATTGTAGGTATACCAAACTTAAATTCCCGAAACTTAAAAGGAAACAAATGAAATTTATAAAAGTAATTAAGATGTTCAAATTAAAATCAATAACAGTTGTTAGGAGTTCCAGAATCGGACAGCATTAACGGAAAATTGACGCGCTGATATAAGGCATAAGTATGGAGTCTGAATTAATTGCCACGATCTTCCGTATAAGTGTGAAAATGAAGATAACTCTCAAAAAGATATTTTAGGTAAGATTAGGTTGCGGCAAAGCCCACAGGTGGAGCAGTAGGGATGCAGTTAAGTGGGGATCCCTTTAATCCTGATCATAGCCTCATCGCCATTAAAGAAGAAAAAGGTAAGGTTAGGTTTCCGGGTTGGTGGAACATAGCAACTCTACTACACCAGACCTAGGTCCTTGTGGACCCATTGGGATAATCTTCGGTGGGAGTGTTGACCTCACTGTTCTGGCGTTGGTTCTTCATTATTAGTCTATTTTTCTCTACCACGTTGTCCAGTCGTCTTGATGTCCTTGTAAACCAATAAAGATTGGATAGCGAGACATCTTAAGTGGATTGGAAGAAGTATCTGCCAAGTGACAGAAAATTTGGAAAGATACGGAGAAAGTGTGGTATATCCTCAGGTGTCTCCTTATCACTGCAGCCTCTACAGATGTCGTCGTCCTTGAGGTTAAGTCATATGTCGCAAGTGGTTAGTTATTTCAACCTGTTGTTTGCTTTCATTCGGATCTTGCATTATACTCCTTCTGTGAGATTGCCGAGGGGTAGTTTAACCGACTGGACTGCCTGTTCTTGGTCTATCACATACCCTTTTCTTGCCAGTTCATCAGCTATCTCGTTGCCGAATAAGTCCCTGTGTCCAGGGACCCAGCAGAAATTCGTCTTTATTTCGGCGAACAAGCTGAGATTTTATTTCGGCATCAGATACCACTTTTATGGCAGCCTGGATATCAATAAATATGGTAATATCACTACGTGGCATTGTCTTCATTGAAACCTTATTTACAACTTCAGTGATTGATAAACCTTCCGCTTGGAATATACTGCAGTGATCAGGTATTCTGATCGATTTATGTTTGTAAAGTTCCACAGGCCATATTTCATCTATCTATTAAGAAGGATATCGATTTGCTTTTGTGGGTGGGTTCCCTGATCGGAAACGAGAAAAGAATTGGCATTTCAAAGCCTAAGTAAGGAGGCATGTTTTTTTTTGTGTGCGCTACAGGGATTTCTTTTTTTTTCTATGACACAGTACCCTTATAGTGGAAACCACAGCGCATGCATTTTGCCTGTTGCTGTAAGTAGCTCCTAGCAAATGATTCATTGCCTATTTTTGGGTGCTACTTACTGTATGAAATAATAGAAGGATAGGAAAGAAGTTTGGATGGGATGTTTTCTCCACAGGTGGCGCCTAAATTGCTTTAGGGAGATCTGTTTTTGTTGTGTGTATTCAATTTATAAAAATCATGGCCCTGCTCGGGATTCGAACGCACGACTTGCCAATCACTTAGTGAATACACTACCATCGCACCATTGCCACCTTAGTAGTCAAAGTTGACATTGTCCCCTATGTATTTGTTCAAAATATTTGTTTGGCTGATCCAAAAGGCCGTTTTGGCAGCGGATTACTGCATGTGTAGATGCAGAGGTGGTAAATTGAGGCTTGCAACTCAGCTTTTTGTTAAAAATAATGTCAAGACATTTCGCACTCTCCGCCACGTTCAGCGGTATTGAGTATGGTATTTCTCGTATAAGTGAACAGCTTTCCGTCTGTTCCGTCTTTTGGGGATTGATCCCATGCAAAGTGTCGGTAGCGTGTTTTCTAAAAGTTCTCTCAGGGTTGATAGGTATCCCATCGCAAGCAATACTACGGTTATCTGCGTGTGCAATTGCTTTGTCCGTTTGTTTTTTTAAATTTACCCGTGCTTCATTAATAACGATTACTCAAAATAAGATAGCTTGTGGTGTGCCTGTGTAGGCAGTGCCTCTTAGATCAATAATGCCTAGTGCTGCATGAACATCAATGCTTTCCCCATTGAATGGAAAAGTATATGCATCATGTGTTAAGCAGGCGATAACAAAACTAAACATAAACCGTACCGTGCTATCAAAAGCAACATTGAGCTTTCGTTTACTGGTTGCGTCACAGCTGCAAAGGATTTCTCATCCGTATTATTTATAACATGATGCGTAACATCTTTTATAGTACTTAGATATTAAGATATAAATACATGATTACAATGGTATAAGGAAGAGAGCAGAAAAGGGAAGAGGATTGGGAGAGGATTAGGGTTGAATTGAGAGGGACGAAAAGTAGAGAAAGATTGCATGTTTGAACTGTTTGTAATTAACAATTAATTTGATTTGAGACGGGAGCGAGTTCCACAGTCTAACAGCACTTATGAAAAATAGACGGGAAGAGTTCAAGTAATTACTGAGGTGAGGAATAATATTGATACTTCTGGCGGACCGATTGAAAGAGAGTTTCGTAAACAAATATGATGGAGCTTTAAGATGAATTAATTTATGTAAAAATATACAGTTTCTTGCATTGATGTGTTGCTGCAGAGTGCAACTAAGAAGATTCTTTGAAAAATTGGAAACGTGGTCATGTCGTCGTAGCCCGTAGACATAGCGAACAGCGTCATTAAATGCTACTTGTAATTTACGCTGAGATAGGGAGTCCAAAGCGCTGTACACGATTTCAGCATACGAAATTAAGGGGAGAACTAAAGAGAGTATCAGTTTGCGTCGGGTTTCAACAGGGGTAAAGTGAGCAGAAGGCCACATCCATAAATTCGACCAATAACCACATTTGTATGTTTATAGCCAGATAGATGACGGTCTATAGTAAAGCCAAGGCTTGTGCAGTGATCGACTGCTATAATTTTACTGTCACGGAGCCATATATCAAGTAAAGTGCTTAGATCGAATTTTATTTTTGATATTGCGATGACTTGAGATTTAGCTGGATTTAAAAGTAGGCCGTTAGCAACAGCCCAAGCATTTATTTGATTGAGATCCTCATTAATAGCAATGGACAGTTCATCAAGCTGATGGAATGGCCTGGCCAGATGAAGCTGAACATCATCTGCGTATAAGTGAACCGAAGCATGTAAGCAACATGATGGAAGATCGTTGATAAAAATGGAAACGAGTATTGGACCGAGAATCGACCCCTGGGGGACTCCTTGAAAAACAGGTCTTGGGGCTGAGCATTTCCCACTAGAAATGACCCTTTGAAATCTTCCCGACAGATAATCATTTATGAGCTTACATGCCTGGTCACCAAAGCCAAAGAAGTTTAGCAGTTTCCAACTTGAGAACATCGTGATTTACTTTGTCGAAAGCTTTAGAAAAATCAAGCAGGCAGAGGAGATTCATATGAGCCTTATCGTATTCAATTCTTATATCATCAAGGAGATTTGTCATAGCAGTAGAGCAGCTGTGATTCGCTCTGAAGCCCGATTGTTTCTCATATAGCAATTTGTTATTGGAAATATGTCTTAATATTTGCTTCTCAATTATCTTCTCAAAGACTTTAGAAAGGCAAGGCAGTATGCTTATTTGTCTAAAATCCGATGGAGAGATTGGGTCACGTTTGTTAGCAATGGGAAGTACTCTAGCGATTTTCCAAGACTGGGGAAAAGTAGTTGTAACAATGCACCAGTTGATTATATCAGTGAGATGGGCAATAATATACGGCAAAATAAGTTTGACGAAACGGATAGGTACTCCATCGTCACCAACGGAGTCGGACTTTATAGCCATCACACATTTTATTACTTCATCTTCATTGACTACTTCAAAATCCTCCAGTCTAGGCAAAGACCTTGAGGAATTACTTGCAGAGTTGACTCCTAAGTCACCAACCGAGATGGTTTCACCAAGAAAAATGTCGTTAAGTTCGTCAGGATCGAGAGAACATTGAGTGCCTTTGTTTTTGCAGAAATCAATTTTACTGAGATTGCTCCATAATTTTTTAGACGGTAAAGAGGTGTTAAGTTTGGATGAATAATAATTTATTTTAGATGTTCTAATTAAACAAGTGGCTTGATTACGGGCTTCCTTGAAGGCACTCCAATTAGCAGCTGTTTGACTGTGCTTCCATCGATTATGCTTTTTATTTCTATTTTTAAATAGAGTTAACACAGCTGAATAGAACCAAGGGCAACATGCGTTTTGGACTTTTACCGTCTTAGTGGGAACATTTTGGTTATACAAGGTGGCGCAAAAGTAATCCTCCTATCAGAAAATGCTATAAATTTTGCGATTGGCCCCTAATGTCAGTTCTGTTTTGACATTTGTGTAGTAAACACATGCGAAATACACGTTAATAAACAATGTTACGCTACACTGCTCCAGAACGCGGAATATTGGTGACTATTTATTTGAGCAATAATCGGTCGGTGACTTTGGCACAACGTGAATTTCGTCGCAGATTTCCTACCCGTCCAACGCCTACTGGTGAAACACTGCGACGTTTAGCCGCTCGCCTCGAAGATGTCATGGAAGCGCCGTCGACATCGACCAGACGACGTGCCACGCAAATGGGTATCAGTCGACGGTCTTTACAGCGAATTTTGGTACAAGATTTGAAGATGTTTCCGTACAAAGTCCAGACGGTGCATCAGCTGTTAGCTGCTGACCGCCAATCGCGTCTAACATACGCTCAAGCCATCCTTAATCACCACCAAGAGGAAGATGATTTTTCATTAAAAATAATCATGAGTGATGAGGCCCATTTCCATCTTAGCGGGTACGTAAATAAGCAAAATTTACGCTTCTGGGGCACTGAAAATCCGCGTGTAACCCAAGAAGAGCCATTACATCCGCTCAAAGTCACTGTATGGTGTGCTGTTTTCGCTGGAGGAGTCATCGGACCTTTTTTCTTCGAAGACGTCGCGGGCCAAACGGTTACTGTGAATGGTGAGCGCTACAGAGCAATGATCAACGAGTTCTTTTTGCCGCAACTTGATGAATTGGGATTGGAAAACATGTGGTTCCAACAGGACGGTGCAACGGCACACACTGCACGTGCCACAACCGATATGCTGAAGGATGCATTTCCCGGGCGCCTAATCTCCCGTTTTGGAGATTTGCACTGGCCAGCAAGATCGCCTGATTTGACCGCTCCAGACTTCTTTTTGTGGGGCTTTTTGAAGTCGCGGATTTATGTTAACAAGCCTCAGACTCTTGCAGCTCTTAAAGACAATATCCGTCCACAATGTGAGGACCTATCGCCGGAAGTTTTGGCCAAAGTGATGGAAAATGCCATAAAAAGGGCTCAAATGACAATCAACTGTGGCGGCGGCCATTTGCATGACAACATATTCTCGACTTGATGTAAAAAAAATTAAAAGACCAAATAAAAATAATCCACAAGAAGAATCAAAATTTTTCATTTTTTTTTTAAATTAAAGCCAAAAAACATCGGAAGGTTATTTTTGCGCCACCTTGTATGATTGGACCAACAAATGCTGAAAAGAGCCAACCTTATCATTAGCATTTGCGTGAAGACGACAACTAAGCCAGGGGGCAGAGGCAGTTTCAAGACGCAGGTTGTCAAGGTCAATAGATTTAAAGTCTTTGTAGGTAAAGGATTCACTACTAGCAGACTGTGATAAATTGATGTCGTATGTGCAGAAAAGAAGATCGTGATCAGACAAATCAAAGGATATCTGATCAAACAGAAGCACCGATGACCGATTAGAAAAATCCAGAAGACTAGGAGAGTGATCAGAAGCGAAGCGAGTTGGATAAGTGGTGTTTGCAATGCTCATTCCGACTGAGGACACTAAATCTTTCGCCTGAAAAGCACGTGTATCATTTTTAAGCAAGTCAGTGTTAAAATCACCACAAACTGTGATATGCTCTGATCTTGCACAAAGTTCACTCAGAGCGGAAAAAATGGAACTGAGGAGCAGTTTCGATTTTTATTGTAAACACATGAAATCAAGCATTTGGTGTAAGAGTCACTTACTTCGATTATTAAAAACTCAATGCCAGGTCCACTGGATTTGACAATGACCTTGGCTTTCATGGATGACCTACAATAAATTTGCTAAACCTTCGCCCATCGTATTCGTAATTCTATCATTTCTGTATAGATTAAAATTTGGGATGTCATACAAACTATCACATAAATCAGGCTTGAACCAGGTTTCACAAACACAGACTACATCAATACAAGAATTGGAAAACAAATACTTTAAATAATCCAGTTTGGAAACATTAAGACTTCGTGCATTCAGGTAGCAAACTCTTAAACCCTCACAACGTTTAGATATAATATTAATTAAAGTGGACGTTGACTTTTCATACATATTGTTTCTTCGATTTGCAAAACAATTTAGAGTATATACATATATTGAACAAGCACAAAAAGAGCAAAGGTATTCAATTTAGTGTAGGGAGCAAAGAGAAGGAATATTGGGAGTAAAATAGGTTAACAAAGAGTAGAAAATTGAAAATCAATAAAAATAAAGCTTACAATGAAATGAGGAACAATAAAATATTCATTGATGAATCGCAGCCGCAGCGGCAGCAAGGAAATCTTGAGACTTTTCGATGAGAAAGCTCTTTCCGTTATATGACTTCTTCACATATACGTTTCCGTGTTTGGTTTGGACAGCAAATAGTTGTTTATTTCGTCGGAGATCCAAAGCGCTTTTCAAAAGCGAACGTGTATGTCTCGTCAGACTCTCATTTAGGTAGCATCTATTGTTGGAGACGGAGTCGATGCCTAGATCAAGCGAACAAAGTTCGGTCGCTTGTTGTTTGCGATAGTTGGCGGCTGACATCAGAACAGTGTTTCTCTCAAACGAGCTGCCGAATTTGATGTTGATAGGAGACTATGTGTTGTTGTTAGGCTTTTTGATCCGAAAAATATTAGTAAGGAGAGGCGGCTTGCAGTAGATTGTATGACAAAGTCGGTTGAACAAGATTCTTAGGTATACCGAAGAGTACAGCATCACAAGAGATTTCCTTTTTTGCATGGCACTGCATTGCTTTTGTAAAGCAGTTATTTCAGCCTGTTGGAGTTGCGTATTTGAAATGAAGCTCTCTTCGAGCTGACACGATCAACCATGTTGGTGACGGCTTTGTTTAATTCATCAAATCATTGACTCCAGTTCGCAGAAACTGCCTCAATCTTTGAAAGAAAGTTATTTCGTAGGCTAGTAATCTCTTCAGTAAAACTCAAACAGATACAGTCGGCCTGTATAGATAAATGCTCGGCCAGAACATCAGCAGTAAGGGGAACGCTGTTTGAGGATGCCTGCTTAAGCGCCGGAGACAGAAGAGTGGGTGTTGTTGGTCCTTTAGATATTGTAGCTCTTGTTCGGATGTTAGCAGCAGACATGTTCATACCGAGAGTGCACAACAAACTTAAGATTTAATGAAGTGATTTTTATTAAAATATAACAAAAAATGTCCAAAAAGCGCACAAAAACCAAACGAAAAGCGACTGAGATCAAAATTACTTGAACTCCGCACTAATTTTAGAAAATAAGAAGACTTTTTACACAATTAAAGCTCACTTTAGCTGGACGCGATCAAATACACGTCTTAATCTTACAACATTACAATGATGGACCTGGGTAGTACCCCATATACTTTGCCAGCGGTCGCATTGATATGATTTCCAGGGTTTCCTGCAGTCTTAAAATATTCTATTGGAGATTTCCATAATAAAATGGGAGGGAAGTTGGAAATAGCTAAAGGTTTTCTAGAAATAAATAGGCGATACCTCTTTCTTGCGTTTAAATAGATGAACGTGCCATTTCCCCTAGATGTTAATCGACATTTGAATGCAAACAGAAAAAACAACCATTACTCCAATAAAGTGTCATTCGTGCAATTGGTATTTATACGCCGAAGTAGATTAGATCTTGCAAAAAATTATTGCTATCCACACATTGAAATTAAATTGAAATTCACCTTAACATCAAGGCCTACCAAATTCGCCTGTTCTTCAAATGCCGTGAAAGCCTCTACCACGGCATGTTACTGGGAAGCGCTATCTGATATGACTGAAGAATTATCATGACAGCGCATATCCTCAACTGGTGTAGGTAGTTAAATAAAAAGAAAATTTAATTAAACCAAAGTGTATGATTTTTTCCGCCTCTACTAGGTCGATGATTCTTTCATGCACCCAAACAAAACATAGCCTTCGTTTTTTTCGCTGGTAAAAATCAGAGCTTTGCGGCCTTGTTGTTTTTAAGCTTTCTTGTAGCTGAGCTTTGGAACCGGTTTTTCATTTACTGGACGTGGGCTTTCTTGTCCAATTACTTTCTCTTCATGCTTAATTAGATGCTGCTGTAAATGTTGCTTAGGTAGGTACATCTACTATTCCCTGGACATCGTTTTCAAGTTTCCCTTGCTGTTTGAAGAGCCTGCGATTCGATCTTAAAGCCTGAAGCCAGTTGCTCGACTTCCCGTTAGCTGTGAGACTATGTAAGCCCTCTTCTTTCTACGCAGTAACTGTTTTTGCACCCTTCGCCTAAATCGATACTCCTCCGTTACAGTCTTTTTTATGCGCTGAAAGGTTTTCACATATACATCTGCTGTTACATTTTTTCAGTCGCATACATTACCTGATGAGGAATGACAACTAGGCAATTCTAACATCCAGGTAAGCCTACCATCTTTAAGCTGTCCTGCAAGTTTGCATGCGAATCCGTGGCTTGACACGGCTTGAGATCCCCGGTATCGTAAAAGGACGATCGAACAATTATCAATAATAATGGGAGCATGTACGTGTCGAAATCGTAAAAAAGAAAAAGTCCATAAAACTCCTGGGTCGTCACAGAAATGCACAACAATAGCAATCAATGCGAATACAATGAAGGAGTTAGGGTTGAAGTAATCCGAAAACGGAAATCGGCCGATATTTATTAAGGTCGAAACGGCGAAGCCTACCCAGCGGAACAGCAGGGTTGATGTAAAGTGGAAGGGTAATGGTCCTTTTAATCCTGATGTTAACCTCGCCGTAAAGGAGGAAGACGAAGAAGAAGAACACGCTGACTCTTAATGTATGCCCTACAAGAAAGTTGTCAAAGTCCACGTTCGCCTTTAAGAATGTGTGCACATTTAAGATTTTGAATGCCATTTGGTGTCTGGCTCAACCATGGAAACCTAATGGTACTACGTATAATGATCTGATGATAATGATCTGCTAAAAAATCGATTAGCCGTTGTCTGTTTCATGTCGTGAAGGCTGTGATTACCAGCTAATCACTGCCGCACATGAGCAGACGCATGTCTTCGATCAAAATCAACGCCTCGTTGCGCTTCTTATCGTTCATTTCCAGTTCGTTATTCGAAGTAGCTGTGAAATATCGTCAGCCATATTGTCCTTATATTTTTACACAATTCAACTACATTTGATGGAAAACATTTCGAGATGATGATCGCAAAGAGCTTACGAATTTGATTCGCAGGTGCAGTAACAATAGCCAAGAAACCTATTGTCAAACGACCAATGTTGTTCACATTTCCCTACGAATCTATTGCATCTCTCAAGTGTATGTCCTCCTCGGACCGCAGTTTTGCTTGATTGAATTTAAAGAATTTTAGGCCCTCATTATAGATTTTGATATACATGCCGACCGCATACTGGGAACAATCGACGATAACGCAGCAAATGGCTATCAACATCCTGCGTAATCATCAAACGGTATGCATAGAAGTTCATTAAGCTGACCTTTGTTTGTTTTTTCAACTGAAACACAATACAGAAACTTTATACTGAAACGTGAATAACATTTGAATAACACGGTAACTAACCTGTCGATGAATTCATTATAGTAATTTGAAAGAGATATCCATTCTCTCGACGGCAGAACATGAGTGGATATTGCAGTGCGTCGTGTGAGCGATGGGTCTCATAAACACAATTGGCCATCATCACGCCGCTTCGATAACGACAGCAATTTCATCAATTGTGGGCCATTAAATTGACACTCATGACTCCCAGTGGATATTTATCCGCTGTGATGACCTGGGGATTTTTAACTTCTCTATTGCGGGTAGCTCGGTTCGAAATTTTATCCAATCTTGTTGATGCGGCTCGGGCAGCGGATCATCCCAGGAACATCCAGATAGACAAAGTTGTTGACAAATAATCTTCCCGGTGATCACACGACTGGGGCCAAAAGATACGGTGGGTCATATAATTTTGCGACGTCTGACAGCTGCTTAGTCACCGATCCCGATAGAGACGTACCGCTGACTTTGTACTCGATACAATCGTCTTGACAGAACCAATAGATCCCAAGTGCCTTTGTTTCACGGTCCAAGTTGAGATGGCAGCAGACTTCACGCTCATCTCTTTCACGTTGAGGTTTACAAGCAGCTCGTTTGAGTTTGATTTCCGTTTTCGAAGAACAAACCCTCCACGCTATAGCAGTCGCTGAAGTTTGCCTTGAAGTTCGATGGCACCTTGCGCCGTGAAGACAATCGCCCATATAAAAGGCATGCAAAAGAGGTTTTGATGCGTCTAGGAAATCAGCTTCTTCATCCTTGGCCAGCGTATGCAGGACTTTAATTGTCAGATAGGGAGAACAATTCAAGCCATAAGTGAAGGTCAGCAGCCTAAAAACAGCAGGATGGCCAACGTTGCCCTTCCGTATGATGCGCTGCATGTCCGCATCGTCTCGTTCAACTAGAATCTGCCTATATTTTTCGATGTCGGCCACGAAGATGATGGCCGCTAAATCACTCTGAAGTTTGGGTCCCACATGAAGATAGTCATTTAATGAAATGCCAGATCTTGTTTTTCTTGATGCATTGAAGACGGTTCTCAGCTTTGTTGTTGCGCTGGATTCTTTGTATACACTTTGATGTGGAATGTAGCAAGCACGATGCAGCTCGGCTTCCTCCAGTGATACGGGCTCCATGTGTTCAAGATCCAAGTACTCGGTTATAAACTCGTCGTACAATGCCTTCATTTTGGGATCATTTTCTAATCGAGTTTGTTGATAGTGGAAGAGCTTGTAGGCATCTAGCTTACTATCCGTAATGTTCGTTCAAAATATTCTTCACAATAAAGCTTGTCTTGCGTCAGCACCAAGGTAGAACTCACGTCTTCATGGTCATTGAATCTTCAGACATTCTGCACCAACTCACCTAGGTCGGTTAATGAAGTTGTAGAACAGCTTGTGCCCAACTGCGGGGTGGTTGATGCGGGCAAGCGCCCGAAAATGACCCATCCAAGATGAGTGTTTTACGCTACAGGAGCATTGATGGATGTTCGCTTAATCTCGCCACGAAGTAAAGAGCCATACACATCAGCTCCCAGAATTACATCGATATTCCTAGGCTCGTTGAATTTCGGGTCAGCTAGCTCAAGACTCAAAAATTCATCGAATGGCTGTGAATCAACGCATGCCCCAGGCAGAAGATGCCCCAATCGTGGTAAAATAAGCGCTGGACAGTTGATGGTAAAATCCGCTTCTCGTAGAGAGCTCACAACAATTTTCACCAGACCTGTTGGCTTACCAACTGGCGATCCGCCACCACCAGCCGAGTTCTACGAAGATGTAGCTGCTGCACGGCGAACTCACTGATAAATGATGCCTGCGTGCCACTGTCCAGAAGAGCTCGAAGCTGGATACAGTGTCCTGTAGTTGACCGTACTCCAATCTGAGCAGTGATGCTTTTGTCGACATGTTTGACAAGAAGATTCCAAAATTCCTGGCAGAACATCAGATTGTACTCACCTGCAATTTGAAAGTTCGACTCGCTGGTTGGCATGTTGTCTAAGACCACGACCGCATTACCTACCAGAATGGTCTTTAAGAAATGCAGACTTTGCACATCCGAGAGTGAAATGTCATCGATGACACTGCTGGTAAACATATCCTTAAACGTCAACCAGTGTGAAAAGGATCCATCGAATGTGGGCAACGGAATAAGTGGCAAAATTGACTTTACTGAGTAACCGCGGCCAGCAGTGGAGCGCCGGGAAGTATCTGCCCTCGTACTGTTAGCAGTAACAGATAACTCATCGATAAAGTAATTTAGCTCACCTAGGGCCTCGCAGTAGGCAGCTTCGATTTTCACAGGTCGCTCTTCGGAAAGTAGCCTTTTCAAGTCCTCGCAGTTATTGTTGTCTTCCACCAGTTCAAAGATTTCCTCATGTGCTACTGTGAATTTGGTCCAATAATTTTCGAGCAATTTTCATCCGCCTGCAAAATTCGTTATGTATTTTGCGATGGTTTCTTCGTACGCCAATGACATCGTTTCTGCAATTAACTTAAATAATTTCCGTGATTAAATGAAACCGAGTTATGAAATTCAATAAACTCACCAATTTGATCCAACTGTTACATCCAGGCTAGGATTCGAAAAGATAATTCAATTAATCTTTATTAATTCTCTTTCAATTTAATTCTTGATTATTATTGTAATAATTCACTTATTTAATTTAACAATTCACTTTCACAATTAATCACATTAAATAAACAATCACTTTTCTCTTATTCAATACTTCCACTGTTTTCTCTATACTTTTCACTACAGTCATCTATCGCACTTCTTTATCGCGGTTCACAACTAGAATGTCTTGGGTGCTCCTGCGACATCTATTTATATCTCCTAGTGACACCTCTCGAAATTTCCAGATTCGTTGAGTTTGGAAGGTTCGAGAACAACATAATTATGTATATACTAGTTATTCCACAGCTACTCAAACTCAAACTAGATGGCGCTGCAAGTTGACTAATTGATGCTGAATGACACAGTTTGAGCAAACATGCGACACAACTTTAAGTGTGATAGTGAGGAATCATCACACGGAGTATCACACGGAAACCAAATTAAACAAAATTAAACAAGACCAAATTATGGTGGGTTCCGGGTCCTGTCGGGGTAGAAGGTAACGGAAAGGCCGACGAACTGGCCAGAAAAGGTTCAGAAACACCTTTCATAGGTCCCGAACCTTTCTGCTGCACTCCTAGATCAGCAGCAACGGCAGCAATTAAAAGCTGGGAACATAGAAAATGTATCTATCTTTGGGAAAGCATCCCAGGTCTAAGACAGGCCAAACGAGCCATTCGGCCCTTCAATCAAAATGCCAGCAAATGTCTAAACCTAAGCAGGCATGATATCAAAAACCTAGTAGGTTACCTTACTGGTCACCATGGTTTAAGATATCATCTACACAAAATGAGAATATCAGACTCTCCTGAGTGCCGACTCTGTCTTGAAGAGGACGACTCAGCTGAACACATTTTATGTGAATGTCCAGCCCTTAATGGAATTAGAAAGAAGATCTTTTTCAGGGAGCAAATGAGCCCCGAGGACATAAAGAATTCTTCAACTGGTAAAATTGTCCGCTTTACACGGAAAGTGGAAATTCTACTAGTTTAAACTTTTCTGGCCCATACGGATACGGTACAAAAGATCTCTTAGGTCGAAGTACCCCCCCCCCCCTCCCATCGCCTTGGCGAGCCAGAATTTAAAAAAAAAATCACACGGAAAGCAAAAAGACACCTTTTGGGAAAAAAGAAAGATTAGAGACACATGACGTTTTAATTCCCTTACAAAAGTCAAGAACAATTTGGCAGATGACAGTGTGGAGAGTTTATACTGGTAGGGGTTGCCAATGTTTGTCAGATTTCGGTGCTGCCTGCTTCTTAACAACGACAGTAAATATGAAAAAAAATTGAACTTTACATAAATCTTTCGTTTTACTTTTACTTCTCTAACAATGAATTGTCAAAACTATTTCCGAAACTATTCCCAAGTGTACCGGAACCATATGCTACTATTACTATCCAAGGTTGGGACCTGGGGTGTATTGTTGATAATCTCGCTTCGACTTATTACGACTGGTTGTTGTTCTAACTACTCCGAAAGTGTGCGAGCCGGTAGTTCGCAAAACCTGGTTCATGTCTTCGGTAATTCAGTTTCGTACCACTTTTCGAATTATCGTCGGATGGCGTTGTTCTGACTTCATATTTAACCCCACTTTAATATACCATATTCGATGTAATATGAATTGCTTTCTTTAAATGTGACTTTCATAAAATCTGAATACTTCTTCAAATGCAAAAGGAAATAGAAAAATTAACTCACCAATTGTACAGCGAAGGTTTTCTATAGCTATGTGATTATAAATTGATTGTGATATGGAACTCAAGAATTTATGATATCTTTACATTGAGGGTAATAGGAATTTGTTTAACTGGGTTGAACCCATTCTAAAATAAATAAATAAATAAATATTAGGCATTATCGGCACATACTACGCCGAATCCGAACGGCAAATTTGAGAAGCTTCTCATGACAATTGACACTCTAGGACGTTTGTCAGACGTTCGCAAGAGGTGGGACAGTGGAAAAAATACTCAAGATGTTACTTGGCCCCGGCGGGAATTGAACCGGGGACCTTTCGATTAGTAGGCAGACACACTTACTTTTAAATTCATTTTTATAAACTATTAGCTTATATCAACTTAAATACACACAAAAATGATTAAATCTAACTTGAAATTAACAGGATACTTATTCTAGATTAATTGATCCTTATGCGGACTTAACGCTATCTTATAATTATTGCCTTTCGGCCTAAAAACTATTTTACGAACTAATCTTACATATTATGTTTTCATCGAGAAAATGTTAAGAAAACTCGACATCTTTATCAAATTTTATATTTTTATATAAAAAAGTGAGTGGCACTCGGAGACTGCCGCGGTAAAGCTATTGCATAGAATTTTTTATCTTTTTCTTTTTAGCTCTTTAAGTTTTTCTTCTTTATAAAACGAAAATAGCTAGGTATAAATAATAGGTATAAATAATTAGGTATAAATAGTGTAATTACACACCAAAAAAATTATTCATTCAAAGAGTTTGCACAAAAAGAACGTTATTAAGAGTTTGATCATCGAATTTCGCGCGATGTACCTTTCTATAGATATAATATCATATATACTTTCTCTGCGCAGCACTAATGTGTATTACCTATACACAAAAAAGGTGTGAGCCACGCTGCACTCCCGGTATAGTTAATGTGTAAACATGTATGCTCGTCAGCGTTGCATTAATTTAAATTGTGGGCGTGTCAATGGGCGAATTTCATATAAAAATATTTACACATGAGCATCAAGGGCCCCTGGAGAGTCTATATTAAACATTTCAGCTCCCTAGCTCAAACGTTTTTTGTCGTCCGACCTGAAAATCTGATGATGACGGTGACGCTCGATATTTCCAACTAGCCGCTACCCAGAGCAAAGATGTTTACATATCAAAAAAAAAAAAAATAACGACACGCAGTCTTTGTATATAGAGTTCTAACTTCGAGTATTCGACTTACACACCATCTTACGACTTAAGTATGTCATTAAAAAAAGCTATATTTATACAACCATATTGTAGAACCTTTTCTACAAAATGCTAGTATGCCTTTGAATATGCATATTCGTAGTTATTTTTGTTGTCTTCCATTCTCCTCATTTATCGAATTTATTTTGTTTACTTCTCATGATGGGAATATGATGTGTAGGTGAGAGGGGTGCAGTTATGGATGGTACGAGTATATTAGTTGTTGGTTTTGATGAAGTTTGCGGTAGGTCAGGGGTAGGTATTCATTAATTCATAATCGGTATCAAAAATCTTACTATGTGCATATTGCGATTGCATTATGTTGCACAAATAAATTTCCGAATATTATGTATAAGCTGAATTTTTTCATTTGGTTTTCCACAAACAATTGATTTTGACAGTTTGGACAGCTAAATGTAATTGATTAATGTATTCTTTTTGATACTTTAATCGACACAAACTGTGCATAACTTATATATGTTTTGTACACTGTTTCATGAATAAGGTTTTATGAATCACAGTCGTTCCGCAACACGTAGAGAGACAGGACGGCTAGTTACGGAAGATTATAAGCGATCAAGTGCAATATATTAGTAATTTGTCATGTTAAATTCTAATATACAATTGGGTCAGTAGACTGAGTGTCTGACTCTGTTGTCAGAAGCGTGGGTTCGATTCCCAGCAAGAAAAATTTAATTTTTAATTTTATAATTTATGTGAGAAAGTTTGATAGAGAAAATAACAAAAGTGTAAAAAAAAGTGCCGTACGGTGGTAGGCGATGGACCCCGGAAAAACGGTGGTCCCGCGTACGGGTGTGGGTGTGCCGTTGCGACGCGTGGTGCAAACACGCGAGCTGGCTAAAAAATCATCTGCAGCAACAACAACCGCAGCAAGACCAACAACATCAGGAAGAGCAGCAGCTATAACATCAGCAGCAACAACAACAACAGCAACAATAACGGCAGCAACAGCAGTATATATGCCAAAGGCAGTAGCTGCAGATGAAATTGAATTGGCAGCAACAATACCAACAAAAACAACAGCGTGTCGGTCGTTGACCAGGCGGGTGGTCTCGCAGGTAACAGCAGCAATAAAAGCAGCACCAATGGTAGCAGCAAAATAAAGCTACAGAAGCACCAACGAAAGCTTCCACTACAGCGGTGACACCAGAAGCTGTAAGCGAGGAGTTCAGGCAAGTTGAGAAGAGGCGACGCAAGTTGAAGCCGAAGCCGAATCTTTCGGCCAAGAGAAGGGTTAACTTGGCAGGCCATAATGTGACATCATCGGCGGCTGGAGCCGATGATGATGCAGAAAATTCTAGCTCTTATGAATTTGAGAGTGGCAATGACCGGTACGTCGGAGAAGGAAATTCCTTCAGGGACCTACCGGTTGAAGACGAGGAAGTCGTCCAAATGGACGAAGAAGTGGACGAGGAGGCGCAGCTGGACAAGCTCATAAAAGAGCTACTGGAGAAGCGCGACCAGTTGCGCAGAAAGAAGATGCAGCAACAGCAACAACAAGCTGTGCTTAAACAGCAAGTGCAGCAACAGCTGCAGGAGAAGCAGCAACAACGACTACAACAACAACAACACCAACAACAACAACAAAAGCAACAACAACGGCAACAACAACAGCACCAACAACAGCACCAACAACAAGAACAACCACAACAATCAAAGCAGCAAAAGCAGACTGAGGTACAGCAACACCAGCAACAAAAGAAACAAGCAAAGGTAAGAGTCCCACCTATAAATGTGAGTAATTTTGAAATTACAGATAGCATAAGGTTATGTAAATTAATCACGAAAAATTTTCATGTGAAAAGGCTATCAGCCAGCAAACACATAATTTTATGTGAAAATATAGAGGAGTACCATAGGGTTCGTGCCGCCTTGGGAGAGGTTAAGACCGAATACTTTACGTACACCCCACGGGAGCAAAAGCTTAAAACCGTTGTTTTGAAAGGAATTGATCCCTCAATAAAAACGGAGGAGTTAGAAAAAGAGCTCAAAAATTTTGAAAGCGACGACCTCAAGTTCGTGGGAGTCAAGCCGTTTTCCTCGGCTGTGGCAAGAGGTGGTAACCGTTACTTACCATTCTTCTTAGTGCAGCTTACTCCCGACAGAAAAATTGACAGGCTGCGAAATATCCGCTTCCTGTACTACCACGCTGTTAGATGGGAGAAAATTAAAAGGTCGGATCGCATACTTCAATGTATGCGCTGCCAAAGGTTCGGGCACGCCGCAGCTAACTGCAACATGCAGTTTAGATGTGTCAAGTGCGATAGGGACCACATACATGGAGAATGTCCTCTTGGTAAGGAGAGAGTTGAGGACCGGAGTGTCCTCTCTTGTGTGCTCTGCAGAAACACTGGACATCCCGCCAACTTCAGGGGTTGCCCAAAGTACCAGGAGCTGAAAAAGCGAGTCCAGGCCCGCAAACAGCAGTCTGAAGACAATAGGCGTCAAAAGGGTCGCTCGTTCTCAAATTTTGTGGCACCCAACGTGTCCTTTGCCCAAATGGCAGCTGGATCGGGTCACGCCCAAATAACATCAAACCCACCAAAGGTAGCCCAAAAGGCACCAGAGGTGGACCTGGACTTAAAATCGATCCTTCTGTCTCTGCACGGAAAGATCGATAAGTTCCAGGCACAATTAAACGAACAAGCGGCCCGAATTGACTATATCTATTCGGAGTTGTTTGTAGGGTCTGGTGTGCCATAAATCAAATGGCTACGCTGGATGAGGGAAACTTAAAGATCCTTGCTGTAGAGAGTACGCTCCGGTCTGGCTTTATCCCGCCGGAGGCATTTATTCATATTAATGCAAAAGGGCTGGTACAGACGAGGGATGGTATCCCGGTATTATACCACCGCTACCGCAGCGCAAGAGATAAGCGGCTCATCCGCGGCGAAAACGTCGCCAATGCTCATGAGCTCCTCCGTTTTAGTAGCGCAATAGCGGAGAGGGATAAATTCGACAACAATTCGCCGAATTCTAGTGGCTTTTTGAGGGGGGAGGGGTCAACATGCCCTCCCAAGACGGTGCGTTACTCTAGGTAACATCCTCTTAGTTTATAAGTTAGAATAAGTTAGCTAGGGCGTTTCTGGGAGAGGCCGGGCTCGCCGGCTTGTGGTGGTGCTTTCGGGAGGTGATAGATTCTGTAAGGTATCAGTCGGCTCACGGAGGCGCGTGTGCACGTTGACGACTGCCAGGCGCTCAGAAAGCAATTGGGATTTTGACCACTTGTTTCGTAACGCAACGAGTGATCAGAATCCTAATTATAGTTAGAATATGTTAAGTAGTTTAAGTAAGTAGAGTAGGTAGTTTGTAATTTGTTTTTTTTTATATAAAAATATAAAATTTGATAAAGATGCCGAGTTTTCTTAACAATTTTCTCGATGAAAACATAATATGTAAGATTAGTTCGTAAAAAAGTTTTTAGGCCGAACGGCAATAATTATAAGATAGAGTTAAGTTTAGGGCGTCCGCATAAGGATCAATAATCTAGAATAAGTATCCTGTTAATTTTAAGTTAGACTCAATCATTTTTGTCTAGTATTTAAGTTGATATAAGCTAATAATTAATAAAAATGAATTTAAAAGTAAAAAAAAACTTAAAAGTAAGGTTTTATGAATAAAGGCTGGAGAATTATTTAAACACTGCATAAGAAGACATGCAATCATTTCGAGATGTTAACGCGAATTATATTGAAGAATGCTCTAAGTTGTTTGCGTTGATGGGTGTGTGGAGTAGGTAGGGAACCGGCACTAGCGGTTGGCCACTTCCACTCCAAAAATTAGTAATAATTGCTGTAGTTTATATTATTTTTTATAATATCCACGGTTGAAATATCCCACCTTCAGAATATCCTTTTTTGTGAGTCGAAGAGGTGTCCAGAGTTTTAATTTTTGTGAGTCTATCCGAGAAAAATATCATCCCGCAAAATTTCCTATGCAAAAAAATTTCTCCTGATCCCATGGGTTGATCGCTTACCTGGTAAAAGGGTTTAAAACTCTGATAGTAAGGTTGTGTTTTAGTGATTCAACGATTAGAAAAAATAGTATCAGTGCTAGAAATGGGGTGCTGACCACTTGCGCCCGATATAATGCAAATTTCAGTTTCAGGAAGACCGAGTACCAAAGAAATTAAGTATGTATAGGTAGTTTAAATTTATCTTTTGAAGAAGGTACAATAAAGAATGTAGGCACCCACATGTACAACATTTTAAGTATTGAACTTCGTCAAGCGCATGGTTAGGCATATTAATACATTTTAAAGAAGTAGGACCCCAGAAATAATATAAGTTTTGTAGGTAGGTAGGTACATATATACAGTGAAATCTTACTTGAGCGGACATCAATGATACAGGATTTGGTCTGCCTAAGGGAGTTGTCCATTTCAGGAAAATTAAAAGAAATTATCCATCGTTAAGCTAAGAATAAGTCTTCATTTTCACTTATGTATTTATATACACAAAAAGATGATATATTATTTGTTTGTTTTGATGGAAAATTAGGCAAGGGTTTGTCAAGGAGGTGTATATCAGAGTTTATCTACTTACAGTGACTAGTGACGCTCTCCACGTGTTCCTCTTTTGTTTACAATTTTAAGTACCGCTAGGTATGTTTCACATACATGAAAAATAGACGTATATAAGAAATATTAATTGTTAAATGCAATGTTAATCCTGTGACGGACAGTAATGCTCGGGTCGAAGACACCGGAAATCTGGCACGTTTCTTGGACATTAGGACAAAAGCTTTCAAGATGTTCTACTGCGGGACTTTTGTTTGTTGGCGGAGATTTGAACGGTAATATGGCACCAGGAACTCTCCGGGTGAGGGTAGCCTAAGCACGTGCAAGTCATAAGGTCTTATCGTTCTCAAACAAAGCCATCACCTGGTCACTTACGACAATGGCGGAAACGAAACCCAGATTGATTGCCATTTGGTAGCACGTTTCATGAAGCCTCGGGTTAAACATTGCAAAGTGATCCTAAAACAGGCAATCGCCCAACAAAACCGCCTCCTCCTAAAAGAAATTTGTATGGCGGCGGGGACGAACAGAACTAAACAAACAAAAGTGTTTGTGAGAATCAAATGGTACAATCTGGACAAAAAAAGGTCAAGCATTTATTGCAAATATGCAGAATTATCTCCATCGCATCATCAACAAAGCTGTCAATACGGCAAAGAAATATTTTGGTCGGCAGATGAAGAAAACAGTAATTACTAATTGGTGACATAAAAGTGTCTTTCAAAGCTTAGTCAAAGTACTCCACTAATTATGGAGATGAAAAAGGTCAATCAGAATACAGACTTTGCAAGAGGCTCGCAAAGAGAAAGTGCACTCAAAAGATGAAGTTTGTGGAGGGTCTGTATCGGTAGCTAGAAGAAAATTCTTCTTCGGCTGCTGATAGAAACCACACTGAGAAAAAAATCAAATAGATTCATTGTAAAATCAAACAGAAATGACCCCGATTTCGCATTGAATCGATTTGAAATTAATTCAAAAGGAAATGTATTCAATTATTTTTGAAAGAAATTTAACGTAAAGATGTTTGATTTATTTTTTTTTATTTTAAATTGAACTTTTTCTATTTGCCTTGATTTACTTCGTTCAATGTTGTTTCAAATACATAGAATTATGATTATAATTTTCTAAATATTTATGTTTGATTCCAAGACGTTTATTGTTAGAAAAGAATAACCTTAAAACCAGTATTATCAAACAGAGACAAAGTTATTTCAAACATTATTATTTTTATTTATATTAAACTCATTCTATTCAATTTAATTGAATAGTTAGTTGGAAGATTGAAGTTTTTCTTTTGTTATAAATTGATATTTTGATAGAAATTGATTCTTTTGACTGAGACTCATCGATTGAGTCAAAAACATCGGTCAAAACTACAGTTAATAATAAAAAGGTTGTAATTTTGACAGAATTGTTTGACTTAATCGATAAGTCTTAGTCTAAAGAATCATTTTCAATCAAAATATCAATTTTCAAGAAAAATAAAAACTTCCTTCTTCCAACTGACGATTCAATTTATATTAAGGGTTTCCCTGTTAATCTCCGCAATGCTTTATTTTAAGATCCCTGAGAAAAAAAAATATGTATATAATTTATACCTATCCAAAACTTTTCTTCTTTCATAGCTCTACAAATGTGAGTTAAATAGGGATGTACAAATTTCTTTATCAATAAGTAAAAAAAAAACAAATTTCATCATTTTGTTCACAAAAATTTATTTCTGAAATAACATTTTCCATTATTAATAGTGTAAGCGTGTAAGGGAGGACTTGTAAAAAACGAAATATTTTTTACATAAAAATTTTTAAGCTTTTTACCAATTTCATAAGAGAATGAGAGTCAATTTTTTTAATTTCAATCTGATAGTAATATACATACACATCGTTACCATCAGTTAAAAGTAAAATTATTGTATATACTTTCAGGACATCTTATGAATATGAAAAAGAAGATAAATAATAGTTTTGTTTATAAGTCGTTCCCTTACATTCGACTTGATTTAAGGACTTGTACGTTCTATCTTTTAAGTCGGATTCAATAATTAACTCTGATTGTGGAAGTGAGATTTGTGAAGTTGTTTTGAAATAAGTCAAACGTATTTCATTTATATCTATTCCATGCTTATATTTAACAATACATTCCGAAAATTTCAAGGAAGCTTTTTTTGCTAAAGCTAATGACGTTATACTTTTGCAGTACTTTTTTGATTGTTTATGTTTTGTTTTCATTATTCATTACATGCATACATAAAACAATGTAAAAAAAACAAACAAACTTTATGGTTATCTATTCTTTTTTATAAATTAATGGCTCAATTTTTGGTATAAAATCCTTCATTTCCTCCGGCGTAGGATATTTAAGCCTATCAAGTGTAATATCGTTTTCTAGAAAACAAAATAATCCAAAAACAAAATCTAATTGTCTCAGAAATATTTATTTTTCCAGTCCCTTAAAAATTCCAATAATCCTTGATAACCTGGCAGCAAAGGATCGCCTTCAGCACCATCAATTTCAAATTCTGTTGACTCCACAGTCAACCGTATTTATGTCGTTGTAGAAAATAATATTTTCTGCTGTAAACATTTTTAAGTTTACATTATTTAAATCGATGTTTTCCATTGCGTCTTTGTTTTTTCTTTGTTTTGTTTTTACTTACAGAGTTCCCGATAAATTTTCGATTTAGATTTAAATCACAAACAGCATACCTACCTGACCGAACTTGCACGAAAAACTACTTAGAATGATGAAGATGCCAAATTCACTGACGCCGCCGCTAACTTACAGTTATGCGGTTACAGTTTTGTATTTAACTTCGTTTGTTTTCATGGTACGAGTAATATGCTTTGAGTTGAAATCAAACATAATTTATTCAATTTCACTTTTTTCAAAAAATGTCAAGTTCATTCGTTCGTTTCAATACTTGAAACAAACTCATTTATTGTCATTTTATATTCGAGAAGTAAAATAAATATGAATCCTGCTGATTTAAATACACTATACTTAAAAATAATTGTTTATACCCTATTCTAAGGGTATATTAATTTTGACGCATAGTTTGTAACATACCTTAATATTGCCCGTAGACCCCTAAAAGTTACTATATTTATGATCAGCAGCGATAGTAATGTCGATCTAGCCATGTCCGTCCGTCCGTCTGTCGGCAAAAATTAGGCCTTTAAACTGGACCTAGAGAGCTGAAATTTTAACCATATACTCTCTAGGGTCCCGAAATAATCAAGTTTACGAATTTTTGAAATCCGCCCACAGACACGCCCACAAACTCAAAAAAACAAAATTTTGAGCTAGAAAGCTGAAATTATATATGATCTATGACTCCTAAAACTGCTCGGGATAAAAATTTTTCAAAATCCGCCCACTGACACGCCCACAAATAAATAAAACAATTTTTTTGAAAATTCAAAGTTTGAGCTAGGGAGCTGAAATTTATAATATATACTCTCTAGGGGCCCTTTATGCTTATGTGTTAATTTTTTTTTAAATCCGCCTACTGACACGCCCACAATTAAATAAAACAATTTTATTGAAACACCCAAGTTTGAGCTAGGGAGCGTTTTTTTTTGATAAAATCCTTTAAATGTTATATAACAAAATATGTAGAGCGTTCTTAACAATTCAACCATACTTAGACTTTTGTCACGCCCACTTATGAGGGATAGGAATAAGAATAGGGTATCCAACAGTTCGCCCAAGCGGACTGTAGCCCGTCCCTATGTTTTTTTTTTTATATTTAAATACATAAGAGGTTGGATTAAGCCGGTTTCTATTTGCAATTTTTAACTAGATTTCAAATATGCTTCTATTTGAAAAAACTCATAGTACATTTTTCTCAGTGCAGGCTGTCCACGAACTCCGACAAAGCAGCTTGAACAGGAACACAAAATTTTTTCAAAATTTGCCGCTGAGAGAAGGAGGAATGCCCAGGAAATTCGTTCGCCAAAGTTCATCAACAATGCTCAATGGCTGCTTCTTGTGGATGACGAAAAACTACTAATTGAACAGTTTCCTCGGATATATTTTCCGAAAGCCGTTTCTATCACTGAAGAAGTAGACATTACTGTTGAAGAAGTAAGGAAGGCGGTCAAAGACTTCAAAAATCGAAAAGCAGTTTGGCCGGACAAGATACCCTCTGAGTTCTGGAAAGAGATGGCAGCAGGGTCCCAATGGCTCATGATTCTCATCTCCAAACTGATGAGTGGCGATCCATTGCCTAACCCGTGGAGGGAGAGTTGTCTTCTTATTTTGTACAAAGAAAAATGCGATACGCGAGACTGATGAATACGTCTTAAGTCCAATCATATTGCCCTTGCTTATCTGCTTGAAGGAAAAGTGACGGACCCTAATTGGTATCAGTTATTTTTTGCTGGCGATGGATTAGCGAGGCTGAATGAATACTGAAATCAGATTTTATTAAATTTTTCATTTCAAAACTTTTCGTCCCTTCTATCATCCCCCTCATCATACATGCTACTTGCCGAGGCGACGATGTGATGTTAACCCCCACAGCATTTTGGGCGCCTTAAGACAATATATTCAACATTTCAGCTTTCTAGCTCACAAATTTGTTCTTTTGAAATGGTGGGCGTGTCAGTGGGCGGACTTTAAAAATTCTTAAAATTTATTATTTCGGGCCAATAGAGAGTGGGTATATGGTTTAAATTTCAGCTTTCTAGCTCCAGTGTAAAGGAATTAATTTTTGCCGACGGGTGGACGGACGGACATAGTAGATACACATTACTATCGATGCTGACCACGAATATATTACAAAAAACTGCAAAACGACAGGTTAATATTAACGTAGGTCATCAATTCGCTAATAGATAAATATACCTATCCAACAACTATTTCTTTGAATAACACGAATTGAATATTTCCGAATCAAATACTGAAGAAATGATATAAATCGGTACATTTTTGAACGAGATACAGCGAAAATAGCAAAAGTCTAAAAATCCATAAATTCATAATTCCTTATTTGATGGAAAATACCGAAATTAGCTTTTATTCAATTTTTCCTTTCAAACGAATCGCCTCTTTTATCATACATTCTACTCGCAGACGACAAAGCCAGATTTCTAATTTTCCATCATATCCCTCTCATCCTACATACTATTTGTCGAAGCGACGCAACAATACAAACCATCAAAAGTATTCGGCTGTTACAAAGAAAAATAAATACTTACATAATATCAGAATGATTCGATAAAGAGAGACAGCAACATTTAAGACACAAACCTTCAAACGCCACCACTTTTGCTCCCGCGTCTGTCGAGTTTGCCGTTTTCGAATTCGTGTTGATGAGACTACTATAAACTCTATATACAATGACGCAATTGTTCTCTAACGGTCCCCCATCTACGTACTAACCGCGCCCTACGTCGTTTAATTGCGGTGCTCTGACGAGAACCGATTAACTCACGTGGCTAAATACCTATACATCTTTATACTTTCTCACAAACAGCTGCTATATTTGTGAGAAAGTATGTGGTGTTAGGTTTTATTTTCGTTACGGAATTTCCTGATTCGGTCGCCGCGCTCAAAGCCCGTGAAAAAAGCTATAGCAATAGCTTAAAAACAAATTACAAACTACCTACTCTATTTACTTAAACTACTTAATATATTCTAACTATCACCCCTATCACAGAATCCGTCGTATTCGGAATTCCGCTACGAAGGATCCAAAATTTCGTGGTAACAAACACATAAATGTCAAAATCTTAATTAATTAGGATTCAGTCAAACCATTTTCCAAGAATCTCAAAATTTGTAGCAAATATTTCCACTATGATGAATTCTGTGATACTATCTTTTTTAGTTCGTAGCAAAATTCCGAATCCGACGGATTCTGTGATAAGAGGTTATAATTAGGATTCTGATCACTCGTTGCATTACGAAACAAGTGGTCAAAATCCAAATTGCTTTCCGAGCACCTGGCAGTCGCCTGACTGATGCCTTACAGAATCAATCACCTCCCGGAAGCACCACCACAAGTTGGCGAGCCCGGCCTCTCCCAGAAACGCCCTAGCTAACTTAGTCTAACTTATTAAACTAAGAGGATGTTACCTAGAGTAACGCACCGTCTTGGGGGGGCATGTTGACCCCTCCCCCCTCAAAAAGCCAGCAAAATTCGGCGAATTGTTTTTCCGTGTCGAATTTATCCCTCTCCGCTATTGCGGTACTAAAACGGAGGAGGTCATGAGCCATGGCGACGTCCTCGCCGCGTATGAGCCGCTTATCTCTCGCGCTGCGGTAGCAGTGGTATAATACCGGGATACCATCCCTCGTCTGTACCAGCCCTTTTGCATCAATATGGATAAATGCCTCCGGCGGGATAAAGCCAGACCGGAGCGTACTCTCTATGTACATTTCATTGGGGTAGTAAGCCCCAAAGATCAGGCTATTGTCGCTGGCCATCGCCCTTGCAACGTGCCTTCGAGTCACCTTAATAAGGAAATTGTCAATCCTATTCAACTGAGCCCTATCGTATAGGACCTTGTTGGGATAGTATTTTATATAGTTGGATTCAGGCGTTCGGAACAACCGGACACAGGTCCTCAGACATTGTCTCTCCAAAACCCGAATCTTTTCCATATAACTAGGCGCTATATTAAACCACAATGGACAACCATAAGCGATGATCGGCCTTATAAGGGCCACGTAGCTGACCTTCACTCTGGAGTCAAGTTGATTGCTATGAAACAGTCTCCTTGTCAGAGCATATTCATGGAGACGAGTGCGAGTTGTTTTCATTCCAAAAGCGGGTAGACGCGGTCATGAAACTGCGAAAGATTTCAGACCAATTAGTTTGACCTCCTTCGTACTGAAGACAACCAACCAACACAACCTAGACAACCACGTGAGAGTGGCAATAGAAGCTTCACTCCTCTCCAAATCTCAACACGCATAACTCAAGGGAAGATCTACAGAAACAGCTATTCACGAGGTAGTGCGTACGATAGAAAAATCCTTACATTACAAAGAATACACCTTGGCTACCTTCCAAGACATAGAAGGAGCCTTCAACAACGTACACACTGAAGCAATTCTAGAGTCCCTGAGGGAGCTGGGAATAGAAAACCATCTAAGTCAATGGATTGTTTCCATGCTCAGCACTAGAATCATTCAAACAGCTTTAGGAAACAGCAATATAACCAAATATGCCAGGAGGGGAACAACTCAATGAGGAGTCATCTCACACCTACTCTGGCTCCTAGTAATGAACAAAATCCTCATAAGTTTAGACAGAGAAGGAATCAAGGTAGTCGGGTATGCGGACGATATGGAGATATTGGTGTCAGGAATGTTTCCCTCCGTGATTAGCGAAATCATGGAGAGTGCTCTAAGCAAAGTTAGCACTTGGGCGAAAAAGTGCGGTCTGGGAGTCAACCCGGCGAAAACTGTGCTGATGCTCTTCACCACCAAAACCAAATTACCTGACTTTACGCTTCCTCGCCTAAACGGCACACCACTACCCCTTTCAACCAGTGCCAGGTATTTAGGAGTTATCCTAGATCCTAAACCCAACTGGAAAATAAATATAGAACACCGGGTAAAGAAGGCATGTATAGCCTTCTATGCCTGCAGCAGAACCTTCGGCAAAAAGTGGGCCTGTAACCAAAATTGACCCTGTGGGTGTACACAGCCGTGGTACGACCAATCCTCACGTATGGGTCAATAGTATGGTGGACGGCTCTAAAGAAAAAGTACAATATAACCAAACTTAATAAGGTACAAAGAACGGCATGTATAGGAACAACGGGAGCTCTACGGTCAACACCGTTAGACGGACTCACAGTCTTATTGCATCTTTTACCTCTTGATCTACATATAACAAACATCACAGCACACAGCGCGATCAGACTCAGAGAGTCTGGATGCTGGACTGCGAAACCCTACGGCCACAGTAGTATTCTAGATTCTCTACCTAGAAAACTAGTTCCGCCTTCAATAGACTACATCATTCCCAGAATGTCGTTCACAAAACATTTCGTCGTTCAAAACCCTACTGGATCAGAATGGCAAAATGGACAAGTGACAAGGGATTTCGATCAAACAATCTACACCGACGGTTCAAAAATGGACTGCGGCGTGGGTGCGGTAGTTTTTTCGGAATCCTTACACATCGCAAAATCGTACAGACTTCCGGATACTGCAAGCGTCTTCCAGGCGGAGCTACTGGCTATACGTGAAGCCTGTCGCCAGATCAAACTTCACTCAAACATAACACCGAGGCAAAGGATCGCCATACTTATTGACAGCCAGGCTATATCCTCTAAGTTAGTATTAGAATGCCGTAATGAGCTGGCCCTGCTTGATAAGTTCAAGGTTACCCTGATCTGGGTTCCAGGGCACAGTAACGTTTATGGAAACGAACATGTCGACGAACTGGCCAGGCAAGGCTCAGCTCTTCACTGCTCTCTGGCGAATTAAGGCAAATATCACCGCAGAAAGCCAACCTCAGATGGAGCAGGCTGACTGCATGCGTCATATCCAGAAAAACGTGGCCAAACTACAACAAGGCAAAAACAACCAACCTTCTAGGTAGAACTCGAAAAGATATTGCAAGAATAACAGCGATCATCACGGGAGACTGGCCTATAGGTGACCATGCGGCCAAGCTGGGCATCCCATACAATACACACTGCCGCAGTTGCAAAGTGACAACTGAAAAAGAAACCCTAATTCACTTTTTATGTACCTGCCCGGCTTTAGCTAGGACCAGACTACGAACATTGGGAAGCCCTTTCTTCAATACACTTGAGGAAGTCTCCGAGAAAAGTATCAAGGAACTGATAACTTTCCTGAACTCCGCAGGTTGGATTTAGCCTCCCCCACCAATCGATAATACCCAGGTTTACGTGAGTTTGTGGTAACAAAACGGCACTCAGTGCTAATTGGGTTTGTCTTATCAAACCGCCACACCTACCTACCTACCTACCAGAGCATAAGCCTTCTTGGCCCCAGCAAGACAAGCAACTATATGTCTATCAAAATATAGATAGTGGTCAAGCCAGATACCCAGATATCTAACTACGCTTCTCACCGCCAATAGCTGCCCATTGTGTCCAATAATGGCCAATTTCTTCCAGTTGTTTCTGGTATCCCTAGAGGCCCCAGCCAATGGTGTTCTGAACAAGATTGTTTCCGTCTTCTGAAAGTTGATTTTCAACTTCCAGTCATCGCAATATCCCTTAATTTGAAAAGGAATGTTAATGACCTCGATTTTAGGACCTGATCTGTATGCCACCAAATCATCGCCATACCCCATACGCTATAGCATGTCTGAGTGAACCCACCAGATCACTCGTGTAAATATTAAACAGGATCGCAGAATTGACCACCCCTGCTGTAAACCGTTTTCAATTTCAAACACTCTGCTCGAAGTCACGTTGCCACAGTTGACAACGAACTTCTTTCCCATAAGCATATTATAAATTACGTATAGCAAAGGTTTGTGCATTCCCCGCCTGGTTAACTTGTAGAAAAGTCCCTCTAACCATACGGTGTCGAAAGACTTCTCAAAATCAACCGGACAACCACCCGTGCATTGGTTCTTGCATTTATTCCACTGAATGTCGGAAACCAGTTTCGACGCGGCATGAATAGTGTCATGCCTCGCCCTGAAACCAAACTGGTTGTCCGGAATTATGTTATTGTCCTCGACCCACTTTAACAGGGCTCTATTGACAACCTTTTCAAAGACCTTGCTAATATTCGGAAGCAAACTAATTGACCGCAGATTGGCAGGGTTCGTCCTATCTTTACCTTTTTACGGGATAGGGTGTACCACAGCTACCTTCCAATGCGCCGGATAATGTGCATTATTCAGCGCATTGTTAAACAACGTGGTGAAAATATCTACAGCCTCCAGAGGCAGGTGTCTCAATACGACGTTTGGGACACCATTAGAGAAATCAATCCCGGGACCCCGGACGATTTTTGCTCTTAAACGATCCCGGGATTGCCAGTCACCAATCCCGGGATTTTCGGGATTGAAGACACTAAACTTTTAAAACACAAATTACATGTTTCATACATATGTATATGGCCTTTCCACAGGCTGTACATGCGTGTTTTGTACCCAGAGATGTTTGCACACGTGTAACTCGTATCGACCGATAACTAGCGCGACACTGCGAACACGCCACTATCCCCTCCTGATTGTCGTTAACGCCAGACAATGCGTTTGTGTGATCAGTTAAAAAATTACGGTTATGTGAATAACAGGGTGGGTATGTCATACCCAGCCACACTCTCGACTGGTTAAAGGAGAAAGAGAAACAATTTCAGTTATCAGTTTGGTTTCTATTGTGTTTGTGGTGTTCTCGCATGCGTTTTAGATAAAGTACTAGTCCCTATAATTATTGTGTGATTTGAAAAATGTCAAGTGAAACTAATTTTAGCATCAAGCATAAAAAAGATTGTGAATCTGACCCGTCACCAACAGTTTCGCATCATTTTCACACATCAAAAGATGGAAAAAGTGCACAGTGTAAAAATTGTAAGGCTGTGCTGAAGACTTTGGGAGGTTCAACTAAAGGCTTACACACGCACTTATTAGCCATCCATAAATCCAAAGTATGAGGTGAACTGAGATTTGCTTCGACTAGTCGACAATCAAGAGATAAGCAAACGGCAGGACCACCGATTAAACGCAAAATAGATGATTACTTTTTAAAACTGATACTGACACCCTGGATAAAGTTTTGTCACGTATGACGGCTTTGGACGGATTGGAGTTTGTCACTTTTATTAAATCAGCAGAGTTGAGAAAACTGCTAAGAGCGCTACGTCCAATTTATGGTCGTCATAATCGTCCTAGCAGATCAACAATTGAGCGTCTAGTGGAAAAATTTGAATCCACAAGCACAGTACAAAATGTTCCCGTGCCAATGAGACAAAGAAGTGCCCGTAGTGTCGAGAATATTGCTGCCGCTGAGGCCTCAGTTGAAGAAAGCCCAAATGTGTCTCTCACACGTCGTTCTCAAGCGTTGGGCATCTCTGTGACGTCGTTGTGGCAAATTTTGCGAAAAGATCTTGGCCTACATCCTTACAAGATTAAATTGGCACAAGAACTGAAGCCGCTTGACCACCAGAAGCGTCGTATGTTCGTGAATTGGGCTGAGCAACAACTTGAAAATGATTCGGATTTTCTTCGAAAAATCATCTTCAGCGATGAGGCTCATATTGGTCAGGCAACACACGTACTCCATGAGTCATCATTGCATCCCGACAAAATTACGGTTTGGTGAGGTTTATGGGCCGGCGGCGTTATTGGGCCGTACTTCTTCCGTGATGATCAAGACCGTGTAATGGATGTAATTTCTTTTTCAGTTTTCTTCTGAGTATCGAATAATTCAAATTATCCACGGTACTCCAACCACTCAATTCACTCGGTTGAACCCCTTTTTCAATTTCCATTCAACCCCCTCTATCTGCGAACCCATCCGCACAAATAAAATCACAACTCGATTCATGACAGGCAGCGCCAACGGGCGCACGCAAAAGTCAACGTAGTAGCCGGATGCCTGACAGACCGTCGCGTATAAAAATTACAACGCCATAGGCAGAGTTCTTTTTTCGCGATGGCCGTCGTCGGCTCCAGTTGTCAGTGATTTCCAATAAAATATATCCAATCTAATTGCATCAGCGGCATGATTAAATGCAGCAGAATAAATCGTCAAACATCGACACGATACTACACGTATAACAGGTGAGTCTCATCGTGAGAGCAATATTTATTACCATTCCTCCACGCTACCACATCCTGTCCGACCATTTTCTCGAATTCCGAAAATTAATTGTCGAAACTTCTGTCTAAGGTGACGACGAGCAATTTATACGAGTAGAAACAAATCCGCAGCAACGTGCAGAGCAACCAGCAATCAAACACCAGGCGCAGGCACAACGTCATTCTTTCGACGACGGCCATCGCAGGGACATTTTCTTGCCCAGGCGGGATTCTTTTTGGGAAACCGATCACCACCTTATCCCCCCCAGAGAAAAAAAAGCACACATTTACCATCTCATGTGGACAAATGCAGAGAACAACATCTAGGAAATAAAACATCTTCAGAACATCGAAGCAGATCACGGCTTCGAGTCCTACGCATAAAGTTAATGCAGAGAACAACATCTACGAATCAATCGAATACCTGTTTGGGTATTCACGTCCTCCAAAGGAGGCCCAAAACGAAAAGCAGGAACACCAGCAACGCGTCGAGATAACGCACGCTAATTTAGTGCGCAACAAGCGAATCTCCAACGTCGGACCACGGGCAGCCCTTACGTACATAGTACACACCGTGACGTCGTTCCCTCGCGAATTACAACACCCGTACTCACGGACAGCACCCGTTAATTCGGACAGCGCCAATCCATAGGTATACAGGTTTTAGATTCAGTTAACTTCTACGGCATTTGGTGTACAGATCGTTCGAGCGCTACGCAATCCTCGCGCCGGTGACATTTCGGTTATTGTTCTTGAATTTGCTTAATCTTTTCCCTAGCATATAGCAGAAGCCGCCGACATCCAGAAGCAGTGCACTCCTTCGGACCCCGGCGTGGGCATACACTCGCGTTTATTTACAGGAAAATCCATCGTCCGTGAACCATCAGTGTAGGATCATCCAGAGCTCGAACTCTCTCTAAAAATAGCGAAAGTTAGGCATAGTGTTTTGTGATTTAGTGCACGACAAATTAATTCGTAATAAGTCTAGCGAATCTGCATAATCCAATTGGGACTGCATGCAAAAGCTTACACCCCGACATCTGTGGGCCAGTAGGAAACCTAGTTTATAGCGGTGTGAACTCAAGTACACGAACCGAGGAACACGTACCATAACGTGCGCCTCCTTTGACATCATCCACCGAGACCGTGGTGAAAGTTGCGAATACGCACACCCATGGTATAGGAGCTTCCATTGTAGGTAACATTTATGTAAGCCGAGACACGGCCATACTATAATTGAGTAAACGAGTATCTGCACTAATAGGGATTAGTTTCAGCTAATATATTTCCATTTCTTTGAACCTGCCCAGATTGATGAACTATATTAACATAAAATATTAGCCGCGTTTTATTATCCCAATGATCTTGATACGGATCCGATCTGATAATAAAACGATCTGGATCATCAGTGGCAAGTTGTGGCAACAGTTGTTTTTAACACATAACTGACGATACCAGGTATTTCAAGTTTCGATTGGCACTCAGCCATATTGCAAATATACGGTACAATGTGACGTCACAATATGATCGCTTGTTGTGTCGGGGGTGTTGCCATTTGAATACAAATCAACATACATTTTGCACTCAATATTTTTTTTTCAGAAACTATGTTCAAATGTTATGTTCATATATGCAACATATTAACAGTATTGTACTGCTAATATTTCCATTAATTTTTGTGTATTATATTACGAAGCAAAACGTCTCAAAAGTCGCAGTGGTAAATTATTCGAATATGAAAATATGCTAATTGATTTTTTGTGTTATTAATAGTGTTTCATATTTTGGTCTGGCAATATTATTGTGTTCCTATAATTTCCTATAATTTAAGCTGTGTTTTATTATCCATGCGGATCTAGATCTGGATCAATTTAATACGTAAAACAAAAACAACACAGGATCTTGCTATTTATCGGGATCATTAATCGTGATCCAAAATGTAATTACAAAACTCACTACCTGTTTTTTCGTGGCGTTGCTTATTTAAATTATAGGAAATTATAGGAACACAATAATATTGCCAGAAATCGTCGATGTTCTTACTCCATTCAAACTAGCTGTTGAAGCAATCTGCCGCCAAGAATCAAATCTGTGTACAGCTGATGCAGCATCCATCAACACAATATTCTGGTGAAGTATTGTTGTCAGCTAGTCAAGCTACGATAAAAAAAACGGATAAAATAACGTTACGCTGTTTTTTATTTAAAAAGATAGGGCACTCATAATTAATTTCTCAATTTTTGTGAGCAATTAGCTATCGGACGTTGATTTTTTTGTTAAAAAGATGACATAAATTTTTGGTTTGATTCAATATTTGAAAATATTCATTTTTCTAAATCCCGGAATCCCGGGATTGAAAATTAGCTTCGATATTGAAATCCCTAGACACCATCCATCCCCGCCGACTTTTTATTCTTTAGTGACTCGAAGATGCACAGAAGATCATCTTTCGACACGAACAAGAGCGATGCATCTCGGCCATTGGCGACAACTGCATTGGCATGGTTTTCATCAGTGAATACGGTGAATCCGTTATTCTCAGATCGCCAATTCTCAAGTTCGGTGCGTAGATAGAAGTGGCTCACCAGAGCCCTATTCTCAATGTCGTGGTTACGGCGAACAGGATTGTTCACCGTATACACGGCATCGAAACAAGCGCCCAGCAAATCCACTTTCTCCTGTGGGTCCTCGACCACGAAAAAATCGTCGTTTGAAGCAACACTTTCTGCACTTATTCCAGCAGTCAGTACTGTCTGTCTGTTCTCTACACGCAAACAGTTCCGCGTGTTTGGATCTATGTTTGTGAGTTGAAGTCTTGCGTCCGTTAAGGCCAAGTCCAGGAAAGCACCGCTTCTTGGGAAAGAAGGGATATCCGTCGCGTACAACTCGAGTTTGTACTCAATAATATTGAGGCGCCACCAGTCGTGAAACTGGTTGCCCTTGGGATTTGCAGTAACATTTCCCCATGCCGCATGTTTGGCATTAATATCTCCGGCCAAGAAGTAAAAATTCTCCTCCGAGTTCAGCTGCAGACCACGAAAAAGTGTCTCGAGCTCTGTCATAAATTGGTTTGGTGGAGGTGTAGCAGGTGCGTAAAGCGACACCACATACATTCTCCTCCGGCTATGGAGAGGAATGGATATGATGCAAGGAGGCAGACACACAAACCATTGAACCACTGCGTCCGACAACCCATATCTACTTTTACGAAAGCACTTGTGAAGAAAAATTAAATTGATTTAGATTTCTTTTTGGGTGCTTTTAATTTTACTTTACGGGGTTTTAGGAAATTTCCTCTTTTCTTTGCTTTTCGTTTTTATTTTTCTAGTGGGTGGGTGAAATTGGATGACGGCTGTACTTTACTGTGACGGTAACGTTGGGCCTACTTACTCTGGTCTTTGCTTGGTTGGGCTTACTTGATCTGGCCTTGGTAAGGTGGACCTACTTGCTCTAGTCTTTGCTGAGTTTAGCTTACTTGCTCTAGCCGTATTAAAGTTGGGCATACTTGCACTGGCCGTTAACTCCTCCTGGGGGTATACCGACCGCTGATACCTGATTTATGTGTGTCAAGGTGTAAATTGTAGCGGTGCAGGTTTGGTATTGATGAACGGATGATTGTGTTCGTCCCCTATATATACATGTAAAAGACTAAAACCATGGATAAATTCAATCTTGATACGTAAAATAAAATATAAAAATAAGCTCAGAATAAGGTGTAATAAACAATCCCAAAATAGTCACCTTAAAAATAAATACAAGCATTTGTGTTCACAAATAAAGAAAGAAATTCAGTTATGTAAAGATAACTACTTTAAAAATCAATTTCATTTGTCAAAGGGTAATATTAAACGCGAATGGCAGGTAGTAAACAACATCATGAATAAGTCTTCCTCCTCAAAAGAACCAGTTTTGATTCGTGACAATGAGCTAGAATTAACTGATAAACTAAAAATCGCTGATAAATTTAATTGTTATTTCGCGACAATAGCAGAATCTCTCAATCCCCTATGGAATTCTTCAGGTTATTCCACTTGTATTTGCGTTAACGAGGAACGTCTTCAAAGCAACAGTTTTTTCTTTGAACCCATAACCGCTTTAGAAGTTCTAAAAACGATTGATAGCTTGAAAAACTCAAATTCAGCTGGTTATGATGGAGTGTCAAACTTAGTTTTAAAAAATGTTGCATGTTTTGTTTTAGATGCTCTTGCCTTTATCTTCAATAAGAGTATATATTCTGGAGTTTTTCCTGACGCGCTTAAATGCGCGGATGTTATACCCCTATTTAAAAAAGGTAAAACTGACTGCATACTGAACTACAGACCCATTTCGCTTCTCCCATCGGTAAGTAAAATATTTGAAAAAATAGTAAAGAACAGAGTTGTGGAGTTTTTAATTAAAACCAATTTCTTCAATCCATCGCAATTTGGGTTTCAAAGCGGTAAATCCACTGAAGACGCCCTTTTGGAATTCTGCTCCCAAATATACTCTAATTTGGATAGGAAATTGAATACTGCTGGGCTATTTGTGGATATAACGAAAGCATTTGACATGGTCAACCATGATATTTTATTGAATAAACTGTACAAAGCCGGTTTTCGGTGTTTTATATATGATTGGTTTAAATCGTATTTAAAAAATAGAACACAAAGGGTAAAAATAGATGAAATTAGAAGTGGAATAAAATTTATGAACATAGGCGTGCCGCAGGGCTCTGTTCTAGGACCAATATTATTTCTAGTTTATATAAATTCTGTCTTTGAGCTTAAGTTTAAAGGTGTTTTAAAGGCGTTTGCTGATGATATTGGATGTGTTTACGGCTCTCTCAGTCCTTTGGATCTTATTGCAGATATAAACTGGGATCTTAATTTATTTATAATTTGGTTTGCGAAACATAAATTGTTAATTAGTTCTAAGACTAAAGTAATGTTTTTTAATTTATCTTATCGGGTTCCATTTGGTGCAGATCTTTACTTTCATGCGCCGGAGTGTACAAAATTTGTTTTCCCTGAATGTGCTTGTAATGCTTCGTCAACTTTTTATAGCAGTAACGATTGCAGCAGTAATTGTTTTTTAATTGAAAAAGTTGATGATTTTAAGTATTTGGGGTTAATCATTGATAGTAACATGTCTTTTTTTAACCACACTGATGCTATGAGAACGTATTTTCGTTTTGCGTTGAGAAATTTCTTTTATTTGAAAAGGGTTTGCTCCCCTAAGCTGCTTTCTACTATATATTATGGAATTGCTCACTCAAAATTGCAATATGGTATAAACTGCTGGGGAGGTACATATTTTAATAAAATACAGCCCCTGTTGATCCTGCAGAAATACTTTGTAAGAACTATTTGTTCTAAACACCGTTTGCATCACAGTTTCCCTTTATTCCGTAGTTTGAACATTCTTCCTACCCGCCATCTTTACTGTTTTAAAACGTTAAAAGCTTTCTTTGTTAGATCTGGTAATCTTAATTTTAGAGTCCTCGACGGTTATAATCTTCGTACCAATTCATCGAATTTAGTTGATGTACCTGTCTTTCGGACCACAGCGTTTCGTTATTCCTTTACTATAGCTTCCTGTCGCCTATTTAACAAACTTCCTCAAGCACTACGAGTGGTATTTCCTATACTTCCTCTATATGAATTTTTGAGACAGTTAAAATCTTGGCTGTTTAGTTTTGAATTCAGTGACTTGGAAACTTTTTTGAATAACTAAGACCAGACACTTGTATCAACACACAATGAAAAACTTGCACAATTTTCTACTCTCTTTGTTTCCTTATAGTCGTTTATTTATTTTCAAATGTATAAAATGTAATGATTTTTGTTTCTTATGTAAAATGTAAAAATTTTCGTAAGGGTCACCCCACCCAAAACTTTTTTTGTATTGATATAATTTTTATTGTACTGGCATTTACCACAATTTCATTGAAATTTTTAATGCCATAAATATTTTCTCTAATTAATTAATAATTTATAATAATTGTTAAGTAATGTTTAAGTTTATGAGAAATAAATAAATAAATAAAAATAAAAAATAAAAATAAAATATGGCGGACTAATATGTCCGTCTGTAATTCTTTTTCCTTTTTTGCCATTCGTAATTGTCGAACGTATGTTTACATACATTCCACAATGCTTGGGTGTATTTGCTGGATCGTGCGATTTTAGAATTAAATTAGGCTAAATTTGCCTTGCCGTACTTGCCGTATTTCTACTCACTGTTCATGTGCTTCGGCGCGTTGCTTCGGGGTTTAATTTGCATTTTCAAGTTTTCCAATTTTTGCGCCTTCTTGTCTTCCTTGGACAACTCAGTTCTTTAGTTATGCCCGGTTTTATGTATGCCGCTCTGCGTTCAAAATAAAATAAATATTAGCTTCTCCAACCATTTGCTTATGCGAAGTGGAAGGCACCTACAATTTTATGCCGCAACCGAATGGCAAATTTCAGAAGCTTCTCATGAAAATGGATACTCTTCGATGTTTGTCAAACGTTCGCAAGAGGTTGGGCAGTGGAAAACACTTTAAGATGTTACTTGGCCCGGCGGGATTTGATGCTGAGACCTTTAGATTAGTAGTCCGACACACTAACCTCTGCGCTACCATCGCTGCTCTGCGTTATATATAATTGCCTATTTTCTGTTATATACGAATTCTTTGAAGAAAATACACTTTTTCTGTTATTTTATAAGCCATAAGATTCGATAACCACTATATCTGATGATATACACAATCACTGACAAGGAAATACCAAAAATTTGCACTCGATTCTCATAAGATATTTTAAGCAGTAATATAATATCTCACATAATTCAGCTGTTTTTTGTTCACTTCTGTTACTATTGTCTGATCTTTGACCGGACCGAATGTTCCAAAATGGAACATGATTCATAGGATAGGGTATCCAAAAGTTCGCCAAAGCGGACTGTAGCCTTTCCTTATGTTTTGCATGTTATTTTATATTAGCTCTTTATCCACTTATTCTTCAAGATTTAAAATAAAATGTATCCATTAGATCATACAACTGACTCCTCTTCAATCACAACACTTCTTCCAAAAATTTTATTTTAATAACAGATGTTATTATTTATTTTAAAGTTTTCATTCATACATGTATATAATGTGTACACTAAACACAGCACCATAAATAAAAGCTCAAACATTCCCGTCCAGTAATAACCCGTGCACGCCAATGAATGTATCAGCCAACATTTTCTCTACACGTGCCAATTCTTTGAGTGTCCTTTTTGACCTCTAATAGCTTAATATTAGAAGTGAAAAACTATAAAAAGGGCTTCCGGTGTATGGAGTACAATCCAATCCATAACAACTTTTTATTGCACATATTTAAATGGGGAATCTTTACAATAAAAAAAAATCAATTGCTATTTATTCGTATCCCCAAAAGTGGGGTTGGAAATGTGTTGAGAGACTTTGAGGTAGGTACTGGTTTTTTGTTTGTTTGTTTATTATTTTGGTAAGAAATCCAACAAAAGCACCTGTCAACATGTTTCGTAGGCACGACCATCCCAATTTTCATGAACATTGTGATTTGGAACGATCTTTTTCTTGTGTTTTTTTTCCAATTCGGTGAACGGATGGAGGTACAGACATGTCTAGATTGACATACAGTCCGACTCACTTGATTAGAGGCACCTGAATATTTACCAACTAAATGTGTTCACTTTTAAAAATATGTATTTAAGAGAAAGTAATTAGTACATATATAGGAAGAAGAGTAGTCAATACTCGAGGTTAGGTACCGTATACATCACATGGATCAACCAATTGAATAAAAACCTTAAAAGAAAGAAATTCAACACTTTTCCCGAAAAGCATCCAATTTCGCAGCAGAACCCCATTAGCTTCCTGTTGTATGGGCAACCAGATTCCTCTACTTGCTTGAAGAAGTATTTTCGTAGAAATTTCCTACGATTCCACGATATTCCCTCACACTCACACAGAATCCGCACGTATCCATGTCGACCAGTATTAGGCGTTTGGTATGCTTCCTCAGAAGACAATGTCCCATCAAAATTCCAAACACTATTCTCAGTTGCCCCCTGCTCAATTTAAGAATTCCCCTATATCTTTTCTGGCCAAAAAGTGCCAAAACTTGCCAGATCTAGGTCAGCTACCTTAAAAGTTTTATCTTAAATTGTTCCCTTAATAAAATCGAGGGGTGGTTTAATGTTGTTTCCCTTTTTAGGGTTTCGTAGCCAAATGGTAAAAAACGGAACCCTTATGGATTCGTCATATCTGTCTGTCTGTCCGGGAATGACACAGCCACTTTTTTCCGAAACTATAACAGCTATACTGTTGAAACTTGGTAAGTAGATGTAGTTTGTGAACCGCATTAACATTTTCACACAAAAATAGAAAAAAAAACAATAAATTTTGGGGGTTCCCCATACTTAGAACTGAAACTCAAAATTTTTTTTTCATCAAACCCATACGTATGGGGTTTCTATGAATATGTCTTCAAAAATGATATAGAGGTTTCTAATATCATTTTTTTCTAAACTGAATAGTTTGTGCGAGTGACACTTCCAAATTGGTGAACTGTGTGCCCCCCCCCCCCCCCCGTAACTTCTGAAATAAGAGAATGATAAAACTAAAAAAAAATATATGATGTACATTACCATGCAAACTTCCATCGAAAATTGGTTTGAACGAGATCTAGTAAGTAGTTTTTTTTAATACGTCATAAATCGTAAGCCGCAATTTACCTTTCATTCAATCAACTCAAATAAATATAAAAAAAAACATTTAATTTCATAAACATAAACCTTATGCGTAAACCTTGAACCATTATTTTCTATTAACAATAACTTTTATATGATGTTATTTACTGCTACGGAACCCTTCATGGGCGAGTCCGACTCGCACTTGACCGCTTTTTTTGTAAATGCCACCAACAACACCCATTCTATTTTGATTAACTTGATAAGACGCATTTATAAAACGTTAAAAAAACATAGGGACGGGCTACAGTCCGCTTGGGCGAACTGTTGGATACCATATTCTTATTCCTATCCCTCATAAGTGGGCGTGACAAAAGTCTAAGTATGGTTGAATTGTTAAGAACGCTCTACATATTTTGTTATATAACATTTAAAGGATTTTATCAAAAAAACGCTCCCTAGCTCAAACTTGGGTGTTTCAATAAAATTGTTTTTTTTAATTGGGGACGTGTCAGTAGGCGGATTTAAAAAATATATATAGATACATATTATAAATTTCAGCTCCCTAGCTCAAACTTTGAATTTTCCAAAAAAAAAAAAATAATTGTGGGCGTGTCAGTGGGCGGATTTTGAAAATATTTACACATGAGCATAAAGGTCCCATAGAGAGTATATATTATAAACTAGGGGTCGCCCCGTGGTCGAAATTCGACCAATTTTTTCTATAAGTTCATTCCCTCTCTCTCTCTCTCTCTCTCCCACTCTCTCTTCCACATACCCTCAAGCACAAAACTTAAACTGTGCGCATACAAAGTCGTCGCTCGTGGTTGTTACTGCTCTGTGAACGGAGTTACTACAACAAATGCATGCACATATGAAAAATTGAAGTTTATTGGCAAAGTCGCCTGTTTGTTTTTATACCCTATTCTAAGCGTATATTAATTTTGAAACATAGTTTGTAACATACATAAATAATATTGCCCGTAGACCCTTAAAGTTACTATATTTATGATCAGCATCGATAGTAATGTCGATCTAGCCATGTCCGTCCGTCCGTTCGTCGGCAAAAATTAGGCCTTTAAACTGGATCTAGAAATAATCAAGTTTACGAATTTTTGAAATCCGCCCACAGACACTCTCACAAACTCAAAAAAAACAAAATTTTCGAAAAAATCGAATTTTGAGCTAGAAAGCTGAATTTTTTTATATATGATGTATGAGTCCTAAACCTGATCGGTAAATAAAATTTTCACTGACACGCCCATAATTAAATAAAACAATTTTATTGAAAAACCAAAATTTGAGATAGGGAGGTGAAATTTATAATATACTCTCTAAGCGCCTTTCAAGATTTTCAAAATCCGCCTACTGACACGCCCACAATTTTTAAAAAAAAAAACCTTTTTTTTGAAAATCCAAAGTTAGAGCTAGGGAGCTGAAATTTATAATATATGCTCTTTATGCTCATGTGTTCATTTTTTTTAAATCCGCCTACTGACACGCCAACAATTAAATAAAACAATTTTATTGAAAAACCAAAGTTTGAGTTAGTTAGCGTTTTTTTTACAAAAGCTTCGTTTTTTTTTTAATAAAATCCTTTAAATGTTATATAACAAAATATGTAGAGCGTTCTGCATAATTCAACCATACTTAGACTTTTGTCACGCCCACTTATGAGGGATAGGAATAAGAATAGGGTATCCAACAGTTCGCCCAAGCGGACTGTAGCCCGTCCTTATGTTTTTTGTTTGGCAGATCACTATCTACCTAATACCTTTCAAATCCAGTTTGTTTGTGTTTTCTTCCTCACACACTAACAATTGACAATTGAGTGAGAATAAGGCAATAATAACCAAAATAGTTCACAATTTGTATTTGTTTTTTTTATTTTTCATACATAAGACTTTTAATTAACAATAAGTGATTCTATATGATATCCGATTCGTTACTACTAATTTAACTTAAAAAATCTAAATAACAATTCAAAAATTTTTTTTGATCTTACTAATTGTAAAGTGATCAATGAACATTTAAAATTTCTATATATACCTACTATGTTTTTTGCAAAAACTCTGTCATCTTTATAAAGTTTTCCCTGTCCATTTTCTTCATTAACGTAAAATGTTAAACCATTAAAAGACCTTACTCTACTACACGCAACATATAGCTGACCGTGTGAAAACACTGGTCGCCTCAACATTATTCCAATTTTATTAAAAGTTTGTCCTTGCGATTTGTTTATCGTCATGACAAATGCAGGTATAACAGGGAATTGTGTTCTTTGAAATTGAAAGGGTAACACATTTCCAGAAAAAGTCAAATTAATTCTTGGTATCAAAATTCGTTTTTTCACTGCTGTTCCCGTTAATACTCGTACCTCACAATCTAAAGTATTGTGGTGCATGCGCTTAACCCTCAACCTTGTTCCATTAACTAAACATTGAGCTGTATTTCAATTACGTATTAACATAACAACGCAATTTTCTTTCAAAGTTAACTTATGTGGTGGCATCCCGCTTATTGTTAATAAATTTAAAAATTCTATTGGAAAATCATTTGTATTTATTCCTTCGTTTTCCATTATTTTATCGTAACTGTTGTACGTTTTTTTTTTGTCCATCGATACGGTTCAAAATATCACCATTAATGATAGAGCAATCTTCATTCGTTGGTGCTAAAATTGCTCGCTTAAGCACTTCATCCGACAAAATTGTCTCTCTTATATCACCGTAAATGTCTTCAATGATATTATTCATATTTCCGATTGCACTCTGTGGTATCTCAATGATATCTTCACCAAATAAATCATAAGTAGTCAAATGTTCTTCTCCCATTTTTTTTAAAATTTTTTATAAAATCCACTTCTTCGGGCAGAGCTCGCATATTTTGATTCAACTTAACTTTATGGAATTTATAAAATTCCTCCCTACTTATAATACAATTTTCTATCAAAACTGATCTTGATGCATGAGGTACAACGGGTAGAATTTGGAGTAAATCACCACATAATAATACAGATTTGCCTCCAAATAATTTATTTTTTTCTTCACCTGAAGCTAAATCTCTCAATAACTTGTCTATTACTTTAAGTGCAATTTTCGGACACATTGAATATTCATCTATCAATATCAAAGATGCTGCACTTATAAAACGCCCTTGACTACTATTTGGTCGCACATTGGCTGAAGAATTTTCTAAATTATGGGTATGGGCAATTTAAAAACATTGTGTAACGTACGACCATTTGTAAGTAAAGTTGATGCAATTCCACTGTAAGCGGTAGCTATGCAACGTAAATTTAACGCATTCATTCTATGGATGATTGCAGTTTGCACAATGTCTGTCCACATCCAGCATGCGCTGACAGACAAAAAACATTTGATCCAGTATCTTTGTATTGTACTTCACGCAAAACTTGATCAATTATATGTTTCTGTTCGTTATTTGCATCATCATACATTTGCTCATAAATGAACTGTTCGTCAAATACGTCCACAGTATCTATATCATTGACTGACAAATTTCTTGGCACAGGTAAATTAAATGCTTCACAATTTAAGTTATGAATAATTAAAACCTCCTCAATCTCAAATAAAGTAAGGCGACTGTATAATATGAACGCAGTCAAACTCCAAATGTACCGGTTCAAATGTGAGTTTGTTATTTTTCACTTAAAAAAATAAAAAAATTAGCAAAATGCATTAATTTGACCGTTTTTGGAGTAGAGAGCAGATTATTGCCCTACACAGCAATGTTGTTTTTTTGGTAATTTCATCCAATTCGCTTTATTTTACCTGCTGTATTTCGTAATGTGTGTTATATATGTGGATGATTTTTGTATTGTGCACTTCTATGTATTTTTCCCTATCCAAATATGTAATATAGTGTTGGCATATCTATGTTATGAATAATAGTAAAAATGGGTGGAAATACGTTATAGGCAACTCCGTATTAATATATAGATTTCAGCTCCCTAGCTCAAACTTTGGATTTTCAAAAAAATTGTTTTATTTATTTGTGGGCGTGCCAGTGGGCGGATTTTGAATTTTTTTTATCCCGAGCAGTTTTAGGAGTCATAGATCATATATAAAAAATTTTAGCTTTCTAGCTCAAAATTCGATTTTTTCCAAAATTTTGTTTTTTTGAGTTTGTGGGCGTGTCTGTGGGCGGATTTCAAAAATTCGTAAACTTGATTATTTTGGGACCCTAGAGAGTATATGGTTAAAATTTCAGCTCTCTAGGTCCAGTTTAAAGGCCTAATTTTTGCCGACAGACGGACGGACGCACGGACGGACGGACATGGCTAGATCGACATTACTATCGATGCTGATCATAAATATAGTAACTTTTAGGGGTCTACGGGCAATATTAAGGTATGTTACAAACTATGCGTCAAAATTAATATACCCTTAGAATAGGGTATAAATATATGATGTACATTAGCATGCAAACTTCCATCGAAAATTGGTTTGAACTAGATCTAGTAAGTCGTTTTTTTTTAATACGTCATAAATCGTAAGCCGCAATTTACCTTTCATTCAATCAGCTCAAATATAAAAAAAAACATTTAATTTCATAAACATAAACCTAATGCGTAAACCTTGAACCATTATTTTCTAATATTAATAACTTTTATATGATGTTATTTGCTGCTACGGAACCCTTCATGGGCGAGTCCGCCTCGCACTTGGCCGCTTTTTTTTTGTAAATGGCACCAACAACACCCATTCTATTTTGATTAATTTGATTAGACGCATTTATAAAATATTAAAAAAACATAGGGGCGAACTGTTGGATATGGTCTACGTATTTTTATATATATTGCTGTTTTGTACGTTTCTAAAGGATTTTATCAAAAAAACAATGTTTATGTAAAAAATGCCCCTAAAAAGTGGGCATGGCTAGATCGACATTTCTATCGATGCTGTACACGAATATATTAACTTTTAGGGGTCTACGGGCAATATTACGTTATGCTACAAACTATGGGTCAAAATTATAATTCCCTAAGAATGGGGTATAAGCAACGAGACAAGAGGTTTCTTTTTTGAGATTTCATTTTTAAAATTTACTCCTGGGATTCGCCGTTGTAGAGGAATTCATGGCGATTGAAAAACAAGCGAAATTGGTTGGCCTTGAAGTAAACGAGGACAAGATCAACTACATGCTGTCAACAAACAAATATCTGCCGATTTCCTAGGACAACAAGTCACTATTGATAGTTATAAGTTCGAGGTAGTTAAGGAGTTCATCTTCCTTGGAGTAAACATCAACTGCACGAATGCCACCTAAGTGGAGATCCGACGGTTAATTACCTCAAGGGCCCAACCCATATAATCCGTTGATCCGTCGATGCATCGTTTCCAACGGAGAGAAATGTAGAATACACTGAACCAACCACATACGCGTTCTCAGAATACACGATTTCGCTTATACGCGATTAAGTTTTTTCGAAATTCGCTCTACAAACACTGTGCATAAACGCGATTCAAAAAAAAAATCTTGTTGTGAATATTTGCCAGTAGGCTTTGTATTTTCAAATTCGTATTCGCATTAGATTTCGAATATGCATTTATTTTGCTATTTCTACTGTTCTTGCTTGGTCTTGTGTGATTCCGTGTATTACTATTAGTTTTTTGTTATTAGATTCTCATGCATTCTAATTCCACGCAATTTTTGAGAATAGAAGTCGCAATTGCAATATATGTATGTATTAAGAAGTTAAGCGATCATCACAACTTTGCCAACAAGCATTAAAAAAAGAAAGTCATGTTGAATCTAGGAACTAAATTGGAAATTATCAAACGATTAGAAAAGGGCGAATGACCCTCTGCTGTTAAACGTTTTTTCAATTTAAATGAGTCTACGGTTTGCACTATCAGAAATAACAAAGATTCGATAAAGTTATCTATAAAAAATGCTACACCTTTATCAGCTAAAAAAAAACAAAGTAGGGACTGATAGTGGAAAAGTTGGACACTTTGCTAATCTCTTGGATTGAGGAAAACAACAAGAAAAAAATTGGAGTCGACTCTGTTACAAAGTCAAGAATATTTTTGATCATCTTCAGCGCGAGGAAGGCGTTGAGTCAGGAGCAGAACAAACGAATTTTGTAGCAAGCAAGGGATGGTTTGATAAATTCCGAAAGCGTCACAATCTCCACAACATAAAATTTATGGGCGAAGCGGCTAGTGATGATGTAGAAGCTTTTAAAAAGTTTAAAGTGAAATTCAAAGGAATTATTAAAGATGGTGGATACAAAGCTCAACAAATTTTCAATGCAGATGAAACTGGGCTTTATTGGAAGGGTATGCCTAGCCGAACTTATATATCCAAAAAGAGGATCAGGGTTCAAGGCCACCCTCTTATTGTGTGGAAATTCTAATTTCAAGTGCAAACCATATCTTATCTATCAATCCCAAAGTATCACTATTCACTGACTGGTTTAGTAAATGCTTTTGACCAGAAGTTGAACTCTACTGCAGGAAACAGAACTTAGACTTCATAGTGCTTCTAATTCTGGACAATGTGCCAAGTCATCCTCAGACCATTTGAAATTTCAACCCAAATGTTAACGTTGTATTTATGCCCCCGAACACTACATCAATAATACAGCCAATGAACTAAGGAATTATTGCAACATTTCAGATGATGTATCTATGGCAAACTTTTCGCAAGATGTTGGAAGCCATAGATGAACCTCTTAAGCCCACTCTTCGCGAGTTTTGGAGAAACTACAACATTGCTGATGCAATAGCAAATATTATGCTATCCTGGCTTAATATAAAAAAATACCACGATGAATGCAGCTTGGAGACCGTTATGGTCTCCAAGCTGCAAGATCTCGAGCTAAGGGACATTAATGAGCTCTTGGAGGCGCGCGGCGATATTGATCCAGAAAGAGAAACTGATGATCTGACCATTAAAAACCTGGAGAAATTGAAGACCAAAATAATGAAGCTGCAGGCTTGCGAACGTCTGACAAACGTCCAATAGTATCAATTGTCATGGGAAGCTTCTTCAGCAAGACGAGCAGATCGGATGATGCCGCTGTGAGTTGCGAGGCAAAATAGGTGAAGGCTAGAACTTCATCGACGAGCTCCTGCTGGCAGTAGTAAATGAGCTGGAACCTTACGGTCGTTTGAACAAACATCAGTGGTTGAACATAGAAGAAAAGCTCCATAACGCTTTGCTGAAGGAATTATCCACATCAGAGAACAGTGAGTTGGAATTCGATTGAGCTGCTTGTGGCCCATACACGCACCCAGAAAAGTTGTTTGCTCTGCTCCACCCTCAAAACCAGGAGCTCACGTCATTAAGACCAGACCACGGAAACAGTTTCGACAGCACTTCATGCTGGCCATTAGCAAGGAAGCTGTCCGCTCATGGCCAAAATGGATGGCCGGGCTAGGTACAGCATTGGTCGAGTAGAGATCAGATTCACCAAGAAAGGAATAGTGGAGGAGGAGCCGAAAAAGATGACGGTACCATACGAAATCAAGCAGGCCGTAACAGCCATCCTGTTACAAGAGCCCTCAATCAGCTCAAAAACCAGATCCAGTGTCTCAAAATAAGGGCATATACACTGTTCTTCAAAAAGAAATCAGGTAAACTTAAGCCTTGAATTTTAATTACAAATCACATTAGGCATTTGTTTTGAATAATTTAAGTGACGGTGACTTGGCAGCATTTGTATGTGGGTGGGTGGCAGGAGGTCCCTATGCCTGGAAGGACCTGATTACATAGGAGAAGCGGCACCACATCTGATGCGATTGCCCATAACTCGCAATGGGGTTGTGGCAATACCAACGTAAGAGGTAAGTGTCTTTTTGATTTTATTTTATCATCGAACCTCACTTTCTGCAACAAGAACAACTATAGATATCACTCTAGCCTCCAACTCACCTAATATCTATATAAAAAAATGGAGGGTAGTGGATGAATCATCACTATCGGACCACCGATGGATCCGATTCCAAGTAAATTTACAATGAAGGGCTTAATATTCATTTAGGAATCCAAGAAAGGCAATCTGGAGACAGTCTGAAGAACCAACCCCTGCGAAATTAGGGAAGTCGACGCGGCTATAGATCTTTTCTGTAACGCGTTAAATAAGGAATTCGAATATCTTTGCCCAGTAGAATGGCACCCAAAAGGATGCAACCTAATTGGTGGAACAGCGAGATAGGTTCAAAGAGGTGGGAAGTTAGGAAATTATATAATAGGGCTGAACTCACCGGAGAGGAAAGCGACTGGACTAAGTACTATGATGGGAAAAAACAATTCAAGTACTTAATTCGTCAGTCCAAAGGAAAAGCATGAAAGCAGTTCTGTGAAACCATAGCATAAGCCAATGAAGCCTCGAGGCTGTGCAAATTGCTCTCAAAGGAGCTGTACGTGCCAAGCCTCATAAAGAAAAATTATGGTACATGGGCGGAGAGCAGTCTGGAAGTGCTGGAAACCCTTATGGAAACTCACTTTCCAGGATGCTGCAGAGAAGGGACAATTGATGAATTGTAAACCGCCCAATCAGGAAAGCGCTACACTATCTGACGGACAGATAGATGGTAATGTCAGTTTCAAGAAGGGTGCAAGGGTGCGATTCGGTCATTTGGACCATCGTTCTGGACAGGAAATTGAACTGAAATCTTTATATGCATAAAACGCACTTTTTACGTCCAAAAGGGCAGTTGGAGAAAAGTGGTCCCTTAAACCAGGAACGATTTACTGGCTGGATATAATGATATCCTCACATATGGGGCCATTGTCTGGAAAATTGGCAACGGTACAAAGAACAAATAGTGTTGCTGTTAATGGTGCCTTGCGTACAACGCCCATAGCGGCATTTCAAATATTTCTGCATCTGCTGCCTATACAAGGTGGCGCAAAAATAACCTTCCGATGTTTTTTGGCTGCAATTTAAAAAAAAATTGATTCTTCTTGTGGATTATTTTTATTTGGTCTTTTAATTTTTTTTACATCAAGTCCAGAATATGATGTCATGCAAATGGCCGCCGCCACAGTTGATTGTCATTTGAGCCCTTTTTATGGCATTTTCCATCACTTTGGCCAAAACTTCCGGCGATAGGTCCTCACATTGTTGACGGATATTGTCTTTAAGAGCTGCAAGACTCTGAGGCTTGTTGACATAAACCCGCGACTTCAAAAAGCCCCACAAAAAGAAGTCTGGAGCGGTCAAATCAGGCGATCTTGCTGGCCAGTGCAAATCGCCAAAACGGGAGATTAGGCGCCCGGGAAATGCATCCTTCAGCATATCGGTTGTGGCACGTGCAGTGTGTGCCGTTGCACCGTCCTGTTGGAACCACATGTTTTCCAATCAAAATTCATCAAGTTGCGGCAAAAAGAACTCGTTGATCATTGCTCTGTAGCGCTCACCATTCACAGTAACCGTTTGGCCCGCGACGTCTTCGAAGAAAAAAGGTCCGATGACTCCTCCAGCGAAAACAGCACACCATACAGTGACTTTGAGCGGGTGTAATGGCTCTTCGTGGGTTACACGCGGATTTTCAGTGCCCCAGAAGCGTAAATTTTGCTTATTTACGTACCCGCTAAGATGGAAATGGGCCTCATCACTCATGATTATTTTTGATGAAAAATCATCTTCCTCTTGGTGGTGATTAAGGATGGCTTGAGCGTATGTTAGACGCGATTGGCGGTCAGCAGCTAACAGCTGATGCACCGTCTGGACTTTGTACGGAAACATCTTTAAATCTTGTACCAAAATTCGCTGTAAAGACCGTCGACTGATACCCATTTGCGTGGCACGTCGTCTGGTCGATGTCGACGGCGCTTCCATGACATCTTCGGTTACAGCAGCAATATTCTCTGCAGAACGGCTACTCCGGGGTCTGCCACGCCTGGCAGCATCTCGTGTTGTGCCAGTGTCTTCGAGGCGAGCGGCTAAACGTCGCAGTGTTTCACCAGTAGGCGTTGGACGGGTAGGCAATCTGCGACGAAATTCACGTTGTGCCAAAGTCACCGACCGATTATTGCTCAAATAAATAGTCACTAATATTCTGGAGCAGTGTAGCGTAACATTGTTTATTAACGTGTATTTCGCATGTGTTTACTACACAAATTTCAAAACAGAACTGACATTAGGGGCCAATCGCAAAATTTATAGCATTTTCTGATAGGAGTATTACTTTTGCGCCACCTTTTAGATGTACAGGTGAAATAACAGGCAGAATTTAGTGCGATACGTCTCACCAATTTCGACCTATTCAAAAGCAGCCGAATTGGACACTGCTCTTTTTTTCTGCATTTTTAAGCTGGTAAATTTAAAAAAATCGGATGATATCCCCTCTCAGCTTGATTTCGAGATACCCTATACAGTATTGTATCCTGATAGAGCGGAGTGGCAGAATAACGCAGTCATTAATTCATGTGACATTGCAGTATTCACGGATGGCTCCAAATACATCGATGGCCCGCGGCCCTGTGGCCCAACATAAAGAAAACGTAAACTGGGGAGATTTAGAAACTTAGTAGATGTCAGCAAAGAATGACAGTCCGCATCCTTCCCGGACATTGACTTCTGAGGAAGCACGACATAAGATTGGGACTCTCGGAAACAGAAGCGTGCAAATACTTTAACTATATTTGCGTTACGGATGACATTATGCACTTTTTTTTTATAATTTGCTTACGCTAAAGGGATTTTTTTCTGTTGTTACAGTACCCTTATAGTGCGTAACACAGCGTAAGAATTTGTGTTTTAACAGCAAGCAGCACATGGCAATATCGTATGTATTTCATTGCATGCTTTTCGGTGCTACTTACTATTACAAAGAATAGAGAGATAGGAAAGAAGTGTTTGGGTGCAGTTGTAGGGTTTTTCTCCACGGGTGGTGTCTAAGATGCTTAGGGAGATAACGATTTCATGTATTCGATATAAAGTAATGGACTTGGCCGGGATTCGAACGTACGACCTTCCATTCAGTAAGCGCATACACTACTACTGCACCTGTTGCCACCCGCCACTTACTTCGTGAATGCGAGGTTATCGCTCGACATAGAAAAAGTCGCCTGGGCAACTATTTCTTTGATAGTCTAAAAGAGGTAGCGTCGATTGACTGCAATAAACTAATGAAATTTTGCGGGGAAATAAAATGCTTTGGGGAAGAGGTTTAGGACGATGAGTGACGTTAAAGTTGGTTCCCGCAGCGTTCGCGATTATTGTGCCTAGTGTTTCTATGGCAACGATGTCAAAGCAAAGCACTGATCAACCTAACCTAACCCTTTCATTTTATTATTGTCCATTGTTCCTTTATTTAAATAAACCGGGCGAGATATTTTTAAATTAAACCTTGAAAGACTTACCTCATAACAATTTTTACAAAAAATGTTTTCGCAAATTATATGAAAAATTTGCCGTATATGTCAAAATTTGGCTCTTACGTCAAAACAATATGTGATCTTGATGATTTTAAAGGATATACGTCATCATCATTCTGAATATCTCAGCAATGGAAAGAGATAGAACAACACGGATAACAAAATTGAAAAAGGGTCCCGTAAAATGATAGTAGATATCCAGTTAGAGTGTGGAATATCATTTACATAAACACTATTTAAAAACACTGAAGTCACTATCCCTATCCCACCTACCTCGTGAAATATGATCCGAATTTTATTACATTTATAATGAAATGCAGCAAGATCGTGTCTGATAGCAATTAATATACAGCCAATCTTTGTTGTTCCTTAAACTTTTAATAAAAATTTAAAGCAAACAAAAAACACTTAAATCTATTTTTAAAATAAAAGAAATAAAAATCTCCGCAATACAATTTTTCGGAAAATATTATTTTTGGCTTTCATCATCACGCATTCTGCAGTTCTCGACCACAAACAAAAACATTTTCGACTTTGACCACAAATTGTTTCCAATTCCCATCCCATTTTCGGATCACATTAGCATTTATACCAGTAACACCGCTACGCCAAGCTTGACGCAAATAAATTAAAAATAAATAAGTAGATACCTACAATATGTTCACGCACACAAATAAACAAAATATAGAAAATGATTGAAGATCGGATTCTCCTTCTTTGTTGAGGGGGCGGCGCGCGGCGGGAAGCGTCAATGCACGTGAATATGTATGTAAAATTCGATGGCGTATATTATTCGCAATAAATTTGTAAAAATTCCAACACAAAATCACGGTCATCGTTTTGGAAATTCAAAAACAATCGAACAACGTAGTGGGTTATGACGAAAATAAACATCAATTTGTTCGCATTTTTTATTTTAGATTAGAGTAAAATGGAGTAACTTCCGCATAATGTCATTGAAATCGAGAAAGCGTCCTTCCGGTGGCCTAATGTTTCAATCCTACACCTTTAGTCATCTTTGTAAACATTTCACCACGAAAGTTAAAATGAGAGAAAAACAAATTTGGAATATTGTTTTCCCGGCAGGTGAGCGAGAGTGCAGTATGTACATTTGTATATTGTATAATACTACAGTTCCATTCGACCTCCTCATAATATTAAACAAAGCGAGTCATGATCAAGGAATTTTCTTTCCGAGTTATTTTTGTACGAATTCCGATGGTTTCGCCGATCCCGTGTAACATTGAACTTTTATGCGCAATCATTAATCCAAATAGACTCGGGTGGATACATTTGCTGTTATACTGCTGCAATGGCTTTGTTTATATGGAGCGAGTATGATTGAAGACTTAACGGCAAGTGACGCCTGTAAGTGAATTATTTTGTTTTGCAGCACAGGTAGGTGTGCGTGTGTTTGGTTTACTTGCGTCGGCATCGTGCGAATGAAGAACAGATGTTCATTGATGGGCACAAATTGAAGAATCAACTAGTTTAAGGATAGCGGTGATTGTTATCTTAACGGGGGGAGTAATATTACATATTTCGGAGAGTAGGGAATATTCTGTTTTTTTTAGGTGAATGCTTTCCGCTCATAGTCCATTAGTTTGTTTGTGTGGGGTTATTAGCAGGAAAAAGTGATTTATGGTGTCACAATGGCGTCAATATTGTTTCATTCATATTTTTGATTTTTGGCGAATATGTTTATAATTTATGCCGAAAGTAGGGTGTCTCTAGGCTTTGAGAGTATTGAGATCGAATACTTATAACTTTTGTACGTAACCAAGTCCATTAGGACAGACCTAACGTTATATGTTATAATGGATTTGATTGTCATCTGTAAGTAGAATAATACATTTTAATATTTGTTTTATAATTAGAAAGAAATCTTGAATTACGTTGATATTGCATTATTAAAGGTTGTTTTTAGTGAATAGGAAATGCTAATTGAATTATTAGTTTAAACTATTTTAACAAGCCAAACGCAAATTCGTTCTCATTTTCTGACATAATGAAAGGAACTGCAACAACACTTTGATGAGTTAAGTGTGCACATGCAATTAATTGCTAAAATTAGTTCGGAAAAGTGCCACGACATTGTGCGATGTATTTTAAAACAGAAATGAGTTTTTATGAGTCATTTCCTTTATTTAGTTGTCGTCAGCGTCTGACGAACCCTATCGCTATGTATTTTGCTCCATGCTTTTGCCATAGATTGAAGAAACATCATGTTAGTTTTTGTTGTCCATTTTTTTTTTGCATTATTTTTTCGTCTTCCACAAAGAGCACTCCTTGAGAATTGTTGATAAACTTTTGCGGATGGATTTTCTGAGCATTTCTCGTCCTCTGAGCTTCTATTATGAACATGATTGTGTCTCTGTTTAAGCTGGTTAGTCGCAGTTCGTTGATAGCGTGTTTCCTATCAGCAAACGAAAAATAAATTTCTTCCAACTCACGATACAGGCCGTCCAAACCAGAGTATATCCATAATAATGATTAGGGACACTCGACGTTTTCCTTAATCTTATCAGCAAGTACGTCTGTGTCACACAGACACTGATGAATATATTAAGTACTTTGTAAGATAGAGATAAAAGAGGAAAACTGCTTTTTCTGAAAAGGGCACAGGGTGCTCCGTTAAAAAAAGACAAACATTAATTTGTCATGCATTTTTATTAAAAATTAAATAAGAACTACATGTGTGTTACGCTAAGATATTTTTCTTGTTGTTGGATTTTTTGATAATCCTATTAAATTTTTTTGATAATGTGATACACTCGAACGCGTTCATAAATTTTTTTAAGAAATTCTTTGTTTTGATTTTTACAGCAAAATTAATCAAATGCATTCTTTAATTATACATTTTCATTTCAAAATTATTACAAAAGTACAAATTGGGAAAACGAGATATAAATTGTTGCTCCAGGCTCTCTATCGCATCTAAAAACTCTTGAGAAGGGCGTGTTAAATGCGCACCCTCATATTCTTTGAAATCTGTGAATATGGAGGAAACACTAGATTTCTGACCTAATTTCAGCTCACACTTGTGTTTTTGACGGTATTTTTTTTAAATATAGCCTGCAAAACAATAAAACGCATTTTCGCTACCGAAATCAACAGTTTTATAGTCAGATTCGGTTTTGAAAATGTTTTTCACTTTGTCCTGCTTTTCGGGTTATTGTAACTGCATTTCAAATTCAGGAAGCTCTAAATTTACAGTTGGCTGCAGTTTCCATGGGTTATATCCTCCATGTACTTTGCTGAAAATGATCTTTTAAATGAACAAATGAATTGAAATGGAGTCAGTAAGTTGTTATTTCCTCCTCGGTTGCGTAAAACCGCAAAGGTATTTTCCAGACAATCTTGATTGGGGTTTCTCGTTAAAAGGAACTGAATACTATCTGCCCTTAAATGACTTGAAATGCCAATGAGAGCATTTATGTTCTGCTGCCATCCTTTTAAAAATCGCATCGTTACATTGGCAGACTGATCAAAAAAAGTAATATTTTTGAAAAATATATTTATTTCATTTACGAAATTGACTTGCTCTTCATTTCAAAAAAATGGTCTCCTGGATTTTTAGGGGTCTTTAAATTTAGACGAATTAAAAATATCGTATAACCTGTCTAATCTTTCGATCAATTCAGTAGTATTGATAGATATACAATAATTACAATATTTTTAAATTAAAAAAAAGTTGAACTTTATCTTTTAAAAAACACGTACGTAAGCACCGCCTACATAACAAATCCAGTGTGACCAACCACCATAAAAACAGCAAAAAATGAATCAAATCATTTTTATTGTTACTAGGCCGTACACCGGATTGCATTATTTTTAGCGAAATCAAAGCAAAGAAGAAGCATTTATTTTCATATTTCTGACTGAAGGCTAGTTTTAGAGGTTCATAATTAGATATACACCTATCAGTAAAAGAAATAATCAGAAAAACCAGCCATAAGTTATTTTAAAAAAAGTAAAACAGGTAGCACTCCATGAAGTGAAAAGTTAGACACAACGATGATTTAAAAAAGCATTATGAAAAAACCCATAATCGTTCGTCTTATAAACTTTCGTGCGAAACTACACAAACGCATTCGCGTACTAAGAAAATGGTAAAAATACGAACGAAAGAAAGATATATTTTCGTTAATTTAAAAAAAAACAGCGGTTGCTTCTTTTTAAGTCAAACTTTGACGTTTTTCATCTTTTTACGCAAAAGCGTTCGCGTACTTTTCTTTGAAATGAGAGGATTCTCTCGATTTTGAAGACTTGATCATTTTCATTTTTCTACACATAAAGTACGCGAAGGGACCTAATATCTTTTATTTTCTTTTTATTATTTATTGTAATATCTTTCATTTGTATTATATATATTGTATAATATATAAAAAAAACTATACTTAATTTAAAAAAATCAATGTGATTTTCTTCAATTTTGATCGACAATGAATCTATCCTGTGTTGGGTGAATCAATGTTACCTGCCAATGTTATCATTTGTGAAACAGAAATGCTAACAAAAACAACGACATACCTATCCTCATAGACCCTTTTGAATCGACTGAAAAAAATCTACGCAATAATATTGTCAATATTAATTGATAAGTGTTGTGGCTACTTTTTATCAATGTTACTTGACAAGAAAAATCTTCATTAGTGGACAAAATTTCTCCCTTCTTCTTAAATAAGTGTGAAGCAATGTAGGAGACTCTGAATTCAGTGTTGGTTAGGTTGATCAGATCGTTCTAGAAGAAACACCCAAATTCGTTCATGGAAGATAGCACTTCATGTACAGAGAAGGCAGTGAGTTTCCTGTTCCTTCTCAACCATGCAGTTTTTTTTCAAAAATTCTGTGAATTTACTCCAAGCCTTCGCCTTGTTGCATGCTTGCCTATGAGACAGTCATGGGTGGCGACGGTGTAGGTCAGTTCGTTGGCTTGTGACACGCGCGATGAAGGTTCAATCCACATGGGGAACAACAGCATACGCAACCCATCAATGGAGAGAACCAATGACACCTTGTTTTTGTTTCTCTAATCTCTACACCAATAAAGATGATTTCCACCTGGTAGTTCAACGGATCAAATATCCTTAGGAAAGGGTATACAGAACAGTGCGATGTTTCCGAAAATAACATTTAAACAACAGAAAGCTCTATAGAATTTATTAAATAACTAGCTAATGCCCGTCATGCGTTGCGAAGTCTCTTTAAATTGTTTTGTATTTTGTTTGAAGTAGGTACAAATAAAGCCGGCACATTTACATGTACAAAATAGATAAAAGATATATTGTTTTTAACTGAACTGCTACACAAGACTTCTTACATATTACAACATTATTGTGTATTGATTTTCTTTATTATTTTCCTCTTCCCAAACAGCGGTAGAGTAGAATTTTTACATTTGTCTTTGAATTGTTCTTCTTACTCGCGCGCCACCTATTGTATGCTGATGAAACATTGCACGTTGGTGGCACTATGTCAGAAACTTTCGCGCTGAGCAAAGTCAAATAATTGTTTAATATTTATTTTACTGGCTCTTACTGTATTCAGTTGTTTACTAAGGTTTTTGAGTGTTTTTTGTATTATTAAACAGTCGTTAGCTGTAAGGCTGAACAGGACTACCAACATATTCGATTTTTGTTCACCCCCTTTCCCAACTGCATGTGTTGATCTTTAACATTTGTCTTACTCGCGAGTTACCCTATGTATATTTATAAAAAGGGTTTTTATTTATATTTTTTAATCCATAACCATTATTGTTAAAGGTAGCGGCAGGGTTTCATCGTGAAAAAAATACTTCGCATCTGTCTAGTTAATAATTGATAAAAGGTTAAACAAAAATAGTCACAAAACTATGTATTTACGAGTATAATAATTGTGTTTATTTTATCTGTTCCGGGAAAATCGCGGGTTTTTTCTTTAAATGGCACATTTGTTCCGTGTGGGCAGAGAAACAAATCTGGCAACCCAACTCAAGTTCTAACAGTGGATTCTGAGAGTCGATGATTTAAGAATAGAGCAAGAAGATCCAAGTCATCAACATAACATAACATAATAACAGCAAGACGAAAACGCGATTCAACAGCTCCTGTTTCATAATTAAATCGAGTTTTAAGTAGCTGGTGGACTGAAATCTCTTATTTCAAATGAATCGGCAATAATGGTTTAGCTTTAGTGATCGTTGGATGTCTCTCAAGCTGGTGATACAAGGTGAGGTGTAGAATATGCCTCAACGTGAGTCTCGGAACTCTTGTGTTCCATATGGAGTGCGTCTTTCGCTATCAGAATCCCTACGGGCCTATGACTGGCTACGGCCCTTATACTGATCATAAATGAAAAAAAAAAAACTTTCTGTCATCAAATTACCCTTTTGAGCAAAACGAAAATAAAAATAACGTTCATTAAGTGCGAGGGAAACTTGAATGTCAATTAGGTAGCAGACGGTTAAATAGTTTTCTGTTTTGCAAATATTTCTGTCATAGTTATCAGTTAACATCCATGAAATTTTGATCTCTTTTTTGAATTCTCTCCCAGGTGTCTATTAAAAAAAAAATTAACAACAAAAAACCAAAAAACTAAATATATACTCTAGGCTTTAATTTAAACATTAATGGATCACGCGTCCGAAGAATTAATTCACCAATTAGCAATGGTTCTCCCGATGCAGTTCCCGCGTATTCTACTTCAAAATTTCGCAGTACAGTGGCAAGTACACTCTTTATCTCCAACATGGCGAACTTTTGGCCAATACAATTTCTCGGTCCCGCGGAAAATGGAATATACGCATAGGGGTTCATCTTCTCGGCATTTGTAACAACATCAAACCGTTCAGGTATGAATTCATTTGCGTTTGGGAATAGCTCTTCCAAGCGGCCCAAGTGGAGTGGTGATATTCCAATATTTGCTCCAGCTGGGATGATCTTTCCATCTATATGAGTAAAAAAAGGAACATTAGTATGACAAATAAGACAAGTGGCCTTAACATTGATTCCCATCTATCGGCACACAATGGGCGCGTTCAAATTGCAAGGCAACTGCGCGTTCCCTAATAGTTAAACCTATACCACACCACAGTTATTCGATCAATGAATAAGGGTAAAATAGTACGGACTAGCAGTTACCTTGCAAACTACTATTAATGATGAAACGACAGTCCGAAAGGATGTTTTATGCTTGCATACAAATCAAATGATTTAATCCATTTGCAATTGTCTGCTACTCAACATTTTTGGTGTCATTTCCTTTATACTGTTTGTCATATGAATTATATTTGCATGTACCTATCGTGTTCATCGATGTGTACAACAAATAACAAACATCAGTATTTCTAATTTTAATTAAAACTTACTTATTTCGCACTCTTTTGTTACTTTACGACCCAGCAGAGGCACCGAGGGAAACAGTCTTAGTGTCTCTTTTATGCACAGTTCAGTGTAGTGCAAATTGTTTAGATCTTCATAGGTAACATCCTTTGTCTTGTCGCTGCCAAATATATTGTAGATTTCTTCAAAGCATTTATTCTGTGTCTCTGGATAGCGAGCAATGTTGTAGAACACAAATGTTATGGCCGAGGATGTGGTGTCATGACCCTCAAACATAAATGTGTCGACTTCTTCACGAATGTCCAGATTTGAAAGTGGTTTACCGTCGATTTCCGACTGAAGAAGAATATCGAGGAAAGCCATTTTACGTTTCGAACCGACGTCATTGGTATCTTGATGCGTTTTATTCTGTTGTTCTCGAATGATTTCTTCTCGACGTTGAACAATGATTTTTTCCGTGAATCCATGCAGAACTTTTAGAGCTGCTTTCTCTTCGCGAGCAAGTTTTGTAAACCAGTAGGTGATGTCAAAGCGATATATGACGTCAAACATTCGCCTATGAAGGACTGTAGATATTCTAAGAAACAAGAATACAAAGGGAGATACAATTTTTATTTTATTAAAGGAGTGATGCTTACGTCTTGACAGCTCTAACGTACTCCGAATCAGTATTTGTTTGTGCGTTCACTGTTACACCCATTGCACTTTCTGAAATGAGAAATTTAAATGGTGGTGAATGGTTCGACGGTGATTGCAGTATTCTGGACTCGTGCTTGTTTTACAAAGTTGTTCTTATACGAGAATAATATACAAATTTGTGTCCCGATTCTAGAATCATCAAGACAATAAATTTATTTTTACGATGGGCACTATTAATGGCCTCTTTTTCGGTTTATAATCTTGGTCAAGGACAATAATGAATATATTTTGGTTTTTGGAAACAATCTAAAAAAGCTATCTGCAGTGTTTCTTAGTTTTTATTGATCGTTATAAATTCAATGTGCAATAAACTTTAAACATTTAAGCCACTAATTTATTCGACGATCAAAGTTAGATTATTGTACATACCCGAACGTACTTATAATCATTATTTTTTCTTCTTTTCTCTATGCGGATAAGAGGTACCTTCAAACATTTTTATTTGCATTAATTGACTTATTTTAAGGTGTTCATAATGCAATCACACAACTTCTTACCTGCGATTGTATCCAAAGTACACAGATTAACAAATGCGTAGAGTTCAAATGGTTCCTTATCTATTTGAGTTCTTAATTTCTCTACTAGCTTGGCACTTTCATTGTTAAAAACACCTATATACTGTTCCAACATTTTAAAGTGAAATGCGGGCGTGATAATCTTTCTTCTTTTAAACCATTTCCGGCCTCGACTAACGAGTAAACCTTCATTTAACCACGGTTTCATGGTTTTGTACTCTCCGGCTTTATCGTTGAATCTGGTAGTTCCCAGGATGGCCTCAACATCCTTTAGGTCATTTAGGAGAAGATTGAATTCTGTGCCAATCCAGATCTTACAAGTGGGGCCGTAGGTTTTCGCGAAATGATCAAAAATTGCGGCAAATTCTTCGGGTGATTTCCCAATAAAAAGATATCCATGACCAATAATTGGTAATGCCGGCGGACCAATAAACGCCTTGGAAAGCTGTAGAGTACGGGCGAACTTTTGATACAAATATGCGCCGACAATGGCGAGGAGTGTAAGTATTGCGAACAATATGAACATTTCGAATGAACTGCTATTGGAAAACTGGGCTATGATTTATTATTTTCAATAACAGTCTCAGCTCGTGGGCAAGGTTTATCTAATCTAATCTTACTGTATTGCTTCCAAATTAGCGATTAGTATTACCGACAGCAGTTTATTTTGATAAGCTCCCGATATGTTTATCGACTAAACAAATTCATTGTCCAATATTAACACGTGTACTTAGTGACAGTTCATTCTCTATCTTTATCAGAACTTTGGGAAAAATAGATTCGTGAGGTTTTTTAACCTTCGCCCTATTACTATTTGTTTATACTTTAGACATGCTAATAATTTCATATTTTTATTCAATACACGACGTGTGATAAGGAGATAAGAGGAAAAGAAAAGACACCGTATGGTTGGGTTTGTCCGTAAACATAATTGCTAAGAAGAGACAGATTATGGTCCGCTTTGGTGTACGAATAAATGTTAATACGTATTATAATTTAAGCATAACGTTTTCAAAGACGTGCAGTCAAATCCCCGACTTAATTGAAGCGGGGTCATACAGTGGCGGACTAAGCCCGTCAGAGGCCCGGGCGGCAAAGCTGAATGAGGCCCCCCCGCTTTAAAAAAATGTAGTTTTACAAGATTTTTATTCAGTTCATATTTGTATGTATAAATAAGTGTTTATGTTTATTTCGTTAAAATCTGGCAAGTGAAATTTAAATTCGAACTAAATAATTAAGGCTACATAAACATACATACCTACAACATGGAATGGATATGGATGAGCAAAATAAAATACGTATCGATCGACACAAAAAAATTATATAAAAAACATCAAAAATAGTTTATTTTTTATTTTTTGTGTGTTATATGTGTTTTCGTGCCTTCAATTTACTGAACTTCAATAACTTCTGTGAAATCGATTTCTTTGGAAATTTTCCTTTCTATTGAAAGCACGGCTAGATTAACCAGTCGCTCTTGATACATTGTACGAGTAGATCGAAGATCATTTCTAATTAGTTTAATTTTCGAAAAACTCCTCTCGCATGACGCAACCGAGATGCAAATGGTCAAGAAGTATTGAAGTATGAGCGATATACAGGGTAACGATTCACTGAAGTCCCATTTTATTATAAACTAGCTGACCATGCTCGCCTTGCTTCGCCAGTCTGCCCCTTCTAAATTTAAAACAAAATACTTGCTAATAACAATTGATAAAGAAAACGTCGAGAGTGTCCCTTCTTATTATATGGATATACTCTCATTTTGACTCCCTCTCAATCTTAACTACATTGCATACCCTATCTTTCTTAATCCCATGCGCCACAAAAAAAGAACACAAACTACAAAAGGTGCATAAAAAAAAGAAAGAAAAAGCGTACAGCACAAAAGGCACAGAGAGAGAAACAGATTTGTGCCGCACACACACACAGATTTTCCTCCACTCAACGCTGGGAAAATCCAACGATCAACTTCAATCGAACATTTTACTTTTTTTGAGTTGTATACAATTTAAAGTTTAATGCTTATTGTTCAACGTTAGAATAACCTATAAAGATGATTTATATCTTAAAATCTTTGTAGATAATTGAACTTTATACTAAAAAAAATTCTATTTCATTTGGATGAGTCATTCTAAAGCTAGGAGCTAGAAAGCAGTTGAGAGTTACAACTTTTCTTAGATATCAGTTTAGATCTCCGCTTCCGGACAGTGGATGAAGCATTTTCCCGTAAAAAGTAGCCTATGTTCATCAGGGATAATGTCGGATTCTAATGATAAAATAATTTTTCAAATCGGTCCAGTAGTTTCGGAGCCTATTCAAAACAAACAAACAATCAAATCTTTCCTCTTTATAATATTAGTACAGATTTAAGGATTTGGGGGCCCCCCAAGACCGGAGGCCCGGAGCGGGCCGCCCCGTCCGCCCCTTGGTTAGTCCGGCAGTGCTCTCATAGCTCAAGAAAACTATCTTGCAGCGATAACTTTTTTCTTCAGTGATGGTCAAGATACGAGAGATAATACGACATAGAAGCTCGATATCCAAAAGTGCATTTGTTTTTCGGGCGCATGCAACGTATACAACTGCGATGTTTTTGACCGATCAAAGAGACAACGTGTCTCGTCTTTTAATAAAAAAAATATTCGCTCAAATTCATTGATTGAATTTTGCAAGGTCGACTATGTAGATAGTGTTCCGAAATTATAACGATGTTGAGTACCGATATCAATTTTATTCAAATCATGCTAACAGCCAAAAAAAATGTTATGACATAAAACATCCCAGAAGTAATAAACTGTACCAATAAGAAATTTAGTGTGCTAATTTGTTTAAACCCTTTTTACACCTACGCAAATCAAAATCTATAATTAAAGACTCAGAACCAAAAGTAAAAATATCATCAACTTATTTTGGAACAACATTTTGATTGTGCTATCGGTATCAAAAACAAGTGTTTTTTTTGACTTAGTGCTAATCTGTGCGCCTTAAAGAAAAATTAACGAAGTGATTGTTGTCAACGGATTGTGGTTGGTGATAAAACCTCTCAAATTAAAGAGATACTCGGCCCTATAATGGTATCCGTTCCGAAAAGAAAATCTTCCGATTTTGTACGGATCGGAGAATTTAGCGTCATTGTACGAGTGTTTAGAAAATGTCTCCTACAAAGCGTTTTGCACACCAGTTCATCGCGATGATATCAGGTTTTTGCGCCAGTTTTTGGCAACTATTCGTCGCGAACAACAGATACAGTGCACTCTTGATGTTCTCAGGTAATGAAAAAGTTGCACATATCGAACAGAAAACTAAAATAGGTGCTTTAAAACTGCATACAAAAAATAAACTTATTACAAACAAAGGTACATTTTCGAATTAAATTTGTATTAAAAAATGTATACAAATACACAAAAATTACAGTTTTTCTAAAATGTCACCCTCATCTTTTATACTCAGCGTTTTCCACTCTGACTTACGGGTATTCAATTGCGGCATTAAATTTGTAAAACAAAGGTTGCGAAAATGGATATTTTTTGGATGTGTTGCAAGTGAATGAATTACGTGAGTTGCAGAAATCATGGTTGCAAAAATCGAGAGTGCACTGACTGTATATGTGTTTTTATTGAAGTTTCTTTGAAATATAGAGTCTTTACCGCAACGTTAAATACTTGCATGTGAATTCAAAGTTTTTTTTTCCAGCGTCTATTTTGATTTCCGAATACGACTCCAAACTACGCAATTATGTAGAGTCCGGTATAACTCCAATGTGTATACGTATGTGTATACGAAATGCTGATTACTTATTAAAGGTTATGAGGAGGAAATAGCCCACACAAATCACTGATTGTAAACTGTTTACGATCAAACGCTTCTATTTTTAAGGATTGGACAAATCTGGCCTTGTCCTATGGCATTTCATCTATATTCAGTGATATGAATGTAGAGGAATGGCAAGGCATATTCCCTGAAATAATTTCTAAAATTATTGAAAAATTAGGCACCCAACTCCAACACCTAAATCGAGCATTCTCGTCGACTGTAAGAAATACATTCACAAAAATGTGAACCATCGCCTACTGAGTTGCAACAATTACTTCTGTAAAAATAATATAGTTGAAGTTGCATGTACCATATTTAAAGCCAGAGTGGAGCTACTAAATATTTATCCAATTTATACAATTTCTGCAATCACGCTCTGACTTATCGTAATAGCTTTTAAATGTGTTAAATGCCAATTCTAGTAATCTCTTTTCATATCTTCTTTTTGCGTTGTCCTTGTTTGTAAAAAGCTTGTGAATACATAGAGTATAAAATCACCTATTGATCACACTCATTTTAAGTCAATGGCTCTATACAAAGTGTTTTTCGTACTTTTTGGAGGCTTTTGTTTTTTTTACTGTGTCCAATTGGGACTATTAGTATTATTTCCTTATGTTTTCTACAACAAATTAATAACTCATTCTTCATTTTACCAATCTAAAAACAAACCTGCACTCAGAATGATTTTGTTAATAAACCCAGAACTGAGTATATTGTTAAGATTGATAACCAGACGGTTGAGAATGTCGTACAAAAAAGTCGCTAGAGACCAAAAGAGATCTCATTGAAATACGTATACCCCATAAAACAATAGCAATGCCGATTTGTTGTCCTCTATTAGCCCCAAAATTACTCGCAAATTGTCAGGACTACGAAGATAGAAAGGTCATGGTCAAGGTTAAGATCAAGGTTAGGATCAAGGTTAAGGCGTCCTTGGAACCACAAAAAAACTTCCTTAAAGCCTTGAAAAATGATACGTTTCCTAAACATCCTTAAAAAAGGAAATTAATCGCATTTGTAAAAAACTTCGACCCTTGCATTTGATACCTAAGTAAATATATGAAACAGCCCAGAAAGTAGGTATATATTTTTTTTTTGGGACATTTTATATTTTAAAATAAAATAGTGTTAAATGCCTATTTTGAAAAATAAATAATTAAATTAAGCAAACTGTGGGTGAAGTGACCCTTGAAAAAAAAACAAAAAAAAAATGATAGCAAAACAAAAGAAAAAAAACATAGGGATGGGCTACAGTCCGCTTGAGCGAACTGTTGGATACCCTATTCTTATTCCTATCCCTCATAAGTGGGTGTGACAAAAGTCTTGGTATGGTTGAATTGTTAAGAACGCTCTACATATTTTTTTATATAACATTTAAAGGATTTTATCAAAAAAAAACGAAGCATTTTTAAAAAAACGCTCCCTAGCTCAAACTTAGGTTTTTCAATAAAATGTTTTATTTAATTGTGGGCGTGTCAGTAGGCGGATTTAAAAAAAATTAACACATGAGCATAAAGGGCCCCTAGAGAGTATATATTAAAAATTTCAGCTCCCTAGCTCAAATTTTGGTTTTTCAATAAAATTGTTTTATTTATTTGTGGGCGTGTCAGTGGGCGGATTTTGAAAATTTTATATCCCGAGCAGTTTTAGGAGTCATAGATCACATATGAAAAATTTCTAGCTCAAAATTCGATTTTTTCCAAAATTTTGTTTTTTGAGTTTGTGGGCGGATTTCAAAAATTCGTACACTTGATTATTTCGGGACCCTAGAGAGTATATGGTTAAAATTTCAGCTCTCTAGGTCCAGTTTAAAGGCCTAATTTTTGCCGACAGACGGACGGACATGGCTAGATCGACATTACTATCGATGCTGATCATAAATATAGTAAAGTAATCAGGGGTCTACGGGCAATATTAAGGTATATTACAAACTATGCGTCAAAATTAATATACCTTTAGAATAGGGTATACAATTTTAGAAGGACAACAAAATTGAATAAGCAGATAAGCAGATTACAGGTAATTTTAAAAGAGAAAAGAGGTAGGCAGGCATATAAAATGGATACTAATACTACTTAAACTAAGAAACCTACTGGAGTTTGAGAAATACATATATGGTTTTTATTAAAAAAATTAATTATTTAGTCCCGACAGAGAGTTTCGACATCACTAAATTCTAAGCTCATTAACCACGTTTTCAATTCTTTTAGAAATGTAACATCTGAGTTGATAGTTCTTAACAAATGTGGAAGTTTATTAAATAAACGCCAAGAAGATACAGTGAAAAAGTTTCTAAACGCTGTGGTGCGAAAAGGTGGTACAGATACTACATTCAGAAGGTTGCCTCGAAGATTAAAACGGTTTAGAATTCTAAAATTCCGATTGCCAGATTTGATAAAGAAAGCTTTGAGTACTTTAAAGCAATAAAGATGACGGATTGAAAGTATGTTCAAATTTTTGAATAGCGGAAAACTGTGATGCTGACGATTTTTTAGGCATACTTTTCTCACTGTATGTATATTTTTGGAGAGTTAATATTGGTTGAATTTTATTAAAGTGTGTTAATCCCCAGCAGCTTATACCATATTGAAGTTTGGATGGAAAAATCCGTCGATAACACCCCAACGCTCAACGACGAGGTACTTAAATTTTCTAACCAAGCTAGATATCTGAGAATAATCCTAGACAGTTGGAAACTGAATGCACAAGATCGCATAATAGTCATCTACTCTTGCAAGAAAGCCATAGGCTCCAGATGGGGAAAACTCGTGGTACAATGTGCAAATGGAAACAGCTATTCCGAACTATTGCACATCTGCACAGGAATCCGGCAAGGAGATGCGCTGTCATGTGATTTCTTCAATCTTATTCTGGAGCAGATAGTGCGGAGGGACAGCGAACGGCACTATCTTCAACATATCCGGCCAACTACTGGGATACGAGGAGGATATAGACATCAGCGAGCCGTGTTGTACTCACAGACTATCCACCGAGTTGGACAAAACGTCCCTGTTGATAGTTCACCTACCTCGGAGTTAACATCAACTCCTCAAATGGCCCCTTAGTAGAGATCCGACGAAGACCTACCCTAGGAAACAGTTGCTACTCCGTATTGGCAAAGCAATTGGGTTCAAAACTCCTAACTCGGAAACCAAGTGTAAGCTCTACAAAACACTGATACTGCCGGTTCTGCTTTATGGCGCTGAGTGCTGGACGAGAACGGACGAGGAAAGGAGAACTAATTTTGGGCTCTTTCGAAAGAAAAATAATCCGTCGGATATTTGGTCCTGCGTGCGAGAAGGGCGAATGGAGGAGAAGATATAACTGCAAAGTCTTCTTCTACTTCTACGGACTTCTAAGTGTTAACAATTGATTTCAGCAAGAAATATAGGACGGTCATTCCAGAACAAGCCGGCTGGGAGAAAGGTCAAATCCTAAACAATGACGCCATAGAAATATACACCGATATGTAAACAAATCTCTTAATGAGGGGTCCTTTCCCCCCTTCTCTGGAATTTGGTGGTGAATGAGCTACTGATATACCTGGAAGGGGTGGGCTGCAGGGTGATTGTATATGCGGATGACATTGCTATAGCCGTCTCCGGGAAGTACCTCAATACTATAAAAGAACTCATGCAAAACGCTCTTAACAAGCTAAAAAAATGGGCTAATCGCTGTGGCTTGGGTATCAACCCCCACAAAACAGAATTAATCCTCTTCCCCAGGAAACACAAGATTCCGCACATCGACCCACCCTCTCTTGGTGGTATAAGATTAGTATTCTCTGACGAAGCTAAGTTCTTGGGTCTTATCTTCGATAGGAAGTTAAGCTGGAAACCCAACATACAAGAAAGGGTAAAAAAAGCCACAGTGGCACTTTTCTCTTGCAAAAAAGCCATTGGCAACAAGTGGGGTCTACAACCCCGCATAACGCATTGGCTATATGTATCGGTCGTAAAACCGATTCTCACATATGGGGTTGCTGTCTGGTGGACTGCCCTAAGTAAAGCTATAAACTGTGCTAAGCTTGGCAAAGTCCAAAGCACAGCAGGTTTGTGCATAAGTGGAGCACTCCATACCACCCCCTCTGCAGCACTAGATATCCTGCTACATCTGTTACCACTCGACATTTTTAGTAGGCAAACAGCAGCCTGTTCTGCTCTCCGCCTTACGGCTACCTCGCAGTGGGTTAACAATAACATTGGCCACACCACCATTCTGGACTCATTTGAGTCTCTACCAGGAAACATAGATTACACCATACCCCAATTACAGTTTGGAAAGAACTTTCAAGTCACTATTCCTTCCAGATCATTCTGGGAGGACGCTGAATTTGAGGAAGTTAAAGCGATCCACTTCTACACCGATGGATCAAAAACTAGTGACGGGGTTGGTGGCGGCGTTTTCTCTGAAAGGCTAAATCTGAGTCTCTCTTTCCGTCTTCCTAATCACTGTAGCGTATTCCAGGCGGAGATTATGGCGATAAAAGAAGCCCTGACGTGGCTGAAGAGAAATGTGATATCCACAAAGGATATCTGTATCTTCTCGGACAGTCAGGCCGCGATCAAGTCCGTGGATTCAGTATCTTCAAACTCCATTGCACACCTCGACTGCCGTTCATCTGTTATGGAGATGGCGGAGCAGTTTAACATTCACCTCTGTTGGGTGCCGGGGCATAGAGATATTCCAGGAAACTGCAGGGCTGATGAACTCGCCAAAAAGGGAACCAAACTCCCCCTTTTACCTGAAAAGGGTTCTCTAGGTATCCCAATCGCTACCTGCAAACTTTTATTCAAGCTATCTGCAATCGAGAGAACAAACCTTAGGTGGACAGGTAGTAATACATGTCTAGCGACTAAGCACATCTGGCCAAAGCTGGACCTGCGACGCTCTAAGGGTCTGATCTCACTAAACCGACTGCATATTAGCTCCACTATAGGTGCAATTACAGGGCACTGTCTGATAGGCAAGCACGCATCGAGGCTTGGCGTTTATTCTAACGATTTCTGTAGAAGTTGCTTGGACGAGGAGGAGGAGGAGACTATACTTCACCTTCTCTGCACATGTCCAGCTCTCTCCCATAATAGAAATCTTTATCTGGGAGATTTCTTGCTTAACAATCTTAACGACTTGGCTAACGCTGACGTTAGAAGTCTATCGCGCTTCATAAGAAGCTCTAAATGGTTTAACTAGTAGTGGGGAAACCCCTCGATCCGTGTGGCATCACAATGGACCTAATCCTGGTCTAAGTGTGTTGGCCTTCTGTTGACAGCCACTTTAACCTAACCTAACCTAATGAGATCGCGGGCAGATGTAACATTTCACTGTGATGGTTCCTTGACCATAGTGACATTCAATGCACTGATTGAGGCGAACAATAGGAGGCTAAGCATCAGACATATGCACAATCCGAACAGATATTGACAAAATACGATGCAAAAAACAGGAAAAATATTAGCTCAGTAGTCGGAGTATACTGGCCACTGCCTTTTGGGCAGACCTGTCGCCAGAGTGGGTGTACCCTCTAACGACTTTTACAGAAGGTACAAATACGACGAAGAAAAAAAAAAACCATCACACACTTCCTGTGTTACTGCCCTTACTATCCAATACAAGGAATAAAATTCTTGGCGAATATTTCATTGAAGATCTAAGGACCCAGTTACAGTAATACGAAAAAAGTGGAACAGTTAACACATTGGAACAAACGCATCATAGGAACGATTTGTATCACTTCTGTGAATTGACTGAGAAGTCGAACAGAAAAAGTTTTCCGTACGGAAAAATTAATGAATTCGTTTTCTACCCAATTTTATGTTCAATTTCTAAATAATTTAAAGAGTTAACTGGAACAAAAAAGCAAATCAAAATTTTGACGTTTTCATAAGCAAATTCGTCACAAAATCCAAATGGTTGATCTAACCTGAGGATGGACTCCTTTTCCACTGTGACAGCAACCTTTCCGTGGTTCAGTGTGGCTTGAGGGTCGAACTGCAACAGTCACCCCAAGCTACACTCCCCCAATGACGAGCGTAGCTTTGAGGGGTTTGCGATTTGCACACGACAGTCACTCTCCTTAAGAACCGATGTGCTACCAAAATTCGACTGTGCAGGCATCAAATGCCGACACACATACCATCGAACAAATAACGTGTTCAGAGTACGACTGTATCAGTCACCCGACTCGGTATTACCTGCAAGAGAGTAGTTTTGGGGTTCGACTGAAAATAATCCTGTTCGTAAATGAAGAAGAGGGAATGTGTTCTTGAAGTTGTATTTGTACATATTTTTTAGGAATTTTTTCATGCAAAGGAAGCATATTCACTGGTCTGTAGTCTTTGCATTTAATTGAATGTTTTACTTTTTGAACCGGTATAATCATAGATGTTTTGCAATTACTAGGAAATATTGCCGACACTAAAGAATGGTTAATAACATTAAATAGCAAAACCAAAGCATAACATTGAAATTGAAACGGTCTTTAATTTTTAAATGTCCGTTTCTTATTGACATTTTATCAAATATATATGTTATCTCCTTGCTTTTACATATAATACACAACTTGATCATATTATTCGCAGGCATCAATTTATGACTTAAATAATCTTTAAATCATAAGCCACAAGGAGCGAACTGATGAAACGGTCTAAGTGAGCTTGGGCTTCGAGCCTCGGCAGCCACCTTACCTAACCTAGCTTATATCAAATAGGTTTTGAAGAAAAGGGTAATCGGCCATTTTGGTGCGCCGCCACTCATATTTTTCTATGCCTAATTATACCATTACTACATACAGTTATTATGTACATTTTAAATTATGCTTCAATAACAGCAACAAAAGGCGGAAAGAGTCGCAACAAAGGCAACCGCAGTTGCCTACCAATAACCCTGGTTTGTACCCTTAACTCAATGTATTAAATAAACCTTTATTTTGTTTTTAACAGAGCGGACATAATTGTCGAGGTACATATTTTATTTCTGAGAAACGTTAGTCCACGAAACTATATATATATGTAATTATGAACCTGATCACAATAGCATAGATTTAAGGGGTGTTCTTTTGAGAGATTCCCCGGCTTCTACCATGTATGCGACGCGACGGCAGGCGCATAAATGTTTTGTAATTTTGTTTGTTGTGTCAGAGTTCCAAGTTAGTTTTTTGTCTAGGTACTCCAAGATCTCCTCGGAATGCTCGGAATACCATATCCCTGCTACAAAAATGTACCCAGTTGAAAAACTCAGAAGGTATTAGATCTACTGCACAATATCATTCATAAAATATCTATATTATTTTAAATGGCTCTACAGCCAGGGGAGCATCTGGGCCATTTAAACCATTAAGTCCGGTCTTTCGCTTAGGTAACCTTCTATTTTGCTACAATACAAATAATTAAGTGTGTCTCTAAAGGTGGCGTAGTTTAAAGTGGGTCTCCTTTCTTGTAGATAGTGCAAGAGATATTGAGATTCCATTCATGAAACACATTCCTTTCCCTGACCAAATCTTTAAAGTGAGTTGGTGTTTCCTCCTAACTTTATTTTGGTTGGGTTGATCTTGACATTCATCGTCGTGGTTGGGCATTAAGTATACAGAAACGCTAACAGTGAGTATATCTAATCAAAAGACAAACAAATAATACATATTGCTTGTCGCAACAGGTGCAGTAGTAGTGTATTCGCTTACTGAATGGAAGGTCGTGCGTTCGAATCCCGACCAAGTCCATTACTTTATATCGAATACATGAAATCGTAATCTCCTTAAGCATCTTAGACACCACCCGTGGAGAAAAACCCTACAACTGCACCCAAACACTTCTTTCCTATCTATTTATTCTTTCTAATAGTAAGTAGCACCGAAAAGCATGCAATGAAATACGATTGTGCCAGGTGCTGCTTGCTGTAAACACAAAATGCTTACGCTGTGTTACGCACTATAAGGGTACTGTAACAATAGAAAAAATCCCTTTAGCGTAAGCAAATTATATAAAAAAAAAATATATACCCGCGCATGGTCCTTAGGACCGAACGTTCTAGAGTGTGCTTGTCATTTTTTTAACGAAAGCCGTAGTCAAAATAAAGTTTTATGAATACTAATGGATGTGTTTAGAAGTAACAAATCGAATTTAGCGAAAATATTTTCTTTAATAAGTGACCAACAGCTTTATATTAAAAACTCTTTTTTTTTTCAAAAAAAAATCTATGTTTTTCAAAACAAATATTTTTTAAAGCAGATTGCAACATTAGACAGAAGGTTATATAAACAAATTATCCACAGACGTTTCACAACAGCAATGGGAGCATTCCATAATTGTATGTTCCAAAGAGAAACGACCGATTGATGCCGTGTACTGGCACACGCGATTTCGGCATAAACGCCCGCGCCACATTGAATTAAAGTTCGCGACGAATCATGAAGCTACCAGTAAGCTCACAAGCATTCTCCTTTATTGAAAAAATTACGAAAATTTAAATTGTCGGTGTGACAGACTAACAGGCTGGTATATGAAGGTTAATGACGATGTTATTATCTGGCCTAAAGAGATCATAACCCCTGCCAGTTTACTGCATCCCAAGTGGTCCGACAAAGAAGGAAGATAACCTTCCACCCACAGGTTAGGCATTGAATTGCCTCTTATCGATTGGGAGATGAAAATTATAAATCATCTGGGCCTGATGTCTTCCATCTTTTTCCAGGGTATCTCGCACGGACCAACCACTTTTCGTTTTTTTGAGTCTTTGACCGCATTTCTAACTACTTCGACAGTAATTTCGTGTACTTCTTCATTGTTAGGAACGACTTTCGGAAAATATATCCGAGGAAATTGTTCATTTAGAGATTTAGAAGTTCTTCACAATACTGCTGCCACCTGTGTAGAATTTTGTCAACCAGAAGAAGAAGCTCTGTAGTATTAGGTCCGTTCGCGTACTCTATGTGTAGAAAAATGAAAACTATCAAATCTCCAAAATCGAGAGAGAATCCTCTCATTTCAAAGCAAAGTACGCTAACGCTTTTGTGTAAAAAGATGAAAAACTTCTAAGTTTGGCTTGAAAAGAAGCAACCGCTGTTTTTTTTTTTGCTGGCAAACTCATTGGATTTCATCATTTGACAGTTTTCATTTTTTACCAGCTGAAATTCTGTGTGAAGAAAAATGAACGAAAGTAAATTTTCTTTCGTTCATCTTTTTACCATTTTCTCAGTACGCGAACGCGTTTGTGTAGTTTTGCACGAAAGTTTATATAAATTTATGTTTGCATATTAGTTTGTAATGGTGGTAATTGGAGGGGGTTTAGGAGAGGGATGGTTGTCAAAAAAAAGACGGTATGAAATTTGAAGGAAAGTGGACTAGGGTAAGGGAGTGATGGAAAAAAAAGGAAGAGGGAGGATCATTGGCAACTCTGACACGTGCGCATGCCTTGCTGGTCTCAGCGTTAGCTCGTCGGAGGGTGGGTTCTTGTATCTGAGCTTCCAAAGAAAAAATCACCAATGCACAAAAAAATTGCATGCTAAAGAAATACTATAAGAAGATAAAACAGGGGATATAAGTTCTTAACAAAAACTAGAGCGAGAAAAAAAGGGGAACAAGGTCTCTTACATGAACCACGGGAGGAACCGATGATTGTCCTCTTAGCGGGTCAAAACCCTCCCAACCTTGTGCCAGCGACCGCGGTATTAGTATGCTGACACCCGTTTGCTTTCTTATCGTCGGACCATTAACTCCCCCAATCGAAATGAGACGACCAATTCAAGCCTTAAGCCAACATATCTAAATTTTTATTAAATTCAAGTCATTTGAGATACATTGTAATAACTAATCTAAGAGGAAAACAAAACAGAACTATTTTTACTTGCCATGGATAGGTATTAAGGTAGGTACTAGATGTTTATAATTCAAATTAACTAGGTGGGTAAGCAAATGATAACTAAATAAGTAAATAAGTAGGCAAGGTATTTTATTAAAAAATTAATAATATGATCTATTATTACTACTCCCGTAGGATTTTATTTTAATAATTGATAAATTTTTAAATAGGATCAAAACAATATTAGAAATCTATAAAAATTTAAAGTGAGGAAAAAAATGTAGATCGGGCAATCTTGTTGAATTAAATTGGCCGGTATAGGTGTGACCATAAATAAAAAATAATAATAAAAAAAAAACAGTAATGCACATGTGGCAACCTTGTTTAATCAAATTACTTGGCTGGTATATGTGTGACCATAAATAAAAAAAAATCAAAAGCAGTAACAAAATTGTAACGGTAGCTTACCTTGGCGTCCGCGTCGTCAGGCCTGCCGATGTGGATTCCTTGGTGCTGTTGCTGAAAGCTCAAAAAGAAATCTAAATGGTGCTCGCCAAAACGGTAGCAGCCGCTAATCGATCACACCCACACAAACACACACTAGGTACCCGATTCAGAACTTTATATAAACAAAACTAGAACTAATCAAATTGATAGGATATTTTAGCATTAATCTGACACTTATCAACTATTAAGATCACCTTTTGGGTGATCTCCGAATTGGAGGTGGAGGATGATGACGTCGGTGTGGTTGCCAACCGTTTTGGTTGATCGCGTACGGTGGTTGAATAGCTGGAGGGTTTGCTTTAGCGAGCGCGAGTAGTCAGTATGGGCGAAGAATTTCAGGTCGCACTGGTTTAACAATAGTAATGGCTGGCGCTTCGGTGGATGTGATAGATTTGGTAGCCGTTCGAGCAGCCTCGGTTGGGTGCGATTTAACACGGTAGTTTATGGCACGTGGTTCACAATAGGCTAGCTAGCGGCAGCTCCTTGGAAAGCGGGCGCGTGGTATTTATTTGGCGTTTAATTATGCCGTTGGTACGGAGGATAGTTGGTATCCACTGTTGGTCGTCGCAACCAGGGTTTAGAGCCAAATGCGGGTGGTGACGGTCGCTTAAGGCTAAGTATATTTTCCCAGGAGCACGAGTTGGGCTTTTTGGTGGCAGAGCAGCGACACGTGGCTTTAATGCCGATAAAAAAAACGTTCTATTGCCGGCACTGGTTAGTAACTATTTCCTTTTTTTTTATTTTTATTTTGAACGAACGAATAGTACTCGTGGTTTTTTCTTTCTTTTTCCACGTTAACCGGAAAATTTATCGACACGGGATACTGATGCCTTTAGCAAACAATACTTTTCACGAGCCAACTTTTCTTTATGCCACCGGCCAAGGCGAAGACAAATCAATCATTGTTTCAGCCGCTCATGTAGCCATTACAAGTTCGCGAACAGACCTATTGCTGATGAACTTTTGCGAACAGGTTTCTTGAGCAATTTTCTTTCTCTGAGCAATTATTTCGAAGATGGTTGTGCCCCTGTTCAAACTGGTGGATAGTCTGGCTTATATCAGCCACTGAGGAACAAGTTTTCCTAACTGCCGATACAGGCCCTCCCTTGCAAATCTGTATTTCAATTCCGGGCGAGCATTTTTATTTCCTTTTTTTAATGGGGCACTTTGACCCAGCATTAAATGTCGCTTTTCTTGCACGTATTAATAGTGATGCTTTATGTATCGATCACCCTATTTCTTTGCGTTAGATAGTGTCATTTTGAAGCCTTAAGCAGTGATTTGAAGTTCTTTCTTTGTTTTTGTCCAGATTATACCATTTGATTTTCGCAGACACTTTTGTTTATTTATATGTATTTGTTGTTCCCATCTTCATCAAACTTTCTGTCAGGAGGAGATGGTGTTTCCTCTCCTAGGATTAGGTACTTTGCAACACGGTTGTATAAACGATAAAATGATTAGGTTGTGAAATTCTAGCCAAAATGCTCGCATCTAACTTGGGACCATATGCACGGAGAATATTCCACACCTCACTTTGTATCACCACCATGGGATACATGAAACGCTATACTTTGAAATGGTTAAGACGCTGCCAACTAGCTCTGTCGCAAGAGTTATCCAACTCACCATTCCGTCCCTACCCTGTTTCGTCACCTAGTAGAATATTTTGTAAGCTTTTGTCCTAACGTCTAAGAAACGCCCCCGATTTCTGGAGTTTCGCCATTTCGTTTCTTCAACACACAAGATGTCCACTAGCCTTCTTGCTTTCATCTTTTCAAGCTCGTAGTTTCCAACCATAGGTTTTGTTTATTTATGCATTATTCTTCTTCCCTTACGACGAAGTTATATTCAGTATTGAAGGGTTCATAAAATTCCCACTTCAATGCATTCCTACTGATCCGCCTGTGGGGTTCGCCGCGTGGACCTCAAGAAATATTTGCAGGCCTTCCGGTTTCGGATCAATTAATCGCTGAAGATAATCAAATGCTGGTGTTGTTGCATTTGAATGCAGACATTTTTAAGCCTGCGTGCTTACATTATTGATTATTATTTGATCTTGCTTTAACGACACCCATGATATCCAGTGATGTCAACCCACAGATTCGCATGCACACTTGGAGGATTTTCGAAATGTTAAATAGATAATCCGACAAAATTTTTATGGAGAATGATTTTTCTAACTTAAAATAAGTCCAAAGTCTTTTCAAAACTTCCTTGGAAACTAAATGTTTTGTTCTCCCCTCTGGCTGCAGAATCACGAGCTGTCACGAGAGCTATGTTATTATTTATATTATGATACCCTATTCTAAGGGTATATTAATTTTGACGCATAGTTTGTAACATACCTTAATATGGCCCGTAGACCCCTAAAAGTTACTATATTTATGATCAGCATCGATAGTAATGTCGATCTAGCCATGTCCGTCCGTCTGTCGGCAAAAATTAAGCCTTTAAACTGGGCCTAGAGAGCTGAAATTTTAAGAATATACTCTCTAGGGTCCCGAAATAATCAAGTTTACGAATTTTTGAAATCCGCCCACAGACACGCCCACAAACTTAAAAAAACAAAATTTTGGAAAAAAAACGAATTTTGAGCTAGAAAGCTGAAATTTTTTTTACATAATCTATGACTCCTAAAACTGTTCGGGAGAGAAAATTTTCAAAATCCGCCCACTGACACGCCCACAATTAAATAAAACAATTTGTTTGAAAAACCAAAATTTGAGCTAGGGAGCTGAAATTTATAATATATACTCTCTAGGCACCTATCAAGCCCATGTGTAAATATTTTCAAAATCCGCTTACTGACACGCCCACAATTTAAAAAAAAACCTTTTTTTTGCAAATCCAAAGTTTGAGCTAGGGAGCTCAAATTTATAATATATACTCTATAGAAGCCCTTTATGCTCATGTGTTAATTTTTTTTAAATCCGCCTACTGACACGCATACAATTAAATAAAACAATTTTATTGAAAAACCAAAGTTTGAGCTAGGGAGCGTTTTTTTACAAAAGCTTCGTTTTTTTTTGATAAAATAATTTAAATGTTATATAACAAAATATGTAGAGCGTTCTTATCAATTCAACTATACTTAGACTTTTGTCACGCCCACTTATGAGGGATAGGAATAAGAATAGGGTATCCAACAGTTCGCCCAAGCGGACTGTAGCCCGTCCCTATGTTTTTTACATGTTTTTGTCATCGAATATGAGTTTAAGGCATTTAAGATACTACCTTTTTGCATTGTTCAATGCACTTAGAAGAGCAAAAAAAATGTTCACAATCTTACCTAAATGTGATCGAAAAAAACTAAATTTGTTCAGAATGATGAGCCTGAGATACAAAGTGATTCGAAACTTTTTTGAGGTCAAACAGGGTAATTCTACAGGCCGAAAAGAAGGGGATACAGTGAAGTGGGAGGTTTGTGATCCCGATAGTCCACAGTATTATCTAGTCGTTAAGGAAAAGAAGTCAATTAAAAACAGAAAGTTGTATAGCTCTTGAAAAAATCTAGAATTGTTCGTTCGAAACACAGGGTAATTAGACGTAAATAATTTCTGATGAAAACATTTTTAGTAAGCCATTTCGGAAACGAAGTCATAATTAACCATCAAAAAAAAGCACATGCTCACACAATTCTGATAGCAAATTGTTAAAGGAGTAAGCGAATGTGAAGATCAAGAAATAAGGTTGTTGTAACGTGGACCCTAGACTAGTTATGTCAGCAGAGAGTGTTTACAACTTTAACTGGTGAACACTGCAGTCATCTCTCTCTACTGTGGGTTCTGAGATGACACTTCGAGTTGAGCCGCCATTCCCAACACACGTACATGTTATCCATAAATTGTATTACATAATTATATTAGTTTAGTTAATTGAATTTACCCTTAGTTTGTTTTAATGAATTAAATGAATTAAATAAAGAAAATTATAACGAGATACAAAAGTGGCGACGAGGATTTATTTTTAAAAATGGACCAGCAAGCCTTACAGGAAGTAATGTCCAGGCAACAAGCATGGATGGAAAAGATGATGGCTGATAACCAACAATTTTTGGAGAAAGTGCTACAAAAGAATGCGTCAGCATCGACGTCGATCGCAAACTTTCGCCCATATGTCGAACAGAAGGAGCATTGGGACACATATCTTTTCCAACTGCAGCAGCACTTTTCGGCACATGGAATAGATGAAGACAATAAGAAAAAAGCATTATTCTTATCATCGTGTGGAAATTTTCTTAACGAACTACTGATGAAGTTATTGGAAACCCAAGATGTAAGTACACATACATATAAAGAGATTTCTTCGAAATTAACTAAACATTTTGCTCAAAAATGGCACGTTTTGGCTTCACGGTGCAAGTTTTTCAAGCACAAAATGTCAGCCGCCCAAAAATACTCGGAATGGATCGCAGACCTAAGGGGGTTAGCCAGGGACTGCAGTTTTATTTGCACGAAGTCTGGCTGTAATCAATCGTATGCAGACTACATGATTCGGGACATGGTGGCATTCTATACACCACATGAAGTCATTCGTATGGCGATCACACAGAAGAAAAATCCAACATTGGAAGAAGTGGAAGATATCACCGCCTTATTTGAAACCACGCAGGCGTCGAACGATATATTTAAAGACAATATGTCAATGAACGACAAGGACATCGAGGTACATCAGTTGGAAAATCGAGGCAGGCCAAAGACAAGTAAGTCAAAGTTCACTAATGTTTCTGTTCGTAAATCATGCCCCGGCTGTGGGACCAGACATAATAGGAATCAGTGCTACTATAAAGATACCGTATGTGATCAATGTCATTAAAAGGGGCACATAAAAAGCGTTTGTATGTCGTCCAATACAGCAGCAGATTGTCACCCAAAATCGCGTGGGAGATCGGTGACACGAAAAAGGAGGGGCAAGTACCCTGCACCAGAGGTTCACTCGAATCACCAAATCGAAGAAGTATCAACGACTCAGTGTTTAATGGGTGTAGAAAAACAAAAAATGTTCACGACTTTCAATGTCAATGGCACCCCTATGGAATTCCAGGTAGACACTGGAGCAACTTGCTCTCTCATCGGTCTACGGGGCTATAAAGAACTTGATTATCCACCATGTGCGCCGACTGAAAAAGTACTTAAGTCTTATGGCGGTGGAGTGGTTCCTCTTAAAGGTTTGATTGAGGCGGTGGTGCAGTACAATGGTTTGATGCGCAGACTTTCTTTATTAGTGGTCAACAATGCGCATAGCTCAAACATAATGGGGATCGATTGGTTCAGAGAGTTTAATTTCAGTATTCAGGTGGTCGGTTGTAGTGAGGTTTCATCCATTTCTTTGCACTCAAAGACTGAGTTAAAGCAAACCACAAAGTCTTTGTGTGAACGCTACAAAGTTCTTTTTAGTGATCAGTTGGGTGAAAGCACTAAATACGTTGCTCATTTGGTACTAAAACCGGGAAGTCAACCCAAATATTGCAAGTATAGGCCAACGCCTTTTGCTTTAAAAGAAGCAGTGAAATCTGAAATTGGGCGACTTGAGAGTAAAGGCATCCTGAGGCCGATTGAGACAAGTCAGTGGGCTGCGCCTATTGTTGTAGTATCTAAGCCCAATGGAGCCCTTCGGATCTGTGGAGATTTTAAGGTTACTGTGAACTCACAATTAGAAACGGATAGACATCCAGTACCACGAGTTCAGAATTTGATCCACCGCTTGCAAGGGGGCCGCTTGTTTACAAAAATTGACCTTTCCGATGCCTACCTGCAAGTACCATTAGACGAGGAGTCAAAAAAGTTGACCGTAATTAACACCGAATTCGGTTTATATCAGTATCAACGTCTGCCATTCGGAATATCGAGCGCACCTGGAATTTTCCAGAGGTATATGGAGCAACTTACAGCAGGGCTTCCGTGTTGTGCGTCCTACTTAGATGACATAATTGTGTCCGGCAGAACGGATGAGGAGCACTTACGAAATTTGGAAATTTTTTTGGACAGACTGCAGGAGCATGGATTGCGTTGCAGGTTGGACAAATGTAAATTGGCAATGAGGGAAGTACAATACCTAGGGCATATCATAGATGCCCAAGGGATTCGTCCTTCAGAGGAACGCGTCAAGGCTCTTTTGACGTAACCTGCACCAGCGGATATTAAAGGGCTAGAATCATTTATTGGGAAAATTAACTATTATAATCAATACATTCAAAATTTTTCACAGATCGCAGCACCATTAAATAAACTCAGGTCCCAAGGTGAAGAGTATAAGTGGGGTGCCGAACAGCAACGAGCGTTTGATTGCCTCAAGATGAAACTAGCGGCTGTAACACGTCTACAGCATTTTAATGATAACATTCCAATTTCGTTGGCAACAGACGCATCCTCACATGGAATCGGAGCTGTATTGTCACACATATACCCAGATGGCTCGGAACGACCTATAGCATTCGCATTTAAAACGCTAACTGAGACTCAGAGAAGATACAGCCAAGTCGAAAAAGAGGCTCTTTCGATCATCTATGGCGTCAAAAAGTTCCATGAGTGTCTCTATGGTCGAAAGTTCGAGTTAATAACTGATCATAAGCCCCGTGTGACCATATTTAATCCAAGTAAGAAACTGGCAGAAATGAGCATACAACGACTACAGATATGGGCAATTGCCCTAATGGCTTATAATTACTCAATTCGTTACCGGCCAACAACGCTTCACAACAACGCAGATTGCTTATCTCGCTTGCCGGCGGGACCCGACAAGAAGTTTGATGAATCAGAAGAGTCATGTTTGGAAATAGAAGACATCTATAGCACACTTATTGACGAATTTCCCGTCAATAGTAAACTAATAGCAGACGCCTCAAACCATGATGAGACAATCCAGACGGTAGCAAACTATGTGCAAAAAGGGTGGCCGCACAAACTACCAGTAAACCAATCAAACCTTCAATCATTTTTTCGAAGAAGATTTTCTCTTTGTATGTGTACTAACATTCTTATTTTTCAGTCTGAAAGCCCGAGAGTAGTTATCCCGAAAGCCCTACAGTCAAAGGTTCTGCACCTGCTGCACCAAGGTCACTGAGGATCCAGTCGAATGAAGAATCTGAGCCGACGGTACTGTTGGTGGCCTGGGATCGATGATCAGATTGAACGTTTGGTAGCTTCCTGCGCTGCCTGCCAAAGTCACGCAAGTCATCACGCGAAGGAGTATCATAGTTGGCCAGTACCAATCCAAGCTTGGGAAAGAATTCATGTGGACTTCGCGGGGCCGTTCTTTAACAAAATGTGGTTGGTGGTAGTAGATGCTCTATCTAAGTTCCCGTTCGTAGTCAAAATGAGTGTTACGAATTCAAAGGAAACTATCCAGACCTTGCAGTCCATTTTTGCCATAGAGGGTCTTCCTATGACCATTGTGTCGGACAATGGCACACAATTTGTTATTTCAAGCTCTTTGCCGACAAAATTCTATTCAGCACTTAACATCGGCGCCATTTAACCCGCAATCCAATGGTGAAGCAGAGCGGATGATGCGTAGTTTTAAGACGGCTTTACGAAAAAATATAAGTAACGCGCTGCAGTGGGAGGACGCGCTGGTTGTGTTGCTTACAACATATCGTAATACCCCCAACAAATCCGGAAAATCACCATCTGAGATTCTCCACGGGCGACAACATCGATCAACACTATCGGCGATGTTACCTACCCAACACAACGACCTACGACAACAATCTACAACGTTTCCAAAAAACATCCGGTTTTCTAGCAACCAACGAGTATTTGCACGACAATATCAGAATAAACCAAGCTGGGTGGAAGGTAAAGTTATCAAAGCCCTGGGTCGCTGTATGTTCCTGGCCAATACAAAATTTGGAAATTGGCGAAGATATGTAAATCAACTGCGACCTCGGCAGCCAAATGGCAGCTACAGTACAGCATCCGTTATTGATGACCCGTCATCTCAACAGCTGAGTACCATATTATCCCAAACTAATGATCTATCTTCCGGTAGAAATCAGGATGAGGACGTTTCTAGTCAACCCTCACAACTTTCCAAACTTCCCAGTGGATCCGACATCCGAAGACGAGCAACGGACGTTCCAATAGAAACTCCGACAACAATTAACGACCCATCTACTACAGAACAATCGGAGAACGGAAATTTGCCAAGGCGATCCCAACGGACTAGAAAACCATCGGTGCGATTTGTTTTCAATTAGCAAGGGGAAGATGTTGTAACTTGGACCCTAGACTAGTTATGTCAGCAGAGAGTGTTTACAACTTTAACTGGTGAACACTGCAGTCATCTCTCTCTACTGTGGGTTCTGAGATGACACTTCGAGTTGAGCCGCCATTCCCAGCATACGTACCTACATGTTATCCATAAATTGTATTACATAATTATATTAGTTTAGTTAATTGAATTTACCCTTAGTTTGTTTTAATGAATTAAATGAATTAAATAAAGAAAATTATAACGAGATACAAAAAAGGTAAAATAGGGAAATGAAATAGAAGAGGTATTCCTTTGAAATACCAATTTTAAGAGAAATTTAGAAATATTAGTGTTCCCCTGCGACAACTCTTCGCATGTGTAATACGTGAACCGAATGATTTTACAAAACATTGATACATTATTATGTTTGAAGTAGAAATGCAGTTATGCGTACCAGGATTGGTTGGGTATGACCGCCGCAGAAGGGATTGATATCCGCGAGAATTGAAATATTAAATATGATTATGTACAAAATATAACGTACCAGAAATTACATCCATTGTATATCGGTTAACGAACTCATATAATTCAAAAGGCTCCCGTGCGACGTGTTCATTTAAACATTTGCACAAGACTTTGCCTTGCTTCTCAAATACTTTCAGGTACTCTTCAAGGATTTTAAAATGAAAACTTGGAGTTATCATCTTTCTCCGACTATGCCATTTTTTACCTTGAACAAACGCTCACATTAATCACAAAAGAAAACACAAACAACTTTTATTAATAATCTTACCATCGCTTATTAGTAAGCCTTCATTTAACCACGGCTTCATGTATGAATACACATATGCCTTATCCGCAAAAGTCATTCCACCCAAAATTAACTCCAAGTCCTTACGATCCCGAAAGAACACATTTAAGTCATTTACGATCCATACACGATATGTGTCACCATAGATCGCGTAAAACGAATCTAAAATCCGCAAATTGTCCTCCACGGGTTTGTTGATGAAATACTGAGCATTACCTAGAATCGGAATACATTTTGGTCCCGGAATGCGGTTGCCGAGAATTTTGAAGCGAGTCGAAGTTTGTTGGAACCACATCCAACCAAGTGTCACGATGGCAACGGCAAAAATTAAAAACATTTTTTTGTTTGAAATTTTTTTTTTCTACTGCGTAAGAACTAAGATTGATGTTAACCGCACAACAAACAAAGCTTGTCTATGTTTTAGCGGGCAGCAAGCACTACTAATATAGCATATAGGGTATACATGTTACATAGTTGAAACGAGTTTAACTACATCACTTGGTAGTGATTAAGCTTCTCTGACATATTTAATATCGGCACATACTATCAGATTTAATTATTTTTATATAATCAGATTGTAATATTTGCCTGCATATTGGCAATAATAATATAGTTAGCTGATAAATACAAATACAAAGTACAAGGGTTGTTTTCATTAAACTACAATTGCACTTGAATACATATGTCATATAATGATTCCGATTTACGGATGATTAAAAGTAGAACAACAACAATTTCTGAAACTGAATAGACAGCTGCCTACCAGATAGACAATTTGTAAAGTGAATTGAATGTGGAAAATATTTAAGTCACCGGATCCGTCCGGTCTGAATGGTAATACAAAAATAAGAGTTTTATATTTTCAGTGACCTTCGGTGCAGACGCAATAATCTCTGTGTTAATCAGGCTGTATGGCCACAAGGTCTGACATAAACAGTAAATGCACAAAAAACGGCGCTAGCTCTCCGTTGCATTGATTAAAATACACACTAGATCTCGCCCATGTTGTTGCAGAGAGCGACACACCACGGTAAGCAAACGCTGCTTTTGGAAATGCAACATAACACCAACACAAAGAACGCTATTAATCGACTCTCCGATTGCAAAAAGCTCAGCAACGTTTATAGCCAGCTGATAAAAAAGGCCAATCAACAGTAGCCACAGAAAGTGTTGCTACCGAAACTAAGGAGTTTCTTGTTTTCTTCATTTTTTCTTCGTTATTCCTTGTTTCTTTTTGTTAACAATCAATTTCTTCACGTGTTTCCATAAAAAACGGTTCCAAACAAATTTCTAACTCTTCCTCTTAACTTTTAGTTTTCTTTGTTAATGACAATTTTTTTATAATAAACAAATTGTTCTTGTTTTTGCCTGAAGTCCTTGACCTCCTCTATTTATATATATGGTAATTAAAAAGAACTACTAAAAGTGCATAAGCCAGTAACTTTAAAATGAAAGAGTTGGCTTTTATCTGAAAATAGAATTTATTTTTCAACATTTTTCAACTTTTCACAACTTTTTTTTTTGGAAAGTTTAAAGAAGTTCAAACACTTCTTTAAACTTTCCAAAAAAAAAGTATTTCTCAAAGTCTGCAAAATAAGCATTTGTTGCAACGATAATTTTATCATTTGATCACAATAAATGTATTTAAATGTCAAACTATGTCGTGATTCAGACACACTTCATCGAGAAACACGAAAGAAATCTCAGACCCATAAACCTACTTATAGTCGTCTATAATATGAGAACACCGCCCAATTGACATTTTATAAATTGTTTTTGGCGTACGATTTTACAATTAAAAGTAATAGCAGAAACTGAGCAACAGAAAACAGCGACCTCTCTTAAAATACAAACAAGAGAGAAAATCAAAATATAGGCATTCAAATGTTGGGAAACTGAAAGCATCGTCGCAAGATTGGTGGAATTTGCTCAGCAACAACAAATTTAGGATTTTTCCTAAAGTTTTTTCCTAATGCTGTTGCTGTCGCTGTGATCAATATGTTCTGTTCCATTGATAAGCATTGGTTGTAAAATAATTGCTGCGCTTGTCAAAATTGCGGTTGCTGTTGCTAGGTCGAGTATGCTTTTTTTTCGGGGTGCGAAACTTTCTACACTGGAGCACTCAGACTCAATACTGGCCCTACTGCCAGGAAGACACACCACTTTTACTGTAATTTTACTTGTTTTTCTAAGAAAAAATCCATATTGCATCTGGCCGGAGCCAGTCGTGCTGGGGAAGGCCGCGCAGAGCCGAGAGATACGTTCCTTTGGAGTTTGGCGAAAGCAGTAGTAACGCATTTACGTGAAAGCTTATTCCACCAAACAACCGTAGCATATGCTAACAATGGTCTAATCATGGCCGTGCAGTTTTGGTGATAAGCCCCATGTCTTGCCGAAAATGTCCTTGCATTATCAGAAAACCGACAGCGCCCTTGCAGCCTTCAGCTCAATATGCTTGGACCAAAGAAGTTTGCTATGCAGGATGACTCCCAAATAGTTTGCTTAATTGGAGAGTTGGATTGTGACCCCTCTTAGCACTGGCTGAGTCAATCCGATCAGTTTCCTCCTGCTCGTAAAGAGAACAATCTCAGTTACGAGGATTGACTGAGAGCCCATTCCTATCATTCCGTAGAGTAAACGTTGGAACTGTTGAGAGTGTTCAACAGAGAGTCGAGGATGCACCACACCAGTGGAGACAGAACGCCGCCTTGCAGGCAACTCCTGTTTACCCCATCAGATAGCGGACACAATTCGTATACGCAACCAACGTTCTATTCATTAGCATTGCTTTAATCCCCAGCACTAATAACGTCGTATTGTCTGGCAGGGCTACACATGCTGTCAAAAGCCGCATTGCCAAAAGCACCCTCAATATCGATGAAAATGCCCATCGCGTATTCTTTCTTGACAAGCGCACTCTCAATTCTACCAACTAGATTTTGGAGCGCGTCTCGCAAGATTTTCTGCGTTGAAAGCCATGTTGCATCTGAGTTAGGGGTACAATCGCAAGCAGTTTTGCGCATATGAAGCTCTGTCAATCTTCCCATGCTTTTCAGCAAGAAGCAAGTCAGACTTATTGGTCTGAAGTTCTTTGCGAGTGAGTTGTCATTTCTGCCAATTTTTGGAATAAATGCCACTTTAACTGTACGCCAGGGTGTTGGTATGTATACCAGTGCCAGGACAGCGATGAAGATTCTGTTCATAGTAGGAAGCAACTTGTTGCAGCTTGGCTGGGTATATTCTGTCCGTACCAGGTGACTTGAAGCCATCAAACGACGCAAGAGTATATTAGATATTGTGGCGTACACCACCAAGAATTAATCCATTATAGCAAATAAATTACGACCAATTTCAAAACTAACTGCCGACAGTATGTCCCGATACACAAACCGGATCCTTCCGACGAACATACCCTCCGACTACTATGATCAGCTGAACGCAAAACGTCTGTCAAAACCAGTATTTTTGTCTTGCAAACTCTCGATCTATGACATTTCTCACACACAGACAATCGGTCATTATTTATACATTATTAGACAACTCGCCCTCTTCTTTGTTAAACGTTACCCTGGCTAGAACTCTTTCTTGGAATCCCCTAAAAATTCCAGAGATAAATCGCACAGTGAGTTAAATTCATTGTGAATTTTCAGTGTGCTTATAGCCGCATTTATTTTACTCAGGCCTGCCGGTATCGAGCCAAAGAAGAGCAGGATCAGTATTTTATCGGTTGAAGTTAAGGAAAACCCTACGCTGCACGTGGTATAGCAAATTGCATCCATAGGATTGCATAGGTAAGCCTGTGGAATTTAATTAAATAATTTATACTTGAAGGGATAATTTTTTTATAGGGATTTGCGGATAACTTTTGCAAAGCTGAAGAGTGTTCTTATGACCCCATACCCTGTCTGGAAATTTGACACACGAGGGCACAGTACATAGAACAAACTCTCGCCAACCAGCATTTGTCAAAAGCTTCCGCATACATAACTTTTTTTGTGACTGCGTCAGCATGTACGACTGCGACTGCAGCGGCTCATAAATATTTTTGGCTGCGTCAGCACACATGAATTGTACTCGTCCACGTGTACGAGTTAGACCTTCAGAGGAGCACCTAAAAGTGCCTATCAGCAAGAAAAAAATTACCCTACGTCTGGGGATATTCGTGCGTAAGCTGCACATTCACGGGCGTACCGAATAGCCACCTCCAGAAACCATGTGCTAAGCCAGCTTATGCCTCGTTCCCAACCACCCACAATGAAACCATCAAGCAAACCAGCAATCAAATCTTCATCACCCCAAAAAGACTTCAAATGTTGACTCCAGATAGCATCATCATCTAAATTAACTTCAGTGGTTAAATCAGTATATTAATTGTGTTGAGAGATACGTATAGTGCTAATCGAGGGATCTGCCTAAATTTTAGTTTTTTTTCATTTTTTCTTTATCTGAGACAACTAATTTAACTTAATATTAACTTAAAAATAGTCTAACGAATTATGTTTACTAGATTTATATACCTATGAGTATCGAAATACCTCAAAGCCACAGAAAAGATAAAATTTACATTAAATTCATAGCATAAAACCAATTTAATTCACCAGCGGGAAATTTGTGCACAAAATTCATCGCAGCAAAGTCAACGGAGATAAGAGTGAGTACAAATAAATATATATATATACACATACATTTAACTTTTCATTGGCTTTTTATTATATTAAACTTAACTTGAACTACCTACTATTATTTCATAAATTTAACTTAACTTAATCAAACATATCCCTATGCTTAAATCCAAAGATATCCTATATTAAAATTCATAAAAATTACACTTCAAAATTATACTTCTATGTCATATTACCCTGCATTAACTATATATAGATATACATACCTACACATTCATAATATACTTAATCGATGATCATTTTGTTTTGCCACGAACTATTTCTTTTAATAAAGATATGTTAATTTAATTCCAATTGTTGAGATGCGTTGGTGATTTAAGTGAAATGCATGAGAATGCGAATAAGGGACTATCCTCAGAGAAACGGAGGAGAGGATAGTCAAGTGGCAATGGCCTATGCCAATTGCAAGGGGAGGGTTCCTCCAGGTGTCAGAACACCCACGACACCCCGCTGATAACGTTTATATAACCCCTTTCATTTCTTCAACGTTTTCCCTTTTTCATTTCCGTGATAAGATCAACGAGACCTCATCATTGATAACCTCTGCTATGCGAGGTCACTGTCTCCTTCTCTCTATCTTTTCTTTATAATTTTTTTTTATTTCCTTTTCTTTATATTGGCACGATATTTTTGTGCGCAAGGGAAAAAGCAGCAAGATCCCACCCCACCGACGAGCTGATGCCGTGCACCGCAAGCGTGCCAACCGCTGCTTCATAGCAAGGACACACTGCATCTTGTCCTTCATCCCACCTAATCTATGCTTAGGCATAGGTCGTGGAATGCCCTTTCCCGCCACAATGGCGACCGCAACGTGGTACCCAGGAACTATAGTTTGAACATCAAACTTCGTTTGTCAAATAAAATTCCAAACATAAGCACATTCTCAACAATTTTAAATCCCCATACATTTCCCATCGTAGTATTTCATGTGCTTTACCACACCAAGCTTTCTTGCGGAAGCTTGAGCCTCTTCTTATATTTCAATTTTAGTGATTTAGGAGTCCGAAGATAAAATTAAAAGCTTCGTAGCACTAAATTAACATAATCTGAAATATAATTTGGTTTATGTGAAGTCGATTGATTTAAGTAAGGAGTAACGCCTAAGAGCCCAAGCTGAGTTTAGTCTGTTTTAGTTTTAAGTTAATGCGCTTGAGTTACCTTAGACAGTTGCCTTCTAATCAAAAGTTTTCATATGTTTCTGACTCGTCAAAGAATCTGCTTGATTGTCCAGAAACTTGAAAACAAAAATCTTCAATAAATTCCTGCATATCATTTCAATTAAATCTATAATTTTCTTTCTCCATAAACCTCTTATCAGCAATCAAATTTCATGCACACATACTTTCACGAACACACATATCTCAACAAAATAAGTCATAAATTCTTTTGTATACAAACAAATTCATTCAGTTACACATTACACTCTTATACCAATCTTATTGTCCAGTTGGGTTCCAATAAGATTTTTATTGAGAAAACCAAACAAGAAACAATAATCAAAACAAAACATGAATAAAAACAAACCGAGTAGTGGAACTGTCCCCAAACCACAAAAGGGTATACCAACAAGTTCTCTTAACTTACAGGATGAGGACACACCCACCTATTCTTTGCGAAACAAATTTCGTCCGATTAGACATTCTCCAAACAGTACATCATTGACCCCCAATATTTCTCTTAGCGATGCCAATATCAATTTTGATAACGACACGCTCAATGGTTCTGTCACCCTTCCTCTTCATGTACCAACCGCTGTCGCTACAACAATTGCAGTAACACAATCATCCACAACAACTACCGCTTGCGTTTCTCACCCAATTGCCTCTTCTTTAATTGGAGAAGGAAGCGAACAAAACAAAGTTACACAATATCATTGTATATGAACTTTATAGTATTCTCACTTCGTGTATACGACGATACGCCACCAAACGCCGTAAAAAAGAACCTTCAGAAAGCTTTTATGCATTTTTGTAGTTATTTCTGTTGTCTTCTTCCATTCTCATTTATATTTGCAGTGCGTACTCTTTAGTACTCTTTCCTTTGATAATAAAGAAGATTTCCAAAAGTGTGTGTTTTGTCACTTTAATTTTTCTTTACTTCTCATGATGGGAATTGGTGAGAGGTGTGGGGTATACATATTTAGTTATGCATTTTGGTAGTTATTTCTGTTGGCTTCTATTATCGTTAATATTTGCAATGCATTCTCTTTAATTAGCTACTCTTTCTTTCGATATAAGAAGATTTCCATAAGTGTGTGTTTTGTCACTTTAATTTTTCTTTACTTCTCAGGATATGAATATGATGTGATCCTGAGAGGGGGTGGGGGATATGGTTCGTGTATTATGTGTTGGTTTTCAAGTAATTTTGGGGTAGGTTATCTCATATTGCAAGCAGCTGTATTTGAAAAAGACAAATTTCCGTCGGTTGAACTTCGTACTTTTGCAAAGCCACAAATTTTAACTTACAAAGTGAAACAAAGTGAATAAGAGTTTTTATCCGATTTCAAGACTTTCATTCTGATAAGTATCAAATTATTTATCATTATTATATTATTATTTCATTCTTTTTCATATATTTTACTATATTCATATTTATATATTTTGTTACGTTTTTATAAATTTTAATATATTTATATATACCTTTATCTACCTATGTATATACATTTATTTTAGAGATTATATATTATTTATTTAAGGGGGGGGGGGGGGGGGGGCACTTCGACCTAAAAAGATCTTTTGTACCGTATTGGCCAGACAAATTTAAAGTAGTAGAATTTCCACTTTCCGTGTAAAGCGGACAATTTTACCAGTAGAAGAATTCTTTATGTCCTCGGTGCTCATTTGTTCCCTGACAAATATCTTCTTTCTGGCTTCGGGCTGGACATTCACAAAAAATGTATTCAGCTGAGCTTTATATAGCTGCCGTTGCTGCTGATCTAGGAGTGCAGCAGAAAGGTTCGGGACCTATGAATGATATTTCTGCACCTTTTCCGTCCAGTTCGTCGGCCTGTTCGTTACCTTCTACCCCGACATGACCCTTAACCCACCATAATTTGGTCTTGTTTCTTAATCCCAGTGTTTGAAGGGTATTGAAGCAGTACTGTGACTGATTTGGAGTCAATGGTATGCGAGCTAAGGGCGTTTATAGCTGCTTGACTATCCGTGAATATATGGATGATTGCGCCTTTTATGCCAGATGAATAAATCTGGCTGGCGCATTCTTGAATGGCCTGGAGCTCTGCTTGAAATACGCCGGGACTTTTTCCCATTTGTATAGTAAACCGTTTGTTTGGTCCGTATACTCCCGCTCCTACCCCCGTTTCCATTTTATAACCATCCGTATACCACTTTCTGCCGTTGTGGCTATTTGGTGGGTTATTGCTAACCCATGCTTCTCTCTTAGAATCTCCGTGCAGAAACGTTTGTTGAAGCATAGTTTTTTTTGAATGCGGTCTGTGATCGCGCAGTTCATGTTAAGTTCTGGCAGTTCATCGAGAAGGGTCTTAAGTTCCAGATGGTCCTTAAGTCCCTTTTGGTACGCATATTGGTAAGGGTGCAGAAGCATGCTTTTTGATATGCATTCTCTAATGTGGATGTCAATAATCCTTTCCATTGTTTTCAGAAAAAACAATGTCAAGCTTATCGGACGATATGATTTAGGTAATTCGATCGGCTTGTTTCCCGGTTTAGGTATGAATACTACGTTTACCTCCCTTCAGGTAACTGGTATATACCCCCAGTTGAAGCTGAACTCAAATAAGGTAATCATGGATGGTAATAAAACTTCTATTCCATTTTGAATGAGGGCTGCAAAAATACCGTCTGTATATACGCAATACGACGTTCATCAATGACTGATCAACGGCTGTCTTTTATAGCATTTGCATAAAAAACCGTTTGAATTCGTTGCAAATAAATAATATTTTACATAAATTCGCCGAAAAAGACCGAGGAATACAACCTTTTTTAATTCTAAGTAGATATTCGTACTACTTGTGTGTTATAAAAAACATATTACATTATATACCTACCCATTTCTTGATCTATAGCATATACGTTTAATTCGTAGTTTAAAAACATGAATGTGATATTGCTTACACCTACCGTTTTAATAAAAATTAAATTTTTCTAGACTAGGTATACATTTTAACTTTCTTTTAAAAAAAAATGTCAGCTCACCCAAAAAAAATGGAACTCACCCATATATTATGTCCTAACATTTATTATTTCGGGCACGTATAGAGTTAATGGTTAAAATTTCAGCTTTCTAGCTTGATTTTGAGATAGTAGATACACGTTACTATCGATGCTGATCACGAATATTTTACAAAAAAAAAAACTGTAAATGAAAAGTGACCTGCCTCAACATTATTGTAGGTGATCGATTCCCTAATAGATAAATATACCTATCCAACAACTATTTCTTTAAATAATGGCTGATACAAACAAATTGAATATTTCCGAATCAAATACTGAAGAAATGATTGAAATCGGTGCATTTTTGGACGAGATACAGCGAAAATAGCAAAACCCTAAAAAATCATAAACTCATAATTCCTTGTTTGATGGAAAATATCAAAATACCGAAATCAGCTTTTATTCAATATCCTGTAGAAAAATGTTTCCTTTCCCTTCCATCATCTGCCTCTCATCATCCATTCTATTTACCAAAAAGTATTCGGCTGTTACGCTGTTACACAGAAAAATAAATACTTACACGTCCATGCGAATGAAAATCATATGGCGCGACCAGAGGCAGACAGTTGAAAATGCGAGATATCCATATAGGTACAAGATAACAAAATTCCATACAATGATAGAATTCTTATTTTTGTCAGAAATCCTTACGAAATACCTTATCGAAGAAAAGAGGATCAAATAAACTCTTCGCTCTGTTTCCTAACCAACAGTTTATTTGATTCTCTTTTCTTAATTCAAAGCTCATGCAAATATTTTATGCTTAAATTGAGAAGCAATCACTCCATCCTTTTGGTCTCCAAATTCGTGGAGGTCGAGCTTTTTGAAATCGTGTTGATGATTTTACTATAGAGTTTATATACAATGATCGTACTTACCTACCTCAACAACAGTGCTCCGAACTCGGAAGATGAAGCAGCTTGATGAGCATATAAAGCAAGTAGTGATCGATGCGTTAGGTACTTTAATCCCTAATTTGTTAAAAGACAATATAGAACATATACAGCCACTTGTTAATAGGCAGTTGAATAATCAACAAAATGCGATACCAACTTCGGGTTCATGGAATGCCCTTTCCCGCCACAATATCCTCATCCGTTACCACAGCCATTGTATATGAACTTTATATACAATGCCACAGCACTCGCAATATACCGGGTTCGCCGGATGGTTTGTCTCAACTCACTCCCAGTCTCAGTGATCAGATCCTGTATGGATACTATGTGGGGTTTCTTGCTGATGAGAGCAAGCATTAGAGTGTTGAAGGTTAATCTGAGTAAATATTATTAACCCGTTTTTTTTAAGATAAATGTTCCCGGGACAGGCAATTTCTGCCCAGTGGTCCTGCAATCATTGCTGGTTGCGGCAACTGTTGCACCCAGATTTGGTGCGCCCGGATTTCCATCTACTAGAGCCTAGTATGCTGCTGATGCGAAAAGATAATTCCTATACAAAACTGACAAACCGAAGTCATAAACGGAAAATTTCCTTTTGCTTTCCGTTTTGCCGTAAGCAAAAGTCATTCCCACTGTTTTTCGTACACAATTTACTGTCCGGGACAATAATTGCTTACGAAATTGTGACAAGTTGATTTTGTTTATGAATTCGTTGACCATTGGATTTGAAATTGAGTTTGAAATTGTCTCCGGGTTAATTTAAATTGTTAGTTTTTTAATTGAATCGATATTTCAATTCATTCTGCAAGTTTTTCAAATAAACAATTTTTAACAACAAATTCAATTCAATTTTGTTTCCGTATTCGTTTCCTGTCGATTCGCAGACCATGGGTAAATTCTTTGTCGCATCAGCAGCGTACCAGGTACCAGTCTTACAAAAAAAAAACCGTCAATAATTTCTTTAACTTTCTCGTGTAACAAGTTTAGTACACTTAAGTGCCAAAATTTCAAACTCAAACTACATTATGTACATATAAGTCCAAAAAGGTGTGTTCGGAATTTCCGTCCCTCAGTCTGTTACCGAGGCTCCAGTCACAATGGGAGGACGGATTTACTTCAAACTTCGTATTTGAGCTTTGCAGGCCTATATCTCACGGCAATTTTTTATTCCATCATTTGAAATAACGGTACCCATCATAGAAATGGTTTTTCAACACGGATTTTCTAAAAATGATTTTGCAAAAATAAAAAAATAAAAATTAGATTAGTGCCTGTTTTTTATGAGTTTTTAGTACCCTTATCATGTATTGGCTACACAGCGATTGCGTTAGGGAAATTAGGATTAGAAGAAAACGAGAGCTGCCGATGCACGTTGGCTTTGAATGTTTGTAGGTTATAATGTAAAGGAAAAATTGAGCGTGGAATAGTATTCCACATTCGTGTTGTACGGCAGAGGAAGGACTCTTTGTACTTCACTGTACGTCCGAATACAGGCTTGAGGGTGAACTGATGAGCATTCATTGCATGGCGGGTATTGCGGTTGAAATGTTCAAGGGCTGGAATGCAACTGACTATTTCGTTAGAGCACTTATGGTGGAAATACCGATAAAATAACGAAAGACAGGTGACATTGCGACGATGACTAAGAGAGTCAATCGATATCGCGATGTCTCGGTCGCCAATGAGTTTTATCGCGCGTTTTGGGATCCTGTCAAGTAGCTCCAAATAAGTTATTGGTGCAGGCTCCCTGAAATTACGCCAAAGGAAATTAGGCCAAAAAATGAAAATGGAAAAAAGCCCAAAAATCTCCATACAAAGTTGTGGGGGTTTTTCCTAGGAAAAAACGCCCAAATATTTTGCCGCAAACGCCGCGAAATTTGGCTTTTTTTCCATAAATGTTTTGGGCATTTTTTCCATTAAAGGAAAATGAAAAAACGCCCAAAAAAATATTTTGGAAAATACGCCAAAAATGTTTTTTTTTTGTTTTAGGAAAAACCTCTTTAAAGTTGCATTCTTTGGCTTACTTCATATATTGTTTTGCCGTACTTTAAATGCTTTTACCTAATTTCAAGAGCACTAATGTAGCACGTGCGATCACGCGTAATCAGTATATAAGTTAGTGGGTTTTCGCTTAGTCGCGTTTAAGTGAAATCTTAAAAGTGAAATAAAATTTCAATTATGAAATAATAAGTGGAAAACAAAAAAAATAGTAAACTTTTGTACGTAACACTGCAGAAACAAATATATAAAAACAATCTGTATATACGGGAGATGTTCTCTATATTTGTTATTTAAAAAAAACTGTCAATCTAAAATGAAAATAACAAGTGATGGAAATTGTGTGAAGGCAAAAAACTTTATTGATCACAATCATCCTGATCAAGAAAATCAATATAATGAGTTTAAAGTGTTCGGTTGTTTTAAAGATGAGTGCTTGATATAAGACGTAGTGATCGCTCGGAACGGCGCGAGGCGACGCGGGCGGGGCGGAGCGCGATGGCACGCAGCCGCCTAACGCGACAGACCGCCCCCCCCCCCCCTCCGCGTTTCCTCAAGAATCTTTAGTTTTATTTCACAAGAACTATGGCTAAATAAGTCCACAACGAGTTTTGGGCCTAATTTTCAAAATAAATTCTGGAAATTAGCAAAAAAAAAAACAGCTTTTTTGCTCTTATTTCCAAATCAAATTTGGAAATTATGCCAAAAGAATAAATTTTTTCTGGCGTAATTTCCTTTTTGGCTATTTTTCCAAAAACATGGCCTAATTTCCTGGCATTCTGGCGAATTTTCATTTTTAGTTTTTGGCGTTTTTGCCAAAATTATTACGCCCCAATTATTTTGGTCATTTTTCCAAAACATTTTTTGGCGTAATTTCAGGGAGCCATTGGTGCACCAGACCAGATATGAGCTTTGTACTCAAGTTTCGGGCGAATAAACGCCTTATAAATTGTAGCCAGATCAGAAGGGGTGAAATATTTCTTACATCGCTTAAGGAAGCCTAGACATTTCGCAGCGCTCTTGGCGACATCGAATATGTGGTCATTCCAACGAAAGTGGTCATTGACACACATACCGAGAATGGAAAGCCTTTCGGTTTCAGCGATGCAAGTGGTACTGTGTGTGGGTTTTGCTTCAATGACAGGAGACAGCATTGTGTTTTGGAAGCATTTAATTCCACTCTATTGGTTGTACCCCACTGAGTTATGCTGTTAAGATCGGAATTTAATGAACTTAACATACGTTGCCGTTCCAGTTCCACACCCGGAGAAGTGGGCCGTGACTCAAGAAACTAGTATGAAAAGCTGAGGGTACTGTCATCAGAAAAGGAATGGATTGGATTAGAAGTAACAGACAGGAGATCATTTATAAACATAGGGGCGGGCTACAGTCCGCTTGGGCGAATTGTTGGATACCCTATTCTTATTCCTATATCTCATAAGTGGGCGTGACAAAAATTTAAAGGATTTTATCGAAAAAACTAAGCTTTTGTAAATAAAAACGTTCCCTAGCTCAAACTTTGGTTTTTCAATAAAATTGTTTTATTTAATTGTGGCCGTGTCAGTAGGCGGATTTAAAAACAATTTAAGTATGAGCATAAAGGGCACCTAGAGAGTATATACTATAAATTTCAGCTCCCTAGCTCAAACTTTGGACTTTCAAAAATAAAAAAAAAAAGTTCAAACATTTTGCCAGTCTCAAATGAGATACCGGTCGAGCTGAACTCCGATGCCAAGGAAAAGTTACAAGGTAAAAATAGGAAAATGTCGTACCAGTGAGTGGACCAAAAGCAAGGCAAAAGCTTTAAGGTATTTAGGAACAGCTTACGTTTCAAGCGGAAAAGATATGAAGGTTATCGAAGAAAGAGAACTGGGTCCTGTTTGTAAGTATAAGCTCAACTATTCTTAAAAGACTGCTGAACAGTGATTAAACTTTTTAAGTTTATGTTTAACTTAACTTTTATATGGTTTAAATCAAAAATAAGCCGACAGTAATACTTAAGAAGTTTTAGAAATAGGGCAGGTGAACATTGATTTAAGGTAAAATATATTATATACTTTTCTTTGTTTCTTTTTATAAAAAAAAATATTTTAATTTTGTGTATGTAAAGACATTTTTTGAGCTAAATACAAAGCACTGCTGAACAGTTTTTTATGTTTAATATTTTTATTACATTTGTATATCAATACAATAAAAAATATTTAAGCAGAAACTCTTAAGTTAACTCTTACACTCAAAATAAAAAAAATAAATTTGATATTAATCATCAATGGTTTTATTTCTAAACAAAACGACACTTTTCCGTATTGCTGTCTAAATTTATTACATATTATTGGCCGTTTTTTGTGCTAAACGACATAAGTCGAAATCAATTTTCTTAAATTACTTTATTTTGGATACGAGTAGTTTCACTAATCCACTTGAAAGAAGAAAAAAAAAGAAAATTTTTACCATAAATAACTTTTAGGTTTTCGTTTAAATTCACAATGAAATAATTTTTTTTGTGTCAAAAATTATTTCAAATAGCTTTTCTGAAAAACTGCCTTTTTTGACTTATGTCACTCTGCTTTTAAAGCGACGATGTCATCAAATCACCGGTGGACCTGTTGCCCCGAAAACCGTACTGTCGGTCATTGAGAAGTTTTCGAGATTCAAGATATTTCATTAGCTGACTGTTGATCAGCGTTTCCATGACCTAAGAAAGAAGCGACCCTGAACTAAAGAAGCGTGAAATGCTGGTTACTTAACGGGCTTCCGACTCGTGAATAGTCCCTGTCTGAGGTACTGCAGCCTTCCATCCTCTGCGATCCCGGGCACACTGCTTCCAGTTCGCCAAACCAAGCACTCCGGCATCTGCGATGGATTGGTATTTAAGACGGAAGTTCGGTCTTCCTTGCCTTTTCGAATCTGAGGGCGGGGAGTCGAAGATCCTCTTGGCTGTAGCATTATTGTCCATTCGCTCAGTGTAGTCGATGTGTTTAGCTTTTTGCATTACATCCACATCTTGGTACAGTTAAAAGAGTTTGCGATTGTATCGTCCGCTCTATTCAGCCTTCTCGCACAGGACCAAATATCCGACGGAGATTTTTTCTTTCCTTGTTACAGAAACTAAATTGTTGTCATAACAAAACAAAACAAAAACATTCCTATTCCTTTCCTACAGAAAGCGTGCGTGGCAAAAATCTAAGTGTGGATGAATTGTTAAGAAGGCTCTGTTTATTTTGCTATACAACATTTAAAGGATTTTATCCACAAAAACAAAGTTTTTTTAAAAAACGCCCCTTAAAAGTGCGCATGGCAGAACACTTTATGCGAATTATTCAAAACGACGACGAAAAGGACTTTCATTTCCAATGATTTCTACAATAAAACTTTTTTTTTTAATAATGGGCGAATTTTAAAAATATTTACACATAAAGGGCCTTTAGAGAGTATATATTCAAATTTTAGCTTTGTATCGCAAATTTTGATGTTTCGATAGAACGGTTTTTTAAATTGTTGGCGTGTCGGTGGGCGGATTTAAAAAATCCTAACTGTTGCTTTCTAACGAAATCAACACCGAGAAATGATGGGATTGAGTGCTTGCAGAAACCTAATTACTCGGATGAAATATAATATCAATCATCGCGAGTAATTAGGTTTAATGCACACCACATATATGAAATGGTTACAAAATAAAAAGAAACAACTTAAAATAAAAACCACGACACAACCTGACGAAGAAAACCAGAGTACTGTCAAACATAAGTGCATGAACTGCGAAGAAGATAGTTCGTTCTCCCTTGCACCAATGACAACGCCCTTTGACAAATGTGGTCATCACCTCTGACCAACAGGCGTGAAATTCCATGATAGCCGAATTGGATGCAAGCGAGATGCACATCCGACAAAATGCACTCTAACACCCACTCCGAAGATGTGGGACACTGTTGAAGGAACCGAGGATTAACACACAGAAACCACGCATTTGTCCTGGTGTTAGTGCGAAATTGGTTACCACTTTACATAAATTAAACATAGGGACGGGCTACAGTCCGCTTGGGCGAACTGTTGGATACCCTATTCGTATTCCTATCCCTCATAAGTGGGCGTGACAAAAGTCTACAAGTCTCTACATATTTTGTTATATAACATTTAGAGGATTTTATCAAAAAAAAAACGAAGCTTTTGTAAAAAAAAAACGCTCCCTAGCTCAAACTTTGGTTTTTCAATAAAATTTGTGGGCGTGTAAGTAAACGGATTAAAAAAAAATTAACACATGAGCATAAACGGCCCCAAGAGCGTATATGTTATAAATTTCAGCTTCCTAGCTCCAACTTTGGATTTTCAAAAAAGTTTTTTTTTTTAAATTGTGGGCGTGTCAGTAGGCGGATTTTGAAAATATTTACACATGAGCTTAAAGGGCTTAAAGAGAGTATATATTATAAATTTCAGCTCCCTAGCTCAAATTTTGGTTTTTCAATAAAATTGTTTTATTTAATTGTGGGCGTGTCAGTGGGCGGATTTTGAAAATTTTATATCCCAAGCAGTTTTAGGAGTCATTGATCATATATAAAAAATTTCAGCTTTCTAGCTCAAAATTCGATTTTTTCCAAAATTTTGTTTTTTTGAGTTTGTGGCCTTATTTTTGCCGACAGACGGACGGACGGACATGGCTAGATCGACATTACTATCGATGCTGATCACGAATATAAGTCGCGTTTTATTGTGAAATTATATCAAGCTCAGCAATGCAAGCTACAATAAAACGCTCTGTTCACTTTTATATCAACCTTAATTTTAAATTTCAAACTTGTTATCGGTGGCATTACACATGTGCCAAAATCATCTTATGTATATAATAATTATTTGGAAACAACGTATTCATTAAGATGGACCTTGCAACAATTAGGTTTTCCATTCTAGGTCTTATTACGGCTTTAGACTCATCGTCCACTACTTGTAGTACTTAATAACACTTGACAGTTCGAATAAATTTAAGAATGTGTCACCGTAAAGTCAAAATTAATTTGTTGGTTGAATACGAGTGGAGGGATATAAATGATAAAACAAAATGAAAAAATAGCAGAAAATAAAGAATATCAACGAAAAATTCCTTAAAAATTCAATTCTTCAACCGGTTTGGAGTCATTCCACTCTAGAGGTTCTAAAACCTTTTTCTTAACGTTTTTTTTTTTTACATACACTATCAGTTCTGTGTCGTGGAGTGCTTAAAGCAAGCAACTATCACGAGCAGAAATTTGCCGGCACTAAAAGTGCTCCCACAGGCTCATCATTTAGTGCAGGTGTTAGTAAGGACAAAACAATTAAAAATACAATAATTATGTACCTATAAAATACTAACACAAACACAAATCATGCAAATAAATTAAGACATTAAGGCTCTTTACATTTGCAAAAAGGCGGTAGGCTCCACGTGGGGCCTACAACCAAAAATTATGCACTGGTTATACATGTCGGTAGTTAAACCGATTCTCTTCTATGGAGTACTGGTCTGGTGGCCCGCCTTGGAGAAGAAGTCCAACCTAACCTTGCTGGACAAAATTCAACGAGTTGCATGGCTCAGCATCACCGGTGAGAACCTCTCCCACTGCGGCGCTCCAAGCCAAGCTCCACCTTCTCCCGACCGACATCGTCGACAAACAGTTGGCTGCCAACTCAGCAATAAGACTGAGAAGCTCCAAACAATGGAAAGAGCAACACACTGGACATGCCAATGTACTATCGATGTATCGACATCTCCCTAAGGTCACCGACCACCTGCCCACTGAATACAACTTCAACCTGGGCTACAAACATCTAATCCCAGACAGAACCGAGTGGACACAACGTCATGTCCTACACCACGAATCGCTGTCAATTTTTACGGATGGGTCCAAAACGGAGGACGGAGTCGGTGCCGGAGTCTTCTCTGAAGACCTGGACATTCACCTCTCCTTTAACCTTCCAGAACACTGCAGCGTTTTTCAGGCCGAAGTCACCGCCGTCCGCCAAGCCGCTGCCTGGCTGTCGGTTAATACGATATCGAAATCAGATATTGTAATATACATCGACAGTCAGGCGGCCATCAAATACCTTGCATCCGGCACTACAAGATCCAAGGCAGTGAAAGACTGCCGTGCATCTCTTAACGAGATAGCCGGTCAGTATAGCCTCACCCTTTGCTGGGTGACGGGTCACTGCGACATACCAGGGAATTGTGAAGCTGACGAACTGGCCCGACGAGGCTCTTCTGGTTTAAATAGCATAAGCGTCACCGACATCGAGGCGCCAACGTCTTATGCTAAAAACCTCATAGACACCAATGCGGTGAACGAAGCCAACCGTCGTTGGCACCAACTCGACCAGTGCAACACCGCAAGGCTACTCTGGCCGACATTTAACAAATCCAGGTCCATCGGACTTCTGAGGCATAAGAGAGGAACCCTCTCGAAATTAGTAAATGCCCTCACCGGGCACTGTGCTATAGGAAGACATGCCCAAAGGATGGGCATCCCCTACAATGACTTCTGTAGAAGCTGTAGGGACGAGGAAGAAGAGGAGACCATCAGTCACTTCCTTTGCACGTGTCCTGCACTCGCCAACATTAGGAAGGCTATATTGGGTGAATACCTTTTCAATGATCTAAACGATCTTAACAACGCCTGCACAGCAAGGATTAGCTCCTTCATTTAGAGGAGCAAATGGTTCCCTGAGTAAGAGGGTGACCCACCCACCTTACACATCGGCAGCACAATGGACCTACTTCTGGTCTAAGTGCATCCTCACCGAGGGCCGTTTTCAACCAACCAACCAACCAAGGTATTATTGCGCAAAATATTTTTCAGCTTAATTTTACTAACATGCAAGTCAATCACATGATCATTTATATTATAGATTCTACTCATGCGACTAATAGGCTCATGCCTCCCATAATTCGTTCTATGATGGGGGCTAAACAATAAATCAACACTACGTAAATTATGGGCACCACACCGAAAATTAAAGTCAATAGATGACAGCAAGTCAGGTGCATCTATTTGACCGGATATAAGCTGCTGTAAAAAAATAATATCGCTATTAAGCCTTCGTTGAGAAAGGGGTAACATTTGAAGAAGCTTAATACGCTGACTGTAAGGAGGAAGGTTAAAAGGATCATCCCATGGAAGTCCTCTAAGTGCAAATCGAATAAATTTACGTTGAATGGCCTCTATTCGATTTGAATGAATGTTGTAGAACGGCGTCCAAACATGTGAAGCATACTCTAGAATCGGACGGACAAAACAATTGTACAATGACATAGTAACGTATGGGCCATTAAATTCTTTCGCCCACCTTTTTACGAAGCCCAGCATAGAATAAGATTTATTAACAATAAAATTGATATGCTTGGCAAAAACCAGTTTGGGATCGAAATAAACCCTGTGGCAGGCAGGGTTATGGTGGATGCTACCCTTGTGACAACTGGTGGCACGCTGGCTATGCACGGCAGTAGCTCGTCGGATGGGGGGGGGGGGGGGGGATCTTGTTGTCACTAACCTGCTACCAAAATAAATATCGTGCCTGAAGGAAGAGCCACACACACAATCGCAAACAACTCTGCACTGTCGGGTGTTTTGACAGACGAAGATCGAGACTTCGAAACAGGTCTTTCCCGCCCTTTAATGTACCGGTGAAAGTACACCATGGTTACTTTGCCTGTGTATACTGTAAGCAACCCCCTTTATTTCTCGCGCCTCAACCCAATACTACACCTTATAACCACGTCACACCATAGTAAGATTTATTTAAAGACACATTATTTTTAGAAGCGATTGCATCAAGAAACTGTTTTATTCATTGTCGAATTTCAAAAGATTTAAAATCCATAACATGCAATGACATCTTCAACTGCATGAAATAAGGAAAACAACATTCTCGAAAAAAAGGATTTGCTTAGAATTTAGAAATAAAAAAAAGGTAGTTAGATATTTTTATGGTTTAGATAAGTTATAATTAGGTTTAAGTAAGTAACTAATTTTAAGTATGTGAGTAAGTATATTTGTTTTGTTTTATAATTTAAAATATATAGGCTTAATCTTATTTCGGTATGTATCGATATACATACACAGTTCCAATCGGAAAAGTTAAGGTAGTTATTTTCACTAAATTGGTATTCACCAAAGAACTGTGCCAAGGTATGTAAAATGATTAATGGCTTACCTTAATCAACCGCAAATCTGGAGTGCACTCTGGATCGCTGATGAGATGTTCTGCTACACCTATTATTATTATATTTTTTCTTTTTTTTTATATATTTTGACGTATATTGAGCCTTATATATTTTTCTTTTGTATTACTTCTTAACACTTGGCACTTTTCACTGGTTCAGCTAAGACTAGGAAATGCCAAAATTGAACCTATATATTTTAGCACACGTTTTTTTTCCTTTTTTTTTCTTTTGTTTTTTTTTATATTAGATTTAAGGCAAGTAATTTTCTGAGTTAGGTACTTTTAAACTATAAAAATGTTATCTTTTTTTCTGTTGTTTAATCTGGGTTTTAATTGGGATTGAATCCGCCGGAATTTTGTATTGCATGGACCGAGCGTTTTGGTTAATGGAGCGATCTACTTGGCAACTCGTGGCGACTGCCGTTGCTACACTAGCCATCTGCTGACGATTGTCTCTCCAAGGCGCCATGTTCTGGACACGCCGGGCAAGCTTCTAACCACAATTTCCACAAAATACCTCCGTGGAATTGTTTTTTTTTGTGGCTCCGAGAAGAATTCCCAGACTCCCTTAATAAGACTGGAGCTTATTTTTGTGGATGTCTCCGGATTGAAGTCTTAACGTGCCTGAGATGAAAAAGTCAAATTGAACTTTTTGGCTTGAATTTATGTTCAAATTTACGCTCACCTTTGAAATGTATAAAATCCTTGGCAATTATTTGTATGGTTATATAACTCCAATTTAATTAACCAGGGGATTGAGATAACTTTTTGGTTAATTCACCTGCTCTTCAGTCACACTCTGCGGTTATTGTCGAAAAGAGAGTGGGAGTAAAATGCCGGAAGAGCAAGTCAGAGCAAAAAAAAAAAAAAAACACACTTACCAACTCCAGTGGAGACATGATTGTTTCTCAGGGGAACTGTGGCGCTTATGGGATGTGACGTAAGCTTAACTATGCTTACGTTATTATTTTAAAAAAAAAGATGGGCATGCATTTTCATATTAACATTATTTTTTTATTTACAAGGGATTGCTACAACCCCAAGATCCTTAAAATTATCAACATTACAAAGAATATGTTGAGACAAAGAATATTGAAAGGTGGAAGGTATATTCTTTCTAGAGAATGTCATATGTTGACATTTAGTAGGGTTCAGGGATAAACCGTTTTTATCACACCAATTGGCGAAGCTATTAATGTCAGATTGAAGAAAAATTCTATCTTGCTGACTAGTGATAGATTTAAATATTTTCATATCATCAGCGTAGATCAGGATATTACTGTGATTTATACATGCTTTAACATCCTTAATTGCTAGTATAAATAGAATTGGTCCGAGGTGACTACCTTGGGGAACTCCAGACTCAGCTGTAAAAGATACAGATAGCTATCCTCTGAATTTGACTTGATAATCCCTTGATCTAAGGTATGAATTAACCCATTTTATGAAACTTGGTGGGAAACCAAAAGCCCTGAGCTTAAACTCGATTATTTCATGGGACAGCTGGTCGAAAGCTTTAGAGAAGTCAGTGTATATGCAATCCATTTCGTCCTTATTCTCTAAGGCATTAGAACAATCATGCAAGAAACTTAACAGATTAGTGACAGTTGATCTGTTTCTTACAAATCCACGCTGTTCATTACAAATTAAATTGCGACAAAGAAATATTAACTTTTCGCAAACAATTTGTTCAAAAAGCTTAGGGATACACGAAAGCTTTGAAATATGCCTATAATTAGTGATATCACCACGTTCGCCTTTTTTAAATACAGGTGTGATAAAAGCACTTTTCCATACATAAGGGAATTTACCAGTACTAATGGACAATTCAAACAGATTTTATGCTCACTCTTGTGCTGATCTATTTATCTTCTCTTTGAATTTGTTGTTGTTTAACATACAAAATTTTGCTGAGCTGGGTATACACTTCCCTATAAAATGCGCCTATAATAACTTTAAGAGTTCTACGGGCAATATATTTAGATATGTTACAAACTATGAGTCAAAATTACTATTCTCTTAGAATAGGGTGTAATGAGGAGATATTTTCTCATATTATTATGAGCACGCGCGGCCGGTTCTCATAGTGCCTCTCTGAAATGCGAGGTCTAGCACGTATGCATATATCGGCTGACTTGTCAGGATCAGGTCATCGGGCATGATCAATGGTATGAGCAATTCGCCGTCGTTTGAGAAAAGAAGATGATTTTAAATCCAACTTTTATAGCTCTTTTATACCCTTCAGGTGCATTAGATGTGAACACAGTTTAATCACACTGAAGTACTAACTTTTCAAGGAAATTTAGAAATATTAGTGTACCCCTGCGACAACTCTCGCATGTGTAGACCCGAATCGAATGATTTTAAAAATCCTTTATACACGCGCATGAAGTGGAAATGCAGTTATTTACACCAGGAAAGGAACAACGCAAAATTGATTGATATTCGCGAATATTAAAATATTAAAAATTATAATGAACAAAACATAACGTACCAGAAATTACATCCATTGTATACCGGTTGAGGAACTCAGATAATTCAATAGGCTCCCGACCGACGTATTCATGTAAAACTTTGCACAATACTTTGCTTTACTTCTTAAAGACTTTCAGGTACTCTTCAAGGATCTTGAAATGGAAACTTGGAGTTATCATTTTTCTACGACCATGCCATTTTCTACCTAAAATTAATACTCATATTAATCAGAAAACATAACACAAACGACTTTCATTATTAATTTTACCATCGCTTATAAGTAAACCTTCATTTAACCACGGCTTTAAAAGTTCATACTCAGTAGCTTTACGTAGAAATGTTATTCCATTCAAAATTAACTCCAAATCCTTAGTATCCCGAAACATCACATTTAACTCATTTGCAATCCATATACGATACGTGTCACCATAGATTGCGTGAAACGAATCTAAAAGCGGCACAATGTCCTCCACGGATTTGTTCATAAAATGCTGAGCATTACGTAGAATTGGAATTCTCTTTGGTCCCGGAATGCGGTTGCCGAGCCTTCTGAAGCGAGAAAAAGTTCGCTGGTACCATATCAAACCAAGTGTCACAATAGCAACGAAAAAAATTAAAAACATTTTTATGATTGAAACAAAGTTGTGCTGCGTAAGAACAAGAGCTGAGCTTGGCTCGATGATAACCGCACGACGAACAAAGCCTGTCTTCATTTTCATCGGGCACCACCCATTATATACTAATATAGGGTAAAAATGTAACATAACTATGTTGAAACGTGTTTAGCTACATCACATAGTAGTGATAAAGCTTCTCTGACACATTTAATATTAACAACAGCAGGTTTAATTATTATGTTAAATTGAGATTATAATATTGACCTGCACATCATTTTATTTGATCTATAATTAACAGATAAATACAAATACAAAGTACACAATGTAATATTTCATTGGCTTTATATACCCTGTTGGGTGTATTATGTTTGACTCATAGTTTGTAACATACCCGTGTAAAATTCTGCAAAATCATTGAACTCCACAGGCTGGATTTGAAACTCAAATTGACACCTGGTGTACTAATGTAACACCAGCCAGCCATTTTTACCTACCTACCTACTAAATATTGGCCGTTGACCCCTAAAAGTTACTATATCCGTCTGCAAAAATTAGATCCTAAAACTCGAGCTAGAAAGCTGAAAATTATAACATATAATCTCTACCAGCTCGAAATACTGTCACGCACACAATTACAATAAACACTTTAATCTAAAAGTCAACGTTTGAACTAGAAAGCTGAGATTTGAAATAAATAGATATACTCTAGGGGGCCCCCTATGCTCATCTTAAAAGATTTTTAAAATCCGCCCACAATGAAAAATCTAAGTTTGATCTAATCTAATCTGAGATTTTTAAAATCCACCAACTGACACACCCACTATTTAAAAAACCCGTTTTATTGAAGAAATCATTAGAAATGAAAGTCCTATTCTTCGCAAAGTATGTAGATAGAGTTGTTTTGAACAATTCCCTAATAGAAAGTTTCTGCCAAGCCCATTTTTAGGGGGAGTTAAAAAAATTTTTTTTTCGATAAATTCTTTGAAAAACGTACAAAACAGTTATGCATAACTAAATATGCCACCTCCACTTTTTTTGGTAGACTAGGAACAGGAATAGGGTACCCAACAATTCGCCCAAGAAGGCTGTAGCCTTTCCCAATGTTTATACCCTATTCTAAGGGTATATTAATTTTGACGCATAGTTTGTAACATACCTTAATATTGCCCGTAGACCCCTAAAAGTTACTATATTTATGATCAGCATCGATAGTAATGTCGATCTAGCCATGTCCGTCCGTCTGTCGGCAAAAATTAGGCCTTTAAACTGGACCTAGAGAGCTGAAATTTTAACCATATACTCTCTAGGGTCCCGAAATAATCAAGTTTAGGAATTTTTGAAATCCGCCCACAGACATGCCCACAAACTCAAAAAAAACAAAATTTTGGAAAAAATCGAATTTTGAGCTAGAAAGCTGAAATTTTTTATATATGATCTATGACTTATATATGATCTATGAAATCCGCCCACTGACACGCCCACAAATAAATAAAACAATTTTTTTGAAAATCCAAAGTTTGAGCTAGGGAGCTGAAATTTATAATATATACTCTCTAGGGGCCCTTTATTCTCATGTGTTATTTTTTTTTAAATCCGCCTACTGACACGCCCACAATTAAATAAAACAATTTTATTGAAACACCCAAGTTTGAGCTAGGGAGCGTTTTTTCGATAAAATCCTTTAAATGTTATATAACAAAATATGTAGAGCGTTCTTAACAATTCAACCATACTTAGACTTTTGTCACGCCCACTTATGAGGGATAGGAATAAGAATAGGGTATCCAACAATTCGCCCAAGCGGACTGTAGCCCGTACCTATGTTTTTCATTTAAGTACAGTTGCATTCGAATATATGTGCCCGTGCAGCGCACGACTAGGTTTGTCGTAAATGGCGACTAGGGGTGATAAATCACATAAAGGCAATTTTACATTTTATGTAGATCAGCGGTGTCGTAAAAGGACGATCTAACAATAATAATCACTAATGGAACGCGTCGAAATTGTAAGAAAGAGGAAGGATTTAAAAGTTTTGGATCACATAAATGCAACAACGCGAGAATTTGATTGGCCTCAGCGATAATGTGATCCGATTTTGGGAGGCCTGCAATTATTCGTTGAGGTCGAAATGTTGAAGCGTACAAGCGGACCAGTAGAAATACAGCAAAGTGGGAGGGTTATGATCCCTTTAATCCTGATCAATATATGTCATATAATGGTTCCGATATATGGTTGATTAAATGTAAACAAAATTTTTCCATTTCTGAGACTGAAAAGACGGTTGCTATCTGGTAGACAATTTATAAGACAATTGAATGTGATAATTATTATAATAATCCATCTTCTAACACTTTTTATGTCTACAAAAACCAATTATTAAGGCAATCTACCAATTTTATCGATAAAAATTGGAATTTGCAAAGGCTTATAACTCCTAAACGGCGGAAAGAGACCTCCCGTTTTGGAGCTGTAATAATATTTTTCCAAAATGTCCTAAGAAACCGCACACTATTTTTGTGTTTAATGCTATTTTACCAAGAGGTCCTCGCAACAGAAAAGTTCCTTAAAATTCGAAAAATATTTTTTTTTCCAAAATATCTCTATTGTTGTTTCAATAGAAATTTAAAATGATTTGTCACAGCACATAAGTAGGTAGATAAAGCTTAGCTCTAGGTAAAGAAAAGTTGACTTTCTGAAAGGAAGCATAAATAATGAATAATATAAATAAAAAAAAAAACATTTTTTGGGATTACTTGGGAAAATAACACTGAACCCAAAAAATGGGCAGTTTCTTAGGACTGTTGGAAAAACATACCTTTCCGGGGGTTATTTGTGGTTCCAATGACCTCTTGGTAAGAAAAACTTTAACACAGAAATACTTTGCGGTTTCTTAGGATATAAGTTTTTCTGGTCTCTAAGTTTTTTTTTTGTGTTCGAACGACCTCTCGGTAAAATTACGTTTAACACAGAGATACTACGCGGTTTCTTAGTGAAATGTATGAACATTTAGAAGCAATCAGCAGCAACACCGTTTTCGTTAGATTTACGGTAAATTGACATCCGAAATCATTCCCAAACGTCACGGGAAAAATGTACAATTCATCGATGCAAAGCATCTGTCTACCGTAAAAATATGCATCCATGCATTATTAATACTACTGTGGCTCCAAATGACGTCATTTGGAAGCAGCCGTTGATTGCGGTGTATCTTTATGCAGAGTCTGCCTTTTCCAAGCACCACAAAACCCAGGCTTTTCCGTAAGAACTGCAATGTATTGACATGCTGACAGTCGATATTCAATGGGCCAATATTAACACAGGGAAGACCATTGTGAGCGAGGGTGGCATCATAGCGAAATGCAACTCGATTTAAATTGAAAGATGGCGCATGTCTCTTCGCTCTTTACTTCGATTGAAGTTACATTCATCTTGATCATCATTTGCACGACGGTTGGCTTTTACTACACGATCTGCTTCCATATGATCGGCTCTTTCTTATGTAAGCCATTAATAAATGGGCTTGTTCATCCGTTTCATTCGATTATCCACTCGTTTCGTATTTTTTATTGCTAGCTCCAATGTTTGATCGTCTTATCGGCGGCGTTATTACACAGACACAGAAAAGTCATCAATGAAGAAATGTCACAACCTTCAATCAATTGCATTAAACATGAATTGGTGGTCGTTGACAAAATACCTTATTGAAATTCGTTCTCAAAAAAATAAAATACTTTTGTAAAAAACAGCAATAATTTGGAAAATATATCGAGACACGACGTTTTCGTATCAATCGTCAATGTGAAAAGGTCGAATATATTACTCTACTCAGCTGTCTAACGTGAGCCTGAGAGCATAGCCATCTGTTGGCGATATCATTTTCGTGAGAGACAAAATTAGCTGATTGTCAATTCCGTAGTGTTTCTTCTTTTGAATCAATATTTTCTCCTTCCCAAAAAAAAGGAATTTTCAGAATATCGGCGAAAGTATGTTACTTCGGGTTTTCATGAATTCCCTACTTTTTCGCGTCAAAATCTCTTAATTTTGCTGAGATATCCGCATACATACTTATTGACGATGATTTTATTGGTGGGAGTCTGCGATTATGTGTACTGTGGTAGGTTAGGTTGGCTGCTGGTGTGGTGAGTTTCGTTAGTGTGGGTGTGTGAGGTGTTTGGCGCGCTGCATGCTGCTGTTTTATTGGTGGTGGTGGGCAGGTGGATATGTGCGACACCACATATAATGAAGATTGCTTCGTTACAAGGTTTATTGCAATTTTCGCTTTCAAGCATTTTTTTTTGACATGAGGACGGAAATCCAAAACGGTAGGGAAGTGAACACCTCGATACTTATACCGCGTTACAATTTCTATACGCTAACCATATAAGACCATGCTTCTTGTGGGCTGCTTCTTCGCCGGCTATTTTCAAACATCATACATTTTGACATTGAAGTGCTGATTTTTGGGTTCCATATATCCCAAAATCTTAACAACTTGTTAATTTGCAGCTGTAAAGTGCTGGGTTTTTTGCCAAGATGCCAAAGTCACCTTTATAAGCCGCTCATCAAACCTAATTCTACCAGCAAAGCCGCAAGAATAGTCGTTGATAAGCAGGGCGAATATTATCGGGTTTAAGGGGCCGCCTTGCGGTACGCCGAAATCAGTATCAGAGAAGGCGGGCATGGAGCGACCATTAAACACAGGAGCGGATGTGTTTGTGATGAGAGGCTTATAGGGTCTTAAGAACTTTGTAAATTTTTGTTCGCTGTATCAAATGCCGCCCTAAAATCAACATAAAATCATAGTCTTGTTTTGTGTCTATAAATCTTTTTGCAATGTTTGCAATGAGAGCGAAGATTTGATCCATTGTTGAAAGGCCAACGCGAAAGGCTGCTTGATGAATGCTAAGCATTTCATCCACTTTTACCTTTTACCCATTTTGTTAGGCTACTGTAGAGAATTTTTGTGAATATTTACCTTAGGCACTGGGGGTGTTAGGATCTCCTTTTTTCAAAAAGTGCGCAAATCTGTGCTTTCACGAAACAATAGCGTACCTCTGCCTGTTGAAGTAGCATGTCGAAGAAACTTAGAAGACGATTGAAAAACTCCTCAAAATAAGAGATGAATTAGACAACCAAGAGAGTAAGGAGTTACTCACCGATTTGATTGTATGTGGCATACCATACTATTAAACTGAAAATGCTTTTACTTACTTAACGAGCTCCCGACCCTTAAAGAGTCTCTGCCTGAGACACTGCAGCCTTCCATCCTATGCGATCACAGCACGCTGCTTCCAGTTGTCCAGACCAAGTACTCTGTCATCCGCGATGGGTTGATTTTTAAAACGGATGTTCGATCTTCCTTGGCGTCTCGAACCTAGGGCCGGGGAGTCAAAGGTCCGCTTGGCTGCAGCCTTATTATCCATTCCCACAATGTTGCCGAGTCAATGTAGTCGACGTGATTGCTTTATAGACTACATCCACATCTTGGTACAGCTCATAAAGTTCGCGGTTGTATCTTCTCCTCCATTCGCCCTCCTCGCACACATGACCAAATATCCGACGGAGTATTTCTCTTTAAAAAGAACCCATTATTTAATTTATTTACGCTTAATACAAGCAAATTACTTAAGATTAACAAGATAAATAAATAAATAAATAAATATGTACTTAAAACTAACATTGAATATAAGTATGGTTAGGTCAGGAGGAGGGTGATGTTAGGAGGGCATGTTTTAAGGAGTGTTTAGAGTGATTCAGGCCAAAGGAATTGGAGTTATTTACTTTGCAAAGCATTTTAGTCATAGGTTCATGTTGGCCATATTCGGTGCGATGGTAGGGAAGGAAGAAAAATGGTACAGATCTTAGACGACGAGGGTTAGTATTAAGAAAAACTTTTTCGAGGAGGACTGGGCATGGGCAGTGGATACAGCCAGTTAATAACTGATGTAGGATTAGAATGTCAGCGTTATCGCGGCGTGAGTTTAATGTTTGAATGTTTAATAATTTAAGACGGTCTTCATAGGGCGGTAAATTGTATGGGTCTGTCCAACCCAGCCCGCGTAGCGCAAAACGGATAAATCTACGCTGAACGGCTTCAATGCGTTTAACATGGACGTGATGGTACGGTGACCAGACCTGGGAGGCATATTCAAGAAGAGGTCTAACAAAGGTTACATAGAGAGACTTAGTGACATAGGGGTTACAGAATTCCTTGGACCAGCGTTTTACGAATCCAAGGGTAGAGTTAGCCTTACATATGATGCTATCGATGTGAGCTCGGAAGTTAAGCTTGTTGTCGCAGATTACACCTAAGTCTCTAATCAAGGTTACATATGGGACAGGCTCGTTGTTGAAAAAATAATGCCGTTGAGACAAAGGATGGCGTTTGCGAGAGTATGTTATAGCTTGACATTTATTTACATTTAGTTCAAGGAGATTTTGTTGACACCATGTAAAGGAATTGTTCAAGTCGGACTGCAGCGCATGAGCATCGGCGTTACATGAAATATGCTTAGAGATCCGCATGTCATCGGCGTAGATTTCCAGGTCAGATCTTAAAAGAATAAGCTCGACATCATTAATGGTTAGCAGGAAAATCAGTGGTCCTAAGTGGCTACCTTGCGGAACTCCTGAAGTTGAACGAATAGGATTTGAAGCACACGATCGGAAAAGGACTGTATAAAGACGATCATTTAAATAGGAACTTAGCCATGATATAAACAGGGGCGGGAAACCAAGCATTTTTAGTTTGTAAAGGACAACATTATGGGATATTTTGTCGAAAGCTTTACTGAAATCGGTTGCGACTGCGTCTACTTCTTTGCCAGCCTCCAGGGCACATATGGTATTGGACACGAATTCAATAAGATTAGTTGTCGTTGATTTGCCTTTCAGAAAACCATGTTGCCTAGGGGAAACAACTGACTTACAGTGAAAATAGAGTGTGTCGTAAACTATGCTCTCAAAAAGTAGGGTATGCAGGAAAGTTTAGCTATGGGCCTATAGTTGGATATGTCGCTCTTACTGCCTTTCTTATGAATAGGAGTGATGAAGGAGTCTTTCCATAATTTTGGAAACACACCAGATCTGATAGACAGCTGAAATAGTGAAGTAAGTGGTTGGGCTATTTTTGAAATACATTTTTTGAGAACAGCTGCACGGATCCCATCAGGGCCGTATGAGAAATCTTCTCTAAGCTGGCAGATTTTGTCAACTACTGACGACAGACATACGTCCATTGCAGTGAAGGAGGTCTGGGTGCAATTGCTCATATAACTGAAGTAATTGGAATCTACTTCGCTGTTGTCAGGAGAAAACGCCTGGCCGAACAAAATTGCAAAAAGGTTAGAGATGGCTTTTGAATCAGAGGACGATGAGTTCAGGTAATTTAAAGTTGAAGGATAACCGTCTGATTTTCTTTTAGAGTTAATGAATTGAAAAAAATGTTTAGGGTTCGAAATAAGGTCAGACTGCATTTGGTTAATGTATCTTATATATTGGGACTCGCACAGGATACAAAACTCGTTGTAAACAGAGATATAATTGTAAAAGTCTATGGTCGAGTTGGACATGAGAAATTTTTTCCAGAGGTTGTTGCGTCTATTGCGTAGAGAACGAAGCTCTTTGTTATACCAGGGAGGAGAAGAAACGAAGTTTTTATGTGTTACAACTGGAACAGATTGTAAAAAACAGTTATGGATGAGATCGTAGAAAGTAGCGGCAGCTTTGTCTATATTTGGAAAGTCATCAGAGATAAAATCAAGATTCAAATTGCTTATAAGATCATTGAGTTTATCGAAGTTTGCTTTGCGAAAGCTAAATTTGCGCTGCGTCAGAGAGTCGGGGTTAATGATTACACTCTTATAAGCGAATGTGAGTGAGATGGGAGGGTGATAATTATCAAGTTTAGTAAGGAGATGATTACTTTCAGTTACGTCAGTATTGTCTGCGTCTGATGTGAAAATCAGATCAAGTTGTCTTCCTAGTACATTTTTTACACAACTCATTTGGAGAAGATTGGATGCAAGAAGTCTGTCGGTGAGCAAAATTTCAAAAATTGACTCTTCCCAAGTTAAGCGTGGAAGATTGAAGTCACCAACGATGCTGACATCGTCCTCGGGGTTTGAAAGTTCAACCACATAGTCTATGGCGTTAACAAGAAGTTGATATTCGCTAGTCGGTTGGCATGGGGGTATGTAACAGCAGATTATATAGAGGGAGCGATTCGAAAGGCAGATTTTAGTACAGATGAGTTCAATATTGGAGGAGTTGGGTATAGTTACCGATAATGAGTCGAGTTTGGAATGCATTGCCAAAAGAACACCCGGAAGAAGGAACGCTGGAGGAGTCTTCGTTAAAATTACCATCATTTGATAGCGTATCTTTGCGATAGACGCTAAAATCGGAGGTGAAGAGTTCGTTGTTTTTAAAATTGGCTGTAAGATTGGTTTCAGTAAGGTCAAAAACGTCATAAGGAAGTTTTTGTGAGTTTAAGTAGACTACTGAACATTTGGTACGAAGTCCCCTTACATGTTGGTAGTAGATGGACAAGCATTGGGGAGGAGCAATTTTAGGTTGACTGTTGCTAGTTACGAAAAAGCTGTTGGATGTTGGACCGATTTTTTGTGGCTTGTGATGTTCGTTTTGTTTCTACATATGAGGCAAAAGCAGATAGATCGTTATTAACATCAGCCACAGTTAGGTTGAACATTTCGTGGAAACGGACGAAAATCTTCCTAAGCTCTTCTGGATTAGTTGGTAGACCTTCTTTGTGAATGGATACCATGACATTAGTTCTGGTCACCCCGTCCACGCAGAAAGTTTCATGTTTGTCACTAAGGTATGCTAAATAGAGACGCACATTAGCGTAGATTCTATGGTTTCTAAGGCGAGATAGAATGTAGCGGCCACCGTCGTCGTCTAGGTCTGCAAACTTTTTGGTTAGTTTTGCTGTTGGAGGCAAAAGGGGGTCTAGTAATGGCGGAGAGGACATAGGCATTTTATCGTAATTGCTACTAGGTTGAGGCGCAGTCGCGGTCGAACTATGCCTGGCAATGAGAGGGTTAGTTGTACAGTTGCGGGGATCGGAGGGGGTGACGTTAATGGATGGGTTGGGAGGATTAGGGTTAAGGACGTGAGATTTAACGAAGTTTGGGTATTTAGAGCGCACGGTTTGGGAAGTCAAGTGGTAGGAGTCATCAGGTAAGTAAAAAGAAACTTTATTGCTTTGAGGTTTTGTTTCAAAAGGGGGGGGGGGGGGACGCAGTCAAGGTTGGCTGATAGGTGAAGACACTGAGGTGCGGAGATTTGGTTTGGAGGTTTTGGGGTGGTTTACAATATTATTGGTAATTCTACCGGACTTAGAGCTAGGCTTATTATATATAAAATTTTTTGACGACTTATTGATCCATTCCTTTATTATTATGGTGTCAAGTTTAAGGATTGTGTTTGTTGGATTAAGAAAGAGCCATTCACATTTAGCAGGAATATCTACTTTAAAAGATCTGGATTTGGAATTGTTTTTGTATAAGCATTGGGAAACTGATACAGGTATCCCGAATCTGCTGTTGAAGAATTTATGTATCCAGGTGATATCAGCTAAGCGAGGAGCGCCCTTCAGGAACAAGGTTGACGTCAGTTTCACATTAGAATTTCTGAGTCGTAAGAGACGATTATCCCAGTCACGTTGCGACCATATAGTCCCGAGTTTGTTAATAAGAGACGAGGCAGGGTCCAGTGAAGAATTGGCTAGGTGATTGGGATCGCCAGCAGGAGTGATGGTTGTATTTGGAATAATGTCACAGGTACTTTGTTGGTTAGCCGAGGCAGGGTCCAGTGAAGAATTAGTATGTTGGTTGGCAGTAAGTAGTTCGTCCGAGAGTGATTTGTTAATTGGAGAGTTGATGGAGCATACAGATTATTCAGGTCCATTGGCTGACAGTTTAAGCTCCTCCAGAATGTCAGTTGCAAGAATTCTAGTAGAAATCGATTCGTCGAGCAGCGAATTGATAGCAATTTGGAAGTCATGCATCTTAGAAGTAGTTTCGGAGAGTTTAGTATCCATGGTTTTAAGGAGCGAGTAGTGAGCTGTTAAGGTCCCGCTCATGGGCGCAATCATGTTGATAATCGGAGAAGTTATTTCGCAGCAAGTTATTTCGCAGGGGGTGACGGAGGAGTGATGCGGTGTGGTGTCAATTGATGATTTCGAGGTTGACTTAATTTCGGTGCAGAGACTGGTCATAGCGTTGGTAATGTAATCACAATGGTCAGACAGAAGCTGACTTGTTTGCTTAATTTTCTGGTTGCATTTGGCTTGAAGTGCGGAGACGGTTTCTATAAGTGATGTTATTTTGTCGTTGTTACAACGAATGGCAAGCATGACGTGAGCTAAGGAAATAGTCTTACATTCCTCGCAGAAGAACCAGAAGTTTTTCAGGTATTCGCTGAGGTAATTCTTGGCATTTCTCCCTAGGCCAGCGCAGAGTGGATGGAAGAATTTGCCACAAATACCTTTACATTCTTTCAAATCCGAGAGAACGTTAACGATGGGGCAATTCAATGCAGCGTACGTTGGCATAATTAATTTTCTTTATTTCCTATTATTATTTATTTTCTATTTTTGTTTTGCACAGTGTATATTTTGTTTGTGACTCTCCACTATGAGATTTTTTGTAATGGTTGTGGGATTGGACAAAGCTCAGTGGCAGGTTCTGGAAAAAGGTAGATTGAATTCGTAACGTAATGTAAGGTGGCGCAGAGTGAGCGGGCAGGATAGATAAGACAGCCTATCGTAGTTAAACCACTGGTTGAGAGTTGAGAAGGATGAATGCCGGTGACAGCCGCTCCAGACCACCGGCCGGTCGCAGTTTGGTATTATTTCAGATTTAATTGATGTAACGAAGGAAACATGAAACAAAATACAATTTCGTGTATTTTCTGATTTGCTTCGACTTGGCAGAACAAATACCAAAATAAATGTACTCACCAGGACAGATGAGATAGAAAACTGTTACGTCCGATAATTGGCAGTGTGAACGAGATAGCGAGATGATTATGTTGACAATCGGCAAACACAAAGTTAGCTGATTTAATCAGCTTTATATTTCACAAAATAATAATAATAATGAAGGAGAAGTACACTCGCGTGACTACTTAAGTAAACAAATAGGGTCTGTGATCAGAATGATAACAAGTTAATTATTTAAACGATTGGTTAACTTGAAAAAATAAATAAAAATAGGGAGAGACCAGTTGCGACGAGTACGTGTACACCGATGAAAAAAAAACTCACCTTTCCTACGTTTTTTTCCTAAGGTAATTTTCCGTCGGATATCCACTAAGGTGTCATTTGTGGAGTTGATGTTTACTCCCAGGTAGGTGCACTCCTTTGCTATCAACATTTACGTTTTGTCCTAGGCGGTGGACAGATGTTTGTTTGTGTATAGATAGTATGTTTTTGGTCTTTTCCTCATTTACTTCAATACCAACCAATTTCACCTGTTCTTCAATCGTCGCAAAAGCCTCTAACAAGCCGCGCTGGGAACGACCGATGAGGTCGATATCGTCTGCGTACCTTACTAGTTGGACGGATCAATTGAAAATAGTGCCTTTCGTGCTTATAACTGACCTACGCACTATTTTCTCCAGAATAAGAATGAGTAAGTCACAGGACAGCGCATCTCCATGCCGAAACCCGATGCATGCTTGGAATCACTTAGAAGAGATGCTTCCAAACTGCAAATTACACCGCGTGTTCTCAAGTGTCAAGCGACATAACTGGATCTAAATACCCGGCATAGAGCCCATGAAAAGATGGTGAGTATCAAATTCAAATTTGTTGGTCTGTTCCAAGTGTGAAAATTTGGTCTGTTGTCGATCTGCCGGGAAGGAAGCCACACTGGTACGTGCCGATTAGTGTGTTGCAATACGGCTTCAGACGTTAACACATTACGTTGAGCAGGAAAATGCTTTTAGTGTAGCAAAAAACATTACCATCACACTACGTCACAGAATTACATACACACGTTGACGACATTCGACTTACATTTAAAACTGGGAACCGTCCGCTGTTCAATTTGGCTCGCTTCTCATGCTGAAAAGACCGCATTATATACTATCTGCTTTCAAAGTAGCAATGATCTCACACTCTCTCAACTGGAGGACAAGATTGGCGACGGGGATCAGCAGCAACGACACCGACTACACGGATTTATATGAATGAAAGTCTTACACATAAAAACAGCTCTCTGCTATGGAAAGCTTCTCAATTTCGTAAGGAAAGCTATTTTCGACTCGAAAGCGGAATGGCTTGCTGTATGTGAATAATACGGTATATGACGCCAATCTTAACGTCGACAAAACTCTCGTGCAATTTTCGCCTGACTCTTATTCAAATGTACCTGCCTCTTTTACAAATGATGTCACTTTAAAGCAAATCTGTTTTTCTCAATATATTTAGAAAATATTCTTTATTTTCAAATTTATCAATTCTGCCTTTTCTATTTTACATTCTATTATTCATTCTCGATCGATACTATTTCCTTCTTTCCTACCGTATGTACCTTTTTATAATGTCTAAAGAATGTGTGCTTATTTTATTTCTTAGTGGCTGTTTTCACGGTCCTTTTTTTCGTCTGTACTACGAAGGAAACCGGCGTGGAGTATTTCTGTTTTCTCTATATACGCCTCGTGATTCAATATGGCGACAACTAAATTTTCCGGTACTCATCTGGTTTTAAGTTTTAAAGTTTTTTAAACATATCATTTTGATGAATGAATTATGTATTATGTCTCCTACCTTTTTCCACAGAATTAGATATGGGACCTTCCGAGTTCATCCTAGAAGAAAGTAGCTCCCAGGTGCTGCTTTGATCTTCTTGGCTGTTCAAGCCAGTAAACTGGCCCCTGGCGAACTGTTTGTCGTCGAACATGAAATCGACCAAAATGTTTTTTTTCCATCCTTTCTTTTCGTGTGCTCGGTATAAGGCGATGAAATTTGACGTTTGAAATGAAAAACTTAACGCACTTCCATGATACAGAACACCGATTATCGCTTTTTCCAGTTGTTGTGTCGATGTGTTCCATGCGATAAAATGATCGCCTGTCAAAGTAACAGAACCTCATGATTGCGATAAAATCAGTTTTGTTTCAATTTCGGACGTTTCGCGGTAAATTATATCGATGCGATAATTACAGAACATGGGCACAGGAATGATAAAAACCATAATTCCAAAATTGCTGCAAATGATAAAAATACTTCAGTTAAGGGATTTTCGTGGAGAACGGTAAAAAGTAAAAATCAGACCGTCATAAGGCGTTTTTCTTTTTTAGCTCCGAGCGGGGCACTGAGCTGTCAAAAAAAGAACTGTGTTACTTTTTTAGCTCGGAGCGCTCTGAGCACAAAATTTGTATTTCTTTTTTATCTCTGAGCTAGCTCAGGGCTCGCTCGATGAGCTCGATTAAAAATGACCGAGCACATAGAGCGAAAAGCTGAGCGCGGCTGACTTCATTCCTTATTTGTGCTTTTTCCATAGTTTATTTACTAGAAATTATAATTTAAATGGAACAATCCTTGACAAACACCAATTTCAGAAGCAATCCTGACTATTTTGAAAATTAATAGAAAAAAAATTATCTAATGACAGTTCAGTGCTCAATTCTCTTTCTTAATTAGCTCGGAGCGCTCAGGTTACGTTCAGCTCGGAACGAGCTCTGATCGCTCGGGCCCCGCTCTGTTCCCTGCTCGGGGCCAAAAAAGAAAAACGCCTATAATTGCACGTAGAGTTTAACTTAAGTGAATGCACAATATGTTAACTGTATGGCTGCTCAGAAGAACAAATGACAGATCAGAAACGATGAGAGGAGGAACACAAAGGAAAACATCAAAAACAACCCAAATTATTGAATTATTTTGGTATATTTCCTCCCACGATTGCTTCAGGCAGACTACCCTTCTCGCCTTCGAAAACAGGTTTTCAATCAGAAAAACGTACCGTGTACATAGGCACCAATAGCTCCCACCATCGGGTTTTGTTATTGCGATCGAAGATGGCTTATCAGATGAATTTTTGGCTGGAGGTATGGGTGGTGCATCGGCGCGATCATTTATTAATATACTAGCTGTCCCGTGCTCGCCTTGCTTCGCCAGTCTGCCACTTCTCAAATTTAAAACAAAATACTTGCTGATAAGAACTGATAAAAACCTACTCATTATATGGATATACTCTGAGTGTGACTCCCTCTCAATCTCATTTACATTTCATACCATATCTTTCTCAATCTCAAGGCCATGCGCCATAAAAAAACAACACAAACTGCAAAAGGTGCATAAAAAAAAGAAAGAAAAAGCACATTGCACAAAAGGTACAGGTAGAGAAACAGATTTGTGCCGCACACACACACACACACACATTTTCCTCCACTGAACGCTGGGAAATTCCAACGATCTAGCTTCAATCGAACATTTTACTTTTTTGAATTGTATAAAATTTATAGTTTAATGCTTATTGTTCAACTTCAGGATAACCTACAAAGATGATTTATGTCTTAAAATCTTTGTACATAATTAAACTTTATATTAAAAAAATCTTATTTCATTTGGATGAGTCATTCCAAAGCTAGGAGCTAGAAAGCATTCGAGAGTTGCAATTTTTATTAGATATCAGGTTAGATCTCCGCTTCTGGACAGCGGATGAAGCATTTTCCTGCGGTAAAAAGTAGCCTATGTCCATTCTTAGGCTCTAGACTATAATGTGCGAGAATGGAAAGTTTCTACTGAAGCATCCTTTTCAGACCGCAGGATTATAGAATTCCTAACGGACGAGAAAGCAGAACCGATAAAAAAAATTAGTGTGCTTTAGACCACACGACTGAAGTAAAACTTCTTTCGCTCCATCTAATTTAAATTGTGGGCGTGTCAGTGGGCGAATTTTGAAAATATTTACACATGAGCATCAAGGGCCCCTGGAGAGTCTATATTATAAATTTCAGCTCCCTAGCTCAAACATTGGTTTTTTGCCGTCCGAGCTGAAAATCTGACGATGACGGTTACGCTCTATATTTACGACTAATGAACTGCGATTCATGGACACAATGACTTTACTCACTTCCGGTAAATTCCATCTGTCGGCAACTGTTCTCCTTTGAATCGGTTTGGATAGATGATGAGCTTAGTATTACCTTTGTATATACATTCCTATAGTAGCGCCAATCCAGTAGTACCAGTATCCTAATAGGTGTGGCTACTCATACCAAATCGAGAATTAGTTGGCTGAGAGCTTTTGTGCCTTTGATAACTTTATTAATAATAAAAAAGCATTCGTTGAGATTTTTGTTCGTTCAATCATTCAATATTAGAGTTCGTCGAAGAGAAAAGAGAAAGAAAGAAGAAAGAAACGAAGAAATAAACTGCTTTGTCTCTCCTTATCGAATCATTCTGATATTATGTAAGCATTTATTTTTCTTTTTAAAAGCCAAATACTTATTGAAGTTTTTGCGTCGCTTCGGCAAATAGGATGGATAGAGGGAGATCATGGAAAAATTAGAAATCTGGATTTGTCGTCTGCGAGTAGAATGTATGATGGAAGAGGCGATTCGTTTGAAAAGAAAAATTGAATAAAAGCTGATTTCGGTAGGTATTTGAATTATGAATTTATGGATTTTTAAGCCTGAACTACATCGAAACAAAAGTGGGAAAAAGTACAAAAAAGTGGGAAAAAGTACAAAAAAGTGGACAAAATCGGATATACTGCTTCATCGCATAGTGCCCTCTGTATATTTCTTCTCATTTTAAAATTTTACTGTGGTTCAAAGCTCGAACATGTTCCAGCTTTCACTTTTCGCAAAACTCTAGAAAAAAACACAATCAAAGAATACCTTACCAGGCTTTCCAATAGATGACGCTTCCATAACATAATTCCTGTCAGTTTCGCAAGGAAAAGCGCTTCTTACAAGCAAGCGACAATTAATAAACGATGGAGAATACGATTCAAAATGGAAATTTTAAAATGTCCAACGAAAAGCTTCTGAGCTTTTTTAGTTCAGATTTTAATGATAGATGTCGTATAAATATGCGTGTGTTTTCGATGAGTTTCGATGTTTTCACTTTTTTGTACTTTTCTTCACTTTTGTTTTGATGTAGTTCAGGCTAGACTTTAGCTATTTTCGCTGTATCTCGTCCAAAAATGTACCGATTTATATCATTTCTTGTGTATTTGATTCGGAAATATTCAATTTGTGTTGTATCAGCCGTTATTCAAGGAAATAGTTGTTGGATAGGTGTATTTATCTAATTGATGACCTACATTAATATTGAGGCAGGTCACCTGTCGTTTTGCAGTTTTTTGTAATATATTCGTGGTCAGCATCGATAGTAACGTGTACATATCTACTATGTCCGTCCGTCCACCCGTCAGCAAAAATTAATGCCTTTACACTGGAGCTAGAAAGCTGAAATTTTAACAATGTTATCTCTAGGGCCCCGAAATAATAAATTTTAAGAATTTTTAAAAGAACAAATTTGTGAGCTAGAAAGCTGAAATGTTGAATAAGTTGTCTTAAGGCGCAAATGTTGTGGGAGTTAACTAACATTGCATCGTCGCCTCAGCAAGTAGCATGTATGATGAGAGGGGGATGATGGAAGGGACGAAAAGTTTTGAAATGAAAAATTTAATAAAATCAAATTTCAGTCTTTTTCCTGAAATAAGAAAATATGAGTTTATCGCTTTTTAGACTGTAACTATTTTGGCTATATCTTGGAGCTGGACGAACGTATGCCATTCCTAAAGAATTTGAAGATGAAATAGCTCGAAGCCTAATAGCACGTTGAATGAAGAACAAGAAATGGGAGTTCCTTCTGACAGAATAGAAATGCCAGAAATAGGCGAGAAAGTACATCTGCCCATGCAGGGACCAGCTTAGATAATCCGTACAGCGCCCTCCAACCAGCGTTTGTCGTAAACGTATAGGTACTAAGTGGGGAAATCACATCTATGCAATTTAAACATCCAGATGAGATGAGCCCAGCGACACATTTAACATCTTGGTCATTGCAGTGAGGTTTGAACCTCGCTAAAGCCTGAACTACATCAAAACAAAAGTGAAGAAAAGTACAAAAAAGTGAAAACATCGAAACTCATCGAAAACACACGCATATTTTTCGACATCTATTATTAAAATCTGAACTAAAAAAGCTCAGAAGCTTTTCGTTGGATATTTTAAAATTTCCATTTGGAATCGTATTCTCCATCGTTTATTAATTGTCGCTTGCTTGTCAGAAGCGCTTTTCCTTGCGAAACTGACAGGAATTATGTGATGGAAGCGTCATCTAGCGAAAAATTCGGTAAGGTATTCTTTGATTGTGTTTGTTTCTAGAGCTTTGCGCAAAGTGAAAGCTGGAACATGTCCGAGCTTTGAACCACAGTAAAATTTTAAAATGAGAAGAAATATACAGAGCCCACTATGCGATGAAGCAGTATATCCGATTTTTTTCCACTTTTTTGTACTTTTTCCCACTTTTGTTTCGATGTAGTTCAGGCTTAATCCATCGCCAGCAAAGAATAACTGATACCAATTAGGGCCCGTCACTTTTTCTTCAAGCAGATAATCAAGGGTAATATGTTTAGACTTAGGACGCTTCCCTGGTGTACACCTCTTTGATTGCGAAATCCTCGGTGACGCCAACTATACATCTTACTCTTGTCTTTACTCGCTCATACATGTATACATGTCCATGACCATCCGACGTAGATTTCTGGAACTCCTCGTTGTCTTAGCGCACCCATAACAGATCCGTTTGTTGTTTATTACAAGACTTTCCAAAATCAACCAACACCATTATGCAAATCCTTCAAAGAATCACGATGTTTTTCCATCATGATCATTATACTTTGTATTGCATCTGTGGTTGATTTACCTGCGACAAACTCGCACTGGTCTTCAGATAGCCGTACTATTTTACGGATTCGGTTATTTAATAACCCCTGAACGATATTCCTGGTGTGCGACATCAGCTTGATTGAACGGTATTTATCAGTTTCGCGTATCGCCTTTTTCTTTGTACAAAATAAGAAGAAAACTCTCCCTCCACGGGTTAGGCATTGGATCGCCACTCGTCAGTTTGGAGATGAGAATCCCGAGCCATTTGGACCCGATGTCTGCCATCTTTTTCCAGAACTCAGACGGTTTCTTGTCCTGCCCAACCTTTTCGATTTTTGAAGTCTTTGACCGCCTCCCTAACTTCTTCAACAGTAATGTTGTGCACTTCTTCAGTGTTAGAAACGACTCTCGGAAAATATATCCGATGAAATTGGTTAATTAGTAGTTTTTCGTCATCCACAAGAAGCAGCCCTTGAGCATTGTTGATGAACTTTGTCGAACGGATTTCCTGGGCATTCCTCCTTCTCTCAGCGGCAAATTTTGAAAATAGTTGTTTTTCTGTTTAAGCTGGTTTGTTGGAGTTCGTGGACAGCCTTCTGACACTTTTTTGTCACTAATCACTGGTTTAGCTTCATCTGCCTACCACCATGTTTCTTTGCCGTATTGACAACTTTGTTGATGATGCGATGGAGATAATTTTGCATATTTGCAATAAATGCATGACTTTTTTTGTCCAGGTTGTACCATTTGTTTCTCACAAACACTTTTCTGTCAGGAGGAGGCGGTTTTGTTGGGCGATTGCCTCTTCCAGGATCACTTTGCTATCTTTAACCCGAGGCTTCATGAAACGTGCTACCATATGGCAATCAATCTGGGATTCGTTTCCGCCACTGCTGTAAGTGACCAGGTGACGGCTTTGTTTGAGAACGATAAGACCTTATGACTTGCACATGGTTAGGATATCTTTACCCGGAGAGTTCCTGGTGCCGTATCCCAGTCCTCCATGGCAGTTCTCATAGTCTTCGTTTGACTAACCGACAGTACCGTTCAAATCTCCGCCAACAAACAAGAGTCCCGTATTAGAATATCTTGAAAACTTTTGTGTTAACGTCCAAGAAACGCGCCAGATTTCCGGTGTTTTGCGGGATGTTATTTTCCTGGGATAGACTCACAAAAATTAAAACTCTGGACACGTCTTCGACTCACAAAAAAGGATATTATAAAAAAGAATATAAACTACAGTAATTATTACAAATTTTTGGAGTGGAAGTGACCAACTGCTAGTGCCGGTTCCCTACCTACTCCACACACACTTCAACGCAAGCAACTTAGAGCATTCTTCAATAGAATTCGCTTTAACATCTCGAAATGATTGCATACCTTCCTATGCAATGTTTAAATATTTTCGCAGCCTTTATGCAAAAATTCGTATTCAGTAGATATCCAAAACATGTAAGTTATGCAATCTCTGTGTCGATTAAAGTCCCAAACCCTCTCACCCACACATCATATCCCCATCATTAGAAGTAAAAAAAAATTCAATAAACAAACGACAAACTACACACTTATGAAAATCTTCAAATATAACGGCGCTGGTCGGAAAAATGTTACTTTTGTTTTGTTCATCACTTCAATTACTTTCGTTTAATATAGCTTTCGTTTTGACGAAAACTTTCATAAGAACTTAAAGCTCCATCTAAATTAATTAAGGACACAAACCAGTTTTCATTATTGATCGATTGAAGCGCCAAAGCTTCTGCGGGATACATGTACAACATTATTATTCAATTTCTTGGCGCTACTATAGGAATGTATATACAAAGGTAGTATCTTTGTATATACATTCCTATAGTAGCGCCAATCCAGTAGTACCAGTATCCTAATAGGTGTCGCTACTCATGCCAAATCGAGAATTAGTTGGCTGAGAGCTTTTGTGCCTTTGATAATTTTATTAATAATAAAAAAGCATTCGTTAAGATTTTTGTTCGTTCAATCATTCAATATTATAGTTCGTCGTTCGTCGAAGAGAAAAGAGAAAGAAAGAAGAAAGAAACGAAGAAATAAACTGCTTTGTCTCTCCTTATCGAATCATTCTGTTATTATGTAAGTATTTATTTTTCTTTGTAAAAGCCAAATACTTTTTGAAGATTTGCGTTGTTGCGTCGCTTCGGCAAATAGTATGTAGGATGGATAGAGGGAGATCATGGAAAAATTAGAAATCTGGCTTTGTCGTTTGCGAGTAGAATGTATGATGGAAGAGGCGATTCGTTTGAAAAGAAAAATTGAATAAAAGCTGATTTCGGTAGGTAGTTGAATTATGAATTTATGGATTCAGATAATGGAGCAGATAATCAAGGACAATATGATTAGACTTAGGACGCTTCCCTGGTGTACACCTCTTTGATTGCGAAATCCTCGGTGACGCCAACTATACATCTCACTCTTGTCTTTACTCGCTCATATATGTATACATGTCCATGACCATTCAACGTAGATTTCTGGAACTCCTCGTTGTCTTAGCGCTACCCATAACAGATCCGTTGGTTGTTTATTACAGGACTTTCCAAAATCAACCAACACCATATGCAAATCCTTCAAAGAATCACGATGATGTTTTTCCATCATGATCATTATACTTTGGATAGCATCTGTGGTTGATTTACCTGCGACAAACCCGCACTGGTCTTCAGATAGCCGTACTATTTTACGGATTCGGCTATTTAATAACCCCTGAACGATCTTCGTGGTGTGTGACATCAGCTTGATTGAACGGTATTTATCAGTCTCGCGTATCGCTTTTTTCTTTGTACAAAATAAGAAGAAAACTCTTCCTCCACGGGTTAGGCATTGGATCGCCACTCATCAGTTTGGAGATGAGAATCATGAGCCATTTGGACCCGATGTCTGCCATCTTTTTCCAGAACTCAGAGGGTTTCTTGTCCGGCCCAACTGCTTTTCGATTTTTGAAGTCTTTGACCGCATTCCTAACTTCTTTAACAGTAATGTCGTGTACTTCTTCAGTATTAGAAACAGCTCTCGGAAAATATATCCGATGAAATTGGTTAATTATTAGTTTTTCGTCATCCACAAGAAGCAGCCCTTGAGCATTGTTGATGAACTGTTTTAAATTTTAGAGCTTGCGCAATGGTATTTAAAATTTTAAACGAAAAACAACCGGCTTATCTGTATAGTAAAATCGTTTTCTCTCAGTCTCTTCGTTCTAGTGGTATCAGACCTAATGTTTACACTTGTACGATTTCACGTAGGCAATTTTTCATTCATGCCATTCGCCTTTTTAATCAACTTCCCCTTTATATAAGAACCAAGGTCAAGCACAGGAGTTTTTTGTCTTTAGTCTTTTCTTATCTTAGTACTCTTCATTGATGTTTTTCCCGTTTAACGTAGCTTAATTTTTCTTTTTAATGCGAATGTCCATATTATTTATTTTATTTTTAGTTTTACTTAAAATGTTCCCATATTTGTCTTTATTATTATTATTATTATTATTTTTTTTTTTTCTATAAACGTAAAATATGTCGCCTTGTATATCCATATGTTAACTGTGCACTTTTAAAGAATGTTGTTCTTATTGCACAGCAAATTATTGATATAAATAAATACAAATACAAATAAATACAAATACAAACTTTGGCGAACGGATTTCCTGGGCATTCCTCCTTCTCAGCGGCAAATTTTGAAAATAGTTGTTTTTCTGTTCAAGCTGCTTTGTTGGAGTTCGTGGACAGCCTTCTGACACTTTTTTGTCACTAATCACTGCTTTAGCTTCATCTGCCCACCGCCATGTTTCTTTGCCATATTGTCAACTTTGTTGATGATGCGATGGATATAATTTTGCATATTTGCAATAAATGCATGATTTTTTTTTGCCCAGGTTGTACCATTTGATTCTCATAAACACTTTTCTGTCAGGAGGAGGCGGTTTTGTTGGACGATTGCCACTTCCAGGATCAGTTTGCTATCTTTAACCCGAGGCTTCATGAAACGAGCTACCATATGGCAATCAATCTGGGATTCGTTTCCGCCACTGCTGTAAGTGACCAGGTGACGGCTTTGTTTGAGAACGATAAGACCTTATGACTTGCACATGGTTAGGATATCTTTACCCGGAGAGTTCCTGGTGCCGTATCCTAGTCCTCCATGGCAGTTCTCATAGTCTTCGTTTGACTAACCGACAGTACCGTTCAAATCTCCGCCAACAAACAAAAGTCCCGTATTAGAATATCTTGAAAGCTTTTGTGCTAACGTCCAAGAAACGCGCCCGATTTCCGGTGTTTTGCGGGATAATATTTTCCTGGGATACCCTCACAAAAATTAAAACTCTGGACACGTCTTCGACTCATAAAAAAGGATATTCTGAAGGTGAGATATTTCAACCGTGGATATTATAAAAACGAATATAAACTACAGTAATTATTACTAATTTTTGAAGTGGAAGTGGCCAACCGCTAGTGCCGGTTCCCTACCTACTCCACACACACATCAACGGGCAAACAACTTAGAGCATTCTTCAATAGAATTCGCTTTAACATCTCGAAATGATTGCATACCTTCTTATGCAATGTTTAAATATTTTCCCAGCCTTTATGCAAAAATCCGTATTCAGTAGACATCCAAAACATGTAAGTTATGCAATCTCTGTGTCGATTAAAGTCCCAAACCAGTTGTTTGTGAAAAACCAAATGATACTCGTAAAAGAAAAAAAAAATATTCGGAGATTTGATTGTGTAACAAAATGCAATCGCAATATGTACATAATATGATTTGTGATACCGATTATGAATGAATACTATACGACTATAACCCTTTTCTTTGATGAATGCTACGGCCTCCTTGCAATATGCCATAACCTACCCCAAACTTCCATTGAAAACAACAAATAATTTATAAACCATATACCACACCCCTCTCACCCACACTCCCCACATCATATCCCCATCATGAGAAGTAAACAACAAATTCAATAAACAAACGACAAATTACACACTTATGAAAATCTTCAAATATAACGGCGCTGGTCGGAAAAATGTTACTTTTGTTTTGTTCATCACTTCATTTACTTTCGTTTAATATAGCTTTCGTTTTGACGAAAACTTTCAAAAGAACTTAAAGCTCCATCTAAATTAATTAAGGACACAAACCAGTTTTCATTATTGATCGATTGAAGCGCCAAAGCTTCTGCGGGATACATGTACAACATTATTATTCGATTTCTTGGCGCTACTATAGGAATGTATATACAAAGGTAGTATGTAAGTTTGTCATATCAGCACTCTTAGCAATTAAGTATATTTTCTGCACCTTCAGCGATCTTAGCAATTATTTGTATTTATTCGCTCTTTCAGCACTTTATACTTAATTGTTCTTTTAGTCAAGTAAGCACTATGTTAGTATATAAGCCACCCAATCAATAAAATAATTACAGTCTTTTAGCAATAATCAATCAGTGTTTTTATTAGCAACCACTTCAACACGACTTCCCCCCACCCGAGGTAAGGAGCCGTGTACAAGCAATAATAAGAGCTAGAGAGCTACAACGAGACGATCACCTTATCCATCATAAAGAGTTCCTGGTTCATGTACCAGCAGCTCTATAGTTGTCAATGTTGTTATGTGCTTTGATAAACCAACGACCATACCACGTCGAGTTAATCGGTTCTCGTCAGATCACCGTAATTAAACGACGTTGGGCGCGGTTAGTACGTAGATGGGGGACCGCTTGAGAACAACCGCGTGTCGTTGGCCAGTCCCATCTACAGAGTTGAGGTAGATACAAAATACGTGGACCTAAATTGGTCTAAGTGTGTCGGTTTCAGCCGACAGCCGCATAAACCTAACCTAACCCTATGTGCTTTGATCAACACGTCGATAAAAAGATCGTACACCAACTTTTAGACCATGATGACGCTTCAGGAATGTCTGGCCAATTCGCAAGCCCCAGATCGTCCTACAGTCTTTTGATGCATTTTTTGTATCTTACCTTCTTGTGCTTTGATCAACACGACGATAAAAAGATCGTACACCAACTTTTAGACCATGATGACGCTTCAGGAATGTCTGGCCAATTCGCAAGCCCCAGATCGTTCTACAGTCTTTTGATGAATTTTTTGTATCTTACCTTCTTTATGTACCTACAATTTTTATATTTCTCGATCCCAAATTTCATCTACTTATCAATTTAGGGACTCTATAACAATACCTTGCAAATGGCTATTCGCACCGAACTAAAATGCGAGATTTCGCGAAATTACTCGAAATCTACTTCGAAATCGGTACACCTGTAATATTTCGAAATCTCTTACTTGTTAAGCGAATACGCTTATAGATAATGCGGACATATATTTATATACATTAATACATATTATAAAATAGATCGTGGTGTCGACGGCTAATGGAGACGTGTAGAAAATGCTTAATAAGCATTGCGTGAAGTCGAAATGGCTTTTGCTACACAAACTCAATCTCCATTCACCCAAGGAATTTATGCTTTGTATAAATAAGAGATATTACTCTGCCTTGCAAGACACTTACAAGCATCATCGATTGTAAACATCCTACGATGAACAATCTCATGGTTATCCCTTGATCGATTGTAAACATCCTACGATAAACAATCCTATGGTTTCACGACGCCAACAATAATTGTGCTTACGTAAACAGTCCAGAGACTGATCATGTCGCATACGAGATATGATTTATACGTTGCCAATCTGTTGAATTCGCTATCTATTCTTCACCCTCATACCCTTTCTTGTGTGGAAGTGTGCACTAAGTGACTGTGTGCACGGTGAGGATTCATTCGTACTGAGAACTTTTGTCAATCCCCATTTAGCAGTCCAACTGATCAGTCGTTTTATTTGAAGAGCATAACATACTTTTGGGAGATTTCGATGTACAAATTACATATGGCTCACTTGTGTGATGGAGGGCGTCTAACAAAATAAGCATATTTGGAAAATTAGCAACGATACAGAGAACGGCTAGCATGGCCATTACAGGTGCACTCCGTACTACTCCAACGGCAGCACTATACACCTTTCTGCACCTTATCCGCTAGATTTAAAAATAAAACACATTGCTGATAATAGCGCCTTACGCCTCACAAATTTGGGCCAGTTTAAGGAATGCAGTTTTGGGTACCGCACTAACTGATGTGCTGCCCGAAAAATCCTATACTGACAGATGAATTTTCTCCCTTGGTCGACTTCGACATCCCGTATGACTTATCATATCCGGGAAGGAAAGAATTGCAAAGAGATGCAGTCACAACATCAAATGAGGTTGATATCAGCACTGATGGTTCTAAGACAAGAGAGCGAGCGGGTTCTGGCATCATTTTTGTTGATCCAGACTTGAAAGAGTCTATACTATTCCCGGCCACAGGCAGTGTCTTCCAATCGGAAGTTCTGGCTGCTCTAAGGGCGGCAGATATAGTGCAGGAGGGATCAATGTCCGGAAGGGATATCGCCATCAACATTGACAGTCAGGCGACACTTAAGGCACTAGAATCTTTTAACATCAATTCTGAGACAATCTGAAACTGCCGAAAGGGGTGGTTTGATGTGTGGACATCAAACCACCCCTTGGCGTTATTTAGGGTATAATTAAAGAGAAAATCTTAAAGATGTCTGACTTTAGATATGTAAAAATGTACAGGGGCATAGGGTGTCTAAAGCACTTTGGCCGCATTTTGACAATTAAAGATCTAGGGAAATTATCAAATTGAGTAGGGAACAGCTTAGAACAGTATTTGGGATTATGCCGGGACACTGTCTCTTAAGAAAGCATGCAAGGAGGCTTAGACTAGTAGATGTGGACACATGCAGGTTCTGTGATGACCTGCAAGCCGAGGAAGATATAACGAACATTCACATACTGTGTGAGTACGAGGGTATAGCTTCTTCTAGGAATTAGGGGAGTTGAGCGGCACAACAGGAGGCTGGCAACATTCTGCAGAAAGATTTGATGTTTTGTAATGTAAACTGTTTAGGTTTTTATCGCAAATGTGTTGATTTAACAAATATTTTCATTTGACAGGGACGAAAGTATAGTTTTCTTTCGTTCATCTTTTTTACAATTTTCTCAGTACGCGAACGATTCTGTGTTGTTTCACATGAAAGTTTATATAAAGTTACGTTTGCGTATTAGTATGCTAACGGACCTATAAATTACTTATTTTTATATTAAAAAACAAAAAGCAAAAGAGGCAATACCTGCCTTTAAACCACCGGACGCTGTGTCATACCTGATTCCAAACTCAACTGGAAGGAAAATTAGATGACCGGGTCAAAAAAGCATACGTGGCACTATATGCTTGGAGAATGACGTTCGGCAAATACGTGGGGATTCAAACCATAGGTGGTACGCTGGCTGTGCACAGCGGTGATGAGGCACATTCAAGCATATGACGCAGCTGTATGGTTGAAGGCTACCGAGTAGAAATGTTATCTCTCAAGCCCAACCAAAATCCAAAGAACAACTTACATTCGGATAACGGGGTCCATGAAAGCTATCTACATTTACGGGTCCAAGATGGACGTGGGTTCAGGTGCAGGCATCTTGAGTGAAATTATGGGCTTGAGTGAATAATTAGGAATCAGTGATGAATGCAGCGTGACTCAGGCAGTGGCAGCTGCGATCACTCATGCTGGCTGATAAGCGGGTAAAGAGACACAAACTAGCCGACAAACACATCACCATATACTCTGACAGCTAAGCGGCTTTAAAAGCCATGACCTCCGCTGCTGGCAACCTAATCAGAAAGGTCTTTGCACTGAGTGACGAAAAGTTCCACAACGCAAACGAAAAAATTGTCACACGCATTTTGAAGGACAACAGTTTTCCCGGAGAGGTTATTCGGAGCCTGTTCCTCCGATACCGCCGCAGAACAGTTCCGCAAGAAGAGAACGTGAGAGAATCTGGGACATACAGAGGAGTAGTCTATGTCCCAAGAATTGCTGAGAGTCTAAAAATGATCATCGCCACCACTAAGGGTATCAATTTGGCATACAAGTCCAATCAGACTCTGTTCTCCAAGCTTACAGTAAGAACGGAAAAAGGAAAACGGACCGACGTAGTATACAAAATTAATTAAAATAAAATAAGTAGTATAATAAATAATTAAATTAATTAATTGCGGGTGGCAATGGTGCAGTAGTAGTGTATTCGCTTACGGAATGGAAGGTCGTGCGTTCGAATCCCGGCCAAGTCCATTACTTTATACCGAATACATGAAATCGTAATCTCCCTAAGTAACTTAGACACCACCCGTGGAGAAAAACCCTACAACTGCACCCAAACACTTCTTTCCTATCTCTCTATTCTTTCTAAAACCAAGTAGCTTACACTGTGTTCTTAGCATTATAAGGGTACTGTAACAACAGGAAAAATCCCTTTAGCGTAAGCAAATTATAAAAAAAAAAAAAAAAAAAAAAATTGCAAAGGAAAAGATTATGAACCTTGTAATCTATGCTACGTTGGGACGACACAGCAATTCCTCAAACAGTGTATCTCAAATCACAAATCCGACATTAAATCAGGCAACCCCAACAAAACAGCGTTATCCAGCCATACCATTGACACAAACCATAGACCGGACTTCGACAACACACAAATTTTACAAACAGAAAAACACAAATCAAAACGCCTCACCCTGGAAACCCTGCATATCTTAAACAACAAAAACAACATGAACAGGAAACAGGACACAAAGAACATCTCCGCTGTCTACTGCTCCCTCATACCAAAACAATATCGGACACACAGTCAAGGACAAAACTTCAACAAGTCGAAGTGATAATATAGCTGACGGTTTTATTTTATTTTATTTTATTTAAATTTTTTTTTTTTTTTTAAACTTAATTTGTAAGTTTTATCTATATCCAATAGTTGTGTGGTTTACTTAATGTTTACTTTTATTTATTTATTTGTTGTGTATGTAATAAAGATTCCCCTGAGGAAGGTGGCAACCCCCGCCGAAACGTTGGAAAAGTAAATGAATTAATCTTTCATTTTACAAAAAAACTAAATGACCAAACAGCCGAAGAACACAATAAAGCATTAAAATTTAATTTGGTCAACAAATCACACATCGGAACAAAGATTTACGCACACTGACACGCGGAGTGGCCGGGCATACTGCACAACGATTATTGCAGGAGCTGCAGGGACGTTGATGAAATAGAATCTGCTACTTCTTGAGGACCTGGAGGATCTGGTAGTTATAGATGTAGTCGTGCGAAGTAAAGACTATTCTTCTTCACAAACCCAAGAACCGTACATAACGTAAGATTCAACGCATCGCATCACGTCACTTACTTCAATGCGATGATTAATGTCACTTAATTAAATCTTAAGCGACATTAATTAAAGAAAAAAATATTAGGCATTCACGAATACGGGGACTTAAACCTAGCTTCTCCAACCATTTGCTTGTGCGAAGTGAAAGTGGCCTACAATTTTAGGCGGAATTCAAACGGCTTGTATGTCAGACGTTCCTAAGAGGTGCGGCAGTGGAAAAAAAAATTCTAGATGTTATTTGGCCCCGGCGGGATTTGAATCAGGGACCTTTCGATTAGTAGTCGAACATAATAACCACTGACTTTCTTAGTTTTAAATTATTTTTTATTTATTATTAAATATCAACTTACACACTAGACAAAAATGATTAAATCTAACTTGAAACTCTAAATTAATATTACTTATGCGCACGCTCTAAACTTAACTATAACCTTTTAGTTATTGCATTTCGGCCTACTATTTTACGAACTAATCTTACATATGTATTCATCGAGAAAATTATATAAAACTTGGCATCATTATTAAGATTTTATATTTTATATAAAACAAATTACAAACTACCTATTTAATTTCTGAGCGCCTGACAGTCATCAACGTGCAAACGCAAGCGTCGTGAGCCGACTGAGGCCTTACAGCGTCAGCCAACTTCCGGAAGTCCCCCAACACAAATTGGCGAGCCCGGCCTCTCCCGGACACGCCGAACCAGGGATAGTATTTCATAAAGTTGGATTCAGAAGTTCGGAACAACCCCAGACATGCCCTAAGACATTGTCTCTCCAAAAACCGAATCTTTTTCATATAACTAGTCGCTATATTAAACCACAATAGACAACAATAAGCGATGGTCAGCCTTATAAGAGCCACCCAGCACATGACCTTCACTCTGGACTCAAGTTGACTGCTATGAAACAGTCTCCTTGTGAGAGCATAAGCCTTCTGGGCCCCAGCAGAACAAGAAACTATATGTCTATCGAAATATAGATACTGGTCAAGCTTCTTACCGCCAATGGCTGCCCATCTTGTCCAATAATTGACAATTTCTTTCATTTTTTTCTGGTATCCCTAGAGCCAATGTTGCTCTTAACAATATTGTTTCCGTCTTGTGAAAGTTGATTTTCAACTTCCAGTCGTCGCAATATCCCTTAATTTGATCGAAGTCACACTGCAAAAGAATGTTAATGACCTGGATTTAGTGACCTGATCTGTATGCCACCAAATCGTAATTGACGACATACGCTATAGCATGTCTGAGTGAACCTACTACATCACTCGTGTAAATAAGAACTGTAAGAACTCACCGCCTCCTGCTGTATACCGTTTTTAATTTCAAAGACTGCTCGAAGTTACGTTGCCACATTTGACACCGAACTTCTTGCCCATAAGCATATTATAAATAACATAAAGCAAAGGGTTGTACATCCCCCACCTGGTCAGCTTGTAGAAAAGTCCCTCTAACCATACGGTGTCGAAAGACTTCTCAAAATCAATCAGAGAAGCACCCGCGCATGGGTTCTTGCATTTATTCCACTGAATGTCGGAAACCAGTTTCGAAGCGGCATGCATAGTGTCATACCCCGCCCTAAAACCAAACTGGTTGTCCGGAATGATGTTATTGTCCTCGACCCACTTCAACAGGGCTCTATTGACAATTTGTTTAAAGACCTTGCCAATACTTGGAAGCAAACTAATCGACTGGAGATTGGGAGGGTTTGTCCTATCTTTACTCTTTTTCAGGATAGGGTGTACCACAGCTAACTTCCAATGCACCGGATAATGTGCCTCATTCAGCACATTATTTAACAGCGTGGTTAAAATATCTACAGCATCCAGAGGCAGGTGTCTTAATACGACGTTTGGGACACCATCCACCTTCGCCGACTTTTTATTCTATAGTGCGCGACTTTTTATTCTATAGTGACTCGAAGATTCTATAGTGAAGAAGATCATCTTTCGACACGAACAAGTGCGATGAACTCTACCATTTGCGACAACTGCATTAGCAAGGTTTTCATCATTGACTACGGTGAATCCGTTATTCTCAGATCGCCAGTTCTCAAGTTCGGTGCGCAGATAGAAGTGGCTCACCAGAGTCCTATGCTCAATGTCGAGGTTACGGCGAACAGGTAGTACTGCAGCCAAAAAAGTGGAGTATTTTGAAAATAATAGTAGTACAGACATTTTTAAGTCTTCAAAAATAAGTGCGTGCACAATTTTTTTTTTAACTTTATTTCAAACAAAATCATCCAAAAAAATTTTAGTTCAAAAAATAACAAAACATAAATAAATAAATTATTTATTCTAATAACAAAAGTAATAAATATTTCTTTAATTATAAAAAGCCTGTCTTATTATTTTAAGAGAAAGAGATAGGAACTTATTGTAATCCCAAGATATGTATTAAATACACTTAATACAAGTGGCTTTGCAAAAAGAAAGCTAGTTTGATTCATATTATATTGTTACGCCTACAAAAGTTGTTTTAAAGGTTTCCATTTACAACAATCAACTCCATTTAACAATTCCTTGCAACTCATAAGAAGAATCTCAGTCTTTAAATATGAATCGTTCCGCCGAAAAGCGTCGGCTGCCAGTCATAATACTGAGTCTCTATGACTCGTTCAAATACTCCATCTATTCTTTACTTTAGGCTATATTCGGAAACGATAGTTTCGTCAACTTTGGTCAGGCAGTAGGTTGGCAAAAATTTATTGAAACTGTCAACTTCAAACAGTGGATAACAAGTGAGAGAACTTCATTACATACTTTGATATCTAGTGTAGATGAATTTTTAGAATCTAGTAGTGGTTTAAGTAAATTGTTGCTACATTCAAGCAAAGGGAGTTTATAAATGACAAAAAAACTAAATTGATAAAAAAGAATGCATTGTAATTTGCGACTTTTCTGAAAACTACGCATTTGTTATACAAAATTCTGTTCAGGGCATACATTGGAAATTTCTTTTACTATAAAGATGACAACGACGAATTAAAAATTAAAAGTTTTGTTTCTGTTTCTGAGTGCTTACTTCATAATACTATTGCTGTTCATCTATTTCAAAGACAACTAGTAAAATTTATAAAAACACATTTAAAATATGTCAATAAAATAATATACTTTTCGGACGATGCGAGTGGACAATATAAAAATAAAAAGAATTTTATAAATCTTACGCACCATTTTGAAGATTTTAAAATGGCAGCTGAGTGGCACTTCTTCCCAACATCACATGGCAAAGGACCATGTGACGAAGTATTTGGAACTATATTTGGAGAATAATCAAATCCGTACACCAAAAGAGTTATTTGACTGGGCTATAGAAGCTCTACCAAGTATTACGTGTTCCTATTCAACCAATGATGAGTACAACGAAGAAAAAAAATGACTATCAGCACGTTTCCCAAAAGCTTTAACGATAAAAGGAATTTTAAAATATCATTGTATGATTCCAATCTCGCTTCAACAGTTAGAAGCAAAGCAAATGTCTTTGTATAAAAAAAAAAATATTGTAAAAATTAGTAAGTAAGAAATGAATATTACGATAGGTAATAATAAATATTTAGACTGATATAATATTAAGATTAAGACAGAAAAATGTACATGTAGAATACTCATGAATTAAAATCATAATATATCACTTTATTACCTGAAATAATGTTATTTTTTATTTAAATTTGCCCCAATTTTTTAAAAAGCCTTATTTATTAATCAATAATATTGTTCAATTAATTATATATATACTATTATTCATATAATACAGAAAACAACGGTATGAGGCGAGAATATGAGGTATTTTGCAACTGGTGCGCCGAGTTCAGGTACTGCGCTAGTTTATTTAATTTTTTGCAATAGTAATAATCAATTCTCCATCGATAAAAAAATCATTTTAGATGTAAAATTTGACGTAGAATACGAGGGTTATACTTAAAACAGGCTAAGTGGTGGGTAACATTGTTAAAAATTGTTTTAAACAATTAAATTGTTTATAAAAATAAATTTTTTTTTATAGATTTTGTTGGAATTATTTTTATGTTAAAATTCACTCTTTTATCTTGATAATGAAAAAAAAAGAAGTTTTCTTTAGCTTAAAAAGAACCGGAGTTATGAATTTTTGAAAATGAGTCTCCCCTTCTATCTTCAAAAAAAAAAAACCTCGAACACGTGTGTCTTTTTTTTCGATATACAAGGTGGCGCAAAAGTAATCCTCCTATCAGAAAAATGCTATAAATTTTGCGATTGGCCCTTAATGTCAGTTCTGTTTTGACATTTGTGTAGTAAACACATGCGAAATACACGTTAATAAACAATGTTACGCTACACTGCTCCAGAACGCGGAATATTGGTGACTATTTATTTAATTTTTTTTTTAAATTACAGCCAAAAAACATCGGAAGGTTATTTTTGCGCCACCTTGTATATCCCGTAAAAAAAATTTCAGGCAAATCAAAAATGTGTCGGTCAGAATGGTGTTCGGTTTGTAAAAGAATGACCCTTGTTTTTTTTAAAACATCCACTATATCACGATTTGCCTCTTCTAACAAACTTGATGTTATTGTTTCTTTGAGTTTTGTTCTCCCAAGCTTTATATCTTTTAGAGTTTCAACATCAATACTTTTTATTAATACAATTAAAGATTCAATTAAGGACATGGCTATGTTAGACTGTGTAGTGATCGCCTGCAAATAATATTTCAGTATAGCTTAGAAAACGTGTCATTAGCAGCACTTTCAAGCGCCCGAGGGTGTTTCCTTATTCCTTCTTGTACTTTTGGGATTCAAAAGTAATATTATCAAAGTGGTGATTATTTAATTTGTTTTACGAATTTGAGTAGTAACGATTTGGGAAAAGACGTGACGTGACATCCTTTACAACCGCTGTAATGAGAAAAAAAAACACTTTTTGCGCCCACCCATGCTCAGTGTTGGCATAACTGGTATGGTAGCACTCATTCTCATTTCCTGGCTGAAAAGTCAAAAGGCATTCAAGTGGTAATTTCAATAGGTGGTTGTGCGTAGCGCTTCATAGCGAAACAGCAAAGGCGAATTCGCTAATATCTGCAACTTTGCTGAAAAAAAGTAACTCCGACTGAGGTTAGAGCGGACGCACTCCAACGATTTTAAATTTTAAACAAGTGATTTAAATAAGAGGTGAGGATATTATTCATCGTAAAATAATATTCTTAATTGTATCCTATGTAAAATGTTTGGTTAGGCACGTGCGAAAGACAATCGGAACACATCAGAGTAATTAAGCTTAGGTCTTAACTAAACCAGTCATTGCAGTCCGCAAAGCGTTAAAATCTGCTCCTGACCAGATGTATTTTCTGAAAAAGCTGTGTTCTCGTATGAAACGTGTCAACGACGAACAATCACCTTGTTAAAAGAGTCGCAAGAACGCTTAAACACCACCCATACTAAAAGTGAAAAGCGAATCACCAGCACTACATTTGCTTCGCCCATATAAAGTACGCCACAGATCACCTCCAACGCAAGAAGAAAAAAAATACCCTGATAGACATCCTGAAACCTGATAGACCAAGCGTATTCGGTTGCCGTCTGGATAATCACCCTAGGCTGGAAACCGCAAACCATCACCAGATTTTCACCTGACATTCACCGGACGTACTTTCTGTCCAGCCAATTCAACCTCCCCGGATTTTTCCAAGGAAGAAGTTCATAAATTTCCTTCTGTACCTACAGGGAATATACGTAGCTTCCAACGTACCAGACAGATACTGGTTTTCATTTATTTGTTTGATCGATTAACTCACCTAAAAATAATCTTTAAAATCTAGACTTAATTTAATATTGTAAAGAGAAATTTGCCAAAAGTGCAGTGCTGTAATATCATCCCTCATCTAACACCTATCAAGCGATCCGGTATGCACACCAGGTCTGCAGAATTTTCAGGACACCAAGTAAGTGTAAATTCAATCTTTTTGTAGTTTGGCATATTTCATTTTCTTTTATATTATACGAGTAATATTGTTTTATCTTTCATTTTGTTTCTACATATTTATGTTCGTATAATCGGTTCATACCGGCCTCATACATCAAATGTACATTTATTAAGTTTACTCACATGAATTATAATTTTTTTTCATTTCAATTAATCTGAACAGTATACATCAAACAAATAAATATTCATTTCCTTGAAATCATGAAATGCTAAATTCCTAAAATGGCTTCTTAGATTTATTTTCAATTGGCATGAAGTTATTATCTATCTATCGGGTACAATGGACCAGTATTGAGTCTGAGTGCTCCAGTGCAGAAAGTCTCACACACCCCGACAAAAAAAAATCTATCTATCGGTCCACATTGCGAGTAGATCAGCGCCCCAGAGAAAAGGCCACGATTAATTTGCATTCGGCCAGTCCTGATCGGTTGAAGTTAAACAAAAACAAAAATATATACGTATGTGAATATACAATTCGTTTATCCGTACAAACGAGTGTAAATGTGTGATGTGATGCGTGTTTAATTCAAACGAAACGATGATGATTTCTATTTGTGGTCAGAAGAAGGAATGCATCATTGAATTTTTTAAATTCTTTCTTAATTATTTATAGTATGGCGAACATCCGAACTGTGTTTATGATGAATATATTACACATCCGGAGACGGTTAAATGGTCAGAAATTCTTTGATGAAAAATCAAAAATAAGACGTCGTCGTGTCAAAAATTTAGAAGTAATAATATTTACGAGTTATTTTTGAAGTCAAAGAACATGGCAAGGTGTGCCTACTGACCATAATGACATTAGCTATTTATCACTTGCGTTATCGTTGTTTTATCTTGCAACGATATGTCAGGATCGCCATGTAATATGACTGAATTTACTTCCTAACTATAAAGATTATTATATAGCGGCTATCACAAGCCAATGCAGTACTGGGTAGGTTAGGGTCGAACTTTGTATTTAAAGCGAAGAGGCAATATTAAGATTGAAACAAGGCTATGGTTGCCAAAACATCATATCATCGCATGTGTTTTATTTAAAAACGCTTAGCTTATTTAAACAACAAATTTTTGTGCGGTTGAAAAGTAGAACTTTGAATCATTAAATTGCTTTCAAGATAAGCAGACATCGGTAATAATAATTATTCTATTCCAACTTGATACCATGATTTATTGTAAAAAAATGCATAACAAATGTTATGGCATAATATTCTACTGAGTAACCAAGTGGCCTTGACTTTGTAGCTCGAGTAGCTATTTACTTTGCCTGGAGCTATTGACTTTGTAGCAAGCAGCTATTAACTTTGTCGTGTGGCTTGGTTGGTGTCAGGTTTAAGTGTTATGCATGGTTTGTTAACGAGGGGATAATTGGTATCGGATATATGGGAATACTTATATCGTTGAACTAAATTTGACCGTGTTTCTGTGTCACTATGAACAGATATAAATTATGGAATTGATGAGAGTGCGTTTTGTTGTATAGGAATCTGGATTTCTGTTTCTATAAATGAGTTTTAGTGTGCATGTAGATATAAATGGTATTACATAATCATACGATTGGCGAAGTCACGTGACCTCCTTTAAAATTAAATTCTGTAATGTGTCGTGTGCGACCAGTGTCCTGACGAGGATTTTGTCGTACAGAATGTTGCCTTTAAATGGGCGCCATTTTGTTCGTATCGCTGCCCTGGTTTATGGCAGGATGTTAGGGACCATGTTCGAGATGCTCACGATATTTATTCTCCAGCTGCTTCAGTCCGGGGGGGGGGGGGGGGGGGGGTCCTTTTTTAGCATCTTGACACACACAAACTTTATCGTGCAAAAAAAAAATTAGAAAGAAGAGAGATCTGTAAGAAAAGTTAATGAAAAAGAGAAAGAAAGAGGAAAGGAAAACCAACCACACACACTTGCTGGGGATTCAGATGATCGAATCCCTTGCCCTCTCAACCTTTGACGACCACATTCCATACTTATATGGGTCGTCCCTCCAACCATTGAGAATACCACACCATTTACGTTTAAGTCACCATTATAAAATGAATTTATTTAATCATATTCTTTAGTTAAACAAAAATACTATTTATATAAAAAAAAATGAAATACACTACCCGTTTGGGTCATAGCTCAACCTTGAATTTAGCTTAATATAGCTGCTCCCTTTTGATTCATTTTACTTTTAATCGATTTATATATATATATGTATACCCTAGTTATAGTAATTTACCCGTTAGTTAAACTCGGCTACTGCCGTTACCACTTCCAACCTCGGGTGGATCTGAAACGAGAACTTATGCGAAATTTGTCCCTAAATTGCCAATGCACAAATAACTCGGAGGAACGCTCTTCACTCCGTTAGGATTCTGAGGTGTATATATATATTGTAGATCGTTAAGGGAAATACAAGTCTGTAATAGGGGAGCTTATTATAGATAGTCTTATTGTAGTATTTTATGTTAAGGGCATCGAAGTATTAACTTACTTATAAGCCCACAGTAAGTATGTAGTTTAATTTTAAGTTTTAAAGGTAAATTTAAAGGTAGGCAGTTATAAGGTAATTTATTTTTAAGTTCACTTAATTTATTGGTAACAAGCTTAAAGGTATCTAAATTTAAAGGATAGTAATTTTGAAGTAATTTATTTTTAAGTTCACTTAATGTATTTATAACTAGTTCAAAGGTACTCGTAAGTATTTATAATGTAATTTGTTTTATTGTTCACTTAATTCTAAAATTTAAATTTACGTTCACTAAATTCTTAGGGTAACTAATTTAACGGTAAGTAAATTTTTGAAGGTAATTAATTTTAATGTAGGTAAATATAATAAAAAAAAACTTGTTTCAATATAGTTAAACAAAAAAAATAATCTTAAGCTAGGGTACTTATTTTACTGTTGCCTCCCTTGGTGTTGCTGCGGCTCCGGTTCGGCTGGTTGCGGAGGCGGCACCCACACGTACACGATCATGGGCAAACACGACATCATGCGTATATTAGTACTTTCCTTTTTGTTTCCCACTATATCGTCTAATCACTACTTTCATCCACCATTATATATTTTTTTTTTTTTTTTTTCTATCAACCAACTTTACCCGTTGTATGTCTAGTCACTAAGTTATTTAAGTTGAAAATTTTTTTTCTAGTCACTAGGTTTTATCTAGAGTTTTGTAATGTACATACGAGTAGTTACTAATTATTTTAAGTTATGTTATAGGCACTAGGTTTTATTATACGAGTAATTGTAGGTATCGTTATTTCCAGGCAATACTTAGGCTTCGCGTTAATTTTTCTCAGTCACTAGGTATTCATTTTTACTTTTCTGAGCACTAAGTAGTTCTATTTTAAACATTTAATCACTAATTGTAACTTTAAATAATTGTTTTTTTTTTTTTTACGGCACACGCCGACTTAGTTTAAATGTTAAAGGCACTTGCCAACTTATATTATGATCACTTTTTTTTTAAATAAAACTTTCCACCTTCCTATTCAAACCTTCCTTTAGCACTTGTAAAATTCCACCTTTTCTCAACCGACGCACATCACCATTTTTATATGCCTAGCCTCGCCGTATTTACTTTATTTACGAACAAAATTAGTTCATAAACAAGGTACCGATTTAATCCCGCATGCCCTATGTTTTGCACTCGCTAATCCCTAAATCTACCGACCATCCACAATTCATACGTCCCCTCCCCCTCCATACTATCAGTTAAGCTTATACACCAGATGGCGAGTGCACTCAAACTGTGCTTGGTACATGCGCACTTCATTCGTAAGGTGAATATGGAGAGACAACTTTCCTGGTGTGGAGGCGTGGCATCGCCTCTCTGGATATTAATTTTTTTCTTACCCGCTCTCAGAAGTGGTGAGTTCAGATGTCTCTGCTATGAATTGTTTTAGCTAATTAGATTGGGTCTCGATTCTCCACTATGGAGCGGCCAATGAAATTCGGCTTTAAAAAAAATTAGTTTCCAAGCACTTGGGTTGGTGAATAGGTGTCTCTACTAACTTTGCTAGTGTGAGAGCCATTGTCACTCTGGGTATTTTCATTGAGTGGCGAAATTGAATTTATGGTGACCACAGAGGCAGAGGAGGTAACCAATTTTGGTGAATGTTAATATTTAATGCCCGAAAGTATGCAGTATGTTGCTAGCAAGTTACGACATAACTCCGAACTGGTCGAAATACCGGGAAACGAATTTCTGCCCATTACAATTCTTGTTCTTCTTTAACGACGAGGTTATGATCTGGGCTAAAGTGTTCACAACCTCCCACATCACTGCATCCCTACTGGTCCGCCTGTAAGGTTCGCCGGTGTGACCTCAAAAATGATTGGCAGGGCTCCCGGCTCGAATCCTTTCGTCAATGAGGCAATCAAAAGATATTGTTCTTGTATTTGTGTGATCTTTCGCGATTTTATAAGAACGTTCATAGGAACTTCCCTTTGTACTCCATTTTTTCTGAGATAGGTTCTTTGACATAAACGGTGTTTTGGATTTTGGTACCTACTTTTTATTCGATCAATCTCTGTTACTTCTGCTGTTATGCAAAGCAGCTACATCTCACCTCCCGTAGTTTGCCTTCATACTTTTGTACAGAAAAGATGCCTGAGTTTTCCCGGCACTTCATCCACCCTATGCTTACGTGATGATGTCGCCATCACAGGTTGTTTTACTTTTAATTACAAAACTAGTCATTTAAAGTTTCGCACTTAGGACTCACTCTTCCATTCATAGAAACGTCAGAAAAAGGTCGGAGTGGATAAGAGAACAGGCAGTATAAGTATTCTGTTTTTTTCGGACTAAGGACTACCGATACCGATACTCCCTCCTAAATATTCAACTATACATCACCATACACAAAAGTGCTCGTTGCAGGGAGGGTTTATCCTCGCTTATGATAGCTCCATCATCAGCAAAGAATTACTGATACAAATTCGAACTCGTCCTTTTCCTTTAAGCAGACAATCAAGGACTTTAATAAATATCAAGAGACTTTAAGATGCATAACTGTCCGGCGAATAGCGACTTTGGTTGGGAATTTACTAATGCATTCCCAACTTTTTTCAACAGTAATGCGACTGTTTTAAAGAAGGTTGTGCCCGTTTTCAAGCTTGACCCGAAGAAGACATTTCTTGGCGCACATTTTATCAACATTTTTAGAGGGACACGTTGACCAAGTTTCGAATGCCTCTATCTTTTCACTTATCACTACTTACCGTCATTGTTTATAGTGTAAAAAACGTTGCGAACAAAAAACTTGTTCCTACACTTAATGTGAGACTGTATGATGAACGATGACCAAAAACTAACCAAGGACATTCCGTCTGACCACTCTTCTCCCAACCCCCCTCTCCCACCACTACTGCGCCCTTTCTTAACCCTTCTCCTTTCCCAGTTTCATAATCTTCGGGGCCAATCAAAGTGTCATACGTCCATGGGCTAACGGCCCAGTGTAAAAAATAGCTCAATCGTTAACGGAGTATTCGGATACCTGGCGACCTCCGGATTAGCTACATTTACCAGCATATTGCAGGTAATGGGAGCTAATAAGCCGCTATAGGCGGACCTCCTTTTTCCGCTTCTCGTTGGATTTAATATGAACGCATAACAAACAAAAATACATATCAAACATAAAAAATAAACAAAATAAAATCGGAACTTTCCCAAAATCGGACGGTAGCATTTTTTTTTTCGGGGTGCGGGGCTTTCTACAATGGAGCACTCAGACTCAATACTGGTCCATTGTACTACCAAGAAGGCGCACCACTTTAACTGTTTGAATTTACTCGTTTTTACAAGAAAGACGAGTAGGCTCTTCAATGACAAGGAGCTTTTGTTTACAGCACTCACCACATCAGCAACAGATACCATCGACCTGATACATGCAAAAGCAGGACAATCACAGAGAAAATATTCCGCAGTGCCATCGCTTTCTCCACAGGCTTAACAGTTGATGGTATCGCTTAAGCCTAGCACCTTTAGATGCTTGGCCAAAGCGGGAAGGCGCGTAAGAATGCAAAGAGATCTTGCATTCACGAACTATTGCCGTGTTTTTTTTGCACCCGGATATAGGATTGGTACAAAAAAACGACCATCGCCGCTTAATAATTTATAAAAAAAAAACTTGGCAGCACACATGCACCTATGACACGCACCGTGACACAGCTTTAAGTTGTAGTTAAGAAATTTGTATTGAAAATCATGAAATTGAAATATATTTACTTCCGCCAATTGAAATTGATGCCAACATATTATAAAAATACAAAAAACCATTTCACATTAACAGATTTGCTAAATTCAATTACCCTTATAATAAAGTTTGAAAAATAATAAAATATTCGGCGGAATGTGCCAGTGGTCCGTGGGATGTCAAACTTTGACATTTCCTGAAAAATTCATCACAACAATTCATCAGAAACGAAGAAAATGGATTTTGGAAGCACTGTTTATCCCCGCTAAAGGACTTACCGGCGATAGCTATCCCCGCTAAAGTTAGAGTATATAGGATAAGTTGTTGTTGTATTTTACATGCAAATTTCAAATTATCCCTATATCCGCGTGCAAAAAAACACGGCTTATATTAGAGGTGGTTAAAGGGTTTTTTTTTATTAAAAAGGAAATCCAAATCGCAGAGCACTCAGACTCGGTAACCGTCTATTGTACTATCATGCAGAATTCCTCTTTTTGGTGCAGAGGTTAGAGAAAATAAGGTGTTATTCGTTTCTCACCAGAAATGGGTGGCGTATGTTGTTGTTCCCTATGGGGTGCTAGGATTCGAAGATCCTCTTAGCTGGAGCATTATTGTACATTCGCTCGATGTGGCCGAGCCAATGTAGTCGACGTATTTTGGCTAACATCTTGGTACAGCTCATAGAGTTCGCGGTTGTATCTTGCCCTCTTCGCACACAGGACCAAAAATCCGCCAAGGAATCCCTTCCTGCTTATCGTCCAGCACTCGGCGCCATAAAGCAGAACTGGCAGGATAAGGGTTTTGTAAAGCATACATTTCGTCCTCCGAGTGAGGAGTTTGTAACCCAGTTGTTTTGCCAAACCGAAGTAGCAGCGGTTTCCTAGGATAATTCTTCGCCGGATCTCCACTAAGGTGTCATTCGTGGAGTTCATGTTGACTCCGAGGTAGATGAACTCCTTAACTACCTCGAAATTGTTCCTATCAATAGTGACGTTTGTTTTTTTTTGGATAGAATGTATTGGTCTTTTCCTCATTTACTACAAGGCCAACAGAATTCGCCTGTTCTTCAATCGCCGTAAAAGCTTCTATCACGGAGCGCTGTGATCGACCGATGATGTCAATATCGTCCGCATAACCCAGCAGCTAAACGGACCTGTTGAAGATAGTGCCTTCCGTGTTAACACCTGCCCTGCGCACTATCTGTTCCGGTATGAGATTGAAGAAATCGCATGATAGCGCGTCCCCTTGCCGAAATCCGGAGCATATTTGAAATAGTTCGGAGAAGCAACTTCCAAACTGTTTTCCAGTGTCACCCGACACATCCGAATCCGTTTTGCCGGGATTCCGAATTCGGCCATCGCCATATAGAGTTCCTGACGATGTATACTATCATACGCGGCTTTGAAGTCGATGAATAGGTCTAGACTTGAAATTCGTTGGTCTTTTTAAGGATTTGCCTCAATGTGAAAATTTGGTCTAAAGTCGATCTGCCTGGCCGAAAGACACACTGGTACGTGCCGATAAGTGTGCTGCAAAGCGATTTAAGACGTTAACACAGTACGTTGGATAGGATCTTATAAGCGACATTAAGCAGGGATATGCCTCGATAGATCTTGCAAGACATAGGATCGCCTTTTTTGCAGATAGGGCATATGGAGCTGATAGTTCAGTCATCAGGCATGTTTTCTTCCACCCATACTTGGCTGATGATTTGGTGCATGCTCCCTACCAAAACATCAATACCGTATTTGAAGAGCTCCGCTGGTAAGCCATCAGAGCCTGCGGCTTTGTTGTTCTTAAGCTTTTTAATAGCTTAGCCAACTTATTCTATACTGGGTGGTGGAAAGTGCCATAAAACGATATTAGATAGTATATCGTTGCTAGAGATACAGAACAGCAACAAAAGAACTGTACCGAAAAGACAAACATGATGAATAAAATAAAAATTCTTGAATGGAATGCTAATGGTATCGGATATCGAAAGAACGAGATGCAAAATAGATATATAATTTATACCACTCCCCACATCCTCATCATCGCATAATTGTGCAAAAGATGGGGCACCAAATATCACTCAACGGGAAAACCTACCTACTGGCCAACATATAGGAATAGAACCGCAGATCTTGTCGTCTTCTTTATATCAACAAATAAAATAAATGTAGATCTTCAATCAGATCACTCCTCAATACTTAATAATGATGAGTCTTTACAAACTTACCCTACCAGTCTTACAAATGATGATTGTAGCAACTATTCGCACTGGAAGGCAACAAAGAAAATAAACAGGCCAATAGCTCACATTCCGCCGGTAAAAACCAGAGAAGGTAATTGGACAAAAAGCAGAGAAGAGAAAGCAAACATTTTCCAGAGAATCTTGAAGACGTATTTAAAAAATTATGAAGATAAAGGGTATCAAGGAATCGAAGTAAGGTGCAAAGAAGAGAGACCTATTCAGTCGGTAACAGCTAAAGAACTTACCAAAGACATTTAAAAAAGGCCCCAGGGTTTGATTTAATTACAGGGGAATTTCTAAAACAATTTCCAAGAAATGGATTAAAAAAAGTGGTCTGGGTGTGACCCGCAAGGTCCACACGACTAACTTCCCAGTGACGATCTATATAGATTTGAAATAAGTTATATATTTCCTAAAGTTCAGCAACAAAGTAATGGTATGGATTGCGGAGCATTTGCAATCTATTTTGCAACATTGTTATGTTACAAGAAATTACCAGAAAACCAAATTCCGTATGATGTATCAATTATGAGGAATCATATAGTTACGAGGCTATAATAGGAAATTATTTCCTTTCCAAATTGTGGATATCGAAAATAATTTTATTACACTCGTCATATATATCAATCGCATAATATCAATATAATAATGCTTTGCTCAATAACAAATGACAATAAATAGTATAAATAAAGGCAAATTATTTTAGTTATTTATTTACTAACAAAAAACGGCTGGGCCGATTTCCCTGGAAACTTAATCAGTTCTGAGTTACGTGATAGCGCCTCGAATAAACCCGGATCCCATGTCAATATCATCTTTGGTTCTCTAGATAATCGTGGCGAAAAATAATTCCGAACCCACATACACACATACGTACACCCACACGCACAGCATGACTTTAAAAACGTTGGATTTGTATACTGGGAACCCTGAAACGTGGAGATATGTCAAAATCCGCGATTCACAAAATCGGCCCCATTACAACAACTTCCACTGGGAAAATAAAAAAATAGCACAGATTATAAATGCTGCAATCAAGTTAAGATTTGTGCAAAGCATGTGGAAGATCGTGGAGGTAATAATGATACCAAAACCAAGCGAACCACATAGCGAAATAACCTCATATCGCCCATACTTCCACATTCCAAGTTATTCGAAATGCTGGTAAAACGTCTGCTAAAAATAATTGATGAAAAATGGCTAGTCCCAATTTGGATTTAGAAATAAGCACTCTATAATTGATTAAGTGAATAGAATCACAGATAAAATCGAAAAAGCATTTGAAGACAAAAATGTGTGGTGTGCAATAGTTTTCGATATAGCACAAGCTTTCGATAAAGTCTGGCACAAGGGACTGATCCACAAATTACAAAAGCAACTGCCAAAGCAGTACTTGAAAAGTCTAGAATCATATATATCACATCGATTCTTCCGAATTAAACAGAAAACAGAGTACTCAACATTAAGAGAAATTAAAGCTGGTGTACCACAAGGTACATACCGAAGAAACCGTGCAGCATCTGGATACTAAAATTCAAAAAGTTGAACTTTTTTATTTGTATCTAGAACCAAAATCTATTAATGCCAGTTGTTGTATAATTGAATCTAGAATTCAGCATATTTGTTTGATCGCTGTAGGTCAACTGGTTTGGGAGATATCGAAGAAATCGTGCAGCATCTGGATACTGAAATTCAAAAAGTTGACCTATTAATGCCAGTTGTTAGATAATTGAATCTAGAATTCAGGCATATTTGGTAGATTGCTGTAGGTCAACTGGTTTGGGAGATATCGAAGAAACCTTGCAGCATCTGGATACTCAAATTCAAAAAGTTGACCTTTTTTGTTTGTATCTTAAACAAAAATCTATTAATGCCAGTTGTTAGATAATTGAATCTAGAATTCAGGCATATTTGGTAGATTGCTGTAGGTCAACGGGTTTGGCAGATATCGAAGAAACCGTGCAGCATCTGGATACTCAAATTCAAAAAGTTGACCTTTTTTGTTTGTATCTAAAACAAAAATCTATTAATGCCAGTTGTTAGATAATTGAATCTAGAATTCAGGCATATCTGGTAGATTGCTGTAGGTCAAAGGGTTTGGGAGATATCGAAGAAACCGTGCAGCATCTGGATACTCAAATTCAAAAAGTTGACCTTTTTTGTTTGTATCTAAAACTAAAATCTATTAATGCCAGTTGTTAGATAATTGAATCTAGAATTCAGCCATATTTGGTAGATTGCTGTAGGTCAAAGGGTTTGGGAGATATCGAAGAAACCGTGCAGCATCTGGATATTTAAATTCAAAAAGTTGACCTTTTTTGTTTGTATCTAAAACAAAAATCTATTAATGCCAGTTGTTAGATAATTGAATCTAGAATTCAGGCATATTTTTTAGATTACTGTAGGTCAACAGGTTTGGGAGATATCGAAGAAACCGTGCAGCATCTGGATACTCAAATTCAAAAAGTTGACCTTTTTTATTTGTATCTAAAACAAAAATATATTAATGCCAGTTGTTAGATAATTGAAACTAGAAATAGGTCAACTGGTTTGGGAGATATCGAAGAAACCGTGCAGCATCTGGATACTCAAATTCAAAAAGTTGACTTTTTTTGTTTGTATCTAAAACAAAAATCTATTAATGCCAGTTGTTAGATAATTGAATCTAAAATTCAGGCCTATTTGGTAGATTGCTGTAGGTCAACTGGTTTGGGAGATATCGAAGAAACGGTGCAGCATCTGGATACTCAAATTCAAAAAGTTGACCTTTTTTGTTTGTATCTAGAACCAAAATCTATTAATGCCAGTTGTTAGATAATTGAATCTAGAATTCAGGCATATTTGGTAGATTGCTGTATGTCAACGGGTTTGGCAGATATCGAAGAAACCGTGCAGCATCTGAATACTCAAATTCAAAAAGTTGACCTTTTTTGTTTGTATCTAAAACAAAAATCTATTAATGCCAGTTGTTAGATAATTGAATCTAGAATTCAGGCATATTTGGTAGATTGCTGTAGGTCAACGGGTTTGGGAGATATCGAAGAAACCGTGCAGCATCTGGATACTCAAATTCAAAAAGTTGACCTTTTTTATTTGTATCTAAAACAAAAATATATTAATGCCAGTTGTTAGATAATTGAATCTAGAAATAGGTCAACTGGTTTGGGAGATATCGAAGAAACCGTGCAGCATCTGGATACTCAAATTCAAAAAGTTGACTTTTTTTGTTTGTATATAAAACAAAAATCTATTAATGCCAGTTGTTAGATAATTGAATCTAAAATTCAGGCCTATTTGGTAGATTGCTGTAGGTCAACTGGTTTGGGAGATATCGAAGAAAAGGTGCAGCATCTGGATACTCAAATTCAAAAAGTTGACCTTTTTTGTTTGTATCTAACACAAAAATCTATTAATGCCAGTTGTTAGATAATATTGAATCTAGAATTCAGGCATTTTTGGTATATCGCTGTAGGTCAACTGGTTTGGGAGATATCGAAGAAACCGTGCAGCATCTGGATACTCAAATTCAAAAAGTTGACCTTTTTTGTTTGTATCTAAAACAAAAATCTATTAATGCCAGCTGTTAGATAATTGAATCTAGAATTCAGGCATATTTGGTAGATTGCTGTAGGTCAACGGGTTTGGGAGATATCGAAGAAACCGTGCAGCATCTGGATACTCAAATTCAAAAAGTTGACCTTTTTTATTTGTATCTAAAACAAAAATATATTAATGCCAGTTGTTAGATAATTGAATCTAAAATTCAGGCCTATTTGGTAGATTGCTGTAGGTCAACTGGTTTGGGAGATATCGAAGAAACGGTGCAGCATCTGGATACTCAAATTCAAAAAGTTGACCTTTTTTGTTTGTATCTAGAACCAAAATCTATTAATGCCAGTTGTTAGATAATTGAATCTAGAAATAGGTCAACTGGTTTGGGAGAAATCGAAGAAACCGTGCAGCATCTGGATACTCAAATTCAAAAAGTTGACTTTTTTTGTTTGTATCTAAAACAAAAATCTATTAATGCCAGTTGTTAGATAATTGAATCTAAAATTCAGGCCTATTTGGTAGATTGCTGTAGGTCAACTGGTTTGGGAGATATCGAAGAAACGGTGCAGCATCTGGATACTCAAATTCAAAAAGTTGACCTTTTTTGTTTGTATCTAGAACCAAAATCTATTAATGCCAGTTGTTAGATAATTGAATCTAGAATTCAGGCATATTTGGTAGATTGCTGTAGGTCAACTGGTTTGAGAGATATCGAAGAAACCGTGCAGCATCTGGATACTCAAAAATTCAAAAAGTTGACCTTTTTTGTTTGTATCTAACACAAAAATCTATTAATGCCAGTTGTTAGATAATTGAATCTAGAATTCAGGTATATTTGGTAGATCGCTGTAGGTCAACTGGTTTGGGAGATATCGAAGAAACCGTGCAGCATCTGGATACTCAAATTCAAAAAGTTTACCTTTTTTGTTTGTATCTAACACAAAAATCTATTAATGCCAGTTGTTAGATAATATTGAATCTAGAATTCAGGCATTTTTGGTATATCGCTGTAGGTCAACTGGTTTGGGAGATATCGAAGAAACCGTGCAGCATCTGGATACTCAAATTCAAAAAGTTGACCTTTTTTGTTTGTATCTAAAACAAAAATCTATTAATGCCAGCTGTTAGATAATTGAATCTAGAATTCAGGCATTTTTGGTAGATTGCTGTAGGTCAATTGGTTTGGCAGATATTGAAGAAACCGTGCGGCATCTGGATACTTAAATTCAAAAAGTTGACCTTTTTTGTTTGTATATAGAACAAAAATCTATTAACGCCAGTTGTTAGATAATTGAATCTAGAAATAGGTCAACTGGTTTGGGAGAAATCGAAGAAACCGTGCAGCATCTGGATACTCAAATTCAAAAAGTTGACTTTTTTTGTTTGTATCTAAAACAAAAATCTATTAATGCCAGTTGTTAGATAATTGAATCTAAAATTCAGGCTTATTTGGTAGATTTCTGTAGGTCAACTGGTTTGGGAGATATCGAAGAAACCGTGCAGCATCTGGATACTCAAATTCAAAAAGTTGACCTTTTTTGTTTGTATCTAGAACCAAAATCTATTAATGCCAGTTGTTAGATAATTGAAACTAGAATTCAGGCATATTTGGTAGATTGCTGTAGGTCAACTGGTTTGAGAGATATCGAAGAAACCGTGCAGCATCTGGATACTCAAAAATTCAAAAAGTTGACCTTTTTTGTTTGTATCTAACACAAAAATCTATTAATGCCAGTTGTTAGATAATTGAATCTAGAATTCAGGTATATTTGGTAGATCGCTGTAGGTCAACTGGTTTGGGAGATATCGAAGAAACCGTGCAGCATCTGGATACTCAAATTCAAAAAGTTTACCTTTTTTGTTTGTATCTAACACAAAAATCTATTAATGCCAGTTGTTAGATAATATTGAATCTAGAATTCAGGCATTTTTGGTATATCGCTGTAGGTCAACTGGTTTGGGAGATATCGAAGAAACCGTGCAGCATCTGGATACTCAAATTCAAAAAGTTGACCTTTTTTGTTTGTATCTAAAACAAAAATCTATTAATGCCAGCTGTTAGATAATTGAATCTAGAATTCAGGCATTTTTGGTAGATTGCTGTAGGTCAATTGGTTTGGCAGATATTGAAGAAACCGTGCGGCATCTGGATACTTAAATTCAAAAAGTTGACCTTTTTTGTTTGTATATAGAACAAAAATCTATTAACGCCAGTTGTTAGATAATTGAATCTAGAAATAGGTCAACTGGTTTGGGAGAAATCGAAGAAACCGTGCAGCATCTGGATACTCAAATTCAAAAAGTTGACTTTTTTTGTTTGTATCTAAAACAAAAATCTATTAATGCCAGTTGTTAGATAATTGAATCTAAAATTCAGGCTTATTTGGTAGATTTCTGTAGGTCAACTGGTTTGGGAGATATCGAAGAAACCGTGCAGCATCTGGATACTCAAATTCAAAAAGTTGACCTTTTTTGTTTGTATCTAGAACCAAAATCTATTAATGCCAGTTGTTAGATAATTGAAACTAGAATTCAGTCATATTTGGGAGATTGCTGTAGGTCATAGTGATGGGTAGGACACGAATTTCAGATGAGTTTGTATGAGTTGCTCTTTTTCCGAAGTGTAGTGGTACATTGTCCCACCTCCACCTCAAATGTCCCACTACACATAGAACTTTTTTCACACAAGGCTATTTTAATGGGAGTTTTGTCCTTTTTCAGCAAAAATTATAATAAAAAAAAAATTTAACATACAGCGAAACCTACACGCATAATTGCCTAAAAAAAAAGTTAAAACAAATAAAAATCTGTTTGAAAAAATGTTCTTGATTTTTTTTGCATTTAAAATTTGAAAATGTAAGTTTAAACGGTGGATCTTCACCCCGCTACTACTCCTATCTGATTTTTTTTGGTTGCGATCTACACAAGGGTTTTGTTATTTGTCACCCTGCTCGTACATATAAACAAAATTAGTGCTTGTCTATTCGAAGCTACGTATATTTTTCAATCGATTGATAAATAAAATTACGCTTGAAGTTTCTGTCTGGCTACTTGTTGTGATTACACACGTTTTCTCTTTGTATTTGTTTATTATAACCGACAAACCAACCATGAAAATATGAAATAATAAACACAAACAACGAATAAAAAATCTGTACCTATTGCTTCATAGTTGATAAGTAGGTATTTTCTCCCTCCCTTTGTTTTTGGTTGTTCGCACCCAACCCGTTATACATAGATAAAAAAACATATTCATTGCTCTGCTCCGGTCTCCATCTCATGCGAGAGGCGATTGAAAACCGTTACCGTTAGCCCGTACCTATAGACATTAGAAAAACACAACCGACACTTAGAAAACAAAACATCCTTTCTACAAAATTATATACCTATGTAGGTGTTCGTTGTAACAGAACAAAATGTATTTAAAAATAATTTCAATAAGTAGGTACAGTTTAATAAAAAGAAACATGGGGTTCAAAGACTAAGTACAATTAACTAGTTAAGCAATTGTGGTACCTACACATACCTTATCTGATAACAATCGCTAAATCCTCACTTTTCACAAATTTTCAAAGTACATACCTAATAACAATAAGTCACTGCAGACGTCACTGATAGTATTTAATTTTAATAAAAAAAAACTTAAACTGATCAACTGAAAACACACAAAACAAAAGAAAATGCTTTCATGTGCACGTACATTTGTATAATAAACTCTAAGCAAATCTCCTTCAAACGATCGGAAGATACCTTCATTGTTGCATTGGTGGGTAGTGCAAGTCATGCTGATGATCATTACTCAAATGTCCTCCTGCTCCTATTTCCTCAATCCACCATATAATACAAACAAAACACATTCCTCAAATGTCCTATTATTTCCTCAATCCACCATATAATACAAACAAAACACATTCCTCAATTAATGTCCCGCTATGGTTTTGAGTAATTATCAATACAAAATTGCACGCATTCCTTCATTATTTTTAAGCCAAACGTTTTGTTGGTGGGAGAGAGTATGTAGTGAAAGTGAATGCGAGGCATATCCCAAACTTCATTTCTTTATCCTACATACATCCACTTTCATTTTCGACTGAATCTCATCGCTTCATCCCCTTAGAAGTAAGAACAACAGAAAAGAGAGAATTGTTTTTTTTTTTCGTGGAGACGATAGAGAAGTATTTTGTGTTGCTTTTGGTGAGGCATGAAGTACTACATTTTGTGGATTTGAGGTGATGGTACATTTTAGAGCGGTGTATGCGACATTTTGTGTTGCCTCATTCATGAGGTACCCATCACTAGTAGGTCAACTGGTTTGAGAGATATCGAAGAAACCGTGCAGCATCTGGATACTCAAAAATTCAAAAAGTTGACCTTTTTTGTTTGTATCTAACACAAAAATCTATTAATGCCAGTTGTTAGATAATTGAATCTAGAATTCAGGTATATTTGGTAGATCGCTGTAGGTCAACTGGTTTGGGAGATATCGAAGAAACCGTGCAGCATCTGGATACTCAAATTCAAAAAGTTTAACTTTTTTGTTTGTATCTAACACAAAAATCTATTAATGCCAGTTGTTAGATAATATTGAATCTAGAATTCAGGCATTTTTGGTATATCGCTGTAGGTCAACTGGTTTGGGAGATATCGAAGAAACCGTGCAGCATCTGGATACTCAAATTCAAAAAGTTGACCTTTTTTGTTTGTATATAGAACCAAAATCTATTAATGCCAGTTGTTAGATAATTGAATCTAGAATTCAGGCATATTTGGTAGATTGCTGTAGGTCAATTGGTTTGGGAGATATTGAAGAAACCGTGCGGCATCTGGATATTCAAATTCAAAAAGTTGACCTTTTTTGTTTGTATATAGAACCAAAATCTATTAATGCCAGTTGTTAGATAATTGAATCTAGAATTCAGGCATATTTGGTAGATCGCTGTAGGTCAACTGGTTTGGGAGATATCGAAGAAACGGTGCAGCATCTGGATACTCAAATTCAAAAAGTTGACCCTTTTTTGTTTGTATCTAAAACAAAAATCTATTAATGCCAGTTGTTAGATAATTGAATCTAGAATTCAGGCATTTTTGGTAGACTGGTTTGGGAGATATCGAAGAAACCGTGCAGCATCTGGATACTTAAATTCAAAAAGTTGACCTTTTTTGTTTGTATCTAAAACAAAAATCTATTAATGCCAGTTTTAGATAATTGAATCTAGAATTCAGGCATATTTGGTAGATTGCTGTAGGTCAACTGGTTTGGGAGATATCGAAGAAACCGTGCAGCATCTGGATACTCAAATTCAAAACGTTTACCTTTTTTGTTTGTATCTAGAACCAAAATATATTAATGCCAGTAGTTAGATAATTGAATCTAGAATTCAGGCATATTTGGGAGATTGCTGTAGGTCAACGGGTTTGGGAGATATCGAAGAAACCGTGCAGCATCTGGATACTCAAATTCAAAAAGTTGACCTTTTTTATTTGTATCTAAAACAAAAATCTATTAATGCCAGTTGTTAGATAAATGAATCTAGAAATAGGTCAACTGGTTTGGGAGATATCGAAGAAACCGTGCAGCATCTGGATACTCAAATTCAAAAAGTTGACTTTTTTTGTTTGTATCTAAAACAAAAATCTATTAATGCCAGTTGTTAGATAATTGAATCTAGAATTCAGGCATTTTTGGTAGACTGGTTTGGGAGATATCGAAGAAACCGTGCAGCATCTGGATACTTAAATTCAAAAAGTTGACCTTTTTTGTTTGTATCTAAAACAAAAATCTATTAATGCCAGTTTTAGATAATTGAATCTAGAATTCAGGCATATTTGGTAGATTGCTGTAGGTCAACTGGTTTGGGAGATATCGAAGAAACCGTGCAGCATCTGGATACTCAAATTCAAAAAGTTTACCTTTTTTGTTTGTATCTAGAACCAAAATCTATTAATGCCAGTAGTTAGATAATTGAATCTAGAATTCAGGCATATTTGGGAGATTGCTGTAGGTCAACTGGTTTGGGAGATATCGAAGAAACGGTGCAGCATCTGGATACTCAAATTCAAAAAGTTGACCCTTTTTTGTTTGTATCTAAAACAAAAATCTATTAATGCCAGTTGTTAGATAATTGAATCTAGAATTCAGGCATTTTTGGTAGACTGGTTTGGGAGATATCGAAGAAACCGTGCAGCATCTGGATACTTAAATTCAAAAAGTTGACCTTTTTTGTTTGTATCTAAAACAAAAATCTATTAATGCCAGTTTTAGATAATTGAATCTAGAATTCAGGCATATTTGGTAGATTGCTGTAGGTCAACTGGTTTGGGAGATATCGAAGAAACCGTGCAGCATCTGAATACTCAAATTCAAAAAGTTTACCTTTTTTGTTTGTATCTAGAACCAAAATCTATTAATGCCAGTAGTTAGATAAATGAATCTAGAATTCAGGCATATTTGGGAGATTGCTGTAGGTCAACGGGTTTGGGAGATATCGAAGAAACCGTGCAGCATCTGGATACTCAAATTCAAAAAGTTGACCTTTTTTGTTTGTATCTAAAACAAAAATCTATTAATGCCAGTTGTTAGATAATTGAATCTAGAATTCAGGCATTTTTGGTAGACTGGTTTGGGAGATATCGAAGAAACCGTGCAGCATCTGGATACTTAAATTCAAAAAGTTGACCTTTTTTGTTTGTATCTAAAACAAAAATCTATTAATGCCAGTTTTAGATAATTGAATCTAGAATTCAGGCATATTTGGTAGATTGCTGTAGGTCAACTGGTTTGGGAGATATCGAAGAAACCGTGCAGCATCTGGATACTCAAATTCAAAAAGTTTACCTTTTTTGTTTGTATCTAGAACCAAAATCTATTAATGCCAGTAGTTAGATAATTGAATCTAGAATTCAGGCATATTTGGGAGATTGCTGTAGGTCAACTGGTTTGGGAGATATCGAAGAAACGGTGCAGCATCTGGATACTCAAATTCAAAAAGTTGACCCTTTTTTGTTTGTATCTAAAACAAAAATCTATTAATGCCAGTTGTTAGATAATTGAATCTAGAATTCAGGCATTTTTGGTAGACTGGTTTGGGAGATATCGAAGAAACCGTGCAGCATCTGGATACTTAAATTCAAAAAGTTGACCTTTTTTGTTTGTATCTAAAACAAAAATCTATTAATGCCAGTTTTAGATAATTGAATCTAGAATTCAGGCATATTTGGTAGATTGCTGTAGGTCAACTGGTTTGGGAGATATCGAAGAAACCGTGCAGCATCTGAATACTCAAATTCAAAAAGTTTACCTTTTTTGTTTGTATCTAGAACCAAAATCTATTAATGCCAGTAGTTAGATAAATGAATCTAGAATTCAGGCATATTTGGGAGATTGCTGTAGGTCAACGGGTTTGGGAGATATCGAAGAAACCGTGCAGCATCTGGATACTCAAATTCAAAAAGTTGACCTTTTTTATTTGTATCTGAAACAAAAATCTATTAATGCCAGTTGTTAGATAAATGAATCTAGAAATAGGTCAACTGGTTTGGGAGATATCGAAGAAACCGTGCAGCATCTGGATACTCAAATTCAAAAAGTTGACTTTTTTTGTTTGTATCTAAAACAAAAATCTATTAATGCCAGTTGTTAGATAATTGAATCTAAAATTCAGGCTTATTTGGTAGATTGCTGTAGGTCAACTGGTTTGGGAGATATCGAAGAATCGGTGCAGCATCTGGATACTCACATTCAAAAAGTTGACCTTTTTTGTTTGTATCTAAAACAAAAATCTATTAATGCCAGTTGTTAGATAATTGAATCTAGAATTCAGGCATATTTGGTAGATGGCTGTAGGTCAACTGGTTTGGAAGATATCGAAGAAACCGTGCAGCATCTGGATACTCAAATTCAAAAAGTTGACCTTTTTTGTTTGTATCTAAAACAAAAATCTATTAATGCCAATTGTTAGATAATTGAATCTAGAATTCAGGCATATTCGGTAGATCGCTGTAGGTCAACTGGTTTGGGAGATATCGAAGAAACCGTGCAGCATCTGGATACTCAAATTCAAAAAGTTGACCTTTTTTGTTTGTATCTAACACAAAAATCTATTAATGCCACTTTATAAATAATTTAATCTAGAACTCAGTCATATTTATTTTATCGCTGTAGGTCAACTGGTTTGGCAGATATCGAAGAAATAGTGCAGCATGTTGTTGGTTTTTTTTTTATATCTAAAACAAAAATCTATTAATGCCACTTTATAGATAATTTAATCTAGAATTCAGTCATATTTATTTTATCGCTGTAGGTCAACTGGTTTGGCAGATATCGAAGAAATAGTGCAGCATGTTGTTGGTTTTTTTTGTATCTAAAACAAAAATCTATTAATGCCACTTTATAGATAATTTAATCTAGAATTCAGTCATATTTATTTTATCGCTGTAGGTCAACTGGTTTGGCAGATATCGAAGAAATAGTGCAGCATGTTGTTGGTTTTTTTTTGTATCTAAAGCAAAAATCTATTAATGCCACTTTATAGATAATTTAATCTAGAATTCAGTCATATTTATTTTATCGCTGTAGGTCAACTGGTTTGGCAGATATCGAAGAAATAGTGCAGCATGTTGTTGGTTTTTTTTTGTATCTAAAACAAAAATCTATTAATGCCACTTTATAGATAATTTAATCTAGAATTCAGTCATATTTATTTTATCGCTGTAGGTCAGCTGGTTTGGCAGATATCGAAGAAATAGCAGCATGTTGTTGGTTTTTTTTTGTATCTAAAACTAAAATCTATTAATGCCACTTTATAGATAATTTAATCTAGAATTCAGTCATATTTATTTTATCGCTGTAGGTCAACTGGTTTGGCAGATATCGAAGAAATAGTACAGCATGTTGTTGGTTTTTTTTGTTTCTAAAACAAAAATCTTTTAATGCCACTTTATAGATAATTTAATCTAGAATTCAGTCATATTTATTTTGTCGCTGTAGGTCAACTGGTTTGGCAGATATCGAAGAAATAGTGCAGCATGTTGTTGGTTTTTTTTTTATATCTAAAACAAAAATCTATTAATGCCACTTTATAGATAATTTAATCTAGAATTCAGTCATATTTATTTTATCGCTGTAGGTCAACTGGTTTGGCAGATATCGAAGAAATAGCAGCATGTTGTTGGTTTTTTTTTTGTATCTAAAACAAAAATCTATTAATGCCACTTTATAGATAATTTAATCTAGAATTCAGTCATATTTATTTTATCGCTGTAGGTCAACTGGTTTGGCAGATATCGAAGAAATAGTGCAGCATGTTGTTGGTTTTTTTTTGTATCTAAAATTAAAATCTATTAATGCCACTTTATAGATAATTTAATCTAGAATTCAGTCATATTTATTTTATCGCTGTAGGTCAACTGGTTTGGCAGATATCGAAGAAATAGTACAGCATGTTGTTGGTTTTTTTGTATTTAAAACAAAAATCTATTAATGCCACTATATAGATAATTTAATCTAGAATTTAGTCATATTTATTTTATCGCTGTAGGTCAACTGGTTTGGCAGATATCGAAGAAATAGTGCAGCATGTTGTTGGTTTTTTTTTGTATCTAAAACAAAAATCTATTAATGCCACTTTATAGATAATTTAATCTAGAATTCAGTCATATTTATTTTATCGCTGTAGGTCAACTGGTTTGGCAGATATCGAAGAAATAGTGCAGCATGTTGTTGGTTTTTTTTGTATCTAAAACAAAAATCTATTAATGCCACTTTATAGATAATTTAATCTAGAATTCAGTCATATTTATTCTATCGCTGTAGTTTGCCTTCATACTTTTGTACAGAAAAGATGCCTGAGTTTTCCCGGCACTTCATCCACCCTATGCTTACGTGATGATGTCGCCATCACAGGTTGTTTTACTTTTAATTACAAAACTAGTCATTTAAAGTTTCGCACTTAGGACTCACTCTTCCATTCATAGAAACGTCAGAAAAAGGTCGGAGTGGATAAGAGAACAGGCAGTATAAGTATTCTGTTTTTTTCGGACTAAGGACTACCGATACCGATACTCCCTCCCAAATATTCAACTATACATCACCATACACAAAAGTGCTCGTTGCAGGGAGGGTTTATCCTCGCTTATGATAGCTCCATCATCAGCAAAGAATTACTGATACAAATTCGAACTCGTCCTTTTCCTTTAAGCAGACAATCAAGGACTTTAATAAATATCAAGAGACTTTAAGATGCATAACTGTCCGGCGAATAGCGACTTTGGTTGGGAATTTACTAATGCATTCCCAACTTTTTTCAACAGTAATGCGACTGTTTTAAAGAAGGTTGTGCCCGTTTTCAAGCTTGACCCGAAGAAGACATTTCTTGGCGCACATTTTATCAACATTTTTAGAGGGACACGTTGACCAAGTTTCGAATGCCTCTATCTTTTCACTTATCACTACTTACCGTCATTGTTTATAGTGTAAAAAACGTTGCGAACAAAAAACTTGTTCCTACACTTAATGTGAGACTGTATGATGAACGATGACCAAAAACTAACCAAGGACATTCCGTCTGACCACTCTTCTCCCAACCCCCCTCTCCCACCACTACTGCGCCCTTTCTTAACCCTTCTCCTTTCCCAGTTTCATAATCTTCGGGGCCAATCAAAGTGTCATACGTCCATGGGCTAACGGCCCAGTGTAAAAAATAGCTCAATCGTTAACGGAGTATTCGGATACCTGGCGACCTCCGGATTAGCTACATTTACCAGCATATTGCAGGTAATGGGAGCTAATAAGCCGCTATAGGCGGACCTCCTTTTTCCGCTTCTCGTTGGATTTAATATGAACGCATAACAAACAAAAATACATATCAAACATAAAAAATAAACAAAATAAAATCGGAACTTTCCCAAAATCGGACGGTAGCATTTTTTTTTTCGGGGTGCGGGGCTTTCTACAATGGAGCACTCAGACTCAATACTGGTCCATTGTACTACCAAGAAGGCGCACCACTTTAACTGTTTGAATTTACTCGTTTTTACAAGAAAGACGAGTAGGCTCTTCAATGACAAGGAGCTTTTGTTTACAGCACTCACCACATCAGCAACAGATACCATCGACCTGATACATGCAAAAGCAGGACAATCACAGAGGAAATATTCCGCAGTGCCATCGCTTTCTCCACAGGCTTAACAGTTGATGGTATCGCTTAAGCCTAGCACCTTTAGATGCTTGGCCAAAGCGGGAAGGCGCGTAAGAATGCAGAGAGATCTTGCATTCACGAACTATTGCCGTGTTTTTTTTGCACCCGGATATAGGATTGGTACAAAAAAACGACCATCGCCGCTTAATAATTTATAAAAAAAAACTTGGCAGCACACATGCACCTATGACATGCACCGTGACACAGCTTTAAGTTGTAGTTAAGAAATTTGTATTGAAAATCATGAAATTGAAATATATTTACTTCCGCCAATTGAAATTGATGCCAACATATTATAAAAATACAAAAAACCATTTCACATTAACAGATTTGCTAAATTCAATTACCCTTATAATAAAGTTTGAAAAATAATAAAATATTCGGCGGAATGTGCCAGTGGTCCGTGGGATGTCAAACTTTGACATTTCCTGAAAAATTCATCACAACAATTCATCAGAAACGAAGAAAATGGATTTTGGAAGCACTGTTTATCCCCGCTAAAGGACTTACCGGCGATAGCTATCCCCGCTAAAGTTAGAGTATATAGGATAAGTTGTTGTTGTATTTTACATGCAAATTTCAAATTATCCCTATATCCGCGGGCAAAAAAACACGGCTTATATTAGAGGTGGTTAAAGGGTTTTTTTTTATTAAAAAGGAAATCCAAATCGCAGAGCACTCAGACTCGGTAACCGTCTATTGTACTATCATGCAGAATTCCTCTTTTTGGTGCAGAGGTTAGAGAAAATAAGGTGTTATTCGTTTCTCACCAGAAATGGGTGGCGTATGTTGTTGTTCCCTATGGGGTGCTAGGATTCGAAGATCCTCTTAGCTGGAGCATTATTGTACATTCGCTCGATGTGGCCGAGCCAATGTAGTCGACGTATTTTGGCTAACATCTTGGTACAGCTCACAGAGTTCGCGGTTGTATCTTGCCCTCTTCGCACACAGGACCAAAAATCCGCCAAGGAATCCCTTCCTGCTTATCGTCCAGCACTCGGCGCCATAAAGCAGAACTGGCAGGATAAGGGTTTTGTAAAGCATACATTTCGTCCTCCGAGTGAGGAGTTTGTAACCCAGTTGTTTTGCCAAACCGAAGTAGCAGCGGTTTCCTAGGATAATTCTTCGCCGGATCTCCACTAAGGTGTCATTCGTGGAGTTCATGTTGACTCCGAGGTAGATGAACTCCTTAACTACCTCGAAATTGTTCCTATCAATAGTGACGTTTGTTTTTTTTTGGATAGAATGTATTGGTCTTTTCCTCATTTACTACAAGGCCAACAGAATTCGCCTGTTCTTCAATCGCCGTAAAAGCTTCTATCACGGAGCGCTGTGATCGACCGATGATGTCAATATCGTCCGCATAACCCAGCAGCTAAACGGACCTGTTGAAGATAGTGCCTTCCGTGTTAACACCTGCCCTGCGCACTATCTGTTCCGGTATGAGATTGAAGAAATCGCATGATAGCGCGTCCCCTTGCCGAAATCCGGAGCATATTTGAAATAGTTCGGAGAAGCAACTTCCAAACTGTTTTCCAGTGTCACCCGACACATCCGAATCCGTTTTGCCGGGATTCCGAATTCGGCCATCGCCATATAGAGTTCCTGACGATGTATACTATCATACGCGGCTTTGAAGTCGATGAATAGGTCTAGACTTGAAATTCGTTGGTCTTTTTAAGGATTTGCCTCAATGTGAAAATTTGGTCTAAAGTCGATCTGCCTGGCCGAAAGACACACTGGTACGTGCCGATAAGTGTGCTGCAAAGCGATTTAAGACGTTAACACAGTACGTTGGATAGGATCTTATAAGCGACATTAAGCAGGGATATGCCTCGATAGATCTTGCAAGACATAGGATCGCCTTTTTTGCAGATAGGGCATATGGAGCTGATAGTTCAGTCATCAGGCATGTTTTCTTCCACCCATACTTGGCTGATGATTTGGTGCATGCTCCCTACCAAAACATCAATACCGTATTTGAAGAGCTCCGCTGGTAAGCCATCAGAGCCTGCGGCTTTGTTGTTCTTAAGCTTTTTAATAGCTTAGCCAACTTATTCTATACTGGGTGGTGGAAAGTGCCATAAAACGATATTAGATAGTATATCGTTGCTAGAGATACAGAACAGCAACAAAAGAACTGTACCGAAAAGACAAACATGATGAATAAAATAAAAATTCTTGAATGGAATGCTAATGGTATCGGATATCGAAAGAACGAGATGCAAAATAGATATATAATTTATACCACTCCCCACATCCTCATCATCGCATAATTGTGCAAAAGATGGGGCACCAAATATCACTCAACGGGAAAACCTACCTACTGGCCAACATATAGGAATAGAACCGCAGATCTTGTCGTCTTCTTTATATCAACAAATAAAATAAATGTAGATCTTCAATCAGATCACTCCTCAATACTTAATAATGATGAGTCTTTACAAACTTACCCTACCAGTCTTACAAATGATGATTGTAGCAACTATTCGCACTGGAAGGCAACAAAGAAAATAAACAGGCCAATAGCTCACATTCCGCCGGTAAAAACCAGAGAAGGTAATTGGACAAAAAGCAGAGAAGAGAAAGCAAACATTTTCCAGAGAATCTTGAAGACGTATTTAAAAAATTATGAAGATAAAGGGTATCAAGGAATCGAAGTAAGGTGCAAAGAAGAGAGACCTATTCAGTCGGTAACAGCTAAAGAACTTACCAAAGACATTTAAAAAAGGCCCCAGGGTTTGATTTAATTACAGGGGAATTTCTAAAACAATTTCCAAGAAATGGATTAAAAAAAGTGGTCTGGGTGTGACCCGCAAGGTCCACACGACTAACTTCCCAGTGACGATCTATATAGATTTGAAATAAGTTATATATTTCCTAAAGTTCAGCAACAAAGTAATGGTATGGATTGCGGAGCATTTGCAATCTATTTTGCAACATTGTTATGTTACAAGAAATTACCAGAAAACCAAATTCCGTATGATGTATCAATTATGAGGAATCATATAGTTACGAGGCTATAATAGGAAATTATTTCCTTTCCAAATTGTGGATATCGAAAATAATTTTATTACACTCGTCATATATATCAATCGCATAATATCAATATAATAATGCTTTGCTCAATAACAAATGACAATAAATAGTATAAATAAAGGCAAATTATTTTAGTTATTTATTTACTAACAAAAAACGGCTGGGCCGATTTCGCTGGAAACTTAATCAGTTCTGAGTTACGTGATAGCGCCTCGAATAAACCCGGATCCCATGTCAATATCATCTTTGGTTCTCTAGATAATCGTGGCGAAAAATAATTCCGAACCCACATACACACATACGTACACCCACACGCACAGCATGACTTTAAAAACGTTGGATTTGTATACTGGGGACCCTGAAACGTGGAGATATGTCAAAATCCGCGATTCACAAAATCGGCCCCATTACAACAACTTCCACTGGGAAAATAAAAAAATAGCACAGATTATAAATGCTGCAATCAAGTTAAGATTTGTGCAAAGCATGTGGAAGATCGTGGAGGTAATAATGATACCAAAACCAAGCGAACCACATAGCGAAATAACCTCATATCGCCCATACTTCCACATTCCAAGTTATTCGAAATGCTGGTAAAACGTCTGCTAAAAATAATTGATGAAAAATGGCTAGTCCCAATTTGGATTTAGAAATAAGCACTCTATAATTGATTAAGTGAATAAAATCACAGATAAAATCGAAAAAGCATTTGAAGACAAAAATGTGTGGTGTGCAAAAGTTTTCGATATAGCACAAGCTTTCGATAAAGTCTGGCACAAGGGACTGATCCACAAATTACAAAAGCAACTGCCAAAGCAGTACTTGAAAAGTCTAGAATCATATATATCACATCGATTCTTCCGAATTAAACAGAAAACAGAGTACTCAACATTAAGAGAAATTAAAGCTGGTGTACCACAAGGTACATACCGAAGAAACCGTGCAGCATCTGGATACTAAAATTCAAAAAGTTGAACTTTTTTATTTGTATCTAGAACCAAAATCTATTAATGCCAGTTGTTGTATAATTGAATCTAGAATTCAGCATATTTGTTTGATCGCTGTAGGTCAACTGGTTTGGGAGATATCGAAGAAATCGTGCAGCATCTGGATACTGAAATTCAAAAAGTTGACCTATTAATGCCAGTTGTTAGATAATTGAATCTAGAATTCAGGCATATTTGGTAGATTGCTGTAGGTCAACTGGTTTGGGAGATATCGAAGAAACCTTGCAGCATCTGGATACTCAAATTCAAAAAGTTGACCTTTTTTGTTTGTATCTTAAACAAAAATCTATTAATGCCAGTTGTTAGATAATTGAATCTAGAATTCAGGCATATTTGGTAGATTGCTGTAGGTCAACGGGTTTGGCAGATATCGAAGAAACCGTGCAGCATCTGGATACTCAAATTCAAAAAGTTGACCTTTTTTGTTTGTATCTAAAACAAAAATCTATTAATGCCAGTTGTTAGATAATTGAATCTAGAATTCAGGCATATCTGGTAGATTGCTGTAGGTCAAAGGGTTTGGGAGATATCGAAGAAACCGTGCAGCATCTGGATACTCAAATTCAAAAAGTTGACCTTTTTTGTTTGTATCTAAAACTAAAATCTATTAATGCCAGTTGTTAGATAATTGAATCTAGAATTCAGGCATATTTGGTAGATTGCTGTAGGTCAAAGGGTTTGGGAGATATCGAAGAAACCGTGCAGCATCTGGATATTTAAATTCAAAAAGTTGACCTTTTTTGTTTGTATCTAAAACAAAAATCTATTAATGCCAGTTGTTAGATAATTGAATCTAGAATTCAAACATATTTTTTAGATTACTGTAGGTCAACAGGTTTGGGAGATATCGAAGAAACCGTGCAGCATCTGGATACTCAAATTCAAAAAGTTGACCTTTTTTATTTGTATCTAAAACAAAAATATATTAATGCCAGTTGTTAGATAATTGAATCTAGAAATAGGTCAACTGGTTTGGGAGATATCGAAGAAACCGTGCAGCATCTGGATACTCAAATTCAAAAAGTTGACTTTTTTTGTTTGTATCTAAAACAAAAATCTATTAATGCCAGTTGTTAGATAATTGAATCTAAAATTCAGGCCTATTTGGTAGATTGCTGTAGGTCAACTGGTTTGGGAGATATCGAAGAAACGGTGCAGCATCTGGATACTCAAATTCAAAAAGTTGACCTTTTTTGTTTGTATCTAGAACCAAAATCTATTAATGCCAGTTGTTAGATAATTGAATCTAGAATTCAGGCATATTTGGTAGATTGCTGTATGTCAACGGGTTTGGCAGATATCGAAGAAACCGTGCTTACTTAAATTCAAAAAGTTGACCTTTTTTGTTTGTATATAGAACAAAAATCTATTAACGCCAGTTGTTAGATAATTGAATCTAGAAATAGGTCAACCGGTTTGGGAGAAATCGAAGAAACCGTGCAGCATCTGGATACTCAAATTCAAAAAGTTGACTTTTTTTGTTTGTATTTAAAACAAAAATCTATTAATGCCAGTTGTTAGATAATTGAATCTAAAATTCAGGCTTATTTGGTAGATTGCTGTAGGTCAACTGGTTTGGGAGATATCGAAGAAACCGTGCAGCATCTGGATACTCAAATTCAAAAAGTTGACCTTTTTTGTTTGTATCTAGAACCAAAATCTATTAATGCCAGTTGTTAGATAATTGAAACTAGAATTCAGTCATATTTGGGAGATTGCTGTAGGTCATAGTGATGGGTAGGACACGAATTTCAGATGAGTTTGTATGAGTTGCTCTTTTTCCGAAGTGTAGTGGTACATTGTCCCACCTCCACCTCAAATGTCCCACTACACATAGAACTTTTTTCACACAAGGCTATTTTAATGGGAGTTTTGTCCTTTTTCAGCAAAAATTATAATAAAAAAAAAATTTAACATACAGCGAAACCTACACGCATAATTGCCTAAAAAAAAAGTTAAAACAAATAAAAATCTGTTTGAAAAAATGTTCTTGATTTTTTTTGCATTTAAAATTTGAAAATGTAAGTTTAAACGGTGGATCTTCACCCCGCTACTACTCCTATCTGATTTTTTTTGGTTGCGATCTACACAAGGGTTTTGTTATTTGTCACCCTGCTCGTACATATAAACAAAATTAGTGCTTGTCTATTCGAAGCTACGTATATTTTTCAATCGATTGATAAATAAAATTACGCTTGAAGTTTCTGTCTGGCTACTTGTTGTGATTACACACGTTTTCTCTTTGTATTTGTTTATTATAACCGACAAACCAACCATGAAAATATGAAATAATAAACACAAACAACGAATAAAAAATCTGTACCTATTGCTTCATAGTTGATAAGTAGGTATTTTCTCCCTCCCTTTGTTTTTGGTTGTTCGCACCCAACCCGTTATACATAGATAAAAAAACATATTCATTGCTCTGCTCCGGTCTCCATCTCATGCGAGAGGCGATTGAAAACCGTTACCGTTAGCCCGTACCTATAGACATTAGAAAAACACAACCGACACTTAGAAAACAAAACATCCTTTCTACAAAATTATATACCTATGTAGGTGTTCGTTGTAACAGAACAAAATGTATTTAAAAATAATTTCAATAAGTAGGTACAGTTTAATAAAAAGAAACATGGGGTTCAAAGACTAAGTACAATTAACTAGTTAAGCAATTGTGGTACCTACACATACCTTATCTGATAACAATCGCTAAATCCTCACTTTTCACAAATTTTCAAAGTACATACCTAATAACAATAAGTCACTGCAGACGTCACTGATAGTATTTAATTTTAATAAAAAAAAACTTAAACTGATCAACTGAAAACACACAAAACAAAAGAAAATGCTTTCATGTGCACGTACATTTGTATAATAAACTCTAAGCAAATCTCCTTCAAACGATCGGAAGATACCTTCATTGTTGCATTGGTGGGTAGTGCAAGTCATGCTGATGATCATTACTCAAATGTCCTCCTGCTCCTATTTCCTCAATCCACCATATAATACAAACAAAACACATTCCTCAAATGTCCTATTATTTCCTCAATCCACCATATAATACAAACAAAACACATTCCTCAATTAATGTCCCGCTATGGTTTTGAGTAATTATCAATACAAAATTGCACGCATTCCTTCATTATTTTTAAGCCAAACGTTTTGTTGGTGGGAGAGAGTATGTAGTGAAAGTGAATGCGAGGCATATCCCAAACTTCATTTCTTTATCCTACATACATCCACTTTCATTTTCGACTGAATCTCATCGCTTCATCCCCTTAGAAGTAAGAACAACAGAAAAGAGAGAATTGTTTTTTTTTTTCGTGGAGACGATAGAGAAGTATTTTGTGTTGCTTTTGGTGAGGCATGAAGTACTACATTTTGTGGATTTGAGGTGATGGTACATTTTAGAGCGGTGTATGCGACATTTTGTGTTGCCTCATTCATGAGGTACCCATCACTAGTAGGTCAACTGGTTTGAGAGATATCGAAGAAACCGTGCAGCATCTGGATACTCAAAAATTCAAAAAGTTGACCTTTTTTGTTTGTATCTAACACAAAAATCTATTAATGCCAGTTGTTAGATAATATTGAATCTAGAATTCAGGTATTTTTGGTATATCGCTGTAGGTCAACTGGTTTGGGAGATATCGAAGAAACCGTGCAGCATCTGGATACTCAAATTCAAAAAGTTGACCTTTTTTGTTTGTATCTAAAACAAAAATCTATTAATGCCAGTTGTTAGATAATTGAATCTAGAATTCAGGCATATTTGGTAGATTGCTGTAGGTCAATTGGTTTGGGAGATATTGAAGAAACCGTGCGGCATCTGGATATTCAAATTCAAAAAGTTGACCTTTTTTGTTTGTATATAGAACCAAAATCTATTAATGCCAGTTGTTAGATAATTGAATCTAGAATTCAGGTATATTTGGTAGATCGCTGTAGGTCAACTGGTTTGGGAGATATCGAAGAAACCGTGCAGCATCTGGATACTCAAATTCAAAAAGTTTAACTTTTTTGTTTGTATCTAACACAAAAATCTATTAATGCCAGTTGTTAGATAATATTGAATCTAGAATTCAGGTATTTTTGGTATATCGCTGTAGGTCAACTGGTTTGGGAGATATCGAAGAAACCGTGCAGCATCTGGATACTCAAATTCAAAAAGTTGACCTTTTTTGTTTGTATCTAAAACAAAAATCTATTAATGCCAGTTGTTAGATAATTGAATCTAGAATTCAGGCATATTTGGTAGATTGCTGTAGGTCAATTGGTTTGGGAGATATTGAAGAAACCGTGCGGCATCTGGATATTCAAATTCAAAAAGTTGACCTTTTTTGTTTGTATATAGAACCAAAATCTATTAATGCCAGTTGTTAGATAATTGAATCTAGAATTCAGGCATATTTGGTAGATCGCTGTAGGTCAACTGGTTTGGGAGATATCGAAGAAACGGTGCAGCATCTGGATACTCAAATTCAAAAAGTTGACCCTTTTTTGTTTGTATCTAAAACAAAAATCTATTAATGCCAGTTGTTAGATAATTGAATCTAGAATTCAGGCATATTTGGTAGATGGCTGTAGGTCAACTGGTTTGGAAGATATCGAAGAAACCGTGCAGCATCTGGATACTCAAATTCAAAAAGTTGACTTTTTTTGTTTGTATCTAAAACAAAAATCTATTAATGCCAGTTGTTAGATAATTGAATCTAGAATTCAGGCATATTTGGTAGATGGCTGTAGGTCAACTGGTTTGGAAGATATCGAAGAAACCGTGCAGCATCTGGATACTCAAATTCAAAAAGTTGACCTTATTTGTTTGTATCTAAAACAAAAATCTATTAATGCCAATTGTTAGATAATTGAATCTAGAATTCAGGCATATTCGGTAGATCGCTGTAGGTCAACTGGTTTGGGAGATATCGAAGAAACCGTGCAGCATCTGGATACTCAAATTCAAAAAGTTGACCTTTTTTGTTTGTATCTAACACAAAAATCTATTAATGCCACTTTATAAATAATTTAATCTAGAACTCAGTCATATTTGTTTTATCGCTGTAGGTCAACTGGTTTGGCAGATATCGAAGAAATAGTGCAGCATGTTGTTGGTTTTTTTTTATATCTAAAACAAAAATCTATTAATGCCACTTTATAGATAATTTAATCTAGAATTCAGTCATATTTATTTTATCGCTGTAGGTCAACTGGTTTGGCAGATATCGAAGAAATAGTGCAGCATGTTGTTGGTTTTTTTTGTATCTAAAACAAAAATCTATTAATGCCACTTTATAGATAATTTAATCTAGAATTCAGTCATATTTATTCTATCGCTGTAGGTCAACTGGTTTGGCAGATATCGAAGAAATAGTGCAGCATGTTGTTGGTTTTTTTTTGTATCTAAAACAAAAATCTATTAATGCCACTTTATAAATAATTTAATCTAGAACTCAGTCATATTTATTTTATCGCTGTAGGTCAACTGGTTTGGCAGATATCGAAGTAATAGTGCAGCATGTTGTTGGTTTTTTTTGTATTTAAAATTAAAATCTATTAATGCCACTTTATAGATAATTTAATCTAGAATTCAGTCATATTTATTTTATCGCTGTAGGTCAACTGGTTTGGCAGATATCGAAGAAATAGTACAGCATGTTGTTGGTTTTTTTTGTATCTAAAACAAAAATCTATTAATGCCACTATATAGATAATTCAATCTAGAATTTAGTCATATTTATTTTATCGCTGTAGGTCAACTGGTTTGGCAGATATCGAAGAAATAGTGCAGCATGTTGTTGGTTTTTTTTGTATCTAAAACAAAAATCTTTTAATGCCGATTTATAGATAATTTAATCTAGAATTCAGTCATATTTATTTTATCGCTGTAGGTCAACTGGTTTGGCAGATATCGAAGAAATAGTGCAGCATGTTGTTGGTTTTTTTTGTATCTAAAACAAAAATCTATTAATGCCACTTTATAGATAATTTAATCTAGAATTCAGTCATATTTATTTTATCGCTGTAGGTCAACTAGTTTGGCTGATATCAAAGAAATAGTACAGCATGTTGTTGGTTTTTTTTTGTATCTAAAACAAAAATCTATTAATGCCACTTTATAGATAATTTAATCTAGAATTCAGTCATATTTATTTTATCGCTGTAGGTCAACTGGTTTGGCAGATATCGAAGAAATAGTGCAGCATGTTGTTGGTTTTTTTTGTATCTAAAACAAAAATCTATTAATGTCACTTTATAGATAATTTAATCTAGAATTCAGTCATATTTATTTTATCGCTGTAGGTCAACTGGTTTGGCAGATATCGAAGAAATAGTGCAGCATGTTGTTGGTTTTTTTTTTGTATCTAAAGCAAAAATCTATTAATGCCACTTTATAGATAATTTAATCTAGAATGCAGTCATATTTATTTTATCGCTGTAGGTCAACTGGTTTGGCAGATATCGAAGAAATAGTGCAGCATGTTGTTGGTTTTTTTTTGTATCTAAAACAAAAATCTATTAATGCCACTTTATAGATAATTTAATCTAGAATTCAGTCATATTTATTTTATCGCTGTAGGTCAACTGGTTTGGTAGATATCGAAGAAATAGTGCAGCATGTTATTGGTTTTTCTTTATCTAAAACAAAAATCTATTAATGCCACTTTATAGATAATTTAATCTAGAATTCAGTCATATTTATTTGATCGCTGTAGGTCAACTGGTTTGGCAGATATCGAAGAAATAGTGCAGCATGTTGTTGGTTTTTTTTTGTATCTAAAACAAAAATCTATTAATGCCACTTTATATATAATTTAATCTAGAATTCAGTCATATTTATTTTATCGCTGTAGGTCAACTGGTTTGGCAGATATCGAAGAAATAGTGCAGCATGTTGTTGGTTTTTTTGTTGTAACTAAAACAAAAATCTATTAATGCCACTTTATAGATAATTTAATCTAGAATTCAGCCATATTTATTTTATCGCTGTAGGTCAACTGGTTTGGCAGATATCGAAGAAATAGTACTGCATGTTGTTGGTTTTTTTTTGTATCTAAAACAAAAATCTATTAATGCCACTTTATAGATAATTTAATCTAGAATTCAGTCATATTTATTTTATCGCTGTAGGTCAACTGGTTTGGCAGATATCGAAGAAATAGTGCAGCATGTTGTTGGTTTTTTTTTGTATCTAAAACAAAAATCTATTAATGCCACTTTATAGATAATTTAATCTAGAATTCAGTCATATTTATTTTATCGCTGTAGGTCAACTGGTTTGGCAGATATCGAAGAAATAGTGCAGCATGTTGTTGGTTTTTGTTTGTATCTAAAACAAAAATCTATTAATGCCACTTTATAGATTATTTAATCTAGAATTCAGTCATATTTATTTTATCGCTGTAGGTCAACTGGTTTGGCAGATATCGAAGAAATAGTGCAGCATGTTGTTGGTTTTTTTTTGTATCTAAAACAAAAATCTATTAATGCCACTTTATAGAAAATTTAATCTAGAATTCAGTCATATTTAATTGATCGCTGTAGGTCAACTGGTTTGGCAGATATCGAAGTAATAGTGCAGCATGTTGTTGGTTTTTTTTTGTACGAGTATCTAAAACAAAAATCTATTAATGCCACTTTATAGATAATTTAATCTAGAATTCAGTCATATTTATTTTATCGCTGTAGGTCAACTGGTTTGGCAGATATCGAAGAAATAGTGCAGCATGTTGTTGGTTTTTGTTTGTATCTAAAACAAAAATCTATTAATGCCACTTTATAGATTATTTAATCTAGAATTCAGTCATATTTATTTTATCGCTGTAGGTCAACTGGTTTGGCAGATATCGAAGAAATAGTGCAGCATGTTGTTGGTTTTTTTTTGTATCTAAAACAAAAATCTATTAATGCCACTTTATAGAAAATTTAATCTAGAATTCAGTCATATTTAATTGATCGCTGTAGGTCAACTGGTTTGGCAGATATCGAAGTAATAGTGCAGCATGTTGTTGGTTTTTTTTTGTACGAGTATCTAAAACAAAAATCTATTAATGCCACTTTATAGATAATTTAATCTAGAATTCAGTCATATTTATTTTATCGCTGTAGGTCAACTGGTTTGGCAGATATCGAACAAATAGTGCAGCATGTTGTTGGTTTTTTTGTATCTAAAACAAAAATCTATTAATGCCACTTTATAGATAATTTAATCTAGAATTCAGTCATATTTATTTGTTCGCTGTAGGTCAACTGGTTTTGCAGATATCGAAGTAATAGTGCAGCATGTTGTTGGTTTTTTTTTTGTATCTAAAGCAAAAATCTATTAATGCCACTTTATAGATAATTTAATCTAGAATTCAGTAATATTTATTTGATCGCTGTAGGTCAACTGGTTTGGCAGATATCGAAGAAATAGTGCAGCATGTTTTTTTTTTTTGTATCTAAAACAAAAATCTATTAATGCCACTTTATAGATAATTTAATCTAGAATTCAGTCATATTTATTTTATCGCTGTAGGTCAACTGGTTTGGCAGATATCGAAGGAATAGTGCAGCATGTTGTTGGTTTTTTTTTATATCTAAAACAAAAATCTATTAATGCCACTTTATACATAATTTAATCTAGAATTCAGTCATATTTATTTTATCGCTGTAGGTCAACTGGTTTGGCAGATATCGAAGAAATAGTGCAGCATGTTGTTGGTTTTTTTTTGTATCTAAAACAAAAATCTATTAATGCCACTTTATAGATAATTTAATCTAGAATTCAGTCATATTTATTTTATCGCTGTAGGTCAACTGGTTTGGCAGATATCGAAGAAATAGTGCAGCATGTTGTTGGTTTTTTTTGGTATCTAAAACAAAAATCTATTAATGCCACTTTATAGATAATTTAATCTAGAATTCAGTCATATTTATTTTATCGCTGTAGGTCAACTGGTTTGGCAGATATCGAAGAAATAGCAGCATGTTGTTGATTTTTTTTTTGTATCTAAAATTAAAATCTATTAATGCCACTTTATATATTTTATATATAATTTAATCTAGAATTCAGTCATATTTATTTTATCGCTGTAGGTCAACTGGTTTGGCAGATATCGAAGAAATACTACAGCATGTTGTTGGTTTTTTTGTATCTAAAACAAAAATCTATTAATGCCACTATATAGATAATTTAATATAGAATTTAGTCATATTTATTTTATCGCTGTAGGTCAACTGGTTTGGCAGATATCGAAGAAATAGTGCAGCATGTTTTTGGTTTTTTTTTTGTATCTAAAACAAAAATCTATTAATGCCACTTTATAGATAATTTAATCTAGAATTCAGTCATATTTATTTTATCGCTGTAGGTCAACTGGTTTGGCAGATATCGAAGAAATAGTGCAGCATGTTGTTGGTTTTTTTTTGTATCTAAAACAAAAATCTATTAATGCCACTTTATAGATAATTTAATCTAGAATTCAGTCATATTTATTTTATCGCTGTAGGTCAACTGGTTTGGCAGATATCGAAGAAATAGTGCAGCATGTTGTTGGTTTTTTTTGTATCTAAAACAAAAATCTAATAATGCCACTTTATAGATAATTTAATCTAGAATTCAGTCATATTTATTTTATCGCTGTAGGTCAACTGGTTTGGCAGATATCGAAGAAATAGTGCAGCATGTTGTTGTTTTTTTTTGTATCTAAAACAAAAATCTATTAATGCCACTTTATAGATAATTTAATCTAGAATTCAGTCATATTTATTTTATCGCTGTAGGTCAACTAGTTTGGCAGATATCGAAGAAATAGTACAGCATGTTGTTGGTTTTATTTTGTATCTAAAACAAAAATCTATTAATGCCACTTTATAGATAATTTAATCTAGAATTCAGTCACATTTATTTTATCGCTGTAGGTCAACTGGTTTGGCAGATATCGAAGAAATAGTGCAGCATGTTGTTGGTTTTTTTTGTATCTAAAACAAAAATCTATTAATGCCACTTTATAGAAAATTTAATCTAGAATTCAGTCATATTTATTTTATCGCTGTAGGTCAACTGGTTTGGCAGATATCGAAGAAATAGTGCAGCATGTTGTTGGTTTTTTTTGTATCTAAAACAAAAATCTATTAATGTCACTTTATAGATAATTTAATCTAGAATTCAGTCATATTTATTTTATCGCTGTAGGTCAACTGGTTTGGCAGATATCGAAGAAATAGTGCAGCATGTTGTTGGTTTTTTTTTGTATCTAAAACAAAAATCTATTAATGCCACTTTATAGATAATTTAATCTAGAATTCAGTCATATTTATTTTATCGCTGTAGGTCAACTGGTTTGGCAGATATCGAAGAAATAGTGCAGCATGTTGTTGGTTTTTTTTTGTATCTAAAACAAAAATCTGTTAATGCCACTTTATAGATAATTTAATCTAGAATTCAGTCATATTTATTTTATTGCTGTAGGTCAACTGGTTTGGTAGATATCGAAGAAATAGTGCAGCATGTTATTGGTTTTTCTTTATCTAAAACAAAAATCTATTAATGCCACTTTATAGATAATTTAACCTAGAATTCAGTCATATTTATTTGATCGCTGTAGGTCAACTGGTTTGGCAGATATCGAAGAAATAGTGCAGCATGTTGTTGGTTTTTTTTTGTATCTAAAACAAAAATCTATTAATGCCACTTTATATATAATTTAATCTAGAATTCAGTCATATTTATTTTATCGCTGTAGGTCAACTGGTTTGGCAGATATCGAAGAAATAGTGCAGCATGTTGTTGGTTTTTTTTTTGTATCTAAAACAAAAATCTATTAATGCCACTTTATAGATAATTTAATCTAGAATTCAGCCATATTTATTTTATCGCTGTAGGTCAACTGGTTTGGCAGATATCGAAGAAAGAGTACTGCATGTTGTTGGTTTTTTTTTGTATCTAAAACAAAAATCTATTAATGCCACTTTATAGATAATTTAATCTAGAATTCAGTCATATTTATTTTATCGCTGTAGGTCAACTGGTTTGGCAGATATCGAAGAAATAGTGCAGCATGTTGTTGGTTTTTGTTTGTATCTAAAACAAAAATCTATTAATGCCACTTTATAGATAATTTAATCTAGAATTCAGTCATATTTATTTTATCGCTGTAGGTCAACTGGTTTGGCAGATATCGAAGAAATAGTGCAGCATGTTGTTGATTTTTTTTTGTATCTAAAACAAAAATCTATTAATGCCACTTTATAGAAAATTTAATCTAGAATTCAGTCATATTTAATTGATCGCTGTAGGTCAACTGGTTTGGCAGATATCGAAGAAATAGTGCAGCATGTTGTTGGTTTTTTTTGTATCTAAAACAAACATCTATTAATGCCACTTTATAGATAATTTAATCTAGAATTCAGTCATATTTATTTTATCGCTGTAGGTCAACTGGTTTGGCAGATATCGAAGAAATAGTGCAGCATGTTGTTGGTTTTTTTTGTGTATCTAAAACAAAAATCTATTAATGCCACTTTATAGATAATTTAATCTAGAATTCAGTCATATTTATTTTATCGCTGTAGGTCAACTGGTTTGGCAGATAACGAAGAAATAGTGCAGCATGTTGTTGGTTTTTTTTTTGTATCTAAAATAAAAGTCTATTAATGCCAGTTTATAGATAATTTAATCTAGAATTCAGTCATATTTATTTTATCGCTGTAGGTCAACTGGTTTGGCAGATATCGGAGAAACAGTGCAGCATGTCGTTGGTTTTTTTTTGTATCTAAAACAAAAATCTATTAATGCCACTTTATAGATAATTTAATCTAGAATTCAGTCATATTTATTTTATCGCTGTAGGTCAACTGGTTTGGCAGATATCGAACAAATAGTGCAGCATGTTGTTGGTTTTTTTTTGTATCTAAAACGAAAATCTATTAATGCCACTTTATAGATAATTTAATCTAGAATTCAGTCATATTTATTTTATCGCTGTAGGTCAACTGGTTTGGCAGATATCGAAGAAATAGTGCAGCATGTTGTTGGTTTTTTTTTGTATCTAAAACAAAAATCTATTAATGCCACTTTATAGATAATTTAATCTAGAATTCAGTCATATTTATTTTATCGCTGTAGGTCAACTGGTTTGGTAGATATCGAAGAAATAGTGCAGCATGTTATTGGTTTTTCTTTATCTAAAACAAAAATCTATTAATGCCACTTTATAGATAATTTAACCTAGAATTCAGTCATATTTATTTGATCGCTGTAGGTCAACTGGTTTGGCAGATATCGAAGAAATAGTGCAGCATGTTGTTGGTTTTTTTTTGTATCTAAAACAAAAATCTATTAATGCCACTTTATATATAATTTAATCTAGAATTCAGTCATATTTATTTTATCGCTGTAGGTCAACTGGTTTGGCAGATATCGAAGAAATAGTGCAGCATGTTGTTGGTTTTTTTTTTGTATCTAAAACAAAAATCTATTAATGCCACTTTATAGATAATTTAATCTAGAATTCAGCCATATTTATTTTATCGCTGTAGGTCAACTGGTTTGGCAGATAACGAAGAAATAGTGCAGCATGTTGTTGGTTTTTTTTTTGTATCTAAAATAAAAGTCTATTAATGCCAGTTTATAGATAATTTAATCTAGAATTCAGTCATATTTATTTTATCGCTGTAGGTCAACTGGTTTGGCAGATATCGGAGAAACAGTGCAGCATGTCGTTGGTTTTTTTTTGTATCTAAAACAAAAATCTATTAATGCCACTTTATAGATAATTTAATCTAGAATTCAGTCATATTTATTTTATCGCTGTAGGTCAACTGGTTTGGCAGATATCGGAGAAACAGTGCAGCATGTCGTTGGTTTTTTTTTGTATCTAAAACAAAAATCTATTAATGCCACTTTATAGATAATTTAATCTAGAATTCAGTCATATTTATTTTATCGCTGTAGGTCAACTGGTTTGGCAGATATCGAACAAATAGTGCAGCATGTTGTTGGTTTTTTTTTGTATCTAAAACGAAAATCTATTAATGCCACTTTATAGATAATTTAATCTAGAATTCAGTCATATTTATTTTATCGCTGTAGGTCAACTGGTTTGGTAGATATCGAAGAAATAGTGCAGCATGTTATTGGTTTTTCTTTATCTAAAACAAAAATCTATTAATGCCACTTTATAGATAATTTAACCTAGAATTCAGTCATATTTATTTGATCGCTGTAGGTCAACTGGTTTGGCAGATATCGAAGAAATAGTGCAGCATGTTGTTGGTTTTTTTTTGTATCTAAAACAAAAATCTATTAATGCCACTTTATATATAATTTAATCTAGAATTCAGTCATATTTATTTTATCGCTGTAGGTCAACTGGTTTGGCAGATATCGAAGAAATAGTGCAGCATGTTGTTGGTTTTTTTTTTGTATCTAAAACAAAAATCTATTAATGCCACTTTATAGATAATTTAATCTAGAATTCAGCCATATTTATTTTATCGCTGTAGGTCAACTGGTTTGGCAGATATCGAAGAAAGAGTACTGCATGTTGTTGGTTTTTTTTTGTATCTAAAACAAAAATCTATTAATGCCACTTTATAGATAATTTAATCTAGAATTCAGTCATATTTATTTTATCGCTGTAGGTCAACTGGTTTGGCAGATATCGAAGAAATAGTGCAGCATGTTGTTGGTTTTTGTTTGTATCTAAAACAAAAATCTATTAATGCCACTTTATAGATAATTTAATCTAGAATTCAGTCATATTTATTTTATCGCTGTAGGTCAACTGGTTTGGCAGATATCGAAGAAATAGTGCAGCATGTTGTTGATTTTTTTTTGTATCTAAAACAAAAATCTATTAATGCCACTTTATAGAAAATTTAATCTAGAATTCAGTCATATTTAATTGATCGCTGTAGGTCAACTGGTTTGGCAGATATCGAAGAAATAGTGCAGCATGTTGTTGGTTTTTTTTGTATCTAAAACAAACATCTATTAATGCCACTTTATAGATAATTTAATCTAGAATTCAGTCATATTTATTTTATCGCTGTAGGTCAACTGGTTTGGCAGATATCGAAGAAATAGTGCAGCATGTTGTTGGTTTTTTTTGTGTATCTAAAACAAAAATCTATTAATGCCACTTTATAGATAATTTAATCTAGAATTCAGTCATATTTATTTTATCGCTGTAGGTCAACTGGTTTGGCAGATATCGAAGAAATAGTGCAGCATGTTGTTGGTTTTTTTTGTATCTAAAACAAAAATCTATTAATGCCACTATATAGATAATTTAATCTAGAATTCAGTCATATTTATTTTATCGCTGTAGGTCAACTGGTTTGGCAGATATCGAAGAAATAGTGCAGCATGTTGTTGGTTTTTTTTGTATCTAAAACAAAAATCTATTAATGCCACTTTATAGATAATTTAATCTAGAATTCAGTCATATTTATTTTATCGCTGTAGGTCAACTGGTTTGGCAGATATCGAAGAAATAGTGCAGCATGTTGTTGGTTTTTTTTTGTATCTAAAACAAAAATCTATTAATGCCACTTTATAGATAATTTAATCTAGAATTCAGTCATATTTATTTTATCGCTGTAGGTCAACTGGTTTGGCAGATATCGGAGAAACAGTGCAGCATGTTGTTGGTTTTTTTTTGTATCTAAAACAAAAATCTATTAATGCCACTTTATAGATAATTTAATCTAGAATTCAGTCATATTTATTTTATCGCTGTAGGTCAACTGGTTTGGCAGATATCGAACAAATAGTGCAGCATGTTGTTGGTTTTTTTTTGTATCTAAAACGAAAATCTATTAATGCCACTTTATAGATAATTTAATCTAGAATTCAGTCATATTTATTTTATCGCTCTAGGTTAACTGGTTTGGCAGATATCGAAGAAATAGTGCAGCATGTTGTTGGTTTTTTTTGTATCTAAAACAAAAATCTATTAATGCCACTTTATAGATAATTTAATCTAGAATTCAGTCATATTTATCTTATCGCTGTAGGTCAATTGGTTTGGCAGATATCGAAGAAATAGCGCAGCATGTTGTTGGTTTTTTTTTTGTATCTAAAACAAAAATCTATTAATGCCACTTTATAGATAATTTAATCTAGAATTCAGTCATATTTAATTGATCGCTGTAGGTCAACTGGTTTGGCAGATATCGAAGAAATAGTGCAGCATGTTGTTGGGTTTTTTTTTGTATCTAAAACAAAAATCTATTAATGCCACTTTATAGATAATTTAATCTAGAATTCAGTCATATTTATTTTATCGCTGTAGGTCAACTGGTTTGGCAGATATCGAAGAAATAGTGCAGCATGTTGTTGGTTTTTTTTTGTATCTAAAACAAAAATCTATTAATGCCACTTTATAGATAATTTAATCTAGAATTCAGTCATATTTATTTGATCGCTGTAGGTCAACTAGTTTGGCAGATATCGAAGTAATAGTGCAGCATGTTGTTGGTTTTTTTTTGTATCTAAAACAAAAATCTATTAATGCCACTTTATAGATAATTTAATCTAGAATTCAGTCATATTTATTTTATCGCTGTAGGTCAACTGGTTTGGCAGATATCGAACAAATAGTGCAGCATGTTGTTGGTTTTTTTTTGTATCAAAACAAAAATCTATTAATGCCACTTTATAGATAATTTAATCTAGAATTCAGTCACATTTATTTTATCGCTGTAGGTCAACTGGTTTGGCAGATATCGAAGAAATAGTGCAGCATGTTGTTGGTTTTTTTTGTATCTAAAACAAAAATCTATTAATGCCACTTTATAGATAATTTAATCTAGAATTCAGTCATTTTTATTTTATCGCTGTAGGTCAACTGGTATGGCAGATATCGAAGAAATAGTGCAGCATGTTGTTGGTTTTTTTTGTATCTAAAACAAAAATCTATTAATGCCACTATATAGATAATTTAATCTAGAATTCAGTCATATTTATTTTATCGCTGTAGGTCAACTGGTTTGGCAGATATCGAAGAAATAGTGCAGCATGTTGTTGGTTTTTTTTGTATCTAAAACAAAAATCTATTAATGCCACTTTATAGATAATTTAATCTAGAATTCAGTCATATTTATTTTATCGCTGTAGGTCAACTGGTTTGGCAGATATCGAAGAAATAGTGCAGCATGTTGTTGGTTTTTTTTTGTATCTAAAACAAAAATCTATTAATGCCACTTTATAGATAATTTAATCTAGAATTCAGTCATATTTATTTTGTCGCTGTAGGTCAACTGGTTTGGTAGATATCGAAGAAATAGTGCAGCATGTTGTTGGTTTTTTTTTATCTAAAACAAAAATCTATTAATGCCACTTTATAGATAATTTAATCTAGAATTCAGTCATATTTATTTTATCGCTGTAGGTCAACTGGTTTGGCAGATATCGAAGAAATAGTGCAGCATGTTGTTGGTTTTTTTTGTATCTAAAACAAAAATCTATTAATGCCACTTTATAGATAATTTAATCTAGAATTCAGTCATATTTATTTTATCGCTGTAGGTCAACTGGTTTGGCAGATATCGAAGAAATAGTGCAGCATGTTGTTGGTTTTTTTTTGTATCTAAAACACAAATCTATTAATGCCACTTTATAGATAATTTAATCTAGAATTCAGTCATATTTATTTTATCGCTGTAGGTCAACTGGTTTGGCAGATATCGAAGAAATAGTGCAGCATGTTGTTGGTTTTTGTTTGTATCTAAAACAAAAATCTATTAATGCCACTTTATAGATAATTTAATCTAGAATTCAGTCATATATATTTTATCGCTGTAGGTCAACTGGTTTGGCAGATATCGAAGAAATAGTGCAGCATGTTGTTGGTTTTTTTTTGTATCTAAAACAAAAATCTATTAATGCCACTTTATAGAAAATTTAATCTAGAATTCAGTCATATTTAATTGATCGCTGTAGGTCAACTGGTTTGGCAGATATCGAAGAAATAGTGCAGCATGTTGTTGGTTTTTTTTGTATCTAAAACAAACATCTATTAATGCCACTTTATAGATAATTTAATCTAGAATTCAGTCATATTTATTTTATCGCTGTAGGTCAACTGGTTTGGCAGATATCGAAGAAATAGTGCAGCATGTTGTTGGTTTTTTTTTTGTATCTAAAACAAAAATCTATTAATGCCACTTTATAGATAATTTAATCTAGAATTCAGTCATATTTATTTTATCGCTGTAGGTCAACTGGTTTGGCAGATAACGAAGAAATAGTGCAGCATGTTGTTGGTTTTTTTTTTGTATCTAAAATAAAAGTCTATTAATGCCACTATATAGATAATTTAATCTAGAATTCAGTCATATTTATTTGATCGCTGTAGGTCAATTGGTTTGGCAGATATCGAAGAAATAGCGCAGCATATTGTTGGTTTTTTTTTTTGTATCTAAAACAAAAATCTATTAATGCCACTTTATTGATAATTTAATCTAGAATTCAGCCATATTTATTTTATCGCTGTAGGCCAACTGGTTTGGCAGATATCGAAGAAATAGCGCAGCATGTTGTTGGTTTTTTTTTTTTGTATCTAAAACAAAAATCTATTAATGCCACTTTATTGATAATTTAATCTAGAATTCAGCCATATTTATTTTATCGCTGTAGGTCAACTGGTTTGGCAGATATCGAAGAAATAGTACAGCATGTTGTGGGTTTTTTTGTATCTAAAACAAAAATCTATTAATGCCACTTTATAGATAATTTAATCTAGAATTCAGTCATATTTATTTTATCGCTGTAGGTCAACTGGTTTGGCAGATATCGAAGAAATAGTGCAGCATGTTGTTGGTTTTTTTTTGTATCTAAAACAAAAATCTATTAATGCCACTTTATAGATAATTTAATCTAGAATTCAGTCATATTTATTTGATCGCTGTAGGTCAACTGGTTTGGCAGATATCGAAGTAATAGTGCAGCATGTTGTTGGTTTTTTTTTGTATCTAAAACAAAAATCTATTAATGCCACTTTATAGATAATTTAATCTAGAATTCAGTCATATTTATTTTATCGCTGTAGGTCAACTGGTTTGGCAGATATCGAACAAATAGTGCAGCATGTTGTTGGTTTTTTTTTGTATCCAAACAAAAATCTATTAATGCCACTTTATAGATAATTTAATCTAGAATTCAGTCACATTTATTTTATCGCTGTAGGTCAACTGGTTTGGCAGATATCGAAGAAATAGTGCAGCATGTTGTTGGTTTTTTTTGTATCTAAAACAAAAATCTATTAATGCCACTTTATAGATAATTTAATCTAGAATTCAGTCATTTTTATTTTATCGCTGTAGGTCAACTGGTTTGGCAGATATCGAAGAAATAGTGCAGCATGTTGTTGGTTTTTTTTGTATCTAAAACAAAAATCTATTAATGCCACTATATAGATAATTTAATCTAGAATTCAGTCATATTTATTTTATCGCTGTAGGTCAACTGGTTTGGCAGATATCGAAGAAATAGTGCAGCATGTTGTTGGTTTTTTTTGTATCTAAAACAAAAATCTATTAATGCCACTTTATAGATAATTTAATCTAGAATTCAGTCATATTTATTTTATCGCTGTAGGTCAACTGGTTTGGCAGATATCGAAGAAATAGTGCAGCATGTTGTTGGTTTTTTTTTTGTATCTAAAACAAAAATCTATTAATGCCACTTTATAGATAATTTAATCTAGAATTCAGTCATATTTATTTTATCGCTGTAGGTCAACTGGTTTGGCAGATAACGAAGAAATAGTGCAGCATGTTGTTGGTTTTTTTTTTGTATCTAAAATAAAAGTCTATTAATGCCACTATATAGATAATTTAATCTAGAATTCAGTCATATTTATTTGATCGCTGTAGGTCAATTGGTTTGGCAGATATCGAAGAAATAGCGCAGCATGTTGTTGGTTTTTTTTTTTTGTATCTAAAACAAAAATCTATTAATGCCACTTTATTGATAATTTAATCTAGAATTCAGCCATATTTATTTTATCGCTGTAGGCCAACTGGTTTGGCAGATATCGAAGAAATAGCGCAGCATGTTGTTGGTTTTTTTTTTTTGTATCTAAAACAAAAATCTATTAATGCCACTTTATTGATAATTTAATCTAGAATTCAGCCATATTTATTTTATCGCTGTAGGTCAACTGGTTTGGCAGATATCGAAGAAATAGTACAGCATGTTGTTGGTTTTTTTGTATCTAAAACAAAAATCTATTAATGCCACTTTATAGATAATTTAATCTAGAATTCAGTCATATTTTTTTTATCGCTGTAGGTCAACTGGTTTGGCAGATATCGAAGAAATAGTGCAGCATGTTGTTGGTTTTTTTTTGTATCTAAAACAAAAATCTATTAATGCCACTTTATAGATAATTTAATCTAGAATTCAGTCATATTTATTTGATCGCTGTAGGTCAACTGGTTTGGCAGATATCGAAGTAATAGTGCAGCATGTTGTTGGTTTTTTTTTGTATCTAAAACAAAAATCTATTAATGCCACTTTATAGATAATTTAATCTAGAATTCAGTCATATTTATTTTATCGCTGTAGGTCAACTGGTTTGGCAGATATCGAACAAATAGTGCAGCATGTTGTTGGTTTTTTTTTGTATCCAAACAAAAATCTATTAATGCCACTTTATAGATAATTTAATCTAGAATTCAGTCACATTTATTTTATCGCTGTAGGTCAACTGGTTTGGCAGATATCGAAGAAATAGTGCAGCATGTTGTTGGTTTTTTTTGTATCTAAAACAAAAATCTATTAATGCCACTTTATAGATAATTTAATCTAGAATTCAGTCATTTTTATTTTATCGCTGTAGGTCAACTGGTTTGGCAGATATCGAAGAAATAGTGCAGCATGTTGTTGGTTTTTTTTGTATCTAAAACAAAAATCTATTAATGCCACTATATAGATAATTTAATCTAGAATTCAGTCATATTTATTTTATCGCTGTAGGTCAACTGGTTTGGCAGATATCGAAGAAATAGTGCAGCATGTTGTTGGTTTTTTTTGTATCTAAAACAAAAATCTATTAATGCCACTTTATAGATAATTTAATCTAGAATTCAGTCATATTTATTTTATCGCTGTAGGTCAACTGGTTTGGCAGATATCGAAGAAATAGTGCAGCATGTTGTTGGTTTTTTTTTGTATCTAAAACAAAAATCTATTAATGCCACTTTATAGATAATTTAATCTAGAATTCAGTCATATTTATTTTGTCGCTGTAGGTCAACTGGTTTGGTAGATATCGAAGAAATAGTGCAGCATGTTGTTGGTTTTTTTTTATCTAAAACAAAAATCTATTAATGTCACTTTATAGATAATTTAATCTAGAATTCAGTCATATTTATTTTATCGCTGTAGGTCAACTGGTTTGGCAGATATCGAACAAATAGTGCAGCATGTTGTTGGTTTTTTTTTGTATCAAAACAAAAATCTATTAATGCCACTTTATAGATAATTTAATCTAGAATTCAGTCACATTTATTTTATCGCTGTAGGTCAACTGGTTTGGCAGATATCGAACAAATAGTGCAGCATGTTGTTGGTTTTTTTTGTATCTAAAACAAAAATCTATTAATGCCACTTTATAGATAATTTAATCTAGAATTCAGTCATTTTTATTTTATCGCTGTAGGTCAACTGGTTTGGCAGATATCGAAGAAATAGTGCAGCATGTTGTTGGTTTTTTTTGTATCTAAAACAAAAATCTATTAATGCCACTATATAGATAATTTAATCTAGAATTCAGTCATATTTATTTTATCGCTGTAGGTCAACTGGTTTGGCAGATATCGAAGAAATAGTGCAGCATGTTGTTGGTTTTTTTTGGTATCTAAAACAAAAATCTATTAATGCCACTTTATAGATAATTTAATCTAGAATTCAGTCATATTTATTTTATCGCTGTAGGTCAACTGGTTTGGCAGATATCGAAGAAATAGTGCAGCATGTTGTTGGTTTTTTTTTGTATCTAAAACAAAAATCTATTAATGCCACTTTATAGATAATTTAATATAGAATTCAGTCATATTTATTTTGTCGCTGTAGGTCAACTGGTTTGGTAGATATCGAAGAAATAGTGCAGCATGTTGTTGGTTTTTTTTTTATCTAAAACAAAAATCTATTAATGTCACTTTATAGATAATTTAATCTAGAATTCAGTCATATTTATTTGATCGCTGTAGGTCAACTGGTTTGGCAGATATCGAAGAAATAGTGCAGCATGTTGTTGGTTTTTTTTTGTATCTAAAACAAAAATCTATTAATGCCACTTTATAGATAATTTAATTTAGAATTCACTCATATTTATTTTATCGCTGTAGGTCAACTGGTTTGGCAGATATCGAAGAAATAGTGCAGCATGTTGTTGGTTTTTTTTTGTATCTAAAACAAAAATCTATTAATGCCACTTTATAGATAATTTAATCTAGAATTCAGTCATATTTATTTTATCGCTGTAGGTCAACTGGTTTGGCAGATATCGAAGAAATAGTGCAGCATGTTGTTGGTTTTTTTTTTTGTATCTAAAACAAAAATCTATTAATGCCACTTTATAGATAATTTAATCTAGAATTCAGTCATATTTATTTTATCGCTGTAGGTCAACTGGTTTGGCAGATATCGAAGAAATAGTGCAGCATGTTGTTGGTTTTTTTTTGTATCTAAAACAAAAATCTATTAATGCCACTTTATAGATAATTTAATCTAGAATTCAGTCATATTTATTTTATCGCTGTAGGTCAACTGGTTTGGCAGATATCGAAGAAATAGTGCAGCATGTTGTTGGTTTTTTTTTGTATCTAAAACAAAAATCTATTAATGCCACTTTATAGATAATTTAATCTAGAATTCAGTCATATTTAATTGATCGCTGTAGGTCAACTGGTTTGGCAGATATCGAAGAAATAGTGCAGCATGTTGTTGGTTTTTTTTTGTATCTAAAACAAACATCTATTAATGCCACTTTATAGATAATTTAATCTAGAATTCAGTCATATTTATTTTATCGCTGTAGGTCAACTGGTTTGGCAGATATCGAAGAAATAGTGCAGCATGTTGTTGGTTTTTTTTGTATCTAAAACAAAAATCTATTAATGCCACTTTATAGATAATTTAATCTAGAATTCAGTCATTTTTATTTTATCGCTGTAGGTCAACTGGTTTGGCAGATATCGAAGAAATAGTGCAGCATGTTGTTGGTTTTTTTTTGTATCTAAAACAAAAGTCTATTAATGCCACTTTATAGATAATTTAATCTAGAATTCAGTCATATTTATTTTATCGCTGTAGGTCAACTGGTTTGGCAGATATCGAAGAAACAGTGCAGCATGTTGTTGGTTTTTTTTTTTGTATCTAAAACAAAAATCTATTAATGCCACTTTATTGATAATTTAATCTAGAATTCAGTCATATTTATTTTATCGCTGTAGGTCAACTGGTTTGGCAGATAACGAAGAAATAGTGCAGCATGTTGTTGGTTTTTTTTTTGTATCTAAAATAAAAGTCTATTAATGCCACTTTATAGATAATTTAATCTAGAATTCAGTCATATTTATTTTATCGCTGTAGGTCAATTGGTTTGGCAGATATCGAAGAAATAGCGCAGCATGTTGTTGGTTTTTTTTTTTGTATCTAAAACAAAAATCTATTAATGCCACTTTATTGATAATTTAATCTAGAATTCAGCCATATTTATTTTATCGCTGTAGGTCAACTGGTTTGGCAGATATCGAAGAAATAGTACAGCATGTTGTTGGTTTTTTTTGTATCTAAAACAAAAATCTATTAATGCCACTTTATAGATAATTTAATTTAGAATTCAGTCATATTTATTTTATCGCTGTAGGTCAACTGGTTTGGCAGATATCGAAGAAATAGTGCAGCATGTTGTTGGTTTTTTTTTGTATCTAAAACAAAAATCTATTAATGCCACTTTATAGATAATTTAATCTAGAATTCAGTCATATTTATTTTATCGCTGTAGGTCAACTGGTTTGGCAGATATCGAACAAATAGTGCAGCATGTTGTTGGTTTTTTTTTGTATCAAAACAAAAATCTATTAATGCCACTTTATAGATAATTTAATCTAGAATTCAGTCACATTTATTTTATCGCTGTAGGTCAACTGGTTTGGCAGATATCGAAGAAATAGTGCAGCATGTTGTTGGTTTTTTTTGTATCTAAAACAAAAATCTATTAATGCCACTTTATAGATAATTTAATCTAGAATTCAGTCATTTTTATTTTATCGCTGTAGGTCAACTGGTTTGGCAGATATCGAAGAAATAGTGCAGCATGTTGTTGGTTTTTTTTGTATCTAAAACAAAAATCTATTAATGCCACTATATAGATAATTTAATCTAGAATTCAGTCATATTTATTTTATCGCTGTAGGTCAACTGGTTTGGCAGATATCGAAGAAATAGTGCAGCATGTTGTTGGTTTTTTTTGTATCTAAAACAAAAATCTATTAATGCCACTTTATAGATAATTTAATCTAGAATTCAGTCATATTTATTTTATCGCTGTAGGTCAACTGGTTTGGCAGATATCGAAGAAATAGTGCAGCATGTTGTTGGTTTTTTTTTGTATCTAAAACAAAAATCTATTAATGCCACTTTATAGATAATTTAATCTAGAATTCAGTCATATTTATTTTGTCGCTGTAGGTCAACTGGTTTGGTAGATATCGAAGAAATAGTGCAGCATGTTGTTGGTTTTTTTTTTTTTATCTAAAACAAAAATCTATTAATGTCACTTTATAGATAATTTAATCTAGAATTCAGTCATATTTATTTGATCGCTGTAGGTCAACTGGTTTGGCAGATATCGAAGAAATAGTGCAGCATGTTGTTGGTTTTTTTTTGTATCTAAAACAAAAATCTATTAATGCCACTTTATAGATAATTTAATTTAGAATTCAGTCATATTTATTTTATCGCTGTAGGTCAACTGGTTTGGCAGATATCGAAGAAATAGTGCAGCATGTTGTTGGTTTTTTTTTGTATCTAAAACAAAAATCTATTAATGCCACTTTATAGATAATTTAATCTAGAATTCAGTCATATTTATTTTATCGCTGTAGGTCAACTGGTTTGGCAGATATCGAAGAAATAGTGCAGCATGTTGTTGGTTTTTTTTTTGTATCTAAAACAAAAATCTATTAATGCCACTTTATAGATAATTTAATCTAGAATTCAGTCATATTTATTTTATCGCTGTAGGTCAACTGGTTTGGCAGATATCGAAGAAATAGTGCAGCATGTTGTTGGTTTTTTTTGTATCTAAACCAAAAATCTATTAATGCCACTTTATAGATAATTTAATCTAGAATTCAGTCATATTTATTTTATCGCTGTAGGTCAACTGGTTTGGCAGATATCGAAGAAATAGTGCAGCATGTTGTTGGTTTTTTTTTGTATCTAAAACAAAAATCTATTAATGCCACTTTATAGATAATTTAATCTAGAATTCAGTCATATTTAATTGATCGCTGTAGGTCAACTGGTTTGGCAGATATCGAAGAAATAGTGCAGCATGTTGTTGGTTTTTTTTTGTATCTAAAACAAACATCTATTAATGCCACTTTATAGATAATTTAATCTAGAATTCAGTCATATTTATTTTATCGCTGTAGGTCAACTGGTTTGGCAGATATCGAAGAAATAGTGCAGCATGTTGTTGGTTTTTTTTTGTATCTAAAACAAAAATCTATTAATGCCACTTTATAGATAATTTAATCTAGAATTCAGTCATTTTTATTTTATCGCTGTAGGTCAACTGGTTTGGCAGATATCGAAGAAATAGTGCAGCATGTTGTTGGTTTTTTTTTGTATCTAAAACAAAAGTCTATTAATGCCACTTTATAGATAATTTAATCTAGAATTCAGTCATATTTATTTTATCGCTGTAGGTCAACTGGTTTGGCAGATATCGAAGAAACAGTGCAGCATGTTGTTGGTTTTTTTTTTGTATCTAAAACAAAAATCTATTAATGCCACTTTATAGATAATTTAATCTAGAATTCAGTCATATTTATTTTATCGCTGTAGGTCAACTGGTTTGGCAGATATCGAAGAAATAGTGCAGCATGTTGTTGATTTTTTTTTGTATCTAAAACAAAAATCTATTTATGCCACTTTATAGATAATTTAATCTAGAAATCAGTCATATTTATTTGATCGCTGTAGGTCAACTGGTTTGGCAGATATCGAAGTAATAGTGCAGCATGTTGTTGGTTTTTTTTTGTATCTAAAACAAAAATCTATTAATGCCACTTTATAGATAATTTAATCTAGAATTCAGTCATATTTATTTTATCGCTGTAGGTCAACTGGTTTGGCAGATATCGAACAAATAGTGCAGCATGTTGTTGGTTTTTTTTGTATCTAAAACGAAAATCTATTAATGCCACTTTATAGATAATTTAATCTAGAATTCAGTCATATTTATTTTATCGCTGTAGGTCAACTGGTTTGGCAGATATCGAAGAAATAGTGCAGCATGTTGTTGGTTTTTTTTTGTATCTAAAACAAAAATCTATTAATGCCACTTTATAGATAATTTAATCTAGAATTCAGTCATATTTATTTTATCGCTGTAGGTCAATTGGTTTGGCAGATATCGAAGAAATAGCGCAGCATGTTGTTGGTTTTTTTTGTATCTAAAACAAAAATCTATTAATGCCACTTTATAGATAATTTAATCTAGAATTCAGCCATATTTCTTTTATCGCTGTAGGTCAACTGGTTTGGCAGATATCGAAGAAATAGTACAGCATGTTGTTGGTTTTTTTTTGTATCTAAAACAAAAATCTATTAATGCCACTTTATAGATAATTTAATCTAGAATTCAGTCATATTTATTTTATCGCTGTAGGTCAACTGGTTTGGCAGATATCGAAGAAATAGTGCAGCATGTTGTTGGTTTTTTTTTGTATCTAAAACAAAAATCTATTAATGTCACTTTATAGATAATTTAATCTAGAATTCAGTCATATTTATTTGATCGCTGTAGGTCAACTGGTTTGGCAGATATCGAAGAAATAGTGCAGCATGTTGTTGGTTTTTTTTGTATCTAAAACAAAAATCTATTAATGCCACTTTATAGATAATTTAATTTAGAATTCAGTCATATTTATTTTATCGCTGTAGGTCAACTGGTTTGGCAGATATCGAAGAAATAGTGCAGCATGTTGTTGGTTTTTTTTGTATCTAAAACAAAAATCTATTAATGTCACTTTATAGATAATTTAATCTAGAATTCAGTCATATTTATTTGATCGCTGTAGGTCAACTGGTTTGGCAGATATCGAAGAAATAGTGCAGCATGTTGTTGGTTTTTTTTGTATCTAAAACAAAAATCTATTAATGCCACTTTATAGATAATTTAATTTAGAATTCAGTCATATTTATTTTATCGCTGTAGGTCAACTGGTTTGGCAGATATCGAAGAAATAGTGCAGCATGTTGTTGGTTTTTTTTTTGTATCTAAAACAAAAATCTATTAATGCCACTTTATAGATAATTTAATCTAGAATTCAGTCATATTTATTTTATCGCTGTAGGTCAACTGGTTTGGCAGATATCGAAGAAATAGTGCAGCATGTTGTTGGTTTTTTTTTTGTATCTAAAACAAAAATCTATTAATGCCACTTTATAGATAATTTAATCTAGAATTCAGTCATATTTATTTTATCGCTGTAGGTCAACTGGTTTGGCAGATATCGAAGAAATAGTGCAGCATGTTGTTGGTTTTTTTTGTATCTAAAACAAAAATCTATTAATGCCACTTTATAGATAATTTAATCTAGAATTCAGTCATATTTATTTTATCGCTGTAGGTCAACTGGTTTGGCAGATATCGAAGAAATAGTGCAGCATGTTGTTGGTTTTTTTTTTGTATCTAAAACAAAAATCTATTAATGCCACTTTATAGATAATTTAATCTAGAATTCAGTCATATTTATTTTATCGCTGTAGGTCAACTGGTTTGGCAGATATCGAAGAAATAGTGCAGCATGTTGTTGGTTTTTTTTGTATCTAAAACAAAAATCTATTAATGCCACTTTATAGATAATTTAATCTAGAATTCAGTCATATTTATTTTATCGCTGTAGGTCAACTGGTTTGGCAGATATCGAAGAAATAGTGCAGCATGTTGTTGGTTTTTTTTTTGTATCTAAAACAAAAATCTATTAATGCCACTTTATAGATAATTTAATCTAGAATTCAGTCATATTTAATTGATCGCTGTAGGTCAACTGGTTTGGCAGATATCGAAGAAATAGTGCAGCATTTTGTTGGTTTTTTTTTGTATCTAAAACAAACATCTATTAATGCCACTTTATAGATAATTTAATCTAGAATTCAGTCATATTTATTTTATCGCTGTAGGTCAACTGGTTTGGCAGATATCGAAGAAATAGTGCAGCATGTTGTTGGTTTTTTTTTGTATCTAAAACAAAAATCTATTAATGCCACTTTATAGATAATTTAATCTAGAATTCAGTCATTTTTATTTTATCGCTGTAGGTCAACTGGTTTGGCAGATATCGAAGAAATAGTGCAGCATGTTGTTGGTTTTTTTTTTGTATCTAAAACAAAAGTCTATTAATGCCACTTTATAGATAATTTAATCTAGAATTCAGTCATATTTATTTTATCGCTGTAGGTCAACTGGTTTGGCAGATATCGAAGAAACAGTGCAGCATGTTGTTGGTTTTTTTTTTGTATCTAAAACAAAAATCTATTAATGCCACTTTATAGATAATTTAATCTAGAATTCAGTCATATTTATTTTATCGCTGTAGGTCAACTGGTTTGGCAGATATCGAAGAAATAGTGCAGCATGTTGTTGGTTTTTTTTTGTATCTAAAACAAAAATCTATTTATGCCACTTTATAGATAATTTAATCTAGAATTCAGTCATATTTATTTGATCGCTGTAGGTCAACTGGTTTGGCAGATATCGAAGTAATAGTGCAGCATGTTGTTGTTTTTTTTTTGTATCTAAAACAAAAATCTATTAATGCCACTTTATAGATAATTTAATCTAGAATTCAGTCATATTTATTTTATCGCTGTAGGTCAACTGGTTTGGCAGATATCGAACAAATAGTGCAGCATGTTGGTTGTTTTTTTTTTTATCTAAAACGAAAATCTATTAATGCCACTTTATAGATAATTTAATCTAGAATTCAGTCATATTTATTTTATCGCTGTAGGTCAACTGGTTTGGCAGATATCGAAGAAATAGTGCAGCATGTTGTTGGTTTTTTTTTTGTATCTAAAACAAAAATCTATTAATGCCACTTTATAGATAATTTAATCTAGAATTCAGTCATATTTATTTTATCGCTGTAGGTCAATTGGTTTGGCAGATATCGAAGAAATAGCGCAGCATGTTGTTGGTTTTTTTTTGTATCTAAAACAAAAATCTATTAATGCCACTTTATAGATAATTTAATCTAGAATTCAGCCATATTTATTTTATCGCTGTAGGTCAACTGGTTTGGCAGATATCGAAGAAATAGTACAGCATGTTGTTGGTTTTTTTTTGTATCTAAAACAAAAATCTATTAATGCCACTTTATAGATAATTTAATCTAGAATTCAGTCATATTTATTTTATCGCTGTAGGTCAACTGGTTTGGCAGATATCGAAGAAATAGTGCAGCATGTTGTTGGTTTTTTTTTGTATCTAAAACAAAAATCTATTAATGCCACTTTATAGATAATTTAATCTAGAATTCAGTCATATTTATTTTATCGCTGTAGGTCAACTGGTTTGGCAGATATCGAAGAAATAGTGCAGCATGTTGTTGGTTTTTTTTTGTATCTAAAACAAAAATCTATTAATGCCACTTTATAGATAATTTAATCTAGAATTCAGTCATATTTATTTTATCGCTGTAGGTCAACTGGTTTGGCAGATATCGAAGAAATAGTGCAGCATGTTGTTGGTTTTTTTTTTGTATCTAAAACAAAAATCTATTAATGCCACTTTATAGATAATTTAATCTAGAATTCAGTCATATTTATTTTATCGCTGTAGGTCAACTGGTTTGGCAGATATCGAAGAAATAGTGCAGCATGTTGTTGGTTTTTTTTTGTATCTAAAACAAAAGTCTATTAATGCCACTTTATAGATAATTTAATCTAGAATTCAGTCATATTTATTTTATCGCTGTAGGTCAACTGGTTTGGCAGATATCGAAGAAATAGTGCAGCATGTTGTTGGTTTTTTTTGTATCTAAAACAAAAATCTATTAATGCCACTTTATAGATAATTTAATCTAGAATTCAGTCATATTTATTTTATCGCTGTAGGTCAACTGGTTTGGCAGATATCGAAGAAATAGTGCAGCATGTTGTTGGTTTTTTTTTGTATCTAAAACAAAAATCTATTAATGCCACTTTATAGATAATTTAATCTAGAATTCAGTCATATTTAATTGATCGCTGTAGGTCAACTGGTTTGGCAGATATCGAAGAAATAGTGCAGCATGTTGTTGGTTTTTTTTTGTATCTAAAACAAACATCTATTAATGCCACTTTATAGATAATTTAATCTAGAATTCAGTCATATTTATTTTATCGCTGTAGGTCAACTGGTTTGGCAGATATCGAACAAATAGTGCAGCATGTTGTTGGTTTTTTTTGTATCTAAAACGAAAATCTATTAATGCCACTTTATAGATAATTTAATCTAGAATTCAGTCATATTTATTTTATCGCTGTAGGTCAACTGGTTTGGCAGATATCGAAGAAATAGTGCAGCATGTTGTTGGTTTTTTTTTGTATCTAAAACAAAAATCTATTAATGCCACTTTATAGATAATTTAATCTAGAATTCAGTCATATTTATTTTATCGCTGTAGGTCAATTGGTTTGACAGATATCGAAGAAATAGCGCAGCATGTTGTTGGTTTTTTTTGTATCTAAAACAAAAATCTATTAATGCCACTTTATAGATAATTTAATCTAGAATTCAGCCATATTTATTTTATCGCTGTAGGTCAACTGGTTTGGCAGATATCGAAGAAATAGTACAGCATGTTGTTGGTTTTTTTTTGTATCTAAAACAAAAATCTATTAATGCCACTTTATAGATAATTTAATCTAGAATTCAGTCATATTTATTTTATCGCTGTAGGTCAACTGGTTTGGCAGATATCGAAGAAATAGTGCAGCATGTTGTTGGTTTTTTTTTGTATCTAAAACAAAAATCTATTAATGTCACTTTATAGATAATTTAATCTAGAATTCAGTCATATTTATTTGATCGCTGTAGGTCAACTGGTTTGGCAGATATCGAAGAAATAGTGCAGCATGTTGTTGGTTTTTTTTTGTATCTAAAACAAAAATCTATTAATGCCACTTTATAGATAATTTAATTTAGAATTCAGTCATATTTATTTTATCGCTGTAGGTCAACTGGTTTGGCAGATATCGAAGAAATAGTGCAGCATGTTGTTGGTTTTTTTTTGTATCTAAAACAAAAATCTATTAATGCCACTTTATAGATAATTTAATCTAGAATTCAGTCATATTTATTTTATCGCTGTAGGTCAACTGGTTTGGCAGATATCGAAGAAATAGTGCAGCATGTTGTTGGTTTTTTTTTTGTATCTAAAACAAAAATCTATTAATGCCACTTTATAGATAATTTAATCTAGAATTCAGTCATATTTATTTTATCGCTGTAGGTCAACTGGTTTGGCAGATATCGAAGAAATAGTGCAGCATGTTGTTGGTTTTTTTTGTATCTAAAACAAAAATCTATTAATGCCACTTTATAGATAATTTAATCTAGAATTCAGTCATATTTATTTTATCGCTGTAGGTCAACTGGTTTGGCAGATATCGAAGAAATAGTGCAGCATGTTGTTGGTTTTTTTTTTGTATCTAAAACAAAAATCTATTAATGCCACTTTATAGATAATTTAATCTAGAATTCAGTCATATTTAATTGATCGCTGTAGGTCAACTGGTTTGGCAGTATCTAAAACAAAAATCTATTAATGCCACTTTATAGATAATTTAATCTAGAATTCAGTCATATTTATTTTATCGCTGTAGGTCAACTGGTTTGGCAGATATCGAAGAAATAGTGCAGCATGTTGTTGGTTTTTTTTTGTATCTAAAACAAAAATCTATTAATGCCACTTTATAGATAATTTAATCTAGAATTCAGTCATATTTATTTTATCGCTGTAGGTCAACTGGTTTGGCAGATATCGAAGAAATAGTGCAGCATGTTGTTGGTTTTTTTTTTGTATCTAAAACAAAAATCTATTAATGCCACTTTATAGATAATTTAATCTAGAATTCAGTCATATTTATTTTATCGCTGTAGGTCAACTGGTTTGGCAGATATCGAAGAAATAGTGCAGCATGTTGTTGGTTTTTTTTTGTATCTAAAACATCTAAAACAAAAATCTATTAATGCCACTTTATAGATAATTTAATCTAGAATTCAGTCATATTTATTTTATCGCTGTAGGTCAACTGGTTTGGCAGATATCGAAGAAATAGTGCAGCATGTTGTTGGTTTTTTTTTGTATCTAAAACAAAAATCTATTTATGCCACTTTATAGATAATTTAATCTAGAATTCAGTCATATTTATTTGATCGCTGTAGGTCAACTGGTTTGGCAGATATCGAAGTAATAGTGCAGCATGTTGTTTTTTTTTTTTTGTATCTAAAACAAAAATCTATTAATGCCACTTTATAGATAATTTAATCTAGAATTCAGTCATATTTATTTTATCGCTGTAGGTCAACTGGTTTGGCAGATATCGAACAAATAGTGCAGCATGTTGTTGGTTTTTTTTGTATCTAAAACGAAAATCTATTAATGCCACTTTATAGATAATTTAATCTAGAATTCAGTCATATTTATTTTATCGCTGTAGGTCAACTGGTTTGGCAGATATCGAAGAAATAGTGCAGCATGTTGTTGGTTTTTTTTTGTATCTAAAACAAAAATCTATTAATGCCACTTTATAGATAATTTAATCTAGAATTCAGTCATATTTATTTTATCGCTGTAGGTCAATTGGTTTGGCAGATATCGAAGAAATAGCGCAGCATGTTGTTGGTTTTTTTTGTATCTAAAACAAAAATCTATTAATGCCACTTTATAGATAATTTAATCTAGAATTCAGCCATATTTATTTTATCGCTGTAGGTCAACTGGTTTGGCAGATATCGAAGAAATAGTACAGCATGTTGTTGGTTTTTTTTTGTATCTAAAACAAAAATCTATTAATGCCACTTTATAGATAATTTAATCTAGAATTCAGTCATATTTATTTTATCGCTGTAGGTCAACTGGTTTGGCAGATATCGAAGAAATAGTGCAGCATGTTGTTGGTTTTTTTTTTGTATCTAAAACAAAAATCTATTAATGCCACTTTATAGATAATTTAATCTAGAATTCAGTCATATTTATTTTATCGCTGTAGGTCAACTGGTTTGGCAGATATCGAAGAAATAGTGCAGCATGTTGTTGGTTTTTTTTTGTATCTAAAACAAAAGTCTATTAATGCCACTTTATAGATAATTTAATCTAGAATTCAGTCATATTTATTTTATCGCTGTAGGTCAACTGGTTTGGCAGATATCGAAGAAATAGTGCAGCATGTTGTTGGTTTTTTTTGTATCTAAAACAAAAATCTATTAATGCCACTTTATAGATAATTTAATCTAGAATTCAGTCATATTTATTTTATCGCTGTAGGTCAACTGGTTTGGCAGATATCGAAGAAATAGTGCAGTATGTTGTTGGTTTTTTTTTGTATCTAAAACAAAAATCTATTAATGCCACTTTATAGATAATTTAATCTAGAATTCAGTCATATTTAATTGATCGCTGTAGGTCAACTGGTTTGGCAGATATCGAAGAAATAGTGCAGCATGTTGTTGGTTTTTTTTTGTATCTAAAACAAACATCTATTAATGCCACTTTATAGATAATTTAATCTAGAATTCAGTCATATTTATTTTATCGCTGTAGGTCAACTGGTTTGGCAGATATCGAACAAATAGTGCAGCATGTTGTTGGTTTTTTTTGTATCTAAAACGAAAATCTATTAATGCCACTTTATAGATAATTTAATCTAGAATTCAGTCATATTTATTTTATCGCTGTAGGTCAACTGGTTTGGCAGATATCGAAGAAATAGTGCAGCATGTTGTTGGTTTTTTTTTGTATCTAAAACAAAAATCTATTAATGCCACTTTATAGATAATTTAATCTAGAATTCAGTCATATTTATTTTATCGCTGTAGGTCAATTGGTTTGGCAGATATCGAAGAAATAGCGCAGCATGTTGTTGGTTTTTTTTGTATCTAAAACAAAAATCTATTAATGCCACTTTATAGATAATTTAATCTAGAATTCAGCCATATTTATTTTATCGCTGTAGGTCAACTGGTTTGGCAGATATCGAAGAAATAGTACAGCATGTTGTTGGTTTTTTTTTGTATCTAAAACAAAAATCTATTAATGCCACTTTATAGATAATTTAATCTAGAATTCAGTCATATTTATTTTATCGCTGTAGGTCAACTGGTTTGGCAGATATCGAAGAAATAGTGCAGCATGTTGTTGGTTTTTTTTTGTATCTAAAACAAAAATCTATTAATGTCACTTTATAGATAATTTAATCTAGAATTCAGTCATATTTATTTGATCGCTGTAGGTCAACTGGTTTGGCAGATATCGAAGAAATAGTGCAGCATGTTGTTGGTTTTTTTTGTATCTAAAACAAAAATCTATTAATGCCACTTTATAGATAATTTAATTTAGAATTCAGTCATATTTATTTTATCGCTGTAGGTCAACTGGTTTGGCAGATATCGAAGAAATAGTGCAGCATGTTGTTGGTTTTTTTTTGTATCTAAAACAAAAATCTATTAATGCCACTTTATAGATAATTTAATCTAGAATTCAGTCATATTTATTTTATCGCTGTAGGTCAACTGGTTTGGCAGATATCGAAGAAATAGTGCAGCATGTTGTTGGTTTTTTTTTTGTATCTAAAACAAAAATCTATTAATGCCACTTTATAGATAATTTAATCTAGAATTCAGTCATATTTATTTTATCGCTGTAGGTCAACTGGTTTGGCAGATATCGAAGAAATAGTGCAGCATGTTGTTGGTTTTTTTTGTATCTAAAACAAAAATCTATTAATGCCACTTTATAGATAATTTAATCTAGAATTCAGTCATATTTATTTTATCGCTGTAGGTCAACTGGTTTGGCAGATATCGAAGAAATAGTGCAGCATGTTGTTGGTTTTTTTTTTGTATCTAAAACAAAAATCTATTAATGCCACTTTATAGATAATTTAATCTAGAATTCAGTCATATTTAATTGATCGCTGTAGGTCAACTGGTTTGGCAGTATCTAAAACAAAAATCTATTAATGCCACTTTATAGATAATTTAATTTAGAATTCAGTCATATTTATTTTATCGCTGTAGGTCAACTGGTTTGGCAGATATCGAAGAAATAGTGCAGCATGTTGTTGGTTTTTTTTTGTATCTAAAACAAAAATCTATTAATGCCACTTTATAGATAATTTAATCTAGAATTCAGTCATATTTATTTTATCGCTGTAGGTCAACTGGTTTGGCAGATATCGAAGAAATAGTGCAGCATGTTGTTGGTTTTTTTTTTGTATCTAAAACAAAAATCTATTAATGCCACTTTATAGATAATTTAATCTAGAATTCAGTCATATTTATTTTATCGCTGTAGGTCAACTGGTTTGGCAGATATCGAAGAAATAGTGCAGCATGTTGTTGGTTTTTTTTTGTATCTAAAACAAAAATCTATTAATGCCACTTTATAGATAATTTAATCTAGAATTCAGTCATATTTATTTTATCGCTGTAGGTCAACTGGTTTGGCAGATATCGAAGAAATAGTGCAGCATGTTGTTGGTTTTTTTTTGTATCTAAAACAAAAATCTATTAATGCCACTTTATAGATAATTTAATCTAGAATTCAGTCATATTTAATTGATCGCTGTAGGTCAACTGGTTTGGCAGATATCGAAGAAATAGTGCAGCATGTTGTTGGTTTTTTTTTGTATCTAAAACAAACATCTATTAATGCCACTTTATAGATAATTTAATCTAGAATTCAGTCATATTTATTTTATCGCAATAGGTCAACTGGTTTGGCAGATATCGAAGAAATAGTGCAGCATGTTGTTGGTTTTTTTTTGTATCTAAAACAAAAATCTATTAATGCCACTTTATAGATAATTTAATCTAGAATTCAGTCATTTTTATTTTATCGCTGTAGGTCAACTGGTTTGGCAGATATCGAAGAAATAGTGCAGCATGTTGTTGGTTTTTTTTTGTATCTAAAACAAAAGTCTATTAATGCCACTTTATAGATAATTTAATCTAGAATTCAGTCATATTTATTTTATCGCTGTAGGTCAACTGGTTTGGCAGATATCGAAGAAACAGTGCAGCATGTTGTTGGTTTTTTTTTTGTATCTAAAACAAAAATCTATTAATGCCACTTTATAGATAATTTAATCTAGAATTCAGTCATATTTATTTTATCGCTGTAGGTCAACTGGTTTGGCAGATATCGAAGAAATAGTGCAGCATGTTGTTGGTTTTTTTTTGTATCTAAAACAAAAATCTATTAATGCCACTTTATAGATAATTTAATCTAGAATTCAGTCATATTTATTTTAGCGCTGTAGGTCAACTGGTTTGGCAGATATCGAAGAAATAGTGCAGCATGTTGTTGGTTTTTTTTTTGTATATAAAACAAAAATCTATTAATGCCACTTTATAGATAATTTAATCTAGAATTGAGTCATATTTATTTTATCGCTGTAGGTCAACTGGTTTGGCAGATATCGAAGAAATAGTGCAGCATGTTGTTGGTTTTTTTTTTGTATCTAAAACAAAAATCTATTAATGCCACTTTATAGATAATTTAATCTAGAATTCAGTCATATTTATTTTATCGCTGTAGGTCAACTGGTTTGGCAGATATCGAAGAAATAGTGCAGCATGTTGTTGGTTTTTTTTGTATCTAAAACAAAAATCTATTAATGCCACTTTATAGATAATTTAATCTAGAATTCAGTCATATTTATTTTATCGCTGTAGGTCAACTGGTTTGGCAGATATCGAAGAAATAGTGCAGCATGTTGTTGGTTTTTTTTTTGTATCTAAAACAAAAATCTATTAATGCCACTTTATAGATAATTTAATCTAGAATTCAGTCATATTTAATTGATCGCTGTAGGTCAACTGGTTTGGCAGTATCTAAAACAAAAATCTATTAATGCCACTTTATAGATAATTTAATTTAGAATTCAGTCATATTTATTTTATCGCTGTAGGTCAACTGGTTTGGCAGATATCGAAGAAATAGTGCAGCATGTTGTTGGTTTTTTTTTGTATCTAAAACAAAAATCTATTAATGCCACTTTATAGATAATTTAATCTAGAATTCAGTCATATTTATTTTATCGCTGTAGGTCAACTGGTTTGGCAGATATCGAAGAAATAGTGCAGCATGTTGTTGGTTTTTTTTTTGTATCTAAAACAAAAATCTATTAATGCCACTTTATAGATAATTTAATCTAGAATTCAGTCATATTTATTTTATCGCTGTAGGTCAACTGGTTTGGCAGATATCGAAGAAATAGTGCAGCATGTTGTTGGTTTTTTTTTGTATCTAAAACAAAAATCTATTAATGCCACTTTATAGATAATTTAATCTAGAATTCAGTCATATTTATTTTATCGCTGTAGGTCAACTGGTTTGGCAGATATCGAAGAAATAGTGCAGCATGTTGTTGGTTTTTTTTTGTATCTAAAACAAAAATCTATTAATGCCACTTTATAGATAATTTAATCTAGAATTCAGTCATATTTAATTGATCGCTGTAGGTCAACTGGTTTGGCAGATATCGAAGAAACAGTGCAGCATGTTGTTGGTTTTTTTTTGTATCTAAAACAAACATCTATTAATGCCACTTTATAGATAATTTAATCTAGAATTCAGTCATATTTATTTTATCGCAATAGGTCAACTGGTTTGGCAGATATCGAAGAAATAGTGCAGCATGTTGTTGGTTTTTTTTTGTATCTAAAACAAAAATCTATTAATGCCACTTTATAGATAATTTAATCTAGAATTCAGTCATTTTTATTTTATCGCTGTAGGTCAACTGGTTTGGCAGATATCGAAGAAATAGTGCAGCATGTTGTTGGTTTTTTTTTGTATCTAAAACAAAAGTCTATTAATGCCACTTTATAGATAATTTAATCTAGAATTCAGTCATATTTATTTTATCGCTGTAGGTCAACTGGTTTGGCAGATATCGAAGAAACAGTGCAGCATGTTGTTGGTTTTTTTTTTGTATCTAAAACAAAAATCTATTAATGCCACTTTATAGATAATTTAATCTAGAATTCAGTCATATTTATTTTATCGCTGTAGGTCAACTGGTTTGGCAGATATCGAAGAAATAGTGCAGCATGTTGTTGGTTTTTTTTTGTATCTAAAACAAAAATCTATTTATGCCACTTTATAGATAATTTAATCTAGAATTCAGTCATATTTATTTGATCGCTGTAGGTCAACTGGTTTGGCAGATATCGAAGTAATAGTGCAGCATGTTGTTGTTTTTTTTTTGTATCTAAAACAAAAATCTATTAATGCCACTTTATAGATAATTTAATCTAGAATTCAGTCATATTTATTTTATCGCTGTAGGTCAACTGGTTTGGCAGATATCGAACAAATAGTGCAGCATGTTGTTGGTTTTTTTTGTATCTAAAACGAAAATCTATTAATGCCACTTTATAGATAATTTAATCTAGAATTCAGTCATATTTATTTTATCGCTGTAGGTCAACTGGTTTGGCAGATATCGAAGAAATAGTGCAGCATGTTGTTGGTTTTTTTTTGTATCTAAAACAAAAATCTATTAATGCCACTTTATAGATAATTTAATCTAGAATTCAGTCATATTTATTTTATCGCTGTAGGTCAATTGGTTTGGCAGATATCGAAGAAATAGCGCAGCATGTTGTTGGTTTTTTTTGTATCTAAAACAAAAATCTATTAATGCCACTTTATAGATAATTTAATCTAGAATTCAGCCATATTTATTTTATCGCTGTAGGTCAACTGGTTTGGCAGATATCGAAGAAATAGTACAGCATGTTGTTGGTTTTTTTTTTGTATCTAAAACAAAAATCTATTAATGCCACTTTATAGATAATTTAATCTAGAATTCAGTCATATTTATTTTATCGCTGTAGGTCAACTGGTTTGGCAGATATCGAACAAATAGTGCAGCATGTTGTTGGTTTTTTTTTGTATCTAAAACAAAAATCTATTAATGCCACTTTATAGATAATTTAATCTAGAATTCAGTCATATTTATTTTATCGCTGTAGGTCAACTGGTTTGGCAGATATCGAAGAAATAGTGCAGCATGTTGTTGGTTTTTTTTTGTATCTAAAACAAAAATCTATTAATGCCACTTTATAGATAATTTAATCTAGAATTCAGTCATATTTATTTTATCGCTGTAGGTCAACTGGTTTGGCAGATATCGAAGAAATAGTGCAGCATGTTGTTGGTTTTTTTTTTGTATCTAAAACAAAAATCTATTAATGCCACTTTATAGATAATTTAATCTAGAATTCAGTCATATTTATTTTATCGCTGTAGGTCAACTGGTTTGGCAGATATCGAAGAAATAGTGCAGCATGTTGTTGGTTTTTTTTTGTATCTAAAACATAAGTCTATTAATGCCACTTTATAGATAATTTAATCTAGAATTCAGTCATATTTATTTTATCGCTGTAGGTCAACTGGTTTGGCAGATATCGAAGAAATAGTGCAGCATGTTGTTGGTTTTTTTTGTATCTAAAACAAAAATCTATTAATGCCACTTTATAGATAATTTAATCTAGAATTCAGTCATATTTATTTTATCGCTGTAGGTCAACTGGTTTGGCAGATATCGAAGAAATAGTGCAGCATGTTGTTGGTTTTTTTTTGTATCTAAAACAAAAATCTATTAATGCCACTTTATAGATAATTTAATCTAGAATTCAGTCATATTTAATTGATCGCTGTAGGTCAACTGGTTTGGCAGATATCGAAGAAATAGTGCAGCATGTTGTTGGTTTTTTTTTGTATCTAAAACAAACATCTATTAATGCCACTTTATAGATAATTTAATCTAGAATTCAGTCATATTTATTTTATCGCTGTAGGTCAACTGGTTTGGCAGATATCGAAGAAATAGTGCAGCATGTTGTTGGTTTTTTTTTGTATCTAAAACAAAAATCTAGTAATGCCACTTTATAGATAATTTAATCTAGAATTCAGTCATTTTTATTTTATCGCTGTAGGTCAACTGGTTTGGCAGATATCGAAGAAATAGTGCAGCATGTTGTTGGTTTTTTTTTGTATCTAAAACAAAAGTCTATTAATGCCACTTTATAGATAATTTAATCTAGAATTCAGTCATATTTATTTTATCGCTGTAGGTCAACTGGTTTGGCAGATATCGAAGAAACAGTGCAGCATGTTGTTGGTTTTTTTTTTGTGTCTAAAACAAAAATCTATTAATGCCACTTTATAGATAATTTAATCTAGAATTCAGTCATATTTATTTTATCGCTGTAGGTCAACTGGTTTGGCAGATATCGAAGAAATAGTGCAGCATGTTGTTGGTTTTTTTTTGTATCTAAAACAAAAATCTATTTATGCCACTTTATAGATAATTTTATCTAGAATTCAGTCATATTTATTTGATCGCTGTAGGTCAACTGGTTTGGCAGATATCGAAGTAATAGTGCAGCATGTTGTTGGTTTTTTTGTATCTAAAACGAAAATCTATTAATGCCACTTTATAGATAATTTAATCTAGAATTCAGTCATATTTATTTTATCGCTGTAGGTCAACTGGTTTGGTAGATATCGAAGAAATAGTGCAGCATGTTGTTGGTTTTTTTTTTTGTATCTAAAACAAAAGTCTATTAATGCCACTTTATAGATAATTTAATCTAGAATTCAGTCATATTTATTTTATCGCTGTAGGTCAACTGGTTTGGCAGATATCGAAGAAATAGTGCAGCATGTTGTTGGTTTTTTTTGTATCTAAAACAAAAATCTATTTATGCCACTTTATAGATAATTTTATCTATAATTCAGCCATATTTATTTTATCGCTGTAGGTCAACTGGTTTGGCAGATATCGAAGAAATAGTGCAGCATGTTGTTGGTTTTTTTTTGTATCTAAAACAAAAATCTATTAATGCCATTTTATAGATAATTTAATCTAGAATTCAGTCATATTTATTTTATCGCTGTAGGTCAACTGGTTTGGCAGATATCGAACAAATAGTGCAGCATGTTGTTGGTTTTTTTGTATCTAAAACGAAAATCTATTAATGCCACTTTATAGATAATTTAATCTAGAATTCAGTCATATTTATTTTATCGCTGTAGGTCAACTGGTTTGGCAGATATCGAAGAAATAGTGCAGCATGTTGTTGGTTTTTTTTTGTATCTAAAACAAAAATCTATTAATGCCACTTTATAGATAATTTAATCTAGAATTCAGTCATATTTATTTTATCGCTGTAGGTCAACTGGTTTGGCAGATATCGAAGAAATAGTGCAGCATGTTGTTGGTTTTTTTTGTATCTAAAACAAAAATCTATTAATGCCACTTTATAGATAATTTAATCTAGAATTCAGTCATTTTTATTTTATCGCTGTAGGTCAACTGGTTTGGCAGATATCGAAGAAATAGTGCAGCATGTTGTTGGTTTGTTTTTGTATCTAAAACAAAAATCTATTAATGCCACTTTATAGATAATTTAATCTAGAATTTAGTCATATTTAATTGATCGCTGTAGGTCAACTGGTTTGGCAGATATAGAAGAAATAGTGCAGCATGTTGTTGGTTTTTTTTTGTATCTAAAACAAAAATCTATTAATGCCACTTTATAGATAATTTAATCTAGATCTCAGTCATATTTATTTTATCGCTGTAGGTCAACTGGTTTGGCAGATATCGAAGAAATAGTGCAGCATGTTGTTGGTTTTTTTTTGTATCTAAAACAAAAATCTATTAATGCCACTTTATAGATAATTTAATCTAGAATTCAGTCATATTTATTTTATCGCTGTAGGTCAATTGGTTTGGCAGATATCGAAGAAATAGCGCAGCATGTTGTTGGTTTTTTTTTTTGTATCTAAAACAAAAATCTATTAATGCCACTTTATAGATAATTTAATCTAGAATTCAGCCATATTTATTTTATCGCTGTAGTCAACTGGTTTGGCAGATATCGAAGAAATAGTACAGCATGTTGTTGGTTTTTTTTTGTATCTAAAACAAAAATCTATTAATGCCACTTTATAGATAATTTAATTTAGAATTCAGTCATATTTATTTTATCGCTGTAGGTTACCTGGTTTGGCAGATATCGAAGAAATAGTGCAGCATGTTGTTGGTTTTTTTTTGTATCTAAAACAAAAATCTATTAATGCCACTTTATAGATAATTTAATCTAGAATTCAGTCATATTTATTTTATCGCTGTATGTCAACTGGTTTGGCAGATATCGAAGAAATAGCGCAGCATGTTGTTGGTTTTTTTTTTGTATCTAAAACAAAAATCTATTAACGCCACTTTATAGATAATTTAATCTATAATTCAGCCATATTTATTTTATCGCTGTAGGTCAACTGGTTTGGCAGATATCGAAGAAATAGTACAGCATGTTGTTTGTTTTTTTTGTATCTAAAACAAAAATCTATTAATGCCACTTTATAGATAATTTAATCTAGAATTCAGTCATATTTATTTGATCGCTGTAGGTCAACTGGTTTGGCAGATATCGAAGAAATAGTGCAGCATGTTGTTGGTTTTTTTTTGTATCTAAAACAAAAATCTATTAATGCCACTTTATAGATAATTTAATCTAGAATTCAGTCATATTTATTTTATCGCTGTAGGTCAACTGGTTTGGCAGATATCGAAGAAATAGCGCAGCATGTTGTTAGTTTTTTTTTGTATCTAAAACAAAAATCTATTAATGCCACTTTATAGATAATTTAATCTATAATTCAGCCATATTTATTTTATCGCTGTAGGTCAACTGGTTTGGCAGATATCGAAGAAATAGTACAGCATGTTGTTGGTTTTTTTTTTGTATCTAAAACAAAAATCTATTAATGCCACTTTATAGATAATTTAATCTAGAATTCAGTCATATTTATTTTATCGCTGTAGGTCAACTGGTTTGGCAGATATCGAAGAAATAGTGCAGCATGTTGTTGTTTTTTTTTTGTATCTAAAACAAAAATCTATTAATGCCACTTTATAGATAATTTAATCTAGAATTCAGTCATATTTATTTTATCGCTGTAGGTCAACTGGTTTGGCAGATATCGAACAAATAGTGCAGCATGTTGTTGGTTTTTTTTTGTATCTAAAACAAAAATCTATTAATGCCACTTTATAGATAATTTAATCTAGAATTCAGTCATATTTATTTTATCGCTGTAGGTCAACTGGTTTGGCAGATATCGAAGAAATAGTGCAGCATGTTGTTGGTTTTTTTTTGTATCTAAAACAAAAATCTATTAATGCCACTTTATAGATAATTTAATCTAGAATTCAGTCATATTTATTTTATCGCTGTAGGTCAACTGGTTTGGCAGATATCGAAGAAATAGTGCAGCATGTTGTTGGTTTTTTTTTGTATCTAAAACAAAAATCTATTAATGCCACTTTATAGATAATTTAATCTAGAATACAGTCATATTTATTTTATCGCTGTAGGTCAACTGGTTTGGCAGATATCGAAGAAATAGTGCAGCATGTTGTTGGTTTTTTTTTTGTATCTAAAACAAAAATCGATTAATGCCACTTTATAGATAATTTAATCTAGAATTCAGTCATATTTATTTTATCGCTGTAGATCAACTGGTTTGGCAAATATCGAAGAAATAGTGCAGCATGTTGTTGGTTTTTTTTTGTATCTAAAACAAAAATCTATTAATGCCACTTTATAGATAATTTAATCTAGAATACAGTCATATTTATTTTATCGCTGTAGGTCAACTGGTTTGGCAGATATCGAAGAAATAGTGCAGCATGTTGTTGGTTTTTTTTTTTGTATCTAAAACAAAAATCGATTAATGCCACTTTATAGATAATTTAATCTAGAATTCAGTCATATTTATTTTATCGCTGTAGATCAACTGCTTTGGCAGATATCGAAGAAATAGTGCAGCATGTTGTTGGTTTTTTTTTTGTATCTAAAACAAAAATATATTAATGCCACTTTATAGATAATTTAATCTAGAATTCAGTCATATTTATTTTATCGCTGTAGGTCAACTGGTTTGGCAGATATCGAAGAAATAGTGCAGCATGTTGTTGGTTTTTTTTTGTATCTAAAACAAAAATCTATTAATGCCACTTTATAGATAATTTAATCTAGAATTCAGTCATATTTATTTTATCGCTGTAGGTCAACTGGTTTGGTAGATATCGAAGAAATAGTGCAGCATGTTGTTGGTTTTTTTTGGATCTAAAACAAAAATCTATTAATGCCACTTTATAGATAATTTAATCTAGAATTCAGTCATATTTATTTTATCGCTGTAGGTCAACTGGTTTGGCAGATATCGAAGAAATAGTGCAGCATGTTGTTGGTTTTTTTTTTTGTATCTAAAACAAAAATCGATTAATGCCACTTTATAGATAATTTAATCTAGAATTCAGTCATATTTATTTTATCGCTGTAGATCAACTGCTTTGGCAGATATCGAAGAAATAGTGCAGCATGTTGTTGGTTTTTTTTTTTGTATCTAAAACAAAAATCTATTAATGCCACTTTATAGATAATTTAATCTAGAATTCAGTCATATTTATTTTATCGCTGTAGGTCAACTGGTTTGGCAGATATCGAAGAAATAGTGCAGCATGTTGTTGGTTTTTTTTTGTATCTAAAACAAAAATCTATTAATGCCACTTTATAGATAATTTAATCTAGAATTCAGTCATATTTATTTTATCGCTGTAGGTCAACTGGTTTGGTAGATATCGAAGAAATAGTGCAGCATGTTGTTGTTTTTTTTTGGATCTAAAACAAAAATCTATTAATGCCACTTTATAGATAATTTAATCTAGAATTCAGTCATATTTATTTTATCGCTGTAGGTCAACTGGTTTGGCAGATATCGAAGAAATAGTGCAGCATGTTGTTGGTTTTTTTTGTATCTAAAACAAAAATCTATTAATGCCACTTTATAGATAATTTAATCTAGAATTCAGTCATATTTATTTTATCGCTGTAGGTCAACTGGTTTGGCAGATATCGAAGAAATAGTGCAGCATGTTGTTGGTTTTTTTTTGTATCTAAAACAAAAATCTATTAATGCCACTTTATAGATAATTTAATCTAGAATTCAGTCATATTTATTTTATCGCTGTAGGTCAACTGGTTTGGTAGATATCGAAGAAATAGTGCAGCATGTTGTTGGTTTTTTTTTGTATCTAAAACAAAAATCTATTAATGCCACTTTATAGATAATTTAATCTAGAATTCAGTCATATTTATTTTATCGCTGTAGGTCAACTGGTTTGGCAGATATCGAAGAAATAGTGCAGCATGTTGTTGGTTTTTTTTTGTATCTAAAACAAAAATCTATTAATGCCACTTTATAGATAATTTAATCTAGAATTCAGTCATACTTATTTTATCGCTGTAGGTCAACTGGTTTGGTAGATATCGATGAAATAGTGCAGCATGTTGTTGGTTTTTTTTGGATCTAAAACAAAAATCTATTAATGCCACTTTATAGATAATTTAATCCAGAATTCAGTCATATTTATTTTATCGCTGTAGGTCATCTGGTTTGGCAGATATCGAAGAAATAGTGCAGCATGTTGTTGGTTTTTTTTTGTATCTAAAACAAAAATCTATTAATGCCACTTTATAGATAATTTAATCTAGAATTCAGTCATATTTATTTGATCGCTGTAGGTCAACTGGTTTGGCAGATATCGAAGTAATAGTGCAGCATGTTGTTGGTTTTTTTTTGTATCTAAAACAAAAATCTAGTAATGCCACTTTATAGATAATTTAATCTAGAATTCAGTCATATTTATTTTATCGCTGTAGGTCAACTGGTTTGGCAGATATCGAAGAAATAGCGCAGCATGTTGTTGGTTTTTTTTTGTATCTAAAACAAAAATCTATTAATGCCACTTTATAGATAATTTAATCTATAATTCAGCCATATTTATTTTATCGCTGTAGGTCAACTGGTTTGGCAGATATCGAAGAAATAGTACAGCATGTTGTTGGTTTTTTTCTGTATCTAAAACAAAAATCTATTAATGCCACTTTATAGATAATTTAATCTAGAATTCAGTCATATTTATTTGATCGCTGTAGGTCAACTGGTTTGGCAGATATCGAAGAAATAGTGCAGAATGTTGTTGGTTTTTTTTTGTTTCTAAAATAAAAATCTATTAATGCCACTTTATAGATAATTTAATCTAGAATTCAGTCATATTTATTTTATCGCTGTAGGTCAACTGTTTTGGCAGATATCGAACAAATAGTGCAGCATGTTGTTGGTTTTTTTTTGTATCTAAAACAAAAATCTATTAATGCCACTTTATAGGTAATTTAATCTAGAATTCAGTCATATTTATTTTATCGCTGTAGGTCAACTGGTTTGGCAGATATCGAAGAAATAGCGCAGCATGTTGTTGGTTTTTTTTGTGTATCTAAAACAGAAATCTATTAATGCCACTTTATAGATAATTTAATCTATAATTCAGCCATATTTATTTTATCGCTGTAGGTCAACTGGTTTGGCAGATATCGAAGAAATAGTACAGCATGTTGTTGGTTTTTTTTTGTATCTAAAACAAAAATCTATTAATGCCACTTTATAGATAATTTAATCTAGAATTCAGTCACATTTATTTGATCGCTGTAGGTCAACTGGTTTGGCAGATATCGAAGAAATAGTGCAGCATGTTGTTGGTTTTTTTTTTGTATCTAAAACAAAAATCTATTAATGCCACTTTATAGATAATTTAATCTAGAATTCAGTCATATTTATTTTATCGCTGTAGGTCAACTGGTTTGGCAGATATCGAAGAAATAGCGCAGCATGTTGTTGGTTTTTTTCTGTATCTAAAACAAAAATCTAGTAATGCCACTTTATAGATAATTTAATCTAGAATTCAGTCATATTTATTTGATCGCTGTAGGTCAACTGGTTTGGCAGATATCGAAGTAATAGTGCAGCATGTTGTTGGTTTTTTTTTGTATCTAAAACAAAAATCTAGTAATGCCACTTTATAGATAATTTAATCTAGAATTCAGTCATATTTATTTTATCGCTGTAGGTCAACTGGTTTGGCAGATATCGAACAAATAGTGCAGCATGTTGTTGGTTTTTTTTTGTATCTAAAACGAAAATCTATTAATGCCACTTTATATATAATTTAATCTAGAATTCAGTCATATTTATTTTATCGCTGTAGGTTAACTGGTTTGGCAGATATCGAAGAAATAGTGCAGCATGTTGTTGGTTTTTTTTTGTATCTAAAACAAAAATCTAGTAATGCCACTTTATAGATAATTTAATCTAGAATTCAGTCATATTTATTTTATCGCTGTAGGTCAACTGGTTTGGCAGATATCGAAGAAATAGCGCAGCATGTTGTTGGTTTTTTTTTGTATCTAAAACAAAAATCTATTAATGCCACTTTATAGATAATTTAATCTATAATTCAGCCATATTTATTTTATCGCTGTAGGTCAACTGGTTTGGCAGATATCGAAGAAATAGTACAGCATGTTGTTGGTTTTTTTCTGTATCTAAAACAAAAATCTATTAATGCCACTTTATAGATAATTTAATCTAGAATTCAGTCATATTTATTTGATCGCTGTAGGTCAACTGGTTTGGCAGATATCGAAGAAATAGTGCAGAATGTTGTTGGTTTTTTTTTGTTTCTAAAATAAAAATCTATTAATGCCACTTTATAGATAATTTAATCTATAATTCAGCCATATTTATTTTATCGCTGTAGGTCAACTGGTTTGGCAGATATCGAAGAAATAGTACAGCATGTTGTTGGTTTTTTTTTGTATCTAAAACAAAAATCTATTAATGCCACTTTATAGATAATTTAATCTAGAATTCAGTCACATTTATTTGATCGCTGTAGGTCAACTGGTTTGGCAGATATCGAAGAAATAGTGCAGCATGTTGTTGGTTTTTTTTTTGTATCTAAAACAAAAATCTATTAATGCCACTTTATAGATAATTTAATCTAGAATTCAGTCATATTTATTTTATCGCTGTAGGTCAACTGGTTTGGCAGATATCGAAGAAATAGCGCAGCATGTTGTTGGTTTTTTTCTGTATCTAAAACAAAAATCTAGTAATGCCACTTTATAGATAATTTAATCTAGAATTCAGTCATATTTATTTGATCGCTGTAGGTCAACTGGTTTGGCAGATATCGAAGTAATAGTGCAGCATGTTGTTGGTTTTTTTTTGTATCTAAAACAAAAATCTAGTAATGCCACTTTATAGATAATTTAATCTAGAATTCAGTCATATTTATTTTATCGCTGTAGGTCAACTGGTTTGGCAGATATCGAACAAATAGTGCAGCATGTTGTTGGTTTTTTTTTGTATCTAAAACGAAAATCTATTAATGCCACTTTATATATAATTTAATCTAGAATTCAGTCATATTTATTTTATCGCTGTAGGTTAACTGGTTTGGCAGATATCGAAGAAATAGTGCAGCATGTTGTTGGTTTTTTTTTGTATCTAAAACAAAAATCTATTAATGCCACTTTATAGATAATTTAATCTATAATTCAGTCATATTTATTTTATCGCTGTAGGTCAACTGGTTTGGCAGATATCGAAGAAATAGCGCAGCATGTTGTTGTTTTTTTTTTTGTATCTAAAACAAAAATCTATTAATGCCACTTTATAGATAATTTAATCTATAATTCAGCCATATTTATTTTATCGCTGTAGGTCAACTGCTTTGGCAGATATCGAAGAAATAGTACAGCATGTTGTTGGTTTTTTTTGTATCTAAAACAAAAATCTATTAATGCCACTTTATAGATAATTTAATCTAGAATTCAGTCATATTTATTTTATCGCTGTAGGTCAACTGGTTTGGCAGATATCGAAGAAATAGTGCAGCATGTTGTTGGTTTTTTTTTGTATCTAAAACAAAAATCTATTAATGCCACTTTATAGATAATTTAATCTAGAATTCAGTCATATTTATTTTATCGCTGTAGGTCAACTGGTTTGGTAGATATCGAAGAAATAGTGCAGCATGTTGTTGGTTTTTTTTTTGTATCTAAAACAAAAATCTATTAATGCCACTTTATAGATAATTTAATCTAGAATTCAGTCATATTTATTTTATCGCTGTAGGTCAACTGGTTTGGCAGATATCGAAAAAATAGTACAGCATGTTGTTGGTTTTTTTTTGTATCTAAAACAAAAATCTATTAATGCCACTTTATAGATAATTTAATCTAGAATTCAGTCATATTTATTTGATCGCTGTAGGTCAACTGGTTTGGCAGATATCGAAGAAATAGTGCAGCATGTTGTTGGTTTTTTTTTGTATCTAAAACAAAAATCTATTAATGCCACTTTATAGATAATTTAATCTAGAATTCAGTCATATTTATTTTATCGCTGTAGGTCAACTGGTTTGGCAGATATCGAAGAAATAGCGCAGCATGTTGTTGGTTTTTTTTTTGTATCTAAAACAAAAATCTATTAATGCCACTTTATAGATAATTTAATCTATAATTCAGCCATATTTATTTTATCGCTGTAGGTCAACTGGTTTGGCAGATATCGAAGAAATAGTACAGCATGTTGTTGGTTTTTTTCTGTATCTAAAACAAAAATCTATTAATGCCACTTTATAGATAATTTAATCTAGAATTCAGTCATATTTATTTGATCGCTGTAGGTCAACTGGTTTGGCAGATATCGAAGAAATAGTGCAGCATGTTGTTGGTTTTTTTTTGTTTCTAAAACAAAAATCTATTAATGCCACTTTATAGATAATTTAATCTAGAATTCAGTCATATTTATTTTATCGCTGTAGGTCAACTGGTTTGGCAGATATCGAAGAAATAGTGCAGCATGTTGTTGGTTTTTTTTTGTATCTAAAACAAAAATCTATTAATGCCACTTTATAGGTAATTTAATCTAGAATTCAGTCATATTTATTTTATCGCTGTAGGTCAACTGGTTTGGCAGATATCGAAGAAATAGCGCAGCATGTTGTTGGTTTTTTTTTGTGTATCTAAAACAGAAATCTATTAATGCCACTTTATAGATAATTTAATCTATAATTCAGCCATATTTATTTTATCGCTGTAGGTCAACTGGTTTGGCAGATATCGAAGAAATAGTACAGCATGTTGTTGGTTTTTTTTTGTATCTAAAACAAAAATCTATTAATGCCACTTTATAGATAATTTAATCTAGAATTCAGTCACATTTATTTGATCGCTGTAGGTCAACTGGTTTGGCAGATATCGAAGAAATAGTGCAGCATGTTGTTGGTTTTTTTTTTGTATCTAAAACAAAAATCTATTAATGCCACTTTATAGATAATTTAATCTAGAATTCAGTCATATTTATTTTATCGCTGTAGGTCAACTGGTTTGGCAGATATCGAAGAAATAGCGCAGCATGTTGTTGGTTTTTTTTTGTATCTAAAACAAAAATCTATTAATGCCACTTTATAGATAATTTAATCTATAATTCAGCCATATTTATTTTATCGCTGTAGGTCAACTGGTTTGGCAGATATCGAAGAAATAGTACAGCATGTTGTTGGTTTTTTTTGTATCTAAAACAAAAATCTATTAATGCCACTTTATAGATAATTTAATCTAGAATTCAGTCACATTTATTTGATCGCTGTAGGTCAACTGGTTTGGCAGATATCGAAGAAATAGTGCAGCATGTTGTTGGTTTTTTTTGTATCTAAAACAAAAATCTATTAATGCCACTTTATAGATAATTTAATCTAGAATTCAGTCATATTTATTTTATCGCTGTAGGTCAACTGGTTTGGCAGATATCGAAGAAATAGCGCAGCATGTTGTTGGTTTTTTTTTTGTATCTAAAACAAAAATCTATTAATGCCACTTTATAGATAATTTAATCTATAATTCAGCCATACATATCGCTGTAGGTCAACTGGTTTGGCAGATATCGAAGAAATTAGTACAGCATGTTGTTGGTTTTTTTTTGTATCTAAAACAAAAATCTATTAATGCCACTTTATAGATAATTTAATCTAGAATTCAGTCATATTTATTTTATCGCTGTAGGTCAACTGGTTTGGCAGATATCGAAGAAATAGTGCAGCATGTTGTTGGTTTTTTTTTGTATCTAAAACAAAAATCTATTAATGCCACTTTATAGATAATTTAATCTAGAATTCAGTCATATTTATTTTATCGCTGTAGGCCAACTGGTTTGGCAGATATCGAAGAAATAGTGCAGCATGTTGTTGGTTTTTTTTTTTGTATCTAAAACAAAAATCTATTAATGCCACTTTATAGATAATTTAATCTATAATTCAGCCATATTTATTTTATCGCTGTAGGTCAACTGGTTTGGCAGATATCGAAGAAATAGTACAGCATGTTGTTGGTTTTTTTTTGTATCTAAAACAAAAATCTATTAATAACACTTTATAGATAATTTAATCTAGAATTCAGTCACATTTATTTGATCGCTGTAGGTCAACTGGTTTGGCAGATATCGAAGAAATAGTGCAGCATGTTGTTGGTTTTTTTTTGTATCTAAAACAAAAATCTATTAATGCCACTTTATAGATAATTTAATCTAGAATTCAGTCATATTTATTTTATCGCTGTAGGTCAACTGGTTTGGCAGATATCGAAGAAATAGCGCAGCATGTTGTTGGTTTTTTTTTGTATCTAAAACAAAAATCTATTAATGCCACTTTATAGATAATTTAATCTATAATTCAGCCATATTTATTTTATCGCTGTAGGTCAACTGGTTTGGCAGATATCGAAGAAATTAGTACATCATGTTGTTGGTTTTTTTTTGTATCTAAAACAAAAATCTATTAATGCCACTTTATAGATAATTTAATCTAGAATTCAGTCATATTTATTTTATCGCTGTAGGTCAACTGGTTTGGCAGATATCGAAGAAATAGTGCAGCATGTTGTTGGTTTTTTTTGTATCTAAAACAAAAATCTATTAATGCCACTTTATAGATAATTTAATCTAGAATTCAGTCATATTTATTTTATCGCTGTAGGTCAACTGGTTTGGCAGATATCGAAGAAATAGTGCAGCATGTTGTTGGTTTTTTTTTGTATCTAAAACAAAAATCTATTAATGCCACTTTATAGATAATTTAATCTAGAATTCAGTCATATTTATTTTATCGCTGTAGGTCAACTGGTTTGGCAGATATCGAAGAAATAGCGCAGCATGTTGTTGGTTTTTTTTTGTATCTAAAACAAAAATCTATTAATGCCACTTTATAGATAATTTAATCTAGAATTCAGCCATATTTATTTGATCGCTGTAGGTCAACTGGTTTGGCAGATATTGAAGAAATAGTGCAGCAAGTTGTTGGTTTTTTTCGTATCTAAAACAAAAATCTATTAATGCCACTTTATAGATAATTTAATCTATAATTCAGCCATATTTATTTTATCGCTGTAGGTCAACTGGTTTGGCAGATATCGAAGAAATAGTACAGCATGTTGTTGGTTTTTTTTTGTATCTAAAACAAAAATCTATTAATGCCACTTTATAGATAATTTAATCTAGAATTCAGTCATATTTATTTTATCGCTGTAGGTCAACTGGTTTGGCAGATATCGAAGAAATAGTGCAGCATGTTGTTGGTTTTTTTTGTATCTAAAACAAAAATCTATTAATGCCACTTTATAGATAATTTAATCTAGAATTCAGTCATATTTATTTTATCGCTGTAGGTCAATTGGTTTGGCAGATATCGAAGAAATAGTGCAGCATGTTGTTGGTTTTTTTTTTGTATCTAAAACAAAAATCTATTAATGCCACTTTATAGATAATTTAATCTAGAATTCAGCCATATTTATTTTATCGCTGTAGGTCAACTGGTTTGGCAGATATCGAAGAAATAGTACAGCATGTTGTTGGTTTTTTTTTGTATCTAAAACAAAAATCTATTAATGCCACTTTATAGATAATTTAATCTAGAATTCAGTCATATTTATTTTATCGCTGTAGGTCAACTGGTTTGGCAGATATCGAAGAAATAGTGCAGCATGTTGTTGGTTTTTTTTTGTATCTAAAACAAAAATCTATTAATGCCACTTTACAGATAATTTAATCTAGAATTCAGTCATATTTATTTTATCGCTGTAGGTCAACTGGTTTGGCAGATATCGAAGAAATAGTGCAGCATGTTGTTGGTTTTTTTTGTATCTAAAACAAAAATCTATTAATGCCACTTTATAGATAATTTAATCTAGAATTCAGTCATATTTATTTTATCGCTGTAGGTCAATTGGTTTGGCAGATATTGAAGAAATAGCGCAGCATGTTGTTGGTTTTTTTTTTGTATCTAAAACAAAAATCTATTAATGCCACTTTATAGATAATTTAATCTAGAATTCAGCCATATTTATTTTATCGCTGTAGGTCAACTGGTTTGGCAGATATCGAAGAAATAGTACAGCATGTTGTTGGTTTTTTTTTGTATCTAAAACAAAAATCTATTAATGCCACTTTATAGATAATTTAATCTAGAATTCAGTCATATTTATTTTATCGCTGTAGGTCAACTGGTTTGGCAGATATCGAAGAAATAGTACAGCATGTTGTTGGTTTTTTTTTTTGTATCTAAAACAAAAATCTATTAATGCCACTTTATAGATAATTTAATCTAGAATTCAGTCATATTTATTTGATCGCTGTGGGTCAACTGGTTTGGCAGATATCGAAGAAATAGTGCAGCATGTTGTTGGTTTTTTTTTGTATCTAAAACAAAAATCTATTAATGCCACTTTATAGATAATTTAATCTAGAATTCAGTCATATTTATTTGATCGCTGTAGGTCAACTGGTTTGGCAGATATCGAAGAAATAGTGCAGCATGTTGTTGGTTTTTTTTGTATCTAAAACAAAAATCTATTAATGCCACTTTATAGATAATTTAATCTAGAATTCAGTCATATTTATTTTATCGCTGTAGGTCAACTGGTTTGGCAGATATCGAAGAAATAGTGCAGCATGTTGTTGGTTTTTTTTTGTATCTAAAACAAAAATCTATTAATGCCACTTTATAGATAATTTAATCTAGAATTCAGTCATATTTATTTTATCGCTGTAGGTCAATTAGTTTGGCAGATATCGAAGAAATAGTGCAGCATGTTGTTGGTTTTTTTTTTGTATCTAAAACAAAAATCTATTAATGCCACTTTATAGATAATTTAATCTAGAATTCAGTCATATTTATTTTATCGCTGTAGGTCAACTGGTTTGGCAGATATCGAAGAAATAGTGCAGCATGTTGTTGGTTTTTTTTGTATCTAAAACAAAAATCTATTAATGCCACTTTATAGATAATTTAATCTAGAATTCAGTCATATTTATTTTATCGCTGTAGGTCAACTGGTTTGGCAGATATCGAAGAAATAGTGCAGCATGTTGTTGGTTTTTTTTTGTATCTAAAACAAAAATCTATTAATGCCACTTTATAGATAATTTAATCTAGAATTCAGTCATATTTATTTTATCGCTGTAGGTCAACTGGTTTCGCAGATATCGAAGAAATAGTGCAGCATGTTGTTGGTTTTTTTTTGTATCTAAAACAAAAATCTATTAATGCCACTTTATAGATAATTTAATCTAGAATTCAGTCATATTTATTTTATCGCTGTAGGTCAATTGGTTTGGCAGATATCGAAGAAATAGTGCAGCATGTTGTTGGTTTTTTTTGTATCTAAAACAAAAATCTATTAATGCCACTTTATAGATAATTTAATCTAGAATTCAGTCATATTTATTTGATCGCTGTAGGTCAACTGGTTTGGCAGATATCGAAGAAATAGTGCAGCATGTTGTTGGTTTTTTTTGTATCTAAAACAAAAATCTATTAATGCCACTTTATAGATAATTTAATCTAGAATTCAGTCATATTTATTTTATCGCTGTAGGTCAACTGGTTTGGCAGATATCGAAGAAATAGTGCAGCATGTTGTTGGTTTTTTTTTGTATCTAAAACAAAAATCTATTAATGCCACTTTATAGATAATTTAATCTAGAATTCAGTCATATTTATTTTATCGCTGTAGTTCAACTGGTTTGGCAGATATCGAAGAAATAGTGCAGCATGTTGTTGGTTTTTTTTTGTATCTAAAACAAAAATCTATTAATGCCACTTTATAGATAATTTAATCTAGAATTCAGTCATATTTATTTTATCGCTGTAGTTCAACTGGTTTGGCAGATATCGAAGAAATAGTGCAGCATGTTGTTGTTTTTTTTTTGTATCTAAAACAAATATCTATTAATGCCACTTTATAGATAATTTAATCTAGAATTCAGTCATATTTATTTTATCGCTGTAGGTCAACTGGTTTGGCAGATATCGAAGAAATAGTGCAGCATGTTGTTGGTTTTTTTTTGTATCTAAAACAAAAATCTATTAATGCCACTTTATAGATAATTTAATCTAGAATTCAGTCATATTTATTTGATCGCTGTAGGTCAACTGGTTTGGCAGATATCGAAGAAATAGTGCAGCATGTTGTTGGTTTTTTTTTGTATCTAAAACAAAAATCTATAAATGCCACTTTATAGATAATTTAATCTAGAATTCAGTCATATTTATTTTATCGCTGTAGGTCAACTGGTTTGGCAGATATCGAAGAAATAGTGCAGCATGTTGTTGGTTTTTTTTTGTATCTAAAACAAAAATCTATTAATGCCACTTTATAGATAATTTAATCTAGAATTCAGTCATATTTATTTTATCGCTGTAGGTCAACTGGTTTGGCAGATATCGAAGAAATAGTGCAGCATGTTGTTGGTTTTTTTTTGTATCTAAAACAAAAATCTATTAATGCCACTTTATAGATAATTTAATCTAGAATTCAGTCATATTTATTTTATCGCTGTAGGTCAACTGGTTTGGCAGATATCGAAGAAATAGTGCAGCATGTTGTTGGTTTTTTTTTTGTATCTAAAACAAAAATCTATTAATGCCACTTTATAGATAATTTAATCTAGAATTCAGTCATATTTATTTTATCGCTGTAGGTCAATTGGTTTGGCAGATATCGAAGAAATAGCGCAGCATGTTGTTGGTTTTTTTTTTGTATCTAAAACAAAAATCTATTAATGCCACTTTATAGATAATTTAATCTAGAATTCAGCCATATTTATTTTATCGCTGTAGGTCAACTGGTTTGGCAGATATCGAAGAAATAGTACAGCATGTTGTTGGTTTTTTTTTGTATCTAAAACAAAAATCTATTAATGCCACTTTATAGATAATTTAATCTAGAATTCAGTCATATTTATTTTATCGCTGTAGGTCAACTGGTTTGGCAGATATCGAAGAAATAGTGCAGCATGTTGTTGGTTTTTTTTTGTATCTAAAACAAAAATCTATTAATGCCACTTTATAGATAATTTAATCTAGAATTCAGTCATATTTATTTTATCGCTGTAGGTCAACTGGTTTGGCAGATATCGAAGAAATAGTGCAGCATGTTGTTGGTTTTTTTTTGTATCTAAAACAAAAATCTATTAATGCCACTTTATAGATAATTTAATCTAGAATTCAGTCATATTTATTTTATCGCTGTAGGTCAACTGGTTTGGCAGATATCGAAGAAATAGTACAGCATGTTGTTGGTTTTTTTTGTATCTAAAACAAAAATCTATTAATGCCACTTTATAGATAATTTAATCTAGAATTCAGTCATATTTATTTATCGCTGTAGGTCAATTAGTTTGGCAGATATCGAAGAAATAGCGCAGCATGTTGTTGTTGTTTTTTTTGTATCTAAAACAAAAATCTATTAATGCCACTTTATAGATAATTTAATCTAGAATTCAGCCATATTTATTTTATCGCTGTAGGTCAACTGGTTTGGCAGATATCGAAGAAATAGTACAGCATGTTGTTGGTTTTTTTTGTATTTAAAACAAAAATCTATTAATGCCACTTTATAGATAATTTAATCTAGAATTCAGTCATATTTATTTTATCGCTGTAGGTCAACTGGTTTGGCAGATATCGAAGAAATAGTGCAGCATGTTGTTGGTTTTTTTTGTATCTAAACAAAAATCTATTAATGCCACTTTATAGATAATTTAATCTAGAAGTCAGTCATATTTATTTTATCGCTGTAGGTCAACTGGTTTGGCAGATATCGAAGAAATAGTGCAGCATGTTGTTGGTTTTTTTTGTATCTAAAACAAAAATCTATTAATGCCACTTTATAGATAATTTAATCTAGAATTCAGTCATATTTATTTTATCGCTGTAGGTCAATTGGTTTGGCAGATATCGAAGAAATAGCGCAGCATGTTGTTGGTTTTTTTTTTTTGTATCTAAAACAAAAATCTATTAATGCCACTTTATAGATAATTTAATCTAGAATTCAGCCATATTTATTTTATCGCTGTAGGTCAACTGGTTTGGCAGATATCGAAGAAATAGTACAGCATGTTGTTGGTTTTTTTTTGTATCTAAAACAAAAATCTATTAATGCCACTTTATAGATAATTTAATCTAGAATTCAGTCATATTTATTTTATCGCTGTAGGTCAACTGGTTTGGCAGATATCGAAGAAATAGTACTGCATGTTGTTGGTTTTTTTTGTATCTAAAACAAAAATCTATTAATGCCACTTTATAGATAATTTAATCTAGAATTCAGTCATATTTATTTGATCGCTGTGGGGTCAACTGGTTTGGCAGATATCGAAGAAATAGTGCAGCATGTTGTTGGTTTTTTTTTTGTATCTAAAACAAAATCTATTAATGCCACTTTATAGATAATTTAATCTAGAATTCAGTCGTATTTATTTTATCGCTGTAGGTCAACTGGTTTGGCAGATATCGAAGAAATAGTGCAGCATGTTGTTGGTTTTTTTTGTATCTAAAACAAAAATCTATTAATGCCACTTTATAGATAATTTAATCTAGAATTCAGTCATATTTATTTTATCGCTGTAGTTCAACTGGTTTGGCAGATATCGAAGAAATAGTGCAGCATGTTGTTGGTTTTTTTTTTGTATCTAAAACAAATATCTATTAATGCCACTTTATAGATAATTTAATCTAGAATTTAGTCATATTTATTTTATCGCTGTAGGTCAACTGGTTTGGCAGATATCGAAGAAATAGTACAGCATGTTGTTGTTTTTTTTTTTGTATCTAAAACAAAAATCTATTAATGCCACTTTATAGATAATTTAATCTAGAATTCAGTCATATTTATTTTATCGCTGTAGGTCAATTAGTTTGGCAGATATCGAAGAAATAGCGCAGCATGTTGTTGTTGTTTTTTTTGTATCTAAAACAAAAATCTATTAATGCCACTTTATAGATAATTTAATCTAGAATTCAGCCATATTTATTTTATCGCTGTAGGTCAACTGGTTTGGCAGATATCGAAGAAATAGTACAGCATGTTGTTGGTTTTTTTTTTGTATTTAAACAAAAATCTATTAATGCCACTTTATAGATAATTTAATCTAGAATTCAGTCATATTTATTTTATCGCTGTAGTTCAAACTGGTTTGGCAGATATCGAAGAAATAGTACAGCATGTTGTTGGTTTTTTTTTTGTATCTAAAACAAAAATCTATTAATGCCACTTTATAGATAATTTAATCTAGAATTCAGTCATATTTATTTGATCGCTGTAGGTCAACTGGTTTGGCAGATATCGAAGAAATAGTGCAGCATGTTGTTGGTTTTTTTTGTATCTAAAACAAAAATCTATTAATGCCACTTTATAGATAATTTAATCTAGAATTCAGTCATATTTTATTTTATCGCTGTAGGTCAACTGGTTTGGCAGATATCGAAGAAATAGTGCAGCATGTTTTTTTTTTGTATCTAAAACAAAAATCTATTAATGCCACTTTATAGATAATTTAATCTAGAATTCAGTCATATTTATTTTATCGCTGTAGGTCAACTGGTTTGGCAGATATCGAAGAATAGTACAGCATGTTGTTGGTTTTTTTTTGTATCTAAAACAAAAATCTATTAATGCCACTTTATAGATAATTTAATCTAGAATTCAGTCATATTTATTTTATCGCTGTAGGTCAACTGGTTTGGCAGATATCGAAGAAAAAGTGCAGCATGTTGTTGTTTTTTTTTGTATCTAAAACAAAAATCTATTAATGCCACTTATAGATAATTTAATCTAGAATTCAGTCATATTTATTTTGATCGCTGTAGGTCAACTGGTTTGGCAGATATCGAAGAAATAGTGCAGCATGTTGTTGGTTTTTTTTTGTATCTAAAACAAAAATCTATTAATGCCACTTTATAGATAATTTAATCTAGAATTCAGTCATATTTATTTTATCGCTGTAGGTCAACTGGTTTGGCAGATATCGAAGAAATAGTGCAGCATGTTGTTGGTTTTTTTTTGTATCTAAAACAAAAATCTATTAATGCCACTTTATAGATAATTTAATCTAGAATTCAGTCATATTTATTTATCGCTGTAGGTCAACTGGTTTGGCAGATATCGAAGAAATAGTACAGCATGTTGTTGGTTTTTTTTTGTATCTAAAACAAAAATCTATTAATGCCACTTTATAGATAATTTAATCTAGAATTCAGTCATATTTATTTTATCGCTGTAGGTCAACTGGTTTGGCAGATATCGAAGAAAAAGTGCAGCATGTTGTTGTTTTTTTTTTGTATCTAAAACAAAAATCTATTAATGCCACTTTATAGATAATTTAATCTAGAATTCAGTCATATTTATTTTATCGCTGTAGGTCAATTGGTTTGGCAGATATCGAAGAAATAGCGCAGCATGTTGTTGGTTTTTTTTTTGTATCTAAAACAAAAATCTATTAATGCCACTTTATAGATAATTTAATCTAGAATTCGGCCATATTTATTTTATCGCTGTAGGTCAACTGGTTTGGCAGATATCGAAGAAATAGTACAGCATGTTGTTGGTTTTTTTTTGTATCTAAAACAAAAATCTATTAATGCCACTTTATAGATAATTTAATCTAGAATTCAGTCATATTTATTTTATCGCTGTAGGTCAACTGGTTTGGCAGATATCGAAGAAATAGTGCAGCATGTTGTTGGTTTTTTTTTGTATCTAAAACAAAAATCTATTAATGCCACTTTATAGATAATTTAATCTAGAATTCAGTCATATTTATTTTATCGCTGTAGGTCAACTGGTTTGGCAGATATCGAAGAAATAGTGCACCATGTTGTTGGTTTTTTTTTGTATCTAAAACAAAAATCTATTAATGCCACTTTATAGATACTTTAATCTAGAATTCAGTCATATTTATTTTATCGCTGTAGGTCAACTGGTTTGGCAGATATCGAAGAAATAGTGCAGCATGTTGTTGGTTTTTTTTTGTATCTAAAACAAAAATATATTAATGCCACTTTATAGATAATTTAATCTAGAATTCAGTCATATTTATTTTATCGCTGTAGGTCAATTGGTTTGGCAGATATCGAAGAAATAGCGCAGCATGTTGTTGGTTTTTTTTTTTGTATCTAAAACAAAAATCTATTAATGCCACTTTATAGATAATTTAATCTAGAATTCAGTCATATTTATTTTATCGCTGTAGGTCAACTGGTTTGGCAGATATCGAAGAAATAGTGCAGCATGTTGTTGGTTTTTTTTTTTGTATCTAAAACAAAAATCTATTAATGCCACTTTATAGATAATTTAATCTAGAATTCAGTCATATTTATTTTATCGCTGTAGGTCAACTGGTTTGGCAGATATCGAAGAAATAGTGCAGCATGTTGTTGGTTTTTTTTGTATCTAAAACAAAAATCTATTAATGCCACTTTATAGATAATTTAATCTAGAATTCAGTCATATTTACTTTATCGCTGTAGGTCAACTGGTTTGGCAGATATCGAAGAAATAGTGCAGCATGTTGTTGATTTTTTTTTGTATCTAAAACAAAAATCTATTAATGCCACTTTATAGATAATTTAATCTAGAATTCAGTCATATTTATTTTATCGCTGTAGGTCAACTGGTTTGGCAGATATCGAAGAAATAGTGCAGCATGTTGTTGGTTTTTTTTTGTATCTAAAACAAAAATCTATTAATGCCACTTTATAGATAATTTAGTCTAGAATTCAGTCATATTTATTTTATCGCTGTAGGTCAACTGGTTTGGCAGATATCGAAGAAATAGTGCAGCATGTTGTTGGTTTTTTTTGTATCTAAAACAAAAATCTATTAATGCCACTTTATAGATAATTTAATCTAGAATTCAGTCATATTTACTTTATCGCTGTAGGTCAACTGGTTTGGCAGATATCGAAGAAATAGTGCAGCATGTTGTTGATTTTTTTTTGTATCTAAAACAAAAATCTATTAATGCCACTTTATAGATAATTTAATCTAGAATTCAGTCATATTTATTTTATCGCTGTAGGTCAACTGGTTTGGCAGATATCGAAGAAATAGTGCAGCATGTTGTTGGTTTTTTTTTGTATCTAAAACAAAAATCTATTAATGCCACTTTATAGATAATTTAATCTAGAATTCAGTCATATTTATTTTATCGCTGTAGGTCAACTGGTTTGGCAGATATCGAAGAAATAGTGCAGCATGTTGTTGGTTTTTTTTTGTATCTAAAACAAAAATCTATTAATGCCACTTTATAGATAATTTAGTCTAGAATTCAGTCATATTTATTTTATCGCTGTAGGTCAACTGGTTTGGCAGATATCGAAGAAATAGTGCAGCATGTTGTTGGTTTTTTTTTTTGTATCTAAAACAAAAATCTATTAATGCCACTTTATAGATAATTTAATCTAGAATTCAGTCATATTTATTTGATCGCTGTAGGTCAACTGGTTTGGCAGATATCGAAGAAATAGTGCAGCATGTTGTTGGTTTTTTTTTGTATCTAAAACAAAAATCTATTAATGCCACTTTATAGATAATTTAATCTAGAATTCAGTCATATTTATTTTATCGCTGTAGGTCAACTGGTTTGGCAGATATCGAAGAAATAGTGCAGCATGTTGTTGATTTTTTTTTGTATCTAAAACAAAAATCTATTAATGCCACTTTATAGATAATTTAATCTAGAATTCAGTCATATTTATTTTATCGCTGTAGGTCAACTGGTTTGGCAGATATCGAAGAAATAGTGCAGCATGTTGTTGGTTTTTTTTTGTATCTAAAACAAAAATCTATTAATGCCACTTTATAGATAATTTAATCTAGAATTCAGTCATATTTATTTTATCGCTGTAGGTCAACTGGTTTGGCAGATATCGAAGAAATAGTGCAGCATGTTGTTGGTTTTTTTTTGTATCTAAAACAAAAATCTATTAATGCCACTTTATAGATAATTTAATCTATAATTCAGCCATATTTATTTTATCGCTGTAGGTCAACTGGTTTGGCAGATATCGAAGAAATAGTACAGCATGTTGTTGGTTTTTTTTGTATCTAAAACAAAAATCTATTAATGCCACTTTATAGATAATTTAATCTAGAATTCAGTCATATTTATTTTATCGCTATAGGTCAACTGGTTTGGCAGATATCGAAGAAATAGTGCAGCATGTTGTTGGTCAACTGGTTTGGCAGATATCGAAGAAATAGTGCAGCATGTTGTTGGTTTTTTTTGTATCTAAAACAAAAATCTATTAATGCCACTTTATAGATAATTTAATCTAGAATTCAGTCATATTTATTTTATCGCTGTAGGTCAACTGGTTTGGCAGATATCGAAGAAATAGTGCAGCATGTTGTTGGTTTTTTTTTGTATCTAAAACAAAAATCTATTAATGCCACTTTATAGATAATTTAATCAAGAATTCAGTCATATTTACTTTATCGCTGTAGGTCAACTGGTTTGGCAGATATCGAAGAAATAGTGCAGCATGTTGTTGATTTTTTTTTGTATCTAAAACAAAAATCTATTAATGCCACTTTATAGATAATTTAATCTAGAATTCAGTCATATTTATTTTATCGCTGTAGGTCAACTGGTTTGGCAGATATCGAAGAAATAGTGCAGCATGTTGTTGGTTTTTTTTTGTATCTAAAACAAAAATCTATTAATGCCACTTTATAGATAATTTAATCTAGAATTCAGTCATATTTATTTTATCGCTGTAGGTCAACTGGTTTGGCAGATATCGAAGAAATAGTGCAGCATGTTGTTGGTTTTTTTTTGTATCTAAAACAAAAATCTATTAATGCCACTTTATAGATAATTTAATCTAGAATTCAGTCATATTTATTTTATCGCTGTAGGTCAACTGGTTTGGCAGATATCGAAGAAATAGTGCAGCATGTTGTTGGTTTTTTTTTTGTATCTAAAACAAAAATCTATTAATGCCACTTTATAGATAATTTAATCTAGAATTCAGTCATATTTATTTGATCGCTGTAGGTCAACTGGTTTGGCAGATATCGAAGAAATAGTGCAGCATGTTGTTGGTTTTTTTTTTGTATCTAAAACAAAAATCTATTAATGCCACTTTATAGATAATTTAATCTAGAATTCAGTCATATTTATTTGATCGCTGTAGGTCAACTGGTTTGGCAGATATCGAAGAAATAGTGCAGCATGTTGTTGGTTTTTTTTTGTATCTAAAACAAAAATCTATTAATGCCACTTTATACATAATTTAGTCTAGAATTCAGTCATATTTATTTTATCGCTGTAGGTCAACTGGTTTGGCAGATATCGAAGAAATAGTGCAGCATGTTGTTGGTTTTTTTTTGTATCTAAAACAAAAATCTATTAATGCCACTTTATAGATAATTTAATCTAGAATTCAGTCATATTTATTTGATCGCTGTAGGTCAACTGGTTTGGCAGATATCGAAGTAATAGTGCAGCATGTTGTTGGTTTTTTTTTGTATCTAAAACAAAAATCTATTAATGCCACTTTATAGATAATTTAATCTAGAATTCAGTCATATTTATTTTATCGCTGTAGGTCAACTGGTTTGGCAGATATCGAAGAAATAGCGCAGCATGTTGTTGGTTTTTTTTTTGTATCTAAAACAAAAATCTATTAATGCCACTTTATAGATAATTTAATCTATAATTCAGCCATATTTATTTTATCGCTGTAGGTCAACTGGTTTGGCAGATATCGAAGAAATAGTACAGCATGTTGTTGGTTTTTTTTTGTATCTAAAACAAAAATCTATTAATGCCACTTTATAGATAATTTAATCTAGAATTCAGTCATATTTATTTTATCGCTATAGGTCAACTGGTTTGGCAGATATCGAAGAAATAGTGCAGCATGTTGTTGGTCAACTGGTTTGGCAGATATCGAAGAAATAGTGCAGCATGTTGTTGGTTTTTTTTTGTATCTAAAACAAAAATCTATTAATGCCACTTTATAGATAATTTAATCTAGAATTCAGTCATATTTATTTGATCGCTGTAGGTCAACTGGTTTGGCAGATATCGAAGAAATAGTGCAGCATGTTGTTGGTTTTTTTTTTGTATCTAAAACAAAAATCTATTAATGCCACTTTATAGATAATTTAATCTAGAATTCAGTCATATTTATTTTATCGCTGTAGGTCAACTGGTTTGGCAGATATCGAAGAAATAGTGCAGCATGTTGTTGGTTTTTTTTTGTATCTAAAACAAAAATCTATTAATGCCACTTTATAGATAATTTAATCTAGAATTTAGTCATATTTATTTTATCGCTGTAGGTCAACTGGTTTGGCAGATATCGAAGAAATAGTGCAGCATGTTGTTAGTTTTTTTTTTGTATCTAAAACAAAAATCTATTAATGCCACTTTATAGATAATTTAATCTAGAATTCAGTCATATTTATTTTATCGCTGTAGGTCAACTGGTTTGGCAGATATCGAAGAAATAGTGCAGCATGTTGTTGGTTTTTTTTTTGTATCTAAAACAAAAATCTATTAATGCCACTTTATACATAATTTAGTCTAGAATTCAGTCATATTTATTTTATCGCTGTAGGTCAACTGGTTTGGCAGATATCGAAGAAATAGTGCAGCATGTTGTTGGTTTTTTTTTGTATCTAAAACAAAAATCTATTAATGCCACTTTATAGATAATTTAATCTAGAATTCAGTCATATTTATTTGATCGCTGTAGGTCAACTGGTTTGGCAGATATCGAAGTAATAGTGCAGCATGTTGTTGGTTTTTTTGTGTATCTAAAACAAAAATCTATTAATGCCACTTTATAGATAATTTAATCTAGAATTCAGTCATATTTATTTTATCGCTGTAGGTCAACTGGTTTGGCAGATATCGAAGAAATAGCGCAGCATGTTGTTGGTTTTTTTTTGTATCTAAAACAAAAATCTATTAATGCCACTTTATAGATAATTTAATCTAGAATTCAGTCATATTTATTTTATCGCTGTAGGTCAACTGGTTTGGCAGATATCGAAGAAATAGTGCAGCATGTTGTTGTTTTTTTTTTGTATCTAAAACAAAAATCTATTAATGCCACTTTATAGATAATTTAATCTAGAATTCAGTCATATTTATTTTATCGCTGTAGGTCAACTGGTTTGGCAGATATCGAAGAAATAGTGCAGCATGTTGTTGGTTTTTTTTTGTATCTAAAACAAAAATCTATTAATGCCACTTTATAGATAATTTAATCTATAATTCAGCCATATTTATTTTATCGCTGTAGGTCAACTGGTTTGGCAGATATCGAAGAAATAGTACAGCATGTTGTTGGTTTTTTTTTTGTATCTAAAACAAAAATCTATTAATGCCACTTTATAGATAATTTAATCTAGAATTCAGTCATATTTATTTTATCGCTATAGGTCAACTGGTTTGGCAGATATCGAAGAAATAGTGCAGCATGTTGTTGGTTTTTTTTTGTATCTAAAACAAAAATCTATTAATGCCACTTTATAGATAATTTAATCTAGAATTCAGTCATATTTACTTTATCGCTGTAGGTCAACTAGTTTGGCAGATATCGAAGAAATAGTGCAGCATGTTGTTGATTTTTTTTTGTATCTAAAACAAAAATCTATTAATGCCACTTTATAGATAATTTAATCTAGAATTCAGTCATATTTATTTTATCGCTGTAGGTCAACTGGTTTGGCAGATATCGAAGAAATAGTGCAGCATGTTGTTGGTTTTTTTTTGTATCTAAAACAAAAATCTATTAATGCCACTTTATAGATAATTTAATCTAGAATTCAGTCATATTTATTTTATCGCTGTAGGTCAACTGGTTTGGCAGATATCGAAGAAATAGTGCAGCATGTTGTTGGTTTTTTTTTGTATCTAAAACAAAAATCTATTAATGCCACTTTATAGATAATTTAATCTAGAATTCAGTCATATTTATTTTATCGCTGTAGGTCAACTGGTTTGGCAGATATCGAAGAAATAGTGCAGCATGTTGTTGGTTTTTTTTTGTATCTAAAACAAAAATCTATTAATGCCACTTTATAGATAATTTAATCTAGAATTCAGTCATATTTATTTTATCGCTGTAGGTCAACTGGTTTGGCAGATATCGAAGAAATAGTGCAGCATGTTGTTGGTTTTTTTTTGTATCTAAAACAAAAATCTATTAATGCCACTTTATAGATAATTTAATCTAGAATTCAGTCATATTTATTTTATCGCTGTAGGTCAACTGGTTTGGCAGATATCGAAGAAATAGTGCAGCACGTTGTTGGTTTTTTTTTGTATCTAAAACAAAAATCTATTAATGCCACTTTATAGATAATTTAATTTAGAATTCAGTCATATTTATTTTATCGCTGTAGGTCAACTGGTTTGGCAGATATCGAAGAAATAGTGCAGCATGTTGTTGGTTTTTTTTTTGTATCTAAAACAAAAATCTATTAATGCCACTTTATATATAATTTAGTCTAGAATTCAGTCATATTTATTTTATCGCTGTAGGTCAACTGGTTTGGCAGATATCGAAGAAATAGTGCAGCATGTTGTTGGTTTTTTTTTTATCTAAAACAAAAATCTATTAATGCCACTTTATAGATAATTTAATCTAGAATTCAGTCATATTTATTTGATCGCTGTAGGTCAACTGGTTTGGCAGATATCGAAGTAATAGTGCAGCATGTTGTTGGTTTTTTTTTGTATCTAAAACAAAAATCTATTAATGCCACTTTATAGATAATTTAATCTAGAATTCAGTCATATTTATTTTATCGCTGTAGGTCAACTGGTTTGGCAGATATCGAAGAAATAGCGCATCATGTTGTTGGTTTTTTTTGTATCTAAAACAAAAATCTATTAATGCCACTTTATAGATAATTTAATCTAGAATTCAGTCATATTTATTTTATCGCTGTAGGTCAACTGGTTTGGCAGATATCGAAGAAATAGTGCAGCATGTTGTTGGTTTTTTTTTTGTATCTAAAACAAAAATCTATTAATGCCACTTTATAGATAATTTAATCTAGAATTCAGTCATATTTATTTTATCGCTGTAGGTCAACTGGTTTGGCAGATATCGAAGAAATAGTACAGCATGTTGTTGTTTTTTTTTGTATCTAAAACAAAAATCTATTAATGGCACTTTATAGATAATTTAATCTAGAATTCAGTCATATTTACTTTATCGCTGTAGGTCAACTGGTTTGGCAGATATCGAAGAAATAGTGCAGCACGTTGTTGGTTTTTTTTTGTATCTAAAACAAAAATCTATTAATGCCACTTTATAGATAATTTAATTTAGAATTCAGTCATATTTATTTTATCGCTGTAGGTCAACTGGTTTGGCAGATATCGAAGAAATAGTGCAGCATGTTGTTGGTTTTTTTTTTGTATCTAAAACAAAAATCTATTAATGCCACTTTATAGATAATTTAGTCTAGAATTCAGTCATATTTATTTTATCGCTGTAGGTCAACTGGTTTGGCAGATATCGAAGAAATAGTGCAGCATGTTGTTGGTTTTTTTTTTATCTAAAACAAAAATCTATTAATGCCACTTTATAGATAATTTAATCTAGAATTCAGTCATATTTATTTGATCGCTGTAGGTCAACTGGTTTGGCAGATATCGAAGTAATAGTGCAGCATGTTGTTGGTTTTTTTTTGTATCTAAAACAAAAATCTATTAATGCCACTTTATAGATAATTTAATCTAGAATTCAGTCATATTTATTTTATCGCTGTAGGTCAACTGGTTTGGCAGATATCGAAGAAATAGCGCATCATGTTGTTGGTTTTTTTTTGTATCTAAAACAAAAATCTATTAATGCCACTTTATAGATAATTTAATCTAGAATTCAGTCATATTTATTTTATCGCTGTAGGTCAACTGGTTTGGCAGATATCGAAGAAATAGTGCAGCATGTTGTTGGTTTTTTTTTGTATCTAAAACAAAAATCTATTAATGCCACTTTATAGATAATTTAATCTAGAATTCAGTCATATTTATTTTATCGCTGTAGGTCAACTGGTTTGGCAGATATCGAAGAAATAGTGCAGCATGTTGTTGATTTTTTTTGTATCTAAAACAAAAATCTATTAATGCCACTTTATAGATAATTTAATCTAGAATTCAGTCATATTTATTTTATCGCTGTAGGTCAACTGGTTTGGCAGATATCAAAGAAATAGTGCAGCATGTTGTTGGTTTTTTTTTTTATCTAAAACAAAAATCTATTAATGCCACTTTATAGATAATTTAATCTAGAATTCAGTCATATTTATTTGATCGCTGTAGGTCAACTGGTTTGGCAGATATCGAAGAAATAGTGCAGCATGTTGTTGGTTTTTTTTTGTATCTAAAACAAAAATCTATTAATGCCACTTTATAGATAATTTAATCTAGAATTCAGTCATATTTATTTTATCGCTGTAGGTCAACTGGTTTGGCAGATATCGAAGAAATAGCGCATCATGTTGTTGGTTTTTTTTTGTATCTAAAACAAAAATCTATTAATGCCACTTTATAGATAATTTAATCTAGAATTCAGTCATATTTATTTTATCGCTGTAGGTCAACTGGTTTGGCAGATATCGAAGAAATAGTGCAGCATGTTGTTGGTTTTTTTTTGTATCTAAAACAAAAATCTATTAATGCCACTTTATAGATAATTTAATCTAGAATTCAGTCATATTTATTTTATCGCTGTAGGTCAACTGGTTTGGCAGATATCGAAGAAATAGTGCAGCATGTTGTTGTTTTTTTTTGTATCTAAAACAAAAATCTATTAATGGCACTTTATAGATAATTTAATCTAGAATTCAGTCATATTTACTTTATCGCTGTAGGTCAACTGGTTTGGCAGATATCGAAGAAATAGTGCAGCACGTTGTTGGTTTTTTTTTGTATCTAAAACAAATATCTATTAATGCCACTTTATAGATAATTTAATTTAGAATTCAGTCATATTTATTTTATCGCTGTAGGTCAACTGGTTTGGCAGATATCGAAGAAATAGTGCAGCATGTTGTTGGTTTTTTTTTTGTATCTAAAACAAAAATCTATTAATGCCACTTTATAGATAATTTAGTCTAGAATTCAGTCATATTTATTTTATCGCTGTAGGTCAACTGGTTTGGCAGATATCGAAGAAATAGTGCAGCATGTTGTTGTTTTTTTTTTTTATCTAAAACAAAAATCTATTAATGCCACTTTATAGATAATTTAATCTAGAATTCAGTCATATTTATTTGATCGCTGTAGGTCAACTGGTTTGGCAGATATCGAAGTAATAGTGCAGCATGTTGTTGGTTTTTTTTTGTATCTAAAACAAAAATCTATTAATGCCACTTTATAGATAATTTAATCTAGAATTCAGTCATATTTATTTTATCGCTGTAGGTCAACTGGTTTGGCAGATATCGAAGAAATAGCGCATCATGTTGTTGGTTTTTTTTTGTATCTAAAACAAAAATCTATTAATGCCACTTTATAGATAATTTAATCTAGAATTCAGTCATATTTATTTTATCGCTGTAGGTCAACTGGTTTGGCAGATATCGAAGAAATAGTGCAGCATGTTGTTGGTTTTTTTTTGTATCTAAAACAAAAATCTATTAATGCCACTTTATAGATAATTTAATCTAGAATTCAGTCATATTTATTTTATCGCTGTAGGTCAACTGGTTTGGCAGATATCGAAGAAATAGTGCAGCATGTTGTTGTTTTTTTTTGTATCTAAAACAAAAATCTATTAATGGCACTTTATAGATAATTTAATCTAGAATTCAGTCATATTTACTTTATCGCTGTAGGTCAACTGGTTTGGCAGATATCGAAGAAATAGTGCAGCATGTTGTTGATTTTTTTTGTATCTAAAACAAAAATCTATTAATGCCACTTTATAGATAATTTAATCTAGAATTCAGTCATATTTATTTTATCGCTGTAGGTGAACTGGTTTGGCAGATATCGAAGAAATAGTGCAGCATGTTGTTGGTTTTTTTTGTATCTAAAACAAAAATCTATTAATGCCACTTTATAGATAATTTAATCTAGAATTCAGTCATATTTATTTTATCGCTGTAGGTCAACTGGTTTGGCAGATACCGAAGAAATAGTGCAGCATGTTGTTGGTTTTTTTTTGTATCTAAAACAAAAATCTATTAATGCCACTTTATAGATAATTTAATCTAGAATTCAGTCATATTTATTTTATCGCTGTAGGTCAACTGGTTTGGCAGATATCGAAGAAATAGTGCAGCATGTTGTTGGTTTTTTTTTGTATCTAAAACAAAAATCTATTAATGCCACTTTATAGATAATTTAATCTAGAATTCAGTCATATTTATTTGATCGCTGTAGGTCAACTGGTTTGGCAGATATCGAAGAAATAGTGCAGCATGTTGTTGGTTTTTTTTTGTATCTAAAACAAAAATCTATTAATGCCACTTTATAGATAATTTAATCTAGAATTCAGTCATATTTATTTTATCGCTGTAGGTCAACTGGTTTGGCAGATATCGAAGAAATAGTGCAGCATGTTGTTGGTTTTTTTTTGTATCTAAAACAAAAATCTATTAATGCCACTTTATAGATAATTTAATCTAGAATTCAGTCATATTTATTTTATCGCTGTAGGTCAACTGGTTTGGCAGATATCGAAGAAATAGTGCAGCATGTTGTTGGTTTTTTTTTGTATCTAAAACAAAAATCTATTAATGCCACTTTATAGATAATTTAATCTAGAATTCAGTCATATTTATTTTATCGCTGTAGGTCAACTGGTTTGGCAGATATCGAAGAAATAGTGCAGCATGTTGTTGGTTTTTTTTTGTATCTAAAACAAAAATCTATTAATGCCACTTTATAGATAATTTAATCTAGAATTCAGTCATATTTATTTTATCGCTGTAGGTCAACTGGTTTGGCAGATATCGAAGAAATAGTGCAGCATGTTGTTGGTTTTTTTTTGTATCTAAAACAAAAATCTATTAATGCCACTTTATAGATAATTTAATCTAGAATTCAGTCATATTTATTTTATCGCTGTAGGTCAATTGGTTTCGCAGATATCGAAGAAATAGCGCAGCATGTTGTTGGTTTTTTTTTGTATCTAAAACAAAAATCTATTAATGCCACTTTATAGATAATTTAATCTAGAATTCAGCCATATTTATTTTATCGCTGTAGGTCAACTGGTTTGGCAGATATCGAAGAAATAGTACAGCATGTTGTTGGTTTTTTTTTGTATCTAAAACAAAAATCTATTAATGCCACTTTATAGATAATTTAATCTAGAATTCATTCATATTTATTTTATCGCTGTAGGTCAACTGGTTTGGCAGATATCGAAGAAATAGTGCAGCATGTTGTTGGTTTTTTTTTGTATCTAAAACAAAAATCTATTAATGCCACTTTATAGATAATTTAATCTAGAATTCAGTCATATTTATTTTATCGCTGTAGGTCAACTGGTTTGGCAGATATCGAAGAAATAGTGCAGCATGTTGTTGGTTTTTTTTTGTATCTAAAACAAAAATCTATTAATGCCACTTTATAGATAATTTAATCTAGAATTCAGTCATATTTATTTGATCGCTGTAGGTCAACTGGTTTGGCAGATATCGAAGAAATAGTGCAGCATGTTGTTGGTTTTTTTTTGTATCTAAAACAAAAATCTATTAATGCCACTTTATAGATAATTTAATCTAGAATTCAGTCATATTTATTTTATCGCTGTAGGTCAACTGGTTTGGCAGATATCGAAGAAATAGTGCAGCATGTTGTTGGTTTTTTTTGTATCTAAAACAAAAATCTATTAATGCCACTTTATAGATAATTTAATCTAGAATTCAGTCATATTTATTTTATCGCTGTAGGTCAATTGGTTTCGCAGATATCGAAGAAATAGCGCAGCATGTTGTTGGTTTTTTTTTTTTTGTATCTAAAACAAAAATCTATTAATGCCACTTTATAGATAATTTAATCTAGAATTCAGCCATATTTATTTTATCGCTGTAGGTCAACTGGTTTGGCAGATATCGAAGAAATAGTACAGCATGTTGTTGGTTTTTTTTTGTATCTAAAACAAAAATCTATTAATGCCACTTTATAGATAATTTAATCTAGAATTCAGTCATATTTATTTTATCGCTGTAGGTCAACTGGTTTGGCAGATATCGAAGAAATAGTGCAGCATGTTGTTGGTTTTTTTTGTATCTAAAACAAAAATCTATTAATGCCACTTTATAGATAATTTAATCTAGAATTCAGTCATATTTATTTTATCGCTGTAGGTCAACTGGTTTGGCAGATATCGAAGAAATAGTTCAGCATGTTGTTGGTTTTTTTTTGTATCTAAAACAAAAATCTATTAATGCCACTTTATAGATAATTTAATCTAGAATTCAGTCATATTTATTTTATCGCTGTAGGTCAACTGGTTTGGCAGATATCGAAGAAATAGTACAGCATGTTGTTGGTTTTTTTTTGTATCTAAAACAAAAATCTATTAATGCCACTTTATAGATAATTTAATCTAGAATTTAGTCATATTTATTTTATCGCTATAGGTCAATTGGTTTGGCAGATATCGAAGAAATAGCGCAGCATGTTGTTAGTTTTTTTTGTATCTAAAACAAAAATCTATTAATGCCACTTTATAGATAATTTAATCTAGAATTCAGCCATATTTATTTTATCGCTGTAGGTCAACTGGTTTGGCAGATATCGAAGAAATAGTACAGCATGTTGTTGGTTTTTTTTTGTATCTAAAACAAAAATCTATTAATGCCACTTTATAGATAATTCAATCTAGAATTCAGTCATATTTATTTTATCGCTGTAGGTCAACTGGTTTGGCAGATATCGAAGAAATAGTGCAGCATGTTGTTGGTTTTTTTTTTGTATCTAAAACAAAAATCTATTAATGCCACTTTATATTTATTTATATATATTTATTTATGGTTTGGCAGATATCGAAGAAATAGTGCAGCATGTTGTTGGTTTTTTTTTTGTATCTAAAACAAAAATCTATTAATGCCACTTTATAGATAATTTAATCTAGAACTCAGTCATATTTATTTTATCGCTGTAGGTCAACTGGTTTGGCAGATATCGAAGAAATAGTGCAGCATGTTGTTGGTTTTTTTTTGTATCTAAAACAAAAATCTATTAATGCCACTTTATAGATAATTTAATCTAGAATTCAGTCATATTTATTTGATCGCTGTAGGTCAACTGGTTTGGCAGATATCGAAGAAATAGTGCAGCATGTTGTTGGTTTTTTTTTGTATCTAAAACAAAAATCTATTAATGCCACTTTATAGATAATTTAATCTAGAATTCAGTCATATTTATTTTATCGCTGTAGGTCAACTGGTTTGGCAGATATCGAAGAAATAGCGCAGCATGTTGTTGGTTTTTTTTTTTGTATCTAAAACAAAAATCTATTAATGCCACTTTATAGATAATTTAATCTAGAATTCAGTCATATTTATTTTATCGCTGTAGGTCAACTGGTTTGGCAGATATCGAAGAAATAGTGCAGCATGTTGTTGGTTTTTTTTTGTATCTAAAACAAAAATCTATTAATGCCACTTTATAGATAATTTAATCTAGAATTCAGTCATATTTATTTTATCGCTGTAGGTCAACTGGTTTGGCAGATATCGAAGAAATAGTGCAGCATGTTGTTGGTTTTTTTTTGTATCTAAAACAAAAATCTATTAATGCCACTTTATAGATAATTTAATCTAGAATTCAGTCATATTTATTTTATCGCTGTAGGTCAACTGGTTTGGCAGATATCGAAGAAATAGTGCAGCATGTTGTTGGTTTTTTTTTGTATCTAAAACAAAAATCTATTAATGCCACTTTATAGATAATTTAATCTAGAATTCAGTCATATTTATTTTATCGCTGTAGGTCAACTGGTTTGGCAAATATCGAAGAAATAGTGCAGCATGTTGTTGGTTTTTTTTTGTATCTAAAACAAAAATCTATTAATGCCACTTTATAAATAATTTAATCTAGAATTCAGTCATATTTATTTGATCGCTGTAGGTCAACTGGTTTGGCAGATATCGAAGAAATAGTGCAGCATGTTGTTGGTTTTTTTTTGTATCTAAAACAAAAATCTATTAATGCCACTTTATAGATAATTTAATCTAGAATTCAGTCATATTTATTTTATCGCTGTAGGTCAACTGGTTTGGCAGATATCGAAGAAATAGTGCAGCATGTTGTTGGTTTTTTTTTTGTATCTAAAACAAAAATCTATTAATGCCACTTTATAGATAATTTAATCTAGAATTCAGTCATATTTATTTTATCGCTGTAGGTCAATTGGTTTCGCAGATATCGAAGAAATAGCGCAGCATGTTGTTGGTTTTTTTTTTGTATCTAAAACAAAAATCTATTAATGCCACTTTATTGATAATTTAATCTAGAATTCAGCCATATTTATTTTATCGCTGTAGGTCAACTGGTTTGGCAGATATCGAAGAAATAGTACAGCATGTTGTTGGTTTTTTTTGTTTCTAAAACAAAAATCTATTAATGCCACTTTATAGATAATTTAATCTAGAATTCAGTCATATTTATTTTATCGCTGTAGGTCAACTGGTTTGGCAGATATCGAAGAAATAGTGCAGCATGTTGTTGGTTTTTTTTTGTATCTAAAACAAAAATCTATTAATGCCACTTTATAGATAATTTAATCTAGAATTCAGTCATATTTATTTTATCGCTGTAGGTCAACTGGTTTGGCAGATATCGAAGAAATAGTGCAGCATGTTGTTGGTTTTTTTTTGTATCTAAAACAAAAATCTATTAATGCCACTTTATAAATAATTTAATCTAGAATTCAGTCATATTTATTTGATCGCTGTAGGTCAACTGGTTTGGCAGATATCGAAGAAATAGTGCAGCATGTTGTTGGTTTTTTTTTTGTATCTAAAACAAAAATCTATTAATGCCACTTTATAGATAATTTAATCTAGAATTCAGTCATATTTATTTTATCGCTGTAGGTCAACTGGTTTGGCAGATATCGAAGAAATAGTGCAGCATGTTGTTGGTTTTTTTTGTATCTAAAACAAAAATCTATTAATGCCACTTTATAGATAATTTAATCTAGAATTCAGTCATATTTATTTTATCGCTGTAGGTCAATTGGTTTCGCAGATATCGAAGAAATAGCGCAGCATGTTGTTGGTTTTTTTTTTGCATCTAAAACAAAAATCTATTAATGCCACTTTATAGATAATTTAATCTAGAATTCAGCCATATTTATTTTATCGCTGTAGGTCAACTGGTTTGGCAGATATCGAAGAAATAGTACAGCATGTTGTTGGTTTTTTTTTGTATCTAAAACAAAAATCTATTAATGCCACTTTATAGATAATTTAATCTAGAATTCAGTCATATTTATTTTATCGCTGTAGGTCAACTGGTTTGGCAGATATCGAAGAAATAGTGCAGCATGTTGTTGGTTTTTTTTTGTATCTAAAACAAAAATCTATTAATGCCACTTTATAGATAATTTAATCTAGAATTCAGTCATATTTACTTTATCGCTGTAGGTCAACTGGTTTGGCAGATATCGAAGAAATAGTGCAGCATGTTGTTGATTTTTTTTTGTATCTAAAACAAAAATCTATTAATGCCACTTTATAGATAATTTAATCTAGAATTCAGTCATATTTATTTTATCGCTGTAGGTCAACTGGTTTGGCAGATATCGAAGAAATAGTGCAGCATGTTGTTGGTTTTTTTTTGTATCTAAAACAAAAATCTATTAATGCCACTTTATAGATAATTTAATCTATAATTCAGCCATATTTATTTTATCGCTGTAGGTCAACTGGTTTGGCAGATATCGAAGAAATAGTACAGCATGTTGTTGGTTTTTTTTTGTATCTAAAACAAAAATCTATTAATGCCACTTTATAGATAATTTAATCTAGAATTCAGTCATATTTATTTTATCGCTATAGGTCAATTGGTTTGGCAGATATCGAAGAAATAGCGCAGCATGTTGTTAGTTTTTTTTTGTATCTAAAACAAAAATCTATTAATGCCACTTTATAGATAATTTAATCTAGAATTCAGCCATATTTATTTTATCGCTGTAGGTCAACTGGTTTGGCAGATATCGAAGAAATAGTACAGCATGTTGTTGGTTTTTTTTTGTATCTAAAACAAAAATCTATTAATGCCACTTTATAGATAATTCAATCTAGAATTCAGTCATATTTATTTTATCGCTGTAGGTCAACTGGTTTGGCAGATACCGAAGAAATAGTGCAGCATGTTGTTGGTTTTTTTTTTTGTATCTAAAACAAAAATCTATTAATGCCACTTTATATTTATTTATATATATTTATTTATGGTTTGGCAGATATCGAAGAAATAGTGCAGCATGTTGTTGGTTTTTTTTTTGTATCTAAAACAAAAATCTATTAATGCCACTTTATAGATAATTTAATCTAGAACTCAGTCATATTTATTTTATCGCTGTAGGTCAACTGGTTTGGCAGATATCGAAGAAATAGTGCAGCATGTTGTTGGTTTTTTTTTGTATCTAAAACAAAAATCTATTAATGCCACTTTATAGATAATTTAATCTAGAATTCAGTCATATTTATTTGATCGCTGTAGGTCAACTGGTTTGGCAGATATCGAAGAAATAGTGCAGCATGTTGTTGGTTTTTTTTTGTATCTAAAACAAAAATCTATTAATGCCACTTTATAGATAATTTAATCTAGAATTCAGTCATATTTATTTTATCGCTGTAGGTCAACTGGTTTGGCAGATATCGAAGAAATAGTGCAGCATGTTGTTGGTTTTTTTTGTATCTAAAACAAAAATCTATTAATGCCACTTTATAGATAATTTAATCTAGAATTCAGTCATATTTATTTTATCGCTGTAGGTCAATTGGTTTCGCAGATATCGAAGAAATAGCGCAGCATGTTGTTGGTTTTTTTTTGTATCTAAAACAAAAATCTATTAATGCCACTTTATAGATAAATTAATCTAGAATTCAGTCATATTTATTTTATCGCTGTAGGTCAACTGGTTTGGCAGATACCGAAGAAATAGTGCAGCATGTTGTTGGTTTTTTTTTTTGTATCTAAAACAAAAATCTATTAATGCCACTTTATATTTATTTATATATATTTATTTATGGTTTGGCAGATATCGAAGAAATAGTGCAGCATGTTGTTGGTTTTTTTTTTGTATCTAAAACAAAAATCTATTAATGCCACTTTATAGATAATTTAATCTAGAACTCAGTCATATTTATTTTATCGCTGTAGGTCAACTGGTTTGGCAGATATCGAAGAAATAGTGCAGCATGTTGTTGGTTTTTTTTTGTATCTAAAACAAAAATCTATTAATGCCACTTTATAGATAATTTAATCTAGAATTCAGTCATATTTATTTGATCGCTGTAGGTCAACTGGTTTGGCAGATATCGAAGAAATAGTGCAGCATGTTGTTGGTTTTTTTTTGTATCTAAAACAAAAATCTATTAATGCCACTTTATAGATAATTTAATCTAGAATTCAGTCATATTTATTTTATCGCTGTAGGTCAACTGGTTTGGCAGATATCGAAGAAATAGTGCAGCATGTTGTTGGTTTTTTTTGTATCTAAAACAAAAATCTATTAATGCCACTTTATAGATAATTTAATCTAGAATTCAGTCATATTTATTTTATCGCTGTAGGTCAACTGGTTTGGCAGATATCGAAGAAATAGTACAGCATGTTGTTGGTTTTTTTTTGTATCTAAAACAAAAATCTATTAATGCCACTTTATAGATAATTTAATCTAGAATTCAGTCATATTTATTTTATCGCTGTAGGTCAACTGGTTTGGCAGATATCGAAGAAATAGTGCAGCATGTTGTTGGTTTTTTTTTGTATCTAAAACAAAAATCTATTAATGCCACTTTATAGATAATTTAATCTAGAATTCAGTCATATTTACTTTATCGCTGTAGGTCAACTGGTTTGGCAGATATCGAAGAAATAGTGCAGCATGTTGTTGATTTTTTTTTGTATCTAAAACAAAAATCTATTAATGCCACTTTATAGATAATTTAATCTAGAATTCAGTCATATTTATTTTATCGCTATAGGTCAATTGGTTTGGCAGATATCGAAGAAATAGCGCAGCATGTTGTTAGTTTTTTTTTGTATCTAAAACAAAAATCTATTAATGCCACTTTATAGATAATTTAATCTAGAATTCCGCCATATTTATTTTATCGCTGTAGGTCAACTGGTTTGGCAGATATCGAAGAAATAGTACAGCATGTTGTTGGTTTTTTTTTTGTATCTAAAACAAAAATCTATTAATGCCACTTTATAGATAATTCAATCTAGAATTCAGTCATATTTATTTTATCGCTGTAGGTCAACTGGTTTGGCAGATACCGAAGAAATAGTGCAGCATGTTGTTGGTTTTTTTTTTTTGTATCTAAAACAAAAATCTATTAATGCCACTTTATATTTATTTATATATATTTATTTATGGTTTGGCAGATATCGAAGAAATAGTGCAGCATGTTGTTGGTTTTTTTTTGTATCTAAAACAAAAATCTATTAATGCCACTTTATAGATAATTTAATCTAGAACTCAGTCATATTTATTTTATCGCTGTAGGTCAACTGGTTTGGCAGATATCGAAGAAATAGTGCAGCATGTTGTTGGTTTTTTTTTGTATCTAAAACAAAAATCTATTAATGCCACTTTATAGATAATTTAATCTAGAATTCAGTCATATTTATTTGATCGCTGTAGGTCAACTGGTTTGGCAGATATCGAAGAAATAGTGCAGCATGTTGTTGGTTTTTTTTTGTATCTAAAACAAAAATCTATTAATGCCACTTTATAGATAATTTAATCTAGAATTCAGTCATATTTATTTTATCGCTGTAGGTCAACTGGTTTGGCAGATATCGAAGAAATAGTGCAGCATGTTGTTGGTTTTTTTTGTATCTAAAACAAAAATCTATTAATGCCACTTTATAGATAATTTAATCTAGAATTCAGTCATATTTATTTTATCGCTGTAGGTCAATTGGTTTCGCAGATATCGAAGAAATAGCGCAGCATGTTGTTGGTTTTTTTTTTGCATCTAAAACAAAAATCTATTAATGCCACTTTATAGATAATTTAATCTAGAATTCAGCCATATTTATTTTATCGCTGTAGGTCAACTGGTTTGGCAGATATCGAAGAAATAGTACAGCATGTTGTTGGTTTTTTTTTGTATCTAAAACAAAAATCTATTAATGCCACTTTATAGATAATTTAATCTAGAATTCAGTCATATTTATTTTATCGCTGTAGGTCAACTGGTTTGGCAGATATCGAAGAAATAGTGCAGCATGTTGTTGGTTTTTTTTTGTATCTAAAACAAAAATCTATTAATGCCACTTCATAGATAATTTAATCTAGAATTCAGTCATATTTACTTTATCGCTGTAGGTCAACTGGTTTGGCAGATATCGAAGAAATAGTGCAGCATGTTGTTGATTTTTTTTTGTATCTAAAACAAAAATCTATTAATGCCACTTTATAGATAATTTAATCTAGAATTCAGTCATATTTATTTTATCGCTATAGGTCAATTGGTTTGGCAGATATCGAAGAAATAGCGCAGCATGTTGTTAGTTTTTTTTTGTATCTAAAACAAAAATCTATTAATGCCACTTTATAGATAATTTAATCTAGAATTCAGCCATATTTATTTTATCGCTGTAGGTCAACTGGTTTGGCAGATATCGAAGAAATAGTACAGCATGTTGTTGGTTTTTTTTTGTATCTAAAACAAAAATCTATTAATGCCACTTTATAGATAATTCAATCTAGAATTCAGTCATATTTATTTTATCGCTGTAGGTCAACTGGTTTGGCAGATACCGAAGAAATAGTGCAGCATGTTGTTGGTTTTTTTTTTTGTATCTAAAACAAAAATCTATTAATGCCACTTTATATTTATTTATATATATTTATTTATGGTTTGGCAGATATCGAAGAAATAGTGCAGCATGTTGTTGGTTTTTTTTTTGTATCTAAAACAAAAATCTATTAATGCCACTTTATAGATAATTTAATCTAGAACTCAGTCATATTTATTTTATCGCTGTAGGTCAACTGGTTTGGCAGATATCGAAGAAATAGTGCAGCATGTTGTTGGTTTTTTTTTGTATCTAAAACAAAAATCTATTAATGCCACTTTATAGATAATTTAATCTAGAATTCAGTCATATTTATTTGATCGCTGTAGGTCAACTGGTTTGGCAGATATCGAAGAAATAGTGCAGCATGTTGTTGGTTTTTTTTTGTATCTAAAACAAAAATCTATTAATGCCACTTTATAGATAATTTAATCTAGAATTCAGTCATATTTATTTTATCGCTGTAGGTCAACTGGTTTGGCAGATATCGAAGAAATAGCGCAGCATGTTGTTGGTTTTTTTTTTTGTATCTAAAACAAAAATCTATTAATGCCACTTTATAGATAATTTAATCTAGAATTCAGTCATATTTATTTTATCGCTGTAGGTCAACTGGTTTGGCAGATATCGAAGAAATAGTGCAGCATGTTGTTGGTTTTTTTTTTGTATCTAAAACAAAAATCTATTAATGCCACTTTATAGATAATTTAATCTAGAATTCAGTCATATTTATTTTATCGCTGTAGGTCAACTGGTTTGGCAGATATCGAAGAAATAGTGCAGCATGTTGTTGGTTTTTTTTTGTATCTAAAACAAAAATCTATTAATGCCACTTTATAGATAATTTAATCTAGAATTCAGTCATATTTATTTTATCGCTGTAGGTCAACTGGTTTGGCAAATATCGAAGAAATAGTGCAGCATGTTGTTGGTTTATTTTTGTATCTAAAACAAAAATCTATTAATGCCACTTTATAGATAATTTAATCTAGAATTCAGTCATATTTATTTGATCGCTGTAGGTCAACTGGTTTGGCAGATATCGAAGAAATAGTGCAGCATGTTGTTGGTTTTTTTTTGTATCTAAAACAAAAATCTATTAATGCCACTTTATAGATAATTTAATCTAGAATTCAGTCATATTTATTTTATCGCTGTAGGTCAACTGGTTTGGCAGATATCGAAGAAATAGTGCAGCATGTTGTTGGTTTTTTTTTGTATCTAAAACAAAAATCTATTAATGCCACTTTATAGATAATTTAATCTAGAATTCAGTCATATTTATTTTATCGCTGTAGGTCAATTGGTTTCGCAGATATCGAAGAAATAGCGCAGCATGTTGTTGGTTTTTTTTTTTGTATCTAAAACAAAAATCTATTAATGCCACTTTATTGATAATTTAATCTAGAATTCAGCCATATTTATTTTATCGCTGTAGGTCAACTGGTTTGGCAGATATCGAAGAAATAGTACAGCATGTTGTTGGTTTTTTTTGTATCTAAAACAAAAATCTATTAATGCCACTTTATAGATAATTTAATCTAGAATTCAGTCATATTTATTTTATCGCTGTAGGTCAACTGGTTTGGCAGATATCGAAGAAATAGTGCAGCATGTTGTTGGTTTTTTTTTGTATCTAAAACAAAAATCTATTAATGCCACTTTATAAATAATTTAATCTAGAATTCAGTCATATTTATTTTATCGCTGTAGGTCAACTGGTTTGGCAGATATCGAAGAAATAGTGCAGCATGTTGTTGGTTTTTTTTTGTATCTAAAACAAAAATCTATTAATGCCACTTTATAAATAATTTAATCTAGAATTCAGTCATATTTATTTGATCGCTGTAGGTCAACTGGTTTGGCAGATATCGAAGAAATAGTGCAGCATGTTGTTGGTTTTTTTTTTGTATCTAAAACAAAAATCTATTAATGCCACTTTATAGATAATTTAATCTAGAATTCAGTCATATTTATTTTATCGCTGTAGGTCAACTGGTTTGGCAGATATCGAAGAAATAGTGCAGCATGTTGTTGGTTTTTTTTGTATCTAAAACAAAAATCTATTAATGCCACTTTATAGATAATTTAATCTAGAATTCAGTCATATTTATTTTATCGCTGTAGGTCAATTGGTTTCGCAGATATCGAAGAAATAGCGCAGCATGTTGTTGGTTTTTTTTTTGCATCTAAAACAAAAATCTATTAATGCCACTTTATAGATAATTTAATCTAGAATTCAGCCATATTTATTTTATCGCTGTAGGTCAACTGGTTTGGCAGATATCGAAGAAATAGTACAGCATGTTGTTGGTTTTTTTTTGTATCTAAAACAAAAATCTATTAATGCCACTTTATAGATAATTTAATCTAGAATTCATTCATATTTATTTTATCGCTGTAGGTCAACTGGTTTGGCAGATATCGAAGAAATAGTGCAGCATGTTGTTGGTTTTTTTTTGTATCTAAAACAAAAATCTATTAATGCCACTTTATAGATAATTTAATCTAGAATTCAGTCATATTTACTTTATCGCTGTAGGTCAACTGGTTTGGCAGATATCGAAGAAATAGTGCAGCATGTTGTTGATTTTTTTTTGTATCTAAAACAAAAATCTATTAATGCCACTTTATAGATAATTTAATCTAGAATTCAGTCATATTTATTTTATCGCTGTAGGTCAACTGGTTTGGCAGATATCGAAGAAATAGTGCAGCATGTTGTTGGTTTTTTTTTGTATCTAAAACAAAAATCTATTAATGCCACTTTATAGATAATTTAATCTATAATTCAGCCATATTTATTTTATCGCTGTAGGTCAACTGGTTTGGCAGATATCGAAGAAATAGTACAGCATGTTGTTGGTTTTTTTTTGTATCTAAAACAAAAATCTATTAATGCCACTTTATAGATAATTTAATCTAGAATTCAGTCATATTTATTTTATCGCTATAGGTCAACTGGTTTGGCAGATATCGAAGAAATAGTGCAGCATGTTGTTGGTTTTTTTTTGTATCTAAAACAAAAATCTATTAATGCCACTTTATAGATAATTTAATCTAGAATTCAGTCATATTTACTTTATCGCTGTAGGTCAACTGGTTTGGCAGATACCGAAGAAATAGTGCAGCATGTTGTTGATTTTTTTTTTTGTATCTAAAACAAAAATCTATTAATGCCACTTTATATTTATTTATATATATTTATTTATGGTTTGGCAGATATCGAAGAAATAGTGCAGCATGTTGTTGGTTTTTTTTTTGTATCTAAAACAAAAATCTATTAATGCCACTTTATAGATAATTTAATCTAGAACTCAGTCATATTTATTTTATCGCTGTAGGTCAACTGGTTTGGCAGATATCGAAGAAATAGTGCAGCATGTTGTTGGTTTTTTTTTGTATCTAAAACAAAAATCTATTAATGCCACTTTATAGATAATTTAATCTAGAATTCAGTCATATTTATTTGATCGCTGTAGGTCAACTGGTTTGGCAGATATCGAAGAAATAGTGCAGCATGTTGTTGGTTTTTTTTTGTATCTAAAACAAAAATCTATTAATGCCACTTTATAGATAATTTAATCTAGAATTCAGTCATATTTATTTTATCGCTGTAGGTCAACTGGTTTGGCAGATATCGAAGAAATAGCGCAGCATGTTGTTGGTTTTTTTTTTTTGTATCTAAAACAAAAATCTATTAATGCCACTTTATAGATAATTTAATCTAGAATTCAGTCATATTTATTTTATCGCTGTAGGTCAACTGGTTTGGCAGATATCGAAGAAATAGTGCAGCATGTTGTTGGTTTTTTTTTGTATCTAAAACAAAAATCTATTAATGCCACTTTATAGATAATTTAATCTAGAATTCAGTCATATTTATTTTATCGCTGTAGGTCAACTGGTTTGGCAGATATCGAAGAAATAGTGCAGCATGTTGTTGGTTTTTTTTTGTATCTAAAACAAAAATCTATTAATGCCACTTTATAGATAATTTAATCTAGAATTCAGTCATATTTATTTTATCGCTGTAGGTCAACTGGTTTGGCAGATATCGAAGAAATAGTGCAGCATGTTGTTGGTTTTTTTTTGTATCTAAAACAAAAATCTATTAATGCCACTTTATAGATAATTTAATCTAGAATTCAGTCATATTTATTTTATCGCTGTAGGTCAACTGGTTTGGCAAATATCGAAGAAATAGTGCAGCATGTTGTTGGTTTTTTTTTGTATCTAAAACAAAAATCTATTAATGCCACTTTATAGATAATTTAATCTAGAATTCAGTCATATTTATTTGATCGCTGTAGGTCAACTGGTTTGGCAGATATCGAAGAAATAGTGCAGCATGTTGTTGGTTTTTTTTTGTATCTAAAACAAAAATCTATTAATGCCACTTTATAGATAATTTAATCTAGAATTCAGTCATATTTATTTTATCGCTGTAGGTCAACTGGTTTGGCAGATATCGAAGAAATAGTGCAGCATGTTGTTGGTTTTTTTTTTGTATCTAAAACAAAAATCTATTAATGCCACTTTATAGATAATTTAATCTAGAATTCAGTCATATTTATTTTATCGCTGTAGGTCAATTGGTTTCGCAGATATCGAAGAAATAGCGCAGCATGTTGTTGGTTTTTTTTTTGTATCTAAAACAAAAATCTATTAATGCCACTTTATTGATAATTTAATCTAGAATTCAGCCATATTTATTTTATCGCTGTAGGTCAACTGGTTTGGCAGATATCGAAGAAATAGTACAGCATGTTGTTGGTTTTTTTTGTATCTAAAACAAAAATCTATTAATGCCACTTTATAGATAATTTAATCTAGAATTCAGTCATATTTATTTTATCGCTGTAGGTCAACTGGTTTGGCAGATATCGAAGAAATAGTGCAGCATGTTGTTGGTTTTTTTTTGTATCTAAAACAAAAATCTATTAATGCCACTTTATAGATAATTTAATCTAGAATTCAGTCATATTTGTTTTATCGCTGTAGGTCAACTGGTTTGGCAGATATCGAAGAAATAGTGCAGCATGTTGTTGGTTTTTTTTTGTATCTAAAACAAAAATCTATTAATGCCACTTTATAAATAATTTAATCTAGAATTCAGTCATATTTATTTGATCGCTGTAGGTCAACTGGTTTGGCAGATATCGAAGAAATAGTGCAGCATGTTGTTGGTTTTTTTTTTGTATCTAAAACAAAAATCTATTAATGCCACTTTATAGATAATTTAATCTAGAATTCAGTCATATTTATTTTATCGCTGTAGGTCAACTGGTTTGGCAGATATCGAAGAAATAGTGCAGCATGTTGTTGGTTTTTTTTTGTATCTAAAACAAAAATCTATTAATGCCACTTTATAGATAATTTAATCTAGAATTCAGTCATATTTATTTTATCGCTGTAGGTCAATTGGTTTCGCAGATATCGAAGAAATAGCGCAGCATGTTGTTGGTTTTTTTTTTGCATCTAAAACAAAAATCTATTAATGCCACTTTATAGATAATTTAATCTAGAATTCAGTCATATTTATTTTATCGCTGTAGGTCAACTGGTTTGGCAGATATCGAAGAAATAGTGCAGCATGTTGTTGGTTTTTTTTTGTATCTAAAACAAAAATCTATTAATGCCACTTTATAGATAATTTAATCTAGAATTCAGTCATATTTATTTTATCGCTATAGGTCAACTGGTTTGGCAGATATCGAAGAAATAGTGCAGCATGTTGTTGGTTTTTTTTGTATCTAAAACAAAAATCTATTAATGCCACTTTATAGATAATTTAATCTAGAATTCAGTCATATTTACTTTATCGCTGTAGGTCAACTGGTTTGGCAGATATCGAAGAAATAGTGCAGCATGTTGTTGATTTTTTTTTGTATCTAAAACAAAAATCTATTAATGCCACTTTATAGATAATTTAATCTAGAATTCAGTCATATTTATTTTATCGCTGTAGGTCAACTGGTTTGGCAGATATCGAAGAAATAGTGCAGCATGTTGTTGGTTTTTTTTTGTATCTAAAACAAAAATCTATTAATGCCACTTTATAGATAATTTAATCTATAATTCAGCCATATTTATTTTATCGCTGTAGGTCAACTGGTTTGGCAGATATCGAAGAAATAGTACAGCATGTTGTTGGTTTTTTTTTGTATCTAAAACAAAAATCTATTAATGCCACTTTATAGATAATTTAATCTAGAATTCAGTCATATTTATTTTATCGCTATAGGTCAACTGGTTTGGCAGATATCGAAGAAATAGTGCAGCATGTTGTTGGTTTTTTTTTGTATCTAAAACAAAAATCTATTAATGCCACTTTATAGATAATTTAATCTAGAATTCAGTCATATTTACTTTATCGCTGTAGGTCAACTGGTTTGGCAGATATCGAAGAAATAGTGCAGCATGTTGTTGATTTTTTTTTGTATCTAAAACAAAAATCTATTAATGCCACTTTATAGATAATTTAATCTAGAATTCAGTCATATTTATTTTATCGCTGTAGGTCAACAGGTTTGGCAGATATCGAAGAAATAGTGCAGCATGTTGTTGGTTTTTTTTTTGTATCTAAAATAAAAATCTATTAATGCCACTTTATAGATAATTTAATCTAGAATTCAGTCATATTTATTTTATCGCTGTAGGTCAACTGGTTTGGCAGATATCGAAGAAATAGTGCAGCATGTTGTTGGTTTTTTTTTGTATCTAAAACAAAAATCTATTAATGCCACTTTATAGATAATTTAATCTAGAATTCAGTCATATTTATTTTATCGCTGTAGGTCAACTGGTTTGGCAGATATCGAAGAAATAGTGCAGCATGTTGTTGGTTTTTTTTTGTATCTAAAACAAAAATCTATTAATGCCACTTTATAGATAATTTAATCTAGAATTCAGTCATATTTATTTTATCGCTGTAGGTCAACTGGTTTGGCAGATATCGAAGAAATAGTGCAGCATGTTGTTGGTTTTTTTTTGTATCTAAAACAAAAATCTATTAATGCCACTTTATAGATAATTTAATCTAGAATTCAGTCATATTTATTTGATCGCTGTAGGTCAACTGGTTTGGCAGATATCGAAGAAATAGTGCAGCATGTTGTTGGTTTTTTTTTGTATCTAAAACAAAAATCTATTAATGCCACTTTATAGATAATTTAATCTAGAATTCAGTCATATTTATTTTATCGCTGTAGGTCAACTGGTTTGGCAGATATCGAAGAAATAGTGCAGCATGTTGTTGGTTTTTTTTTGTATCTAAAACAAAAATCTATTAATGCCACTTTATAGATAATTTAATCTAGAATTCAGTCATATTTATTTTATCGCTGTAGGTCAATTGGTTTCGCAGATATCGAAGAAATAGCGCAGCATGTTGTTGGTTTTTTTTTGGCATCTAAAACAAAAATCTATTAATGCCACTTTATAGATAATTTAATCTAGAATTCAGTCATATTTATTTTATCGCTGTAGGTCAACTGGTTTGGCAGATATCGAAGAAATAGTGCAGCATGTTGTTGGTTTTTTTTTGTATCTAAAACAAAAATCTATTAATGCCACTTTATAGATAATTTAATCTAGAATTCAGTCATATTTATTTTATCGCTATAGGTCAACTGGTTTGGCAGATATCGAAGAAATAGTGCAGCATGTTGTTGGTTTTTTTTTGTATCTAAAACAAAAATCTATTAATGCCACTTTATAGATAATTTAATCTAGAATTCAGTCATATTTACTTTATCGCTGTAGGTCAACTGGTTTGGCAGATATCGAAGAAATAGTGCAGCATGTTGTTGATTTTTTTTTGTATCTAAAACAAAAATCTATTAATGCCACTTTATAGATAATTTAATCTAGAATTCAGTCATATTTATTTTATCGCTGTAGGTCAACTGGTTTGGCAGATATCGAAGAAATAGTGCAGCATGTTGTTGGTTTTTTTTTGTATCTAAAACAAAAATCTATTAATGCCACTTTATAGATAATTTAATCTATAATTCAGCCATATTTATTTTATCGCTGTAGGTCAACTGGTTTGGCAGATATCGAAGAAATAGTACAGCATGTTGTTGGTTTTTTTTTGTATCTAAAACAAAAATCTATTAATGCCACTTTATAGATAATTTAATCTAGAATTCAGTCATATTTATTTTATCGCTATAGGTCAACTGGTTTGGCAGATATCGAAGAAATAGTGCAGCATGTTGTTGGTTTTTTTTTGTATCTAAAACAAAAATCTATTAATGCCACTTTATAGATAATTTAATCTAGAATTCAGTCATATTTACTTTATCGCTGTAGGTCAACTGGTTTGGCAGATATCGAAGAAATAGTGCAGCATGTTGTTGATTTTTTTTTGTATCTAAAACAAAAATCTATTAATGCCACTTTATAGATAATTTAATCTAGAATTCAGTCATATTTATTTTATCGCTGTAGGTCAACAGGTTTGGCAGATATCGAAGAAATAGTGCAGCATGTTGTTGGTTTTTTTTGTATCTAAAATAAAAATCTATTAATGCCACTTTATAGATAATTTAATCTAGAATTCAGTCATATTTATTTTATCGCTGTAGGTCAACTGGTTTGGCAGATATCGAAGAAATAGTGCAGCATGTTGTTGGTTTTTTTTTGTATCTAAAACAAAAATCTATTAATGCCACTTTATAGATAATTTAATCTAGAATTCAGTCATATTTATTTTATCGCTGTAGGTCAACTGCTTTGGCAGATATCGAAGAAATAGTGCAGCATGTTGTTGGTTTTTTTTTGTATCTAAAACAAAAATCTATTAATGCCACTTTATAGATAATTTAATCTAGAATTCAGTCATATTTATTTTATCGCTGTAGGTCAACTGGTTTGGCAGATATCGAAGAAATAGTGCAGCATGTTGTTGGTTTTTTTTTGTATCTAAAACAAAAATCTATTAATGCCACTTTATAGATAATTTAATCTAGAATTCAGTCATATTTATTTGATCGCTGTAGGTCAACTGGTTTGGCAGATATCGAAGAAATAGTGCAGCATGTTGTTGGTTTTTTTTTGTATCTAAAACAAAAATCTATTAATGCCACTTTATAGATAATTTAATCTAGAATTCAGTCATATTTATTTTATCGCTGTAGGTCAACTGGTTTGGCAGATATCGAAGAAATAGTGCAGCATGTTGTTGTTTTTTTTTTGTATCTAAAACAAAAATCTATTAATGCCACTTTATAGATAATTTAATCTAGAATTCAGTCATATTTATTTTATCGCTGTAGGTCAACTGGTTTGGCAGATATCGAAGAAATAGTGCAGCATGTTGTTGGTTTTTTTTTTGTATCTAAAACAAAAATCTATTAATGCCACTTTATAGATAATTTAGTCTAGAATTCAGTCATATTTATTTTATCGCTGTAGGTCAACTGGTTTGGCAGATATCGAAGAAATAGTGCAGCATGTTGTTGGTTTTTTTTTGTATCTAAAACAAAAATCTATTAATGCCACTTTATAGATAATTTAATCTAGAATTCAGTCATATTTATTTGATCGCTGTAGGTCAACTGGTTTGGCAGATATCGAAGTAATAGTGCAGCATGTTGTTGGTTTTTTTTTGTATCTAAAACAAAAATCTATTAATGCCACTTTATAGATAATTTAATCTAGAATTCAGTCATATTTATTTTATCGCTGTAGGTCAACTGGTTTGGCAGATATCGAAGAAATAGCGCAGCATGTTGTTGGTTTTTTTTTGTATCTAAAACAAAAATCTATTAATGCCACTTTATAGATAATTTAATCTAGAATTCAGTCATATTTATTTTATCGCTGTAGGTCAACTGGTTTGGCAGATATCGAAGAAATAGTGCAGCATGTTGTTGGTTTTTTTTTTGTATCTAAAACAAAAATCTATTAATGCCACTTTATAGATAATTTAATCTAGAATTCAGTCATATTTATTTTATCGCTGTAGGTCAACTGGTTTGGCAGATATCGAAGAAATAGTGCAGCATGTTGTTGGTTTTTTTTTGTATCTAAAACAAAAATCTATTAATGCCACTTTATAGATAATTTAATCTAGAATTCAGTCATATTTATTTTATCGCTGTAGGTCAACTGGTTTGGCAGATATCGAAGAAATAGTGCAGCATGTTGTTGGTTTTTTTTTTGTATCTAAAACAAAAATCTATTAATGCCACTTTATAGATAATTTAGTCTAGAATTCAGTCATATTTATTTTATCGCTGTAGGTCAACTGGTTTGGCAGATATCGAAGAAATAGTGCAGCATGTTGTTGGTTTTTTTTTGTATCTAAAACAAAAATCTATTAATGCCACTTTATAGATAATTTAATCTAGAATTCAGTCATATTTATTTTATCGCTGTAGGTCAACTGGTTTGGCAGATATCGAAGAAATAGTGCAGCATGTTGTTGGTTTTTTTTTGTATCTAAAACAAAAATCTATTAATGCCACTTTATAGATAATTTAATCTAGAATTCAGTCATATTTATTTTATCGCTGTAGGTCAACTGGTTTGGCAGATATCGAAGAAATAGTGCAGCATGTTGTTGGTTTTTTTTTGTATCTAAAACAAAAATCTATTAATGCCACTTTATAGATAATTTAATCTAGAATTCAGTCATATTTATTTTATCGCTGTAGGTCAACTGGTTTGGCAGATATCGAAGAAATAGTGCAGCATGTTGTTGGTTTTTTTTTTGTATCTAAAACAAAAATCTATTAATGCCACTTTATAGATAATTTAGTCTAGAATTCAGTCATATTTATTTTATCGCTGTAGGTCAACTGGTTTGGCAGATATCGAAGAAATAGTGCAGCATGTTGTTGGTTTTTTTTTGTATCTAAAACAAAAATCTATTAATGCCACTTTATAGATAATTTAATCTAGAATTCAGTCATATTTATTTTATCGCTGTAGGTCAACTGGTTTGGCAGATATCGAAGAAATAGTGCAGCATGTTGTTGGTTTTTTTTTGTATCTAAAACAAAAATCTATTAATGCCACTTTATAGATAATTTAATCTAGAATTCAGTCATATTTATTTTATCGCTGTAGGTCAACTGGTTTGGCAGATATCGAAGAAATAGTGCAGCATGTTGTTGGTTTTTTTTTGTATCTAAAACAAAAATCTATTAATGCCACTTTATAGATAATTTAATCTAGAATTCAGTCATATTTATTTTATCGCTGTAGGTCAACTGGTTTGGCAGATATCGAAGAAATAGTGCAGCATGTTGTTGGTTTTTTTTTTGTATCTAAAACAAAAATCTATTAATGCCACTTTATAGATAATTTAGTCTAGAATTCAGTCATATTTATTTTATCGCTGTAGGTCAACTGGTTTGGCAGATATCGAAGAAATAGTGCAGCATGTTGTTGGTTTTTTTTTGTATCTAAAACAAAAATCTATTAATGCCACTTTATAGATAATTTAATCTAGAATTCAGTCATATTTATTTGATCGCTGTAGGTCAACTGGTTTGGCAGATATCGAAGTAATAGTGCAGCATGTTGTTGGTTTTTTTTTGTATCTAAAACAAAAATCTATTAATGCCACTTTATAGATAATTTAATCTAGAATTCAGTCATATTTATTTTATCGCTGTAGGTCAACTGGTTTGGCAGATATCGAAGAAATAGCGCAGCATGTTGTTGGTTTTTTTTTGTATCTAAAACAAAAATCTATTAATGCCACTTTATAGATAATTTAATCTAGAATTCAGTCATATTTATTTTATCGCTGTAGGTCAACTGGTTTGGCAGATATCGAAGAAATAGTGCAGCATGTTGTTGGTTTTTTTTTGTATCTAAAACAAAAATCTATTAATGCCACTTTATAGATAATTTAATCTAGAATTCAGTCATATTTATTTGATCGCTGTAGGTCAACTGGTTTGGCAGATATCGAAGAAATAGTGCAGCATGTTGTTGGTTTTTTTTTATATCTAAAACAAAAATCTATTAATGCCACTTTATAGATAATTTAATCTAAAATTCAGTCATATTTATTTTATCGCTGTAGGTCAATTGGTTTCGCAGATATCGAAGAAATAGCGCAGCATGTTGTTGGTTTTTTTTTTGTATCTAAAACAAAAATCTATTAATGCCACTTTATAGATAATTTAATCTAGAATTCAGCCATATTTATTTTATCGCTGTAGGTCAACTGGTTTGGCAGATATCGAAGAAATAGTACAGCATGTTGTTGGTTTTTTTTTGTATCTAAAACAAAAATCTATTAATGCCACTTTATAGATAATTTAATCTAGAATTCAGTCATATTTATTTTATCGCTGTAGGTCAACTGGTTTGGCAGATATCGAAGAAATAGTGCAGCATGTTGTTGGTTTTTTTTTGTATCTAAAACAAAAATCTATTAATGCCACTTTATAGATAATTTAATCTATAATTCAGCCATATTTATTTTATCGCTGTAGGTCAACTGGTTTGGCAGATATCGAAGAAATAGTACAGCATGTTGTTGGTTTTTTTGTATCTAAAACAAAAATCTATTAATGCCACTTTATAGATAATTTAATCTAGAATTCAGTCATATTTATTTTATCGCTATAGGTCAACTGGTTTGGCAGATATCGAAGAAATAGTGCAGCATGTTGTTGGTTTTTTTTGTATCTAAAACAAAAATCTATTAATGCCACTTTATAGATAATTTAATCTAGAATTCAGTCATATTTACTTTATCGCTGTAGGTCAACTGGTTTGGCAGATATCGAAGAAATAGTGCAGCATGTTGTTGATTTTTTTTTGTATCTAAAACAAAAATCTATTAATGCCACTTTATAGATAATTTAATCTAAAATTCAGTCATATTTATTTTATCGCTGTAGGTCAACTGGTTTGGCAGATATCGAAGAAATAGTGCAGCATGTTGTTGGTTTTTTTTTGTATCTAAAACAAAAATCTATTAATGCCACTTTATAGATAATTTAATCTAGAATTCAGTCATATTTATTTTATCGCTGTAGGTCAACTGGTTTGGCAGATATCGAAGAAATAGTGCAGCATGTTGTTGGTTTTTTTTGTATCTAAAACAAAAATCTATTAATGCCACTTTATAGATAATTTAATCTAGAATTCAGTCATATTTATTTTATCGCTGTAGGTCAACTGGTTTGGCAGATATCGAAGAAATAGTGCAGCATGTTGTTGGTTTTTTTTTGTATCTAAAATAAAAATCTATTAATGCCACTTTATAGATAATTTAATCTAGAATTCAGTCATATTTATTTTATTGCTGTAGGTCAACTGGTTTGGCAGATATCGAAGAAATAGTGCAGCATGTTGTTGGTTTTTTTTTGTATCTAAAACAAAAATCTATTAATGCCACTTTATAGATAATTTAATCTATAATTCAGCCATATTTATTTTATCGCTGTAGGTCAACTGGTTTGGCAGATATCGAAGAAATAGTACAGCATGTTGTTGGTTTTTTTTTGTATCTAAAACAAAAATCTATTAATGCCACTTTATAGATAATTTAATCTAGAATTCAGTCATATTTATTTTATCGCTATAGGTCAACTGGTTTGGCAGATATCGAAGAAATAGTGCAGCATGTTGTTGGTTTTTTTTTTGTATCTAAAACAAAAATCTATTAATGCCACTTTATAGATAATTTAATCTAGAATTCACTCATATTTATTTTATCGCTGTAGGTCAACTGGTTTGGCAGATATCGAAGAAATAGTGCAGCATGTTGTTGGTTTTTTTTTGTATCTAAAACAAAAATCTATTAATGCCACTTTATAGATAATTTAATCTAGAATTCAGTCATATTTATTTTATCGCTATAGGTCAACTGGTTTGGCAGATATCGAAGAAATAGTGCAGCATGTTGTTGGTTTTTTTTTGTATCTAAAACAAAAATCTATTAATGCCACTTTATAGATAATTTAATCTAGAATTCAGTCATATTTATTTTATCGCTGTAGGTCAACTGGTTTGGCAGATATCGAAGAAATAGTGCAGCATGTTGTTGGTTTTTTTTTGTATCTAAAACAAAAATCTATTAATGCCACTTTATAGATAATTTAATCTAGAATTCAGTCATATTTATTTTATCGCTGTAGGTCAACTGGTTTGGCAGATATCGAAGAAATAGTGCAGCATGTTGTTGGTTTTTTTTTGTATCTAAAACAAAAAACTATTAATGCCACTTTATAGATAATTTAATCTAGAATTCAGTCATATTTATTTGATCGCTGTAGGTCAACTGGTTTGGCAGATATCGAAGTAATAGTGCAGCATGTTGTTGGTTTTTTTTTGTATCTAAAACAAAAATCTATTAATGCCACTTTATAGATAATTTAATCTAGAATTCAGTCATATTTATTTTATCGCTGTATGTCAACTGGTTTGGCAGATATCGAAGAAATAGCGCAGCATGTTGTTGGTTTTTTTTTGTATCTAAAACAAAAATCTATTAATGCCACTTTATAGATAATTTAATCTAGAATTCAGTCATATTTATTTTATCGCTGTAGGTCAACTGGTTTGGCAGATATCGAAGAAATAGTGCAGCATGTTGTTGGTTTTTTTTTGTATCTAAAACAAAAATCTATTAATGCCACTTTATAGATAATTTAATCTAGAATTCAGTCATATTTATTTGATCGCTGTAGGTCAACTGGTTTGGCAGATATCGAAGAAATAGTGCAGCATGTTGTTGGTTTTTTTTTATATCTAAAACAAAAATCTATTAATGCCACTTTATAGATAATTTAATCTAAAATTCAGTCATATTTATTTTATCGCTGTAGGTCAATTGGTTTCGCAGATATCGAAGAAATAGCGCAGCATGTTGTTGGTTTTTTTTTTGTATCTAAAACAAAAATCTATTAATGCCACTTTATAGATAATTTAATCTAGAATTCAGCCATATTTATTTTATCGCTGTAGGTCAACTGGTTTGGCAGATATCGAAGAAATAGTACAGCATGTTGTTGGTTTTTTTTTGTATCTAAAACAAAAATCTATTAATGCCACTTTATAAATAAATTAATCTAGAATTCAGTCATATTTATTTTATCGCTGTAGGTCAACTGGTTTGGCAGATATCGAAGAAATAGTGCAGCATGTTGTTGGTTTTTTTTTGTATCTAAAACAAAAATCTATTAATGCCACTTTATAGATAATTTAATCTATAATTCAGCTATATTTATTTTATCGCTGTAGGTCAACTGGTTTGGCAGATATCGAAGAAATAGTACAGCATGTTGTTGGTTTTTTTTTGTATCTAAAACAAAAATCTATTAATGCCACTTTATAGATAATTTAATCTAGAATTCAGTCATATTTATTTTATCGCTATAGGTCAACTGGTTTGGCAGATATCGAAGAAATAGTGCAGCATGTTGTTGGTTTTTTTTGTATCTAAAACAAAAATCCATTAATGCCACTTTATAGATAATTTAATCTAGAATTCAGTCATATTTACTTTATCGCTGTAGGTCAACTGGTTTGGCAGATATCGAAGAAATAGTGCAGCATGTTGTTGATTTTTTTTTGTATCTAAAACAAAAATCTATTAATGCCACTTTATAGATAATTTATACTAAAATTCAGTCATATTTATTTTATCGCTGTAGGTCAACTGGTTTGGCAGATATCGAAGAAATAGTGCAGCATGTTGTTGGTTTTTTTTTGTATCTAAAACAAAAATCTATTAATGCCACTTTATAGATAATTTAATCTAGAATTCAGTCATATTTATTTTATCGCTGTAGGTCAACTGGTTTGGCAGATATCGAAGAAATAGTGCAGCATGTTGTTGGTTTTTTTTGTATCTAAAACAAAAATCTATTAATGCCACTTTATAGATAATTTAATCTAGAATTCAGTCATATTTATTTTATCGCTGTAGGTCAACTGGTTTGGCAGATATCGAAGAAATAGTGCAGCATGTTGTTGGTTTTTTTTTGTATCTAAAACAAAAATCTATTAATGCCACTTTATAGATAATTTAATCTAGAATTCAGTCATATTTATTTTATCGCTGTAGGTCAACTGGTTTGGCAGATATCGAAGAAATAGTGCAGCATGTTGTTGGTTTTTTTTTGTATCTAAAACAAAAATCTATTAATGCCACTTTATAGATAATTTAATCTATAATTCAGCCATATTTATTTTATCGCTGTAGGTCAACTGGTTTGGCAGATATCGAAGAAATAGTACAGCATGTTGTTGGTTTTTTTTTGTATCTAAAACAAAAATCTATTAATGCCACTTTATAGATAATTTAATCTAGAATTCAGTCATATTTATTTTATCGCTATAGGTCAACTGGTTTGGCAGATATCGAAGAAATAGTGCAGCATGTTGTTGGTTTTTTTTTTGTATCTAAAACAAAAATCTATTAATGCCACTTTATAGATAATTTAATCTAGAATTCAGTCATATTTATTTTATCGCTGTAGGTCAACTGGTTTGGCAGATATCGAAGAAATAGTGCAGCATGTTGTTGGTTTTTTTTTGTATCTAAAACAAAAATCTATTAATGCCACTTTATAGATAATTTAATCTAGAATTCAGTCATATTTATTTTATCGCTATAGGTCAACTGGTTTGGCAGATATCGAAGAAATAGTGCAGCATGTTGTTGGTTTTTTTTTGTATCTAAAACAAAAATCTATTAATGCCACTTTATAGATAATTTAATCTAGAATTCAGTCATATTTATTTTATCGCTGTAGGTCAACTGGTTTGGCAGATATCGAAGAAATAGTGCAGCATGTTGTTGGTTTTTTTTTTGTATCTAAAACAAAAATCTATTAATGCCACTTTATAGATAATTTAATCTAGAATTCAGTCATATTTATTTTATCGCTGTAGGTCAACTGGTTTGGCAGATATCGAAGAAATAGTGCAGCATGTTGTTGGTTTTTTTTTGTATCTAAAACAAAAATCTATTAATGCCACTTTATAGATAATTTAATCTATAATTCAGCCATATTTATTTTATCGCTGTAGGTCAACTGGTTTGGCAGATATCGAAGAAATAGTACAGCATGTTGTTGTTTTTTTTTTGTATCTAAAACAAAAATCTATTAATGCCACTTTATAGATAATTTAATCTAGAATTCAGTCATATTTATTTTATCGCTATAGGTCAACTGGTTTGGCAGATATCGAAGAAATAGTGCAGCATGTTGTTGGTTTTTTTTTGTATCTAAAACAAAAATCTATTAATGCCACTTTATAGATAATTTAATCTAGAATTCAGTCATATTTACTTTATCGCTGTAGGTCAACTGGTTTGGCAGATATCGAAGAAATAGTGCAGCATGTTGTTGATTTTTTTTTGTATCTAAAACAAAAATCTATTAATGCCACTTTATAGATAATTTAATCTAGAATTCAGTCATATTTATTTTATCGCTGTAGGTCAACAGGTTTGGCAGATATCGAAGAAATAGTGCAGCATGTTGTTGGTTTTTTTTTGTATCTAAAACAAAAATCTATTAATGCCACTTTATAGATAATTTAATCTAGAATTCAGTCATATTTATTTTATCGCTGTAGGTCAACTGGTTTGGCAGATATCGAAGAAATAGTGCAGCATGTTGTTGGTTTTTTTTTGTATCTAAAACAAAAATCTATTAATGCCACTTTATAGATAATTTAATCTAGAATTCAGTCATATTTATTTTATCGCTGTAGGTCAACTGGTTTGGCAGATATCGAAGAAATAGTGCAGCATGTTGTTGGTTTTTTTTTTGTATCTAAAACAAAAATCTATTAATGCCACTTTATAGATAATTTAATCTAGAATTCAGTCATATTTATTTGATCGCTGTAGGTCAACTGGTTTGGCAGATATCGAAGAAATAGTGCAGCATGTTGTTGGTTTTTTTTTTGTATCTAAAACAAAAATCTATTAATGCCACTTTATAGATAATTTAATCTAGAATTCAGTCATATTTATTTTATCGCTGTAGGTCAACTGGTTTGGCAGATATCGAAGAAATAGTGCAGCATGTTGTTGGTTTTTTTTTGTATCTAAAACAAAAATCTATTAATGCCACTTTATAGATAATTTAATCTAGAATTCAGTCATATTTATTTTATCGCTGTAGGTCAACTGGTTTGGCAGATATCGAAGAAATAGTGCAGCATGTTGTTGGTTTTTTTTTGTATCTAAAACAAAAATCTATTAATGCCACTTTATAGATAATTTAATCTAGAATTCAGTCATATTTATTTTATCGCTGTAGGTCAACTGGTTTGGCAGATATCGAAGAAATAGTGCAGCATGTTGTTGGTTTTTTTTTTGTATCTAAAACAAAAATCTATTAATGCCACTTTATAGATAATTTAGTCTAGAATTCAGTCATATTTATTTTATCGCTGTAGGTCAACTGGTTTGGCAGATATCGAAGAAATAGTGCAGCATGTTGTTGGTTTTTTTTTATATCTAAAACAAAAATCTATTAATGCCACTTTATAGATAATTTAATCTAGAATTCAGTCATATTTATTTGATCGCTGTAGGTCAACTGGTTTGGCAGATATCGAAGTAATAGTGCAGCATGTTGTTGGTTTTTTTTTGTATCTAAAACAAAAATCTATTAATGCCACTTTATAGATAATTTAATCTAGAATTCAGTCATATTTATTTGATCGCTGTAGGTCAACTGGTTTGGCAGATATCGAAGAAATAGTGCAGCATGTTGTTGGTTTTTTTTTGTATCTAAAACAAAAATCTATTAATGCCACTTTATAGATAATTTAATCTAGAATTCAGTCATATTTATTTTATCGCTGTAGGTCAACTGGTTTGGCAGATATCGAAGAAATAGTGCAGCATGTTGTTGGTTTTTTTTGTATCTAAAACAAAAATCTATTAATGCCACTTTATAGATAATTTAATCTAGAATTCAGTCATATTTATTTTATCGCTGTAGGTCAATTGGTTTGGCAGATATCGAAGAAATAGCGCAGCATGTTGTTGGTTTTTTTTTTTTGTATCTAAAACAAAAATCTATTAATGCCACTTTATAGATAATTTAATCTATAATTCAGCCATATTTATTTTATCGCTGTAGGTCAACTGGTTTGGCAGATATCGAAGAAATAGTACAGCATGTTGTTGGTTTTTTTTTGTATCTAAAACAAAAATCTATTAATGCCACTTTATAGATAATTTAATCTAGAATTCAGTCATATTTATTTTATCGCTATAGGTCAACTGGTTTGGCAGATATCGAAGAAATAGTGCAGCATGTTGTTGGTTTTTTTTTGTATCTAAAACAAAAATCTATTAATGCCACTTTATAGATAATTTAATCTAGAATTCAGTCATATTTACTTTATCGCTGTAGGTCAACTGGTTTGGCAGATATCGAAGAAATAGTGCAGCATGTTGTTGATTTTTTTTTGTATCTAAAACAAAAATCTATTAATGCCACTTTATAGATAATTTAATCTAGAATTCAGTCATATTTATTTTATCGCTGTAGGTCAACAGGTTTGGCAGATATCGAAGAAATAGTGCAGCATGTTGTTGGTTTTTTTTTGTATCTAAAACAAAAATCTATTAATGCCACTTTATAGATAATTTAATCTAGAATTCAGTCATATTTATTTTATCGCTGTAGGTCAACTGGTTTGGCAGATATCGAAGAAATAGTGCAGCATGTTGTTGGTTTTTTTTTGTATCTAAAACAAAAATCTATTAATGCCACTTTATAGATAATTTAATCTAGAATTCAGTCATATTTATTTTATCGCTGTAGGTCAACTGGTTTGGCAGATATCGAAGAAATAGTGCAGCATGTTGTTGGTTTTTTTTTGTATCTAAAACAAAAATCTATTAATGCCACTTTATAGATAATTTAATCTAGAATTCAGTCATATTTATTTGATCGCTGTAGGTCAACTGGTTTGGCAGATATCGAAGAAATAGTGCAGCATGTTGTTGGTTTTTTTTTTGTATCTAAAACAAAAATCTATTAATGCCACTTTATAGATAATTTAATCTAGAATTCAGTCATATTTATTTTATCGCTGTAGGTCAACTGGTTTGGCAGATATCGAAGAAATAGTGCAGCATGTTGTTGGTTTTTTTTTTGTATCTAAAACAAAAATCTATTAATGCCACTTTATAGATAATTTAATCTAGAATTCAGTCATATTTATTTTATCGCTGTAGGTCAACTGGTTTGGCAGATATCGAAGAAATAGTGCAGCATGTTGTTGGTTTTTTTTTGTATCTAAAACAAAAATCTATTAATGCCACTTTATAGATAATTTAATCTAGAATTCAGTCATATTTATTTTATCGCTGTAGGTCAACTGGTTTGGCAGATATCGAAGAAATAGTGCAGCATGTTGTTGGTTTTTTTTTTTGTATCTAAAACAAAAATCTATTAATGCCACTTTATAGATAATTTAGTCTAGAATTCAGTCATATTTATTTTATCGCTGTAGGTCAACTGGTTTGGCAGATATCGAAGAAATAGTGCAGCATGTTGTTGGTTTTTTTTTGTATCTAAAACAAAAATCTATTAATGCCACTTTATAGATAATTTAATCTAGAATTCAGTCATATTTATTTGATCGCTGTAGGTCAACTGGTTTGGCAGATATCGAAGTAATAGTGCAGCATGTTGTTGGTTTTTTTTTGTATCTAAAACAAAAATCTATTAATGCCACTTTATAGATAATTTAATCTAGAATTCAGTCATATTTATTTGATCGCTGTAGGTCAACTGGTTTGGCAGATATCGAAGAAATAGTGCAGCATGTTGTTGGTTTTTTTTTGTATCTAAAACAAAAATCTATTAATGCCACTTTATAGATAATTTAATCTAGAATTCAGTCATATTTATTTTATCGCTGTAGGTCAACTGGTTTGGCAGATATCGAAGAAATAGTGCAGCATGTTGTTGGTTTTTTTTGTATCTAAAACAAAAATCTATTAATGCCACTTTATAGATAATTTAATCTAGAATTCAGTCATATTTATTTTATCGCTGTAGGTCAATTGGTTTGGCAGATATCGAAGAAATAGCGCAGCATGTTGTTGGTTTTTTTTTTTTTGTATCTAAAACAAAAATCTATTAATGCCACTTTATAGATAATTTAATCTAGAATTCAGCCATATTTATTTTATCGCTGTAGGTCAACTGGTTTGGCAGATATCGAAGAAATAGTACAGCATGTTGTTGGTTTTTTTTTGTATCTAAAACAAAAATCTATTAATGCCACTTTATAGATAATTTAATCTAGAATTCAGTCATATTTATTTTATCGCTTTAGGTCAACTGGTTTGGCAGATATCGAAGAAATAGTGCAGCATGTTGTTGGTTTTTTTTTGTATCTAAAACAAAAATCTATTAATGCCACTTTATAGATAATTTAATCTAGAATTCAGTCATATTTATTTTATCGCTGTAGGTCAACTGGTTTGGCAGATATCGAAGAAATAGTTCAGCATGTTGTTGGTTTTTTTTTGTATCTAAAACAAAAATCTATTAATGCCACTTTATAGATAATTTAATCTAGAATTCAGTCATATTTATTTTATCGCTGTAGGTCAACTGGTTTGGCAGATATCGAAGAAATAGTACAGCATGTTGTTGGTTTTTTTTTGTATCTAAAACAAAAATCTATTAATGCCACTTTATAGATAATTTAATCTAGAATTCAGTCATATTTATTTTATCGCTATAGGTCAACTGGTTTGGCAGATATCGAAGAAATAGTGCAGCATGTTGTTGGTTTTTTTTGTATCTAAAACAAAAATCTATTAATGCCACTTTATAGATAATTTAATCTAGAATTCAGTCATATTTACTTTATCGCTGTAGGTCAACTGGTTTGGCAGATATCGAAGACATAGTGCAGCATGTTGTTGATTTTTTTTTGTATCTAAAACAAAAATCTATTAATGCCACTTTATAGATAATTTAATCTAGAATTCAGTCATATTTATTTTATCGCTGTAGGTCAACTGGTTTGGCAGATATCGAAGAAATAGTGCAGCATGTTGTTGGTTTTTTTTTGTATCTAAAACAAAAATCTATTAATGCCACTTTATAGATAATTTAATCTAGAATTCAGTCATATTTATTTTATCGCTGTAGGTCAACTGGTTTGGCAGATATCGAAGAAATAGTGCAGCATGTTGTTGGTTTTTTTGTATCTAAAACAAAAATCTATTAATGCCACTTTATAGATAATTTAATCTAGAATTCAGTCATATTTATTTTATCGCTGTAGGTCAACTGGTTTGGCAGATATCGAAGAAATAGTGCAGCATGTTGTTGGTTTTTTTTGTATCTAAAACAAAAATCTATTAATGCCACTTTATAGATAATTTAATCTAGAATTCAGTCATATTTATTTGATCGCTGTAGGTCAACTGGTTTGGCAGATATCGAAGAAATAGTGCAGCATGTTGTTGGTTTTTTTTTTGTATCTAAAACAAAAATCTATTAATGCCACTTTATAGATAATTTAATCTAGAATTCAGTCATATTTATTTTATCGCTGTAGGTCAACTGGTTTGGCAGATATCGAAGAAATAGTGCAGCATGTTGTTGGTTTTTTTTTGTATCTAAAACAAAAATCTATTAATGCCACTTTATAGATAATTTAATCTAGAATTCAGTCATATTTATTTTATCGCTATAGGTCAACTGGTTTGGCAGATATCGAAGAAATAGTGCAGCATGTTGTTGGTTTTTTTTTGTATCTAAAACAAAAATCTATTAATGCCGCTTTATAGATAATTTAATCTAGAATTCAGTCATATTTACTTTATCGCTGTAGGTCAACTGGTTTGGCAGATATCGAAGAAATAGTGCAGCATGTTGTTGATTTTTTTTTGTATCTAAAACAAAAATCTATTAATGCCACTTTATAGATAATTTAATCTAGAATTCAGTCATATTTATTTTATCGCTGTAGGTCAACTGGTTTGGCAGATATCGAAGAAATAGTGCAGCATGTTGTTGGTTTTTTTTTGTATCTAAAACAAAAATCTATTAATGCCACTTTATAGATAATTTAATCTAGAATTCAGTCATATTTATTTTATCGCTGTAGGTCAACTGGTTTGGCAGATATCGAAGAAATAGTGCAGCATGTTGTTGGTTTTTTTTTGTATCTAAAACAAAAATCTATTAATGCCACTTTATAGATAATTTAATCTAGAATTCAGTCATATTTATTTTATCGCTGTAGGTCAACTGGTTTGGCAGATATCGAAGAAATAGTGCAGCATGTTGTTGGTTTTTTTTTGTATCTAAAACAAAAATCTATTAATGCCACTTTATAGATAATTTAATCTAGAATTCAGTCATATTTATTTGATCGCTGTAGGTCAACTGGTTTTTCAGATATCGAAGAAATAGTGCAGCATGTTGTTGGTTTTTTTTTTTTTTATCTAAAACAAAAATCTATTAATGCCACTTTATAGATAATTTAATCTAGAATTCAGTCATATTTATTTTATCGCTGTAGGTCAACTGGTTTGGCAGATATCGAAGAAATAGTGCAGCATGTTGTTGGTTTTTTTTTGTATCTAAAACAAAAATCTATTAATGCCACTTTATAGATAATTTAATCTAGAATTCAGTCATATTTATTTTATCGCTGTAGGTCAACTGGTTTGGCAGATATCGAAGAAATAGTGCAGCATGTTGTTGGTTTTTTTTTGTATCTAAAACAAAAATCTATTAATGCCACTTTATAGATAATTTAATCTAGAATTCAGTCATATTTATTTTATCGCTGTAGGTCAACTGGTTTGGCAGATATCGAAGAAATAGTGCAGCATGTTGTTGGTTTTTTTTTTGTATCTAATACAAAAATCTATTAATGCCACTTTATAGATAATTTAGTCTAGAATTCAGTCATATTTATTTTATCGCTGTAGGTCAACTGGTTTGGCAGATATCGAAGAAATAGTGCAGCATGTTGTTGGTTTTTTTTGTATCTAAAACAAAAATCTATTAATGCCACTTTATAGATAATTTAATCTAGAATTCAGTCATATTTATTTGATCGCTGTAGGTCAACTGGTTTGGCAGATATCGAAGTAATAGTGCAGCATGTTGTTGGTTTTTTTTGTATCTAAAACAAAAATCTATTAATGCCACTTTATAGATAATTTAATCTAGAATTCAGTCATATTTATTTGATCGCTGTAGGTCAACTGGTTTGGCAGATATCGAAGAAATAGCGCAGCATGTTGTTGGTTTTTTTTTTGTATCTAAAACAAAAATCTATTAATGCCACTTTATAGATAATTTAATCTAGAATTCAGTCATATTTATTTTATCGCTGTAGGTCAACTGGTTTGGCAGATATCGAAGAAATAGTGCAGCATGTTGTTGGTTTTTTTTTGTATCTAAAACAAAAATCTATTAATGCCACTTTATAGATAATTTAATCTAGAATTCAGTCATATTTATTTTATCGCTGTAGGTCAACTGGTTTGGCAGATATCGAAGAAATAGTGCAGCATGTTGTTGATTTTTTTTGTATCTAAAACAAAAATCTATTAATGGCACTTTATAGATAATTTAATCTAGAATTCAGTCATATTTACTTTATCGTTGTAGGTCAACTGGTTTGGCAGATATCGAAGAAATAGTGCAGCATGTTGTTGATTTTTTTTTGTATCTAAAACAAAAATCTATTAATGCCACTTTATAGATAATTTAATCTAGAATTCAGTCATATTTATTTTATCGCTATAGGTCAACTGGTTTGGCAGATATCGAAGAAATAGTGCAGCATGTTGTTGGTTTTTTTTTGTATCTAAAACAAAAATCTATTAATGCCGCTTTATAGATAATTTAATCTAGAATTCAGTCATATTTACTTTATCGCTGTAGGTCAACTGGTTTGGCAGATATCGAAGAAATAGTGCAGCATGTTGTTGATTTTTTTTTGTATCTAAAACAAAAATCTATTAATGCCACTTTATAGATAATTTAATCTAGAATTCAGTCATATTTATTTTATCGCTGTAGGTCAACTGGTTTGGCAGATATCGAAGAAATAGTGCAGCATGTTGTTGGTTTTTTTTTGTATCTAAAACAAAAATCTATTAATGCCACTTTATAGATAATTTAATCTAGAATTCAGTCATATTTATTTTATCGCTGTAGGTCAACTGGTTTGGCAGATATCGAAGAAATAGTGCAGCATGTTGTTGGTTTTTTTTTTGTATCTAAAACAAAAATCTATTAATGCCACTTTATAGATAATTTAATCTAGAATTCAGTCATATTTATTTTATCGCTGTAGGTCAACTGGTTTGGCAGATATCGAAGAAATAGTGCAGCATGTTGTTGGTTTTTTTTTGTATCTAAAACAAAAATCTATTAATGCCACTTTATAGATAATTTAATCTAGAATTCAGTCATATTTATTTGATCGCTGTAGGTCAACTGGTTTGGCAGATATCGAAGAAATAGTGCAGCATGTTGTTGGTTTTTTTTTTTGTATCTAAAACAAAAATCTATTAATGCCACTTTATAGATAATTTAATCTAGAATTCAGTCATATTTATTTTATCGCTGTAGGTCAACTGGTTTGGCAGATATCGAAGAAATAGTGCAGCATGTTGTTGGTTTTTTTTTGTATCTAAAACAAAAATCTATTAATGCCACTTTATAGATAATTTAATCTAGAATTCAGTCATATTTATTTTATCGCTGTAGGTCAACTGGTTTGGCAGATATCGAAGAAATAGTGCAGCATGTTGTTGGTTTTTTTTTGTATCTAAAACAAAAATCTATTAATGCCACTTTATAGATAATTTAATCTAGAATTCAGTCATATTTATTTTATCGCTGTAGGTCAACTGGTTTGGCAGATATCGAAGAAATAGTGCAGCATGTTGTTGGTTTTTTTTTTGTATCTAATACAAAAATCTATTAATGCCACTTTATAGATAATTTAGTCTAGAATTCAGTCATATTTATTTTATCGCTGTAGGTCAACTGGTTTGGCAGATATCGAAGAAATAGTGCAGCATGTTGTTGGTTTTTTTTGTATCTAAAACAAAAATCTATTAATGCCACTTTATAGATAATTTAATCTAGAATTCAGTCATATTTATTTGATCGCTGTAGGTCAACTGGTTTGGCAGATATCGAAGTAATAGTGCAGCATGTTGTTGGTTTTTTTTGTATCTAAAACAAAAATCTATTAATGCCACTTTATAGATAATTTAATCTAGAATTCAGTCATATTTATTTGATCGCTGTAGGTCAACTGGTTTGGCAGATATCGAAGAAATAGCGCAGCATGTTGTTGGTTTTTTTTTGTATCTAAAACAAAAATCTATTAATGCCACTTTATAGATAATTTAATCTAGAATTCAGTCATATTTATTTTATCGCTGTAGGTCAACTGGTTTGGCAGATATCGAAGAAATAGTGCAGCATGTTGTTGGTTTTTTTTTGTATCTAAAACAAAAATCTATTAATGCCACTTTATAGATAATTTAATCTAGAATTCAGTCATATTTATTTTATCGCTGTAGGTCAACTGGTTTGGCAGATATCGAAGAAATAGTGCAGCATGTTGTTGATTTTTTTTGTATCTAAAACAAAAATCTATTAATGGCACTTTATAGATAATTTAATCTAGAATTCAGTCATATTTACTTTATCGTTGTAGGTCAACTGGTTTGGCAGATATCGAAGAAATAGTGCAGCATGTTGTTGATTTTTTTTTGTATCTAAAACAAAAATCTATTAATGCCACTTTATAGATAATTTAATCTAGAATTCAGTCATATTTATTTTATCGCTGTAGGTCAACTGGTTTGGCAGATATCGAAGAAATAGTGCAGCATGTTGTTGGTTTTTTTTTTGTATCTAAAACAAAAATCTATTAATGCCACTTTATAGATAATTTAATCTAGAATTCAGTCATATTTATTTTATCGCTGTAGGTCAACTGGTTTGGCAGATATCGAAGAAATAGTGCAGCATGTTGTTGGTTTTTTTTTGTATCTAAAACAAAAATCTATTAATGCCACTTTATAGATAATTTAATCTAGAATTCAGTCATATTTTTTTTATCGCTGTAGGTCAATTGGTTTCGCAGATATCGAAGAAATAGCGCAGCATGTTGTTGGTTTTTTTTTTGTATCTAAAACAAAAATCTATTAATGCCACTTTATAGATAATTTAATCTAGAATTCAGCCATATTTATTTTATCGCTGTAGGTCAACTGGTTTGGCAGATATCGAAGAAATAGTACAGCATGTTGTTGGTTTTTTTTTGTATCTAAAACAAAAATCTATTAATGCCACTTTATAGATAATTTAATCTAGAATTCAGTCATATTTATTTTATCGCTGTAGGTCAACTGGTTTGGCAGATATCGAAGAAATAGTGCAGCATGTTGTTGGTTTTTTTTTGTATCTAAAACAAAAATCTATTAATGCCACTTTATAGATAATTTAATCTAGAATTCAGTCATATTTATTTTATCGCTGTAGGTCAACTGGTTTGGCAGATATCGAAGAAATAGTACAGCATGTTGTTGGTTTTTTTTTGTATCTAAAACAAAAAATCTATTAATGCCACTTTATAGATAATTTAATCTAGAATTCAGTCATATTTATTTTATCGCTGTAGGTCAATTGGTTTGGCAGATATCGAAGAAATAGCGCAGCATGTTGTTAGTTTTTTTTTGTATCTAAAACAAAAATCTATTAATGCCACTTTATAGATAATTTAATCTAGAATTCAGTCATATTTATTTTATCGCTGTAGGTCAACTGGTTTGCCAGATATCGAAGAAATAGTACAGCATGTTGTTGGTTTTTTTTTGTATCTAAAACAAAAATCTGTTAATGCCACTTTATAGATAATTCAATCTAGAATTCAGTCATATTTATTTTATCGCTGTAGGTCAACTGGTTTGGCAGATATCGAAGAAATAGTGCAGCATGTTGTTGGTTTTTTTTTTGCATCTAAAACAAAAATCTATTAATGCCACTTTATATTTATTTATATATATTTATTTATGGTTTGGCATATATCGAAGAAATAGTGCAGCATGTTGTTGGTTTTTTTTTGTATCTAAAACAAAAATCTATTAATGCCACTTTATAGATAATTTAATCTAGAATTCAGTCATATTTATTTTATCGCTGTAGGTCAACTGGTTTGGCAGATATCGAAGAAATAGTGCAGCATGTTGTTGGTTTTTTTTTGTATCTAAAACAAAAATCTATTAATGCCACTTTATAGATAATTTAATCTAGAATTCAGTCATATTTATTTGATCGCTGTAGGTCAACTGGTTTGGCAGATATCGAAGAAATAGTGCAGCATGTTGTTGGTTTTTTTTTTGTATCTAAAACAAAAATCTATTAATGCCACTTTATAGATAATTTAATCTAGAATTCAGTCATATTTATTTTATCGCTGTAGGTCAACTGGTTTGGCAGATATCGAAGAAATAGCGCAGCATGTTGTTGGTTTTTTTTTGTATCTAAAACAAAAATCTATTAATGCCACTTTATAGATAATTTAATCTAGAATTCAGTCATATTTATTTTATCGCTGTAGGTCAACTGGTTTGGCAGATATCGAAGAAATAGTGCAGCATGTTGTTGGTTTTTTTTTGTATCTAAAACAAAAATCTATTAATGCCACTTTATAGATAATTTAATCTAGAATTCAGTCATATTTATTTTATCGCTGTAGGTCAACTGGTTTGGCAGATATCGAAGAAATAGTGCAGCATGTTGTTGGTTTTTTTTTGTATCTAAAACAAAAATCTATTAATGCCACTTTATAGATAATTTAATCTAGAATTCAGTCATATTTATTTTATCGCTGTAGGTCAACTGGTTTGGCAGATATCGAAGAAATAGTGCAGCATGTTGTTGGTTTTTTTTTGTATCTAAAACAAAAATCTATTAATGCCACTTTATAGATAATTTAATCTAGAATTCAGTCATATTTATTTTATCGCTGTAGGTCAACTGGTTTTGGCAAATATCGAAGAAATAGTGCAGCATGTTGTTGGTTTTTTTTTGTATCTAAAACAAAAATCTATTAATGCCACTTTATAGATAATTTAATCTAGAATTCAGTCCTATTTATTTGATCGCTGTAGGTCAACTGGTTTGGCAGATATCGAAGAAATAGTGCAGCATGTTGTTGGTTTTTTTTTGTATCTAAAACAAAAAATCTATTAATGCCACTTTATAGATAATTTAATCTAGAATTCAGTCATATTTATTTTATCGCTGTAGGTCAACTGGTTTGGCAGATATCGAAGAAATAGTGCAGCATGTTGTTGGTTTTTTTTTGTATCTAAAACAAAAATCTATTAATGCCACTTTATAGATAATTTAATCTAGAATTCAGTCATATTTATTTTATCGCTGTAGGTCAATTGGTTTCGCAGATATCGAAGAAATAGCGCAGCATGTTGTTGGTTTTTTTTTTGTATCTAAAACAAAAATCTATTAATGCCACTTTATAGATAATTTAATCTAGAATTCAGCCATATTTATTTTATCGCTGTAGGTCAACTGGTTTGGCAGATATCGAAGAAATAGTGCAGCATGTTGTTGGTTTTTTTTTGTATCTAAAACAAAAATCTATTAATGCCACTTTATAGATAATTTAATCTAGAATTCAGTCATATTTATTTTATCGCTGTAGGTCAACTGGTTTGGCAGATATCGAAGAAATAGTGCAGCATGTTGTTGGTTTTTTTTTTGTATCTAAAACAAAAATCTATTAATGCCACTTTATAGATAATTTAATCTAGAATTCAGTCATATTTATTTTATCGCTGTAGGTCAACTGGTTTGGCAGATATCGAAGAACATAGTGCAGCATGTTGTTGGTTTTTTTTTTGTATCTAAAACAAAAATCTATTAATGCCACTTTATAGATAATTTAATCTAGAATTCAGTCATATTTATTTGATCGCTGTAGGTCAACTGGTTTGGCAGATATCGAAGAAATAGTGCAGCATGTTGTTGGTTTTTTTTTTGTATCTAAAACAAAAATCTATTAATGCCACTTTATAGATAATTTAATCTAGAATTCAGTCATATTTATTTTATCGCTGTAGGTCAACTGGTTTGGCAGATATCGAAGAAATAGCGCAGCATGTTGTTGGTTTTTTTTTGTATCTAAAACAAAAATCTATTAATGCCACTTTATAGATAATTTAATCTAGAATTCAGTCATATTTATTTTATCGCTGTAGGTCAACTGGTTTGGCAGATATCGAAGAAATAGTGCAGCATGTTGTTGGTTTTTTTTTGTATCTAAAACAAAAATCTATTAATGCCACTTTATAGATAATTTAATCTAGAATTCAGTCATATTTATTTTATCGCTGTAGGTCAACTGGTTTGGCAGATATCGAAGAAATAGTGCAGCATGTTGTTGGTTTTTTTTTGTATCTAAAACAAAAATCTATTAATGCCACTTTATAGATAATTTAATCTAGAATTCAGTCATATTTATTTTATCGCTGTAGGTCAACTGGTTTGGCAGATATCGAAGAAATAGTGCAGCATGTTGTTGGTTTTTTTTTGTATCTAAAACAAAAATCTATTAATGCCACTTTATAGATAATTTAATCTAGAATTCAGGCATATTTATTTTATCGCTGTAGGTCAACTGGTTTGGCAAATATCGAAGAAATAGTGCAGCATGTTGTTGGTTTTTTTTTTGTATCTAAAACAAAAATCTATTAATGCCACTTTATAGATAATTTAATCTAGAATTCAGTCCTATTTATTTGATCGCTGTAGGTCAACTGGTTTGGCAGATATCGAAGAAATAGTGCAGCATGTTGTTGGTTTTTTTTTGTATCTAAAACAAAAATCTATTAATGTCACTTTATAGATAATTTAATCTAGAATTCAGTCATATTTATTTTATCGCTGTAGGTCAACTGGTTTGGCAGATATCGAAGAAATAGTGCAGCATGTTGTTGGTTTTTTTTTGTATCTAAAACAAAAATCTATTAATGCCACTTTATAGATAATTTAATCTAGAATTCAGTCATATTTATTTTATCGCTGTAGGTCAATTGGTTTCGCAGATATCGAAGAAATAGCGCAGCATGTTGTTGGTTTTTTTTTTTGTATCTAAAACAAAAATCTAACTTTATAGATAATTTAATCTAGAATTCAGCCATATTTATTTTATCGCTGTAGGTCAACTGGTTTGGCAGATATCGAAGAAATAGTGCAGCATGTTGTTGGTTTTTTTTTGTATCTAAAACAAAAATCTATTAATGCCACTTTATAGATAATTTAATCTAGAATTCAGTCATATTTATTTTATCGCTGTAGGTCAACTGGTTTGGCAGATATCGAAGAAATAGTGCAGCATGTTGTTAGTTTTTTTTTGTATCTAAAACAAAAATCTATTAATGCCACTTTATAGATAATTTAATCTAGAATTCAGTCATATTTATTTTATCGCTGTAGGTCAACTGGTTTGGCAGATATCGAAGAAATAGTGCAGCATGTTGTTGGTTTTTTTTGTATCTAAAACAAAAATCTATTAATGCCACTTTATAGATAATTTAATCTAGAATTCAGTCATATTTATTTTATCGCTGTAGGTCAACTGGTTTGGCAGATATCGAAGAAATAGTGCAGCATGTTGTTAGTTTTTTTTTGTATCTAAAACAAAAATCTATTAATGCCACTTTATAGATAATTTAATCTAGAATTCAGTCATATTTATTTTATCGCTGTAGGTCAACTGGTTTGGCAGATATCGAAGAAATAGTGCAGCATGTTGTTGGTTTTTTTTTGTATCTAAAACAAAAATCTATTAATGCCACTTTATAGATAATTTAATCTAGAATTCAGTCATATTTATTTGATCGCTGTAGGTCAACTGGTTTGGCAGATATCGAAGAAATAGTGCAGCATGTTGTTGGTTTTTTTTTTGTATCTAAAACAAAAATCTATGCCACTTTATAGATAATTTAATCTAGAATTCAGTCATATTTATTTGATCGCTGTAGGTCAACTGGTTTGGCAGATATCGAAGAAATAGTGCAGCATGTTGTTGGTTTTTTTTTTGTATCTAAAACAAAAATCTATTAATGCCACTTTATAGATAATTTAATCTAGAATTCAGTCATATTTATTTTATCGCTGTAGGTCAACTGGTTTGGCAGATATCGAAGAAATAGCGCAGCATGTTGTTGGTTTTTTTTTTGTATCTAAAACAAAAATCTATTAATGCCACTTTATAGATAATTTAATCTAGAATTCAGTCATATTTATTTTATCGCTGTAGGTCAACTGGTTTGGCAGATATCGAAGAAATAGTGCAGCATGTTGTTGGTTTTTTTTTGTATCTAAAACAAAAATCTATTAATGCCACTTTATAGATAATTTAATCTAGAATTCAGTCCTATTTATTTGATCGCTGTAGGTCAACTGGTTTGGCAGATATCGAAGAAATAGTGCAGCATGTTGTTGGTTTTTTTTTGTATCTAAAACAAAAATCTATTAATGCCACTTTATAGATAATTTAATCTAGAATTCAGTCATATTTATTTTATCGCTGTAGGTCAACTGGTTTGGCAGATATCGAAGAAATAGTGCAGCATGTTGTTGGTTTTTTTTTGTATCTAAAACAAAAATCTATTAATGCCACTTTATAGATAATTTAATCTAGAATTCAGTCATATTTATTTTATCGCTGTAGGTCAATTGGTTTCGCAGATATCGAAGAAATAGCGCAGCATGTTGTTGGTTTTTTTTTGTATCTAAAACAAAAATCTATTAATGCCACTTTATAGATAATTTAATCTAGAATTCAGCCATATTTATTTTATCGCTGTAGGTCAACTGGTTTGGCAGATATCGAAGAAATAGTGCAGCATGTTGTTGGTTTTTTTTTGTATCTAAAACAAAAATCTATTAATGCCACTTTATAGATAATTTAATCTAGAATTCAGTCATATTTATTTTATCGCTGTAGGTCAACTGGTT